>OX155892.1:33149716-34349716 GCA_944588485.1 Phosphuga atrata | reverse complement strand
CCATCACACAAAAGCTAAAAACCCAAATCGAAGAGAGCTTTACTAAGAATAATTCCAGAGATTTCTTTGGAACCTTCAAGCAGGCACTCAGAAAATACGCTCCGCCAAGCCTCCACTTCAGAGACTCACAAGGCAAACTGGCTTAAAACGACAAGGACAATTGCCACCTTTTAGCTCAGTACTTTAAAAATATACTCAACTGTGACCCGCCCAGCTAAGACTTCGACTATAAACAAACCACACCAAACCCGGACTCGCTTCCCCCTTCATTGGAAGAAGTTAGCCAGATCATTCAACTTCTTAAGAAAAATAAGGCAGCTGGAGAGGACTCTATCGTTGCTGAACTGTGGAAAGGTGCTGGAAACAATGCCTTGCGCAAGCTAACCGAGATCATCCAGGACATCTGGGAAACAGAGAAATTACCACCAGATTGGAAATCTGCTCTGATCCATCCGCTTCACAAAAAGGGAGATTTTTCTGATCTAAACAACTACCCTGGAATTTCCCTCGTCCCGGTAACATACAAGATTCTCTCGAAGGCGTTACAAACTAGAGCAGAAAATCAGTTGAATAGTCAACTGGGAGAATACCAGGGGGGCTTCAGGAAGATCCGATCCTGTGTTGAACAGATTCTCAATCTTAAAACTGTACTTACATACTCCAAGATGGGAAACCGCAAGGTGGTTGTCACCTTTGTTCATATTAAGAAGGCCTACGATTCCATTGATAGAGAAACGCTTAACAAAGTACTCCAGGAACTAGCTATAGGCAACAAAACCCGCAGACTAATCCTAGAAACTTTGACCAACACCCATGCCAAGGTCAAATTTAGAGACGAGATTTCAGAAAGTTTCGAAATAAAAACTGGAGTGAGACAAGGAGATGGACTTTCCTCACTTCCCTTCACTTCCTTCCTCACTTCCTCACTTTCCTTCTGTGTCCTTGAAAAGGTTATGAGAGAATGGCGAAAGGAACTGAACAATTTGGGTGCTCAGAGTGGTATCTACCTGGGACGTAAGAACGATGGACTGGTTGTAGGTTGCTTGGCCTTTGCAGATGACATGGCATTGTTTGCTGATTCTCTTGAGATGGCAACAATGCAGGTAAACTGCCTCAGAAAACAGGCTGCCAAAGTTTGTCTTCAAGTAGCGCTTGAGAAAACAGAATTCTTCACCAACATCAGAGAAGCGCAAACAGAGAGATGTTACTAGAACAGGGAAACATCAAGAGGACTGAGAAATTTAAGTATCTCGGCAAGTGGATTGAACCCCTACTTATCAGAAAGAGCATCATTATCAAAGAGAGTCAACAAGTTGGAACTAGTCTATCGGCTGACTAAGAATACTTACAACAAGAAATGCCTGTCTCGCAACCTGAAACTTAAGCACTACACATAGTCTTACGACCAGAAGCCCTGTATGCCATGGAGTGCCTTTCCTTAAACCGAAGTGGTCTAGTAGAGAAATTGGAAATCAGAGAGAGGAGAATGCTCAAGAAGATCCTAGGCCCGGTAAAGGAAGATGGGGAATTTCGAAGGCGGCATAACTCTGAGCTTTACGAACATATTGAGATGGTCTCTGACTGTGCAAGGAAAAGAAGGGTAGCTTTCTATGGCCACGTTGCAAGATTGTTGTCAAATCGACTAACCAACCGTCTGTTCACCTTCTGAACTGGGTATAACACATCTCAGAACCAGACAGTCTGTGAGACGCACCCTGAAGGAAGTCCGTGGATTTCAGGAAAAACATCGAAGGAAAGGTACCCCCTGGACAGAAGAGAGAAAGGAATTACACCGGCAGAAGATGCGACAATACTGAGCAAAGGTCAAAGCCCAACAGTTGAACAAGCGTGGTCCAAAGTAGGCCTATTCGAACGAAGAAGAAGAAATGTATACATTTCGTTCACAAAGTTAACATCATCAGAATAACTAATTTTCTAAATACAAACATAGCATATTATCGTGATGTTTTTTAAAAAGTAGGGGATTGCTTTCTCAGAACAAAAAACAAACTTCCTTAGATATAAAAGTAAAAAAAACCGTTTAGTTGTTGAATGGGGAATACCTAAGGGACTAAGGATAATAAAGAATTGGATAGCATGCTGATGTCTGTGTTGAGTAGATTATTTCTATTTTTATGCATATAAAAAGAAAGTATTCGGAATGGGGTTTAAACATGAATATGTCAAAAACAGAATATCTTCGTGTCGGGGAAGAAGGAGAAGACCCAGAACTGGAGTTAAGAAAGATTAAAAAATGTAGGGCATATAAATATTTAGGAAATATCATCTCAAAAGAAGGAACAACAAAAAAGGATATAGAAAATAGACTTGGACAAGGGAAAAAGGCTATATGCTTGTTAAATTCCATGCTATGGTCAAATGAAATTCAACTAAAAACAAAAATGAGGGTATACAAATCTATTGTAGAACCAATAACAACTTATGGTTCAGAATGTTGGCAAGTTTCACAAAGGGATAAAAAAAGTATAGAAGTAGTAGAAATGGACTTTCTACGAAGAGCTTGTCAAACGTCCAAACTAGATCGTATAAGAAATGAACATATAAGAAGACAGACGAAGAGAGTCTATGGCACTACAGACGACATAGAAACACGGCAATTAAAGTGGTATGGATACATGCAAAGGATGACTGGAGAAAGATGGCCTAAAATAGCATTCCAATATATACCAAGAGCAAGGAGAAGAAGAGGCAGACCAGCAATAAAATGGATAGATTGTATTATGGAAACCATTAAAGATAAAGCCATAGAAGAAGATGGCTGGAGAGATAAGGAGAGGTGGAAAAAGAAGTGCGGGATGCGGCAAAGGCTGTAGGAACCTCGCTGTATATATATATATATATATATATATATATATATATATATATATATATATACATATATATATATATATATATATATATATATATATATATATATATATATATATATATGCATATAAATGGATTCCAATGTGTCCAGGTTTTTTTAATTACTTTGAATTCACGTTCCTGCAGCGGCGAGCCTGCAGAATATAAGCACGTTAGAAATATAAAAATTAGGAATCTAGTCTTCCTTAACATTGCTTTGATGTTTGACATCTCATGGGACAATCAATGTGTACACCTAGTTATTTATCAGTATCAACTCTTTTAATTCCTATATTATCAATAAAAACTTTAATGTCGGCTGGTAAACTATCAACTATTATCATTAGTTTTATCTGTCTACTTTTCGCTGTATCGTCTTGTCTGTCTAGTCTTCTCTGTATCGTCTTGTCTGTCTAGTCTTCGCAGTATAGTCTTGTCTGTCTAGTCTTCTCCATCTAGTCGTCGCTGTATAGTCCTGTCTGTCTAATATTCGCTGTATAGTCTTGTTTGTCTAATCTTCACCATCCTGTCGTCTCTGTCTAAACTTTTCTGTCTGGTCTAATTTTTTTATTTTTTTTTGTCGATTATGGTTGCTTAGATCTACTTTATCAAATTTTATTTGGATTAATACACTTAATAATAAATCGTATCTACTCTGTTTACCTATATATTTTATTCGATTTATCCCGACATTTTGTCTAATTCTATTGGTATCAATTATCATGAAAACTTATAATATATTTTTTCTGTCTTAAACAGATTAATTATCTAGATTAATAAATCTATTTAGACTTTACGACGAAGATGATAATTTAATAATCTAATAATAATATAATTTCAGGAAACAAATTCAGGTAATTTACATTAGGGCATTGATCATTGTCACTAATTTAGTATCAATTCTTTTGTTTAGAATTTGGAATATTTGTCCGTTTTATACCTTTATCTATCTAGTTTCCTGTTTATCTATCTAGCTCTATCTACCATCTACTCTTGCTTATCTGGTCTTCCTGTTAATCTTATTAGTTTTGAAGATTAAACCTTATTCCGCCTGGATTTATTTCTCTTAATCCTTAATTTAGACATACAATTTAGGCTAGAGAGAATACTAAGCATATTTATATAGTCTTTACCGCAGATTTTTAAACAAAAAACATTTGAAAACTACTGTTTTATTATTTTTTTACTTATTAAATGAGATTCACATAAATGCCTAAATCTGTGTAGATTGTTTATTTTACTTCATCCCATAATTATAAATTACAATTAATTCAATTAACCAAATTAAGTCTTCTTTTTTCTATAGAAAAGTGAAAACGCGAATGATTTCACACATTAGAAAACTTTATTTCACAAAGATTTCCAAACTTCTTGTATTCCACCTAGATAATTACAAATGGCAAAATTGTTGCGCATTTTTCTGCGAAACTAAAGTACCTAGTTCTTCATATGGTTTAGAATTGTCTAGATTTGTCTCTCGTTCTTTAGCTTTACCAATCTTACGAATTTAATTTTCTTGATTAATTAATCCGGTGTTTCCTAACGAGGGGTACACGTACCACAAGGTAGCAATTTCATTGATAACTTAAGCAAAAATATGGATTTTGCTGAAGAAATATTGTATTGTAAATCACTAGAAAGCACTGCTACCTCCAAAGTGAGATATAATAACGTAAAAAGATATTTAAATGGCAATAATATACTATGTTAAAAGTAAATAATATACTATCTTCAGTAAATAATATACTATCTAAAATATCGTTTACAGCAGATGGTGTTCTTTATATGATGGCAAGGAAAAAGCGCCGTTTAAAGGTAGCTAGAAATATTTCAGTTATTCTAAATTAAGTATTAAATACAGTTATATATAATAATGTATATAATAATCCAGTGCTATTAAAACTAATCAAAAAAATTGAGTGTCACTTCTAGCTATTTTGTGAAGAACATGATGCATCCATATGAGACTTTTATATCACACTAAAGTAAGATGGGTCTCGAAAGGGAAGTTTGAATAAATTTAAGGATCTATTTAACACTCATGGTGATATTTTAAGTTCGTAATGTTCGTAAATGAGTTTTATTCAACACATTATCGATTTCGGCTTCTTAGGCCATCGTCAGGAAATCCACACAGCGAGGGATAACTGGATTACTAAGGAAAATCCCGTATTATCGCTATCATACCTGTGATAAGACAATTCTAAAAATTTTATGAAATAAAAAAGCAATTACGAACAGTCCAAACATTCTAATTGGCCAAGTAGATTTAATTCATCAAATTTAATTCATTTGCCAATTAGAGCTTTTCTTAAGTAATCCCGTAATCTCTCACAGACGGTAAATAGTATATAAAAACATGCAACAATCATTGTGTGTAATCTTCTGACGAAGGAGTCCCAAAGAATCCCAAATCGATCAGTGTTGAATAAAATTGTTTTGTGAAGCTTACACCCAGTGTCTCTAATTTATCATTATTTTTTAACATTAGTAGGTTTTTTCTAATATATATATATATATATATATATATATATATATATATATATTTATATATATATATATATGTATATATATATGTATATATATATATATATGTATATATGTATATATGTATATATATATATATATATATATATATATATATATATATATATATATATATATATATATATATATATATATATATATATGGCTGTTGAGGGTTGGTTCTGAAGAGAACCGGATTCTCGGCGTTTCAAGATTTTCAAGAGATATATGCGTACGGTTTAAGCGCAAGGCGCTTAAGTATGCGTCAAGTGCTTAGGGGTCGTCCATTAATCACGTGATGTTTTTTAGAAACTTTTTAACTTTTTTACTGAATTCAATATTTGTATTGCGATAACTTAGTTTAAAAACAATATATTCAATTATATGGTAACAATCTGATGTAATTGAATTAAGTTTAACAATAATTTATTGCGCGATTTTCTATTCGAAAAATCAACAGTTGAATCGTCGTATAAAATCTTGTTCATTAGTTCCGACTCCATGCACAAAAGAGTTAATTCGGTTAGGTTTTCTGATCTTAAGCTAGATCTTATATAAGTTATCACCCGTTTTAAGAAAGAAAAGTTTCTCTCGCCCAAAGAATTTGTCGCTGGTGTACATAGCCATGCGAGCTGCTATATATAAGTTTGGATAAACGTTTTGCAAATTCTGTTTTCGCAGGAACGAAGACAGACTTTTCACTGATCCAAAATCTGGTTTTAGCAAAATCCTTTCAGAAGAAAGGTGGCATTAAAAATGTATGCATTCTTGAACGAAGTCAGTCTCTAAATCATTAGGATACATTTCTTCCAAGAAAAGGGCTTTTACCCAAAGGATTGATGATGATGATGATTGATGAAAAATGAAAACTTTTCATTGAACCTGTTGTAGGCCTCCTGTTGTTTTTTTTTTATTCCGGATACGAGTTTATCAATGAGGACGACAAATGTATTAACCCTGAAAGTATCACTTGTAGTCAATCTCATTTCTTCATCGCGTGTTTCAGCATACATTTTTTCCCCTTTTTGGTTGACTTTTTCGCATGTCTTTTGTATATTGCTTCGACATGCTTCATTCCACCGCCTTTTCTTCAAAATGATTAAAATTCTCTCGTTCAAAAAACGAAAGACTTGCAAAGGGATTCGTAAAGATCGGCAACAGTGATCACATCTACGGTAAAAGCCTGCATTTGAATATTCACTTTGTTTTTTCTTTCAAAAAAGTTTTTCCCAGTTTTTTTTATAAATTTAAAAGTATTCCCGTCGCTTTGTTTCGCGTTATAGGTTTTTCGTTACAATCATCCTTGATTGATTCCATAGTTTTAAGAACTTCGTGCCAAGAAACTCTCAAACATCTACATGCGCCCTCTCTAGCTGACCAACGTGTGAAATTTACTCTCTCTAGCATTTTTCCTTTCCCAATTTCAGTCATTAACTTTTGCCAGCGTTGTGTCGAATTTATAAAAAAAAAACGTAGATATCTTGAAGCAACATGAAGAAGTGACAAGCTTCTGTGCAATATTCAGCACTCGCAGCTGCCACAAAATTGAAACAGGGGGCAGAGCAAGGAACGAAAAAAGCAAAAAGGTTGACTTTGAATTTTACCATGTAACCCATTGTACGCATCAGCATTATTATACGATTGTGCACGATAGTCTTCAATATTTATGCCCAGTGTTTTGTGTTCCGAAATAACGGCAGAAAAGACTTCTTCAGCTTTATGTCCCACTGAGGGAAAAAAATTGAGAAATCTTTCACACGGTTCGCCTGTTTCCAAAACCTATCTAATGACGAGAATAAATTGGTCCACATGTGCTATATCTGGCGCTGAATCGATGATTTAAGAAAAATATTTCGGCCTTCTTATCTCGTCTCCAATATGTTTTAAGACTTTATGACACATCAAGAGAATAAATTCATCGCAAATGGTCTTAGATATTCAAAATGACTCACTAAAAAAGGATCGAATTCAGCTAACAGTTCCAAAATCATACAAAAATTTCCGTTATGCGGATCACTGAACTTTTCATTTTACCCTCTAGAGCACACAACCGATGAAAATTAATACGTATAAGAAATTGCAGGACTCAATCAACCGAGGCGGCTTTTCTTTTCGGCGGCATTTTCGTTTGTATCGCCGCTCTATATCTGTCTCTCTCAGACTCAATGCCACTACGCGGCGTATGCCCATAACAGCACGACACCGTCGATCCCGCTTCGGACCAACCACTACTACAAAAATTGTAGAGAAAATGTATTTAACGATAAGTGGTGAAACATGTTGAATTGTTTGTGGACCTAATAACATTTATATTAAGGTATATAAAAATGAATCTTTTTAATTTCTGTAAGACAAAAAAAAGCTGGCCCCAAATTTGCCGCCCTAGGCTCCAGCCACTCAGCCTGCTGGTAAATCCAGCACTGTCTCCTAGTTTAGACATTGTTTTGAGGGAAAATATACGTGGCAACGATTTACGCATGTATTCGGCGTCAAAATCACAGACTTCTACTGGGACTGGCAAGCGGAGCCGGGCAGTTTTCGCGGCGCGCGGGAAAATTTTTGCCTGGCAACGGCGAGTCGCGCACCGCCTTTCGGTTAAAAATCGCGCCTTGAAAATGGCGTAGTGGCGAATGTTAGTTCGCCGAAACGTCGAGAATCCGGTACTCTTCAGAACCAACCCGCAACTACAAAGCGGAATCCCCAAGAAAATAAATCAACATATGTTTCATGTTACACATCGTTTTTTCCATCACATGTTGAAAACAGCGTACCAAAGAGGCTATTAGACGCCAACTACAGGGGGGGGCGAAAAAAAGGCAGGCCAAAACGCAAATGGGAAGACGGAGTAACAGAAGACGCATCAAAGTTAGGACTTCGACGCTGGACAGGACTAGCACAAAACAAGGACGTATGGAGAAAGACACTTTGAGAGGCCAGGACCCGCACAGGGCTGTAACTCTACAGATGATGTGATGATATGCGTCCGTGCGGATTAAGCGTTACACGCATACTGAGCTAACGCTTAACCTGCACTGATGCATGTATCTTTTGAAAATGGCGGATATTAGTTCGACGAAACGTCGAGAATCCGGTTCTTTTCAGAACCAACCCTCAACATCAACGCGGAATCCCCGAGAAAATAAATCAACACCTGTTTCCATCAGCGAAAACCTCAAATACATTTAAGTCTCCTTTTAGCCTGTCTATTCATGTCAACTATCGAAGTAACACATTCAGTTTATTATATTTAGAATCTGATCTAACTGACGTGGTGTACCACTGAGACACGCTAATACATCAAAGTGCAATATGTTTTGTTTGTGAAATCTAGTTTTTCTATCTAGTTAATCTAGTTTCTAAGATTTTGTTACTTCGATAGTTGACATGAATAAACAGGCTAAAAGGAGACTTAAAGGAGATCCTATTGCTAGACCTGTTGATTGCTGATAGAAGGTATGTGTTATTAAATTTGAAGTAATTTTGATTAATACACGTTTCAAGAGCCTCAGAAAGTTCTAATTGTATAAGGTGGTGGCAATTTGCTTTTTCTATTAAATTTCTTATAATTTCGACACTCTTTAGTAGGTATTTAAGAAAACATTGTAAAGATACTAACATCGAAATATACAAGTTTATTTATTGAATTTATTGGGGTTGTTATTGATTTCAGGTAAATATGTTCAGATAGGGCAAGTGAATTTTTTAGAGAATATTTTGTGGTAAATTTGGTCTCTTGTTTGAAAAGAGTATTCAGTTTTATTGCTATATATTTTATTGCTAGAACTCTTGCTGCATTATTAATTTAAGAGAGAACTGGTCTTATGTAAGAATCGGCGTTTGTGAGTTTTGATGAACCTACAAAGCCTGGGAACTGCAGGATTCTGATTGATAATTTTAAATTTCTAAAAATCTGAGAACAAATTTGTACAACGTTGTAATATTTTTTAATAGCCTACTAATTTTGGTTTGGAACTTTGGAGTTAGATCCTTATTCGAGAGAGCTAGTTATTCTATTGTAATGAAAGAGTTCATTTTATTAATGTACTGTAGTTTTCTTTCCTGAACGACAACCGAATTGGATTTATCGGCTTTTGTAAGGTCTGCAGAATAGGACTGTATTTTACCGATGTGGCTACTGCGGAGTCTATGGCAAAATTAAGAGCGTACGATTTTAAATGATCAACTATTTTGACTCGAGGTATAAGACTCAGTTCCAGCATTTTTTTGAGCGCAATTTCTGACTACAATTATTGTGGATTTATCGGATTTGTGATTGATAAATGGGGTGTAGATGGGATTTGGGAAAGACAAGATTGTTCAATGGAACTGAAGGTAGCTTTTGAGAAATTGATGAATTTAGAAACTAGATTAGGTTTAGAAATTACTTTTTGAGGTTCTGGATGTTGGTTCCTTCCAGTTTCATGTAGTTTACAAATTGAGCTTAAGGGGTTTTTGGCGGGACTTTTCTTCAATTAGGGAATTACCAGGAGATAATTGTGCGAGATTAAAAAGTTTTTGCAAACGATTTTGGACCGTGTTGATTATAAACAAAAGTGTGGAACTATAGTGCTAAACTATATTAACTATACATCAGCAGTACTCAAACTTTTTGCGCCACGATAGTCTGTCGGGTTGAATAAAATTTTCAACATCCGTTAAACCGTTTGAATACTTAGGAAAAGTCTATGTGATGAATGAAACAGTTTAGATGAATATTTCATGAGATCTTTTGTATTTATGGTGAATTTAATTTCACCCTCAAAATCACTTGACCCAGAAAGTTTGCTCCTGTATCTGTTGATACCTGATTACTTCCGCGCAAACTTTAACATGCATTAGCCGAAAATATATAAAATCTTGTTTAAATTAGTTTTAATCTAGTCTTTAAAATCCTTCTGTAGTCGCAGTTTCTTCTTGCAATAAGGCGTGCAATCTCTCTGCAATTTATTAAAAAATGTATGCCTGGACGACTTGTCCATTTAAAGTAAACTAATTGTAAGTATGATTTGCATATATTGATAAATTTAAAAGTATTATTTTAAAAACAGACATTCAGTTTTATATAAAATATTTTTTAAAGAAACGAGGTAATTGATCACACGTAAAATAAACGTAAATAGATGATTGTTTTGCCGTTAACACAATAACCACTAGAATGCGAGGCTTTGCGCACACAGGTACAACTTATGCTTCAGCCGACAATGACAAGAGTAGGTCGACGATTCCGTCTTATATGCTTTGATATTTGCCGTCTTATTATGCTTTTTCCAGCGGCTTCTCGGGCCAATAAAGTTTCGATATTCAAAACGATATGAATATGATATGATTATAATATACCAAAACAGTTCCGCCCTTATTGATAAATCCACTTCCCTTGAAGAGCTAAAATTTGGATCGGCCAATGTGACATTCGGGGTGAATTCAATGATAGATTTTGAAAAACTGATTACTGGCGATGGCTCGGTGACAAAATGACGTTGACGCAAAATCGGAATTTAGAGATTTTATCGTAACGTTAACTCACTCGTTTACTGAATTTTTCGCTAAATTGATACCCGATATGGAGGTATTGATACCTATCGATTGCAAATTTAATTTTTAACGCAATTTTTTTGTATAGATATTTGCTTGTGAACCTTGATGCAGTAAGGCCCGACATTCGTGAAAATTTCCGTAATTATCGGTAACGAATAATTGGATGGTGGATAAAAGAACCTGATTGTAATTATTACAAAAAATTGTGTGCACAGCTTATGTGGATTGTATGGACAGAAATTCGTTAATATGTAACAAAGTGTGATGACGTTGTCCACAGATCTTACATGATGAATTACATCTGCATGTGGTAACCTCGTGGTTAGGCCTTTTATACACAATTTTAAATTTGCTTCAATCTCTCTGTCACACATTATGAAACCCTTTACAAATGGCACAGTCTGTAAATTTTTGAGTGGAAATTATGTTCGACGAAAATTTATTGCTAAAATTTCTTTTCATCGGAAGGTAGTTTGGCTTTGTTGACTGATTTTGTTTAAAACTAGTTGTATTAGAATTTATTGACTTATTTACCATGTTTAATGCTTCCAACATTTGATATCTTTTTTCTATGAAGTTACTGAATTCTACAAATGTTGGCAACTCCTTCGGTAAGGTAGTTTGCCACGCTCTTTATGATTGGTAATCTAATTTTTCTGACAAAATTGCAATAAGAATTTGATCCCAGGATTTTACCGGGAATTCGAATACCTTCAATGCTTCTATTAATTATGTCTATGAGTTGTCCTAATTCGGTACCCGAAGATTTAGTCATGTCAGGAATGTTTAATATATTAGTTATGTGCTCCTGAACGATAAGTCTTTTATTTTCAAATCTATTTTTTAACAATTCCTTCGCGCTTGCATAATTGGCGGCGGACTCGATAGTTCCTCCTCCTTGAGACATCCCTTTAAATAGTGAAATTTCATCATCCACAAGCGACTTAAAAGAATCGAAAAAATTATACCAATCACTTGGCTTACTAGAATATGTTGGTAAAGGCAAAGGTTTTAGATTAATTGCGGACTCTATATTATCCGGACTTGTTTTAGTGATATTAATTACGGTAGCTGATCGATTTTGATTTCATGATCCCGGGTTATTTTTAAGTAAAAACGATTTAATATTAGCGACAACAGCATGAAACTGTGTTTCCATTTTCACGCGTTCTTTATTATGTTCCGCATACAATGCGGTTTCATCAAAGATTTTTCTGTTTCAGCATTGCTTAATTGATATATCTCGATTTGCGATTGCTTTGAATCATAATTTTTTAAATATTCCGTTAAGTCGCCGATACTATATTCTAATATTTACAAATTATCGCCTTCCTTGAAATTTTTGACGGCGGATTCGTGTCGGGCTTTTGAACTTTTTATCGGTAAAACCGGAGATCCGTGCATGGAAGGAAGGCGCGCAAGTCTCAAGGTAAATTTTTGGAATTATTTTTTCTCATTTTGAATCGAGAGGGTCATATATGGTCTGCATTTATCTGATCTAATATCACCCAATCTAACCTTTAACCTAACCTAGTCTAGGTTATAAATTTAACCTAACCTAACATTGTCTTTTTACGTTAGTTCTAATTTCTGCCTCGGCCTACATGCGCGGATCTCCGGTTTAACCCAATTGGCTATAAATACTTATGACGCTAGAAGAATTAAATTTCAGAAATTTGTAATATAAAGTTGAGGCTGTTTAGGCGTGATTTATTGATAAAAAAAGAACAGACTGACCTGGACGCTGGAGCTGTGGTTTCTAGATAAACCTAACCTAACCCTATTTTTGAATGACCTGGAAATAATTGCGACGCCTGGATCGGTGTTCGATAGTGTCGTCTTGGATTTAATTGCGACGCCTGGATCGGCGTTAGATAGGCTCGTCTTGGATTTAATGTGGTTGCACTGCACTGATAAAGAATCCGGTTCGTTTGGACCAAAATGTTGTGTGTATAAAATGTAGAATTACTCGAATGATCAGTGATTAAAAAAATGCACTGTTTTAGTTTTAACGTATATTCAAGCTATATTACACTGCGGTCGCTTAGAGATCTCCATCTCGGTTAATCTGCGTTGTGTACGCATTATGCGCATGCGCATTGGGGACAAAACAAAAGGCGTAGGGCAAATAAATTTGACGGGGGTCAAAACTATTGAAATTTTTTTCTTATTTCGGATCGAGAGGTCGCGCTGCAAAACGATATGTGGTCTTGATTGATCTTCTCCTAATATAATCTAATCTAACCATCCATTTTGTTCAAATCTGTAGCTATGGTGGCGTTTTGTACACGCCACTGGAGGTTTTAGGTCAATTTCCGTTAGTTTCAATTGTGGAACGGAGGGCGCTAAATGGCTCATGCCTCATAACGCATTTTCACCGAAATCTCTTTATCCATGTTAGAAAACTTGGTAACTTTTTATATTTACAAGACGCCACCCTGGTAGCGGGAGTGGCCAGCACTTACCCGGTAAGTGAGGAATCTGTAATTCGAGACATATTAAGTGACTGATAAAGCTATATATGTTACTGTCGATCATCTGAAAATTTTAACAGCTTATAAGAAAGAAAGAAAGCTTGATAGAAAGATTTTCTGATTTGAAACAAATACTTGGACTTGGATGGATCAAGAAGAACTCGTAAAAATGCATAATGATAAGTCTGTTAAAACTTTATTCAATATGGGAAGAGTGAATGCAGAGCTTTGTGAGGAAACAGAAATCAAATACCAAAATTTTACCAATTCAACAAGAAAATTATTTTTACCGTTTCCATCTTACTGGATATAATACAACGCAAAGACTTAATATTGAAGCTAACTGAATTAGAAACTAACATAAAATCTCTAATATGTTATTAAAATAATACCTAAAAATCTTTTATTAAAATTATTTCATACTTGAATTTCAGTTCTGCATTATATGTTTTTTAATTTATTTTCCTCAGCAATTTCTTAGTAATTTATAAAACCTATCATTTCTCTCTTCACAGCAGCTCAAAAAATACCAACTAAAGTGCACCCCAACGATTTTCTAAAGTCTTTCTAACAAGAATCTAACAAGGGTCTTCCATTCGATCTTTGTCCATGGATCTTCCCTTCAATTATTAGTTTTAGCATTTCGTATATATCGACTATCATTATATAGCCGATGTATCTTGTTTTTATTTCTTTTATAGTGGTCATTCATTAGTGTGAATATTTCCTCGTTTGCGACTAGTTGGATCCATGAGATTCGAAGCATGAGGCGATTTAGATACATCTCGCATCAATTTTTTCTTCCTTGTTTTCTGTTAGAGGGTAGAGAGTCCAGAATTGACATATAATATTACATTAAATATAGAACATTTATCCATGCATACTTTGGGATCAAGACTCAGGCTCAGGCTCATGGTGGTAAAATAATCCACTCTCACTTCTGTAGAAGTTATAGTAGAGTAGAGTTATTATCGATATGTCTCTTGTCTATCCCACTAGCTGATAGTAAGTCTATCATTTTCTAGTGCTTGAGACAGTCGAAGAAACCGACGTATACTTGACCTAAATTCATATCAATACACCTCGGTGTCCAAACGTTTAAGGAAAAATGAGCTTTTCGGGTTCCGGAATCCAAATTGAGTGTTACTTATTTGATCTTCGCATTCCCTATAGATCCGTGTACGGATTATCCTTACAAATACTTTGAAAACATGAAACATCAGACTAATCATGAGGTGGTCATCGCATGGCTCCTTTTGATATTGTCCCGATAGTATATTTGAGCAAGTCAATTAAATTTTTAAATATTAAAAATTATGCATATCTTACATGGAGAGCCTAAGAGTTTTAGAAAGGCTTAAGTGTGGCATAACACAGAAAAGGTTGGGAAACACTGAACTAATATTTCTCGCAACTTAATATTTTTTTTTAAGTTAATTTCCTAGTTTTATTTAATTTCGTTCGCATCTTGTTCATATTTTTATGAAAGTTTGTTATATAACAAAAACATCTAAACGTTATATAATTTGTCGATTGGAATGTTTCATGTTATTTGATTTAAAATAATTTGCATTATTTATATTAAAAAAGCACACTTTCATTTTTGTGTTTGATTTATAATTTTTCACAATTTTTCTTCGGTTTTCGAGGAATACAGGTAAATAATACAGATACCAAAAATAGTTCCAATCTTAAAACAACTATGATTTACATGCTTACTCGCGAAAGTGACATTCGATATAATTAGATTTGTCTCGGAATTCATATTGTGTGTTTGCTTTGGGTAAGTGAACATTTGATTTAGATAACCGTATGGAGCAACGTAACCTTTACCCGGTTATTTTATTTTTGATTATTATTTAGTAGATTTGTAGATTTGAATAAGCTTTTTGGTATTGAAGTGCTCTCAAGGAGTTGTAAAATGGTAATGCAAAGGTCGAACGTCGAACGATTTTTTATATTAATACTGGCTATGGCCCGTAGTATCCATCGCGTGAATTTTGGGAATTTGTACTTTGTAGATTGATAGATTGTTTCAACATGAGCAATTATTGTATAGATATCTCTGTTTTTCACCCAATGTGCCCGTATTGTTACTTAATGATGACTTAACTTTTCAGTCTTGAGAACTATTGACTTTAAAAAAATAATAAAGTGACAAAGTCAACTTACTTTATGACAAATATTCAAAATTTACTTCAAAAACACGTTTTGGGGAGCTTTTCCAAATTCATGTCGTTGAATACAAAAATTCACTCTACTTTAATGACTCAAATATTTGGGTTAAATTCCTTAACACGTATTTTCTTTGTTTTTAAAAAAGTATATACATACCAAGCTGTACATCTGCAATATTTTTAGTTTTGAAATTTTCTCATACAAAGTAACTTATTGTTCATACTTTTTGAATGGATTTTATATGTGTATTTTTATACCAATTTTTAAGTAACTAAACATTTTTCGAGCTCATTTTTCATTGAAAATAATCATAAACTATCCTGAAACATAAATAAATCCTGCTTTATCGATACATTATCAGAAACTTAGATACCTTTCAATAAGTAAAGAATTTTCGGCCACAACATTGTATTGTCTTGACTTAAAATCGTACAAAGTAAGACTAGACTGAATAGGCGGATCTGATAAACAGATAACTTTATATAAGAATAGACACGTTTAAAACGTCGTTTTCAAAGAACGATGCGTTTAGAATAATGTTCTATAGCAGGGATGGGCAAATCTATTGGTTATCGGGCCACAATGTTTTTTTTGCATAATTTTGTATGTTTTAATAGATTTGTCTATATGGCTATGAAATAGTAGCAGGTAGATAATACAGTAAACATCAGGCCTGGTAAACATAAGCATATAATAGACGTGCTTTTGGGAATCTATTTAGCTTTTTAATGTTAGAATATATATTTATCAGTTAAGTATTATTTTGGCAGGACACGATCCGAAAACCAAATTATTATTTATTTGCTTTTATTACTATACATAGATATTATTTTTTTAAATTAAGTAATTTATAAAATGCCCGCGGGCCACCAATTTCCGAAGCCTGATTTATAGTATAATGCCAGGCAGAATGCACAGAAGGCATTAAAACTAGTCAAAATTAATTAAGGTATGACATATAAGAAGTTATCCTAAATTGTAGCGATACAATGTATATTTTATAAATGTATGGCATAACTATAGCAATAAATTTAATTTGAATTTGATAACACGAAACAGAAAATACCAGAAAGACAAAATCAGACAGACAAGACCAGACAGATAAGATCAGGCAAGACCACACAGACAAGAGCAGACAGACAAAAACAGGGGCGGGGCTGAATGAGGCTTCCAATTTCAATGGTTCCGATCGAAAATATGTTGGAGGTGGTAGACGCACTGTTCCCAACTCACGAAGAACCGAGCAGGGAGCAACCCAACGTGACGGAGGTAGTCCCATTTACGGAAGGTGAATTGCTAAGATCCACCCAACGTATTCGTAATGGTAGAGGTCCTGGACTAGACGGATTGCCACCTGAGGCTCTAAAAGCCGCAGTGAATAAGTTCCCGACATATGTCTTAAACGTAATAACTAGACATCGGATTATATGCATTTGCATGTTTGCATATGCAAATGCATAAAACGCTATTTTTATAGCATTATTGCATATTTTAGTACTTTTTCGTTTATAGTGCTTATTTCAGTAGTTAAATGTATTTTGTATTAGGCGGGAACGGTGGCAGGTCGCAGCCAGTGACGTGCCGTGCACCCTCGGCAACCCGTCTACTGGCTTTCACTAGTCAATAAATTGATTTGCTCTACAAAGAAAGTGTATTTAAAAGCACCATCTCGCGTACAAAAATATAAACAATGGCTACCAAACCTAGCACTACCTCCGGAACCAATATTAACGCAGTGAGGAACATGTAAGCTGTATTGTTTTATGCTTAGAATTTCGAGACCATAAAAGAAGTAGTTGATCAATTTGACAGTTCAGAAGCCATTGAAATAGACCTTTTTAGGGTTAGTTGAGCGCATGCGCATCCGCCAAGTTTGAGAGGCAGGAATATGAAAACGGGCACATATTTAGTTATACGTCAAAAAGTGCGAACACTTTTTGACGTATAACATGGCTGAAATTGACACATGCGCACAAGAAAATTTCAACTAGAAAAGGTCTATTAATTCAAGATAGTTGGAATTTCAGGCTCCTTTAATCAAACAAAATATTGCTCTAATTGTAACACATTCCAGCAATATTCCCGACGCAATTGAGACTATAGAAACTAAAAACCTTCCTCTGTGCAAGCCCTTGGAAATATTGGAAAAAATGGTAGAACAGAGCAACGACCTTCCGAGTTCACTATCAGGCAAAAAAAGGTCCGTGGCAAATTAAATGCTGGTCTCTATAAAAACCCGGGTCTTTAAAGAACGTAAATGCATTTATAAAAGGCACCAGCCTAACTCTGCCTGCAGATGTTTTTGCAGTGACGCCGAATTTCAAGTTCTGTCCAGTAAAGTCAGTTGGCGTAAAGTGGTCATTTTCAGCGTACAAATTAATATTAAGTGACAAAAGTCACAAGTTTGCTCTAGAAAATCTAGAATAGTATTTTTAAGGACGATTTCAGTAAGCGCGATTTTTCAGCACGCGTCTAAGTTAAGAAAACGACTAGCGTAGCGAGGAGTTTTCTAAACTTGAACGCGTGCTAAAAAATCGCGCTTACTGAACTCGTCCTTTAACCCCTTGAAATACGAATAAAATGACGTTGTCCGACTTGTCCATTTACACGTGATCTTATCACATATCCATGACGTTTTAGAGACGTCATTTTATGTCAAGAGGTATACTTTTTCTATTTTGCGTCTGTAATGGACACCTAACCACACTCATATGCTTGCGGTTATGTCTCGCCGAATGCTGTTATTACCAATAATTAATTTAATTTGTGTATTCGCGATTTTCACACAGCACATAACCTCAAAACTATCTCGACGAAAATTTGTCACTGACAGCTCTAAATTTCAGTGCCAATCTTGAAAAAATTAACGCATATGAGTGTTGTTATGAGGCCATTACAGACGCAAAATAGAAAAAAAATATTTAATTGTATATTGTCACAAGAAAACAACTGTATATTATAAAATATAAGTAAATTCCAATAATAAATAGAATTTTGATTGTGCATATTTTATGCATATTTCACCCATTTTTGTGCATATATCGCCCATTTTTAGAGCATATTTGCATGCATATTTTGGCACGTTGATAGTGCCGATGTCTAGTAATGCGCCCATATAGCTAGCGATGGGATCTTTCCCGACGACTGGAAAAAAGCCAAGCTGATGCTAATTAAGAAAGGTGATAAATCACCACACGAACCTTCCTCATATAGGTTGTGCCTGTGAGCCTGTGCCTCTTAGATGTATCGGGCAAATTCTTGAAACATATGATACTTTGCAGACGAAAAATAGAACTTAGGTCAGGTAAATAACTATCAGAAAAACAATATGGCTTGCGAGAGGGGAAATCAACAGTAGATGCTATAGCAAAAGTCATGGAAGTAGCAACAAAATTGCAAGCGGGCACACAGAGAACCAGAAAGTTATGTGCTGTGCTGTATCACTCTTGACGACGCAAGCAGTGCTTGCAACTCAGCCGTCTGGCGAAACATTTTTGAGGAGCTATATAGCTGCTATGTCTGGTACGAAGTAACGTACGTAACTGGAAAGATGTTCTCCAAGAAAACAACAAATTAGTGGAACGTGATATCTGTAGCGGGGTGCCACAGGGCTCTGTTTTGGGATCGACACTATGGAATGTCCTTTACGACGAAGTCCTTAGACCAAAGCTACCGGACCGTTTGGACATCGTTGGCTTCGCTGATGACTTGGCACTTGTAGTGTCGGGGAAGACAGAAATAGAAACTATGTCGAGAGCAAACAGGGCCATTGAGCTGGTAGACAAATGAATGGAACTCAAGAAACTGAAGCTGGCGCCAGAAAAGACAGAAGCAGTATTGCTAACTGGACTAAGAAAAACGAAACCCATAACATTCAAAATAAAAAGAGAAAAAATAACCCCAAAGGAATCGCTAAAATATCTAGATGTAACCTTAGATAAGAGCCTATGCTTTAATCGCCATATCACCACAGTGGCAGCCAAAGCACTGAAAACTGCAGCAGCATTAGATAAACTAATGCCCAACGTAGGAGGACCCCGCAGTAGTAAGCTAAAACTCTTTTGCTCGGTGGTTCACTCCACAATGGTCTAAGCCAGCGTTTCTCAACCTTTTTTGGCCCATAGACCAGTAGAATTCGAAAAAAAATCGCGGACCAGTGATATTTTTCTTATCTTTGAGAAAACAGGTGATTAGACAAAATTTGGTAAACGTTCAAAGGAAAATGGCGCTAAGGGTATGCAGTGCTTACCAGACTGTCTCTAGGGATGCTGCTCTGGTGTTAGCCGGCATACCACCCATAGAACTTATGGTAGAAGAGAGGGTAGAAGTCAGCAATGGCAGATCAAACGGCGATGGCACACAGGCCGACAAAAAGGCACTAGCGAAGGCCCGAATGTACCAGGCCTGACAAAACAAGTGGAGTCTAACTAATTCTAACCAGTGGAGTATAACCCAGTGTCCACTAAAGGACACTCCAACAGAATCACCAGAATACCAGATTCCTAATCGCTGATGTTGAGCGTTGGGCAACAAGAAAACACGGCAAAACAAATTTTTACGTCACCCAAGTTTCAAGCGGACATGTCTGTTTCAGGAACTTTCTCCATAGCATCGGTAGGGCCACAAATTACCTCTGTATTTACTGTGGACTCACAGACAGCGCGGCGTATACCGCTTTGGAGTATGTCTGGTGGATACCCGAAAGGAATAAATGGAAAAATAAGACCGGTCAAACACTAGACCCATAAACTATGGTTGAACAAGTGATCCCGTAGGAGGACTTATGGGCAGATACATCAAGAATGATCCGAGACAAACAATGGTAGACGAGCGGAAAGAGCAAGAAGCCGAAAGGATGAAAAATGTTAGTACCTGAACCCCTAATCACTGAAAGTGAAAGGGGGATACAAGGACGACACTATTGCAGCAACATTTTGGTAGTTATGTGAAAAGCGGTCCCAAGATGTTTGTAATATTTCAGAGGGTCCAATTGCTAAGTAAACCGTGAGGTGCTTACTACGACCAAAAAAAAAGATAGACAAAACCAGACAGATAAGACCAGACAAAAAAGACCAGATTGACAAGACCAGACGAACAGACCAAGCCGACAAGACCGAACAGGCAAGACCGAACAGGCAAGACCAGACAGGTAAGAGCAGACAGACAAAACTAGACAGACAATACAAGACAACCAAGACCAGACAGAGAATACCAGACATTCAAGACCAGAGAGCCAAGACCAGACAGACAAGACCTTGCCTGTCAGGTCTTTTCTGCCTGGCCTTGTCTGTCTGGTCTTTTCTGTCTGGTTTTGTCTGTCTGCTCTTATCGCTCTGGTTTTGTCTATCTGGTTTTGTTGGTCTGGTCTAGTCTGCCTGGTCTTGCCGACCTGGTCTGTTCTGTCTGGTTATGTTTGTATGGTTTTGTCAATCTGGTCTCTTCTGTCTGGTCTTATCTGTCTGGTCTTGTCTATCTTCTTTTTTGGGGACGTAGTAAGTACCAAACGGTTAACTTAGCAAGTGGACTCTCTGAAATGTCACAAGCATCCTGGGACCGCTTTTCGCATAACTTTCAAGATGTTGCTGCAGAGTGTCGCCCTTACATCCCCTTTCCACTTGCAGTGATTAGGTGTTTAGGTACTCTCATTTTTCAACTTTTCGGCTTCTTTCCCTTTCCGCTCGTCTACCATTTTTATTATCATGATGTCTCGGATCATTCTTGATGTATCTGTCCATAAGTCCTGCGACGGGATCATTCGTTCAACCATAGTTGATGGGTCTAGTGTTTGTCCGGTCTTATTTTTCATTTATCCCTTTCGGGTATCCACCTCTCATACTAAAAAACGGTATATGTCGCGCTGTCTGTGAGTCTACAGTAAATACAGAGGCAAGCTGTGGCCCTACCGATGCTATGGAGAAAGTTCCTGAAACAGCTATGTCCGCTTAAAACTTGGGTAACATAAAAATTTGTTTCGCTGTGTTTTCCTGTTGCCCAACGCTCCACATCAGTGATTAGGATTCTGGTATTCTGGTGATTCTGTTGTAGTGTCCCTTAGTGGATAGACTCCACTGGTTTTGCTAAGCCTGGTACATTCGGGCCTTCGCTAGAGACTTTTTGTCGGCCTGTGTGCCATCGCCGTTTGATATGCCATTGTAGACTTCTACCCTCTCTTCTAACAACAGTTATATGGGTGCTTAGCCGGCTAACATTAGAGCAGCATCCCTAGAGACAGTCCGGTAAGCACTGCATACTCTTACCGCCATTTTCCTTTGAAAGGTTACCAAGTTTAGTCTAATCACCTGTTTTCTCAATGCATTTGCACAAATCGGAGCTGCGTCGAGCATTGAGGAGTGAACCATCGAGCAAAGAAGTTTTCGATTACTAATGCGGGATCTTCCTACGTTGGGCATTAGTTTATCTAACGCTGCTGCAGTTTTCAGTGATTTGGCTGCCACTGTGGTGATATTGCCATTAAAGGATAGGCTCTTATCTAAGGTTACATCTAGATATTCTAGCGATTCCTTTGGGGTTATTTTTTTGGCTTTAATTTTGAATGTTATGGGTTTATTTTTTGTTAGTCCAGTCAGCAATACTGCTTCTGTCTTTTCTGGCGCCAGCTTCAGTTTCTTAAGTTCCCTGTTTGCTCTCGACATAGTTTCCATTTCCGTCTTCCCCTACACTACAAGTGCCAAGTCATCAGCGAAGCCAACGATGATCCGCACCCTCCGGTAGCTTTAGTTCGAGGACTCTGTCGTAAAGGACATTCCATACTGTCGATCCCAAAACAGAGCCCTGTGGCGCCCCACTACAGACATCACGCTCCACTAATTTATTGTTTTCTTGGACAACACCTTTCCTGTTACGTACGTAACTTCGTACCAGACGTAGCAGGTATGATGGATACCTCTTGCTGAGAATTCCTCAAAAATGTTTTGCCGGAAGGCTGAGTTGCGAGCATTGCTTACGTCAAGAGTGATAAGGGCACATAGATTTCTGGTTCTCTGTGTGTCTGCTTGCGATTTTTTTGCTACTGCAATGACTTTTGCTATACCGTCTACTGTTGATTTTCCCTCTCGGAAGCCATATTGTTTTTCTGATAATTGTTTACCTGAACTAAGTTCTAGTTTTAGTCTGCAAAATATCAGGTGTTCCAAGAGTTGGCCCGAAACATCTAAGAGGCAGAGGGGCCTATATGAGAAAGGTTCCTATGGTGATTTATCACCTTTCTTAATTAGCACCAACTTGGCTTTTTCCAGTGGTCGGGAAAGATCTCATCACTAGCTATATGGGTCATTACGTTTAAGACATATGCCTCAGGTTGGAGTCCGTCTAGTCCTGGAGCTCTACCAACACGAATACGGTGGCTGGCTCTTAGCAATTCATCTTCCGTAAATGGGACCACCTCCGTCACGTTGGGCTGCTCCCAGCTCGGCTCTTCATGAGTTTCCAGTTTCCTATTTTATTTGCTAAATTATTAGTTGTGATTGTGAGGTCAATAATCGACTGGGACTCTGCGCTGGAATGTTAGTTCATTACATTCATTTTTTATATACAGGTCCATGGTGGTCTTGTCCATCTGGTATTGTCTTTTTGGTCTTCTCTATCTGGTCTTGTCTGTCCGCTCGGTGCTTCCGGTCTTATCCGTCTGGTTTTATCTGACGGGTCTTGTCTTTCTGGTCTTGTATGTCCGGTATTGTCTGTCTCGTCGTGTTTGTCTGGTATAGTCTGTCTGCTCTTGTCTGTGTGGACTTGTCTGTATGGTCTTGTCTGTCTGGTCTTGTCTGTCTGGTCTTGTCTGTCTGGTCTTGTCTGTTCCATCTTGTCTGTCCGGTCTTGTCTGCCTGGTTGTGTCTGTCTGGTATTTTCTGTTTCGTGTTATCAAATTCAAATTAAATTTATTGCTATAGTTAAGTACATTTATAAAAAAGAGTCAACAACAAAGAAATACATTTTAACTTATAACAACATTTATTCTATATAAAATTCTTATATTGTATGAGGTTATCTGTCTGGTCTTGTTTTTCTGGGCTTGACTGTCTGGCTTTGTCTGTCAGGTCTTATTTGTCCGTTCATCTTAGTGAGAGGTTCTTTCAGACCCCTTTTATTATTGCTGTCCGTTTAGTCCGGTATGTTTTTTTCTTTTCTGTTTAGTCTTTTGACAATTTTTCTTGTATATATTTAATACCCTACTGTATACCGGTACATTTATAAAAGGTGGGTATAAGCTTTGTAATAAGTATTATAATTAACATATTCTGCCTTTACATAAATATATAAAACCAAAGAAAATATTCCAGAAATAAATTGTGTCATTGAAATTTGAATCAGAATTTACCACAACATCTATTTAAGCCTATAGATAAATTATTTATCACATTATAATTTTACATAGGTATAAAATATATGTAAATTTTGAAAAGGTATTCAGGCACCTTCTTGAGGAAAAATTCTTCAGGCAAATAGGATGTAGCTTCGTCTTTCCCAATGATATTTCCGGAGAAGCAACCTCTAAATTTTCGATGCATTTACTCATAAAATAAATTGTTTACAGAGCAAAAAAAAATAGAAATATTTTTCTGAATCTTAAATGTCAATGAAATCTGAGTAATAAATTCCAGCAATTCTGATTATTTTCTTGTTTCAATAAAAACGATACTTATAAATCAAATTCTGGTGTCTAATAGAAAAACCATTACAATATAAATATAAATTTTTCTGTACATATTTTATGTAACAGGAAATCAAAAGTATTGCAAAAATCTTTGTATGTTAAAAATGTTTGATAATTCGAGAAAAAATATATCTCGTGCTAAGTTTTGCAACGTCTTTATAAAACTTTCATTAGCAAGGTAATTAACACTTCAACGAAATTCGTGAAATTGACTCGAATGACGAGCTTTCGATAAAAAACATAATTATATTCGAATTTGCAAAAAAATGGACATTACAAAATTAGATCTCAATAATTGCTAAATTGAATTACAAAACACCTTTATTTCACACCATTCGTAGAAATTATCTATTCCGTTGCTTTTAAATAAGTGAAAAAATTCCGCAAAAGAAATCTAAGGCGCACTTAAAACTAATTGCAGTTTAAAACCTAATTATTTTTTGTTGTTTTTAAGAACGAAATTCGTTATTGAATGCATGTGCTAATTATAGCGAAATTTATAACACATCGTTTTTCCACGTTGAGAAATAAACTAGTCGAGAATTTACCAAGAACCAGTTTGGTTTAAATATTTTTTGTCGAGGCGAGAATTCATTTACATTATCCAATTTTGGTAAACGCGGTGCGTAAGACCAGCAGCGATTTCTGCAATAGTGTATTGAGTTGGATATTTTATAATCAAAATATAATCTAAATTAATTGGATTGGATTAAGACTGATTGATATTTTCTCATTTTTTCTGATCCTATTTTCTAGTTGAGAATTTGTTGCAAAATTGTAACTATTTTTAGAAATATTTCTAATTCTCAAATATTACTCACCATAAATTAACAAACTGTAACAATCTAGGTAAATTTTAAAAATTCACATCTCGCTATATTATCGAAGTAGTTCCGTCTGATAGATTCATACATTGTGCAAATCATCCTTACATCTTAGTAGATTTTGCTGAAATTATATTATGTGATGTATTAGCTATGGCTGGTGGTTTCGTTTGCATCAATTTTGGGAATTAAGTTTTTTGTTCAAACCCTACGAAAATGAGTAGGAATTGTTTCAACATCCTATGAAATTATTTATTGCAGTAACGTGTTATTTATTGAGGTGATTTAAGTGATTTAACTATTATATGTGCAAGAAATAGTACTAAAGTGTGTAATAAAATATCTTCAAGACTACTGACTTTAAAAGTGCGAATGTAAACTTACTTTATGAGGAATATTCATAATTTTTACTAGCTAACTAATAGACTTTTTGAGATTTAGGTAGATATACTAGGGTGGAGCACGGATAGATGCAAAAATATTTCTTTACAGATTTAAAGTTGTAATAGGGGGGGATTGGTGATTTATATTAGAGTTAAAATAAATATAATTTTTGAATAAATTTCATGAATATCTTCTGCCTCCGCACTGACCTCAAAAATTTAAATTTAATGATAAACGTCTAGTACAGTTATAGCTAAATATTAAGCTTAATATAGTGATAAATGATACGCAATATATAATTAAGATATATATTAATCAAAAATACAACAATTTTTTTATAAAAATATTATTAAAAAAAAACAATTAATTTGCTCGAAAATCTGGTTTTGTCTCAAATTTAGGCATTGCGTTCCGTGATTCCAATTTGGCTTTTATTGCACCTAATCGTGGCTTTTTTTGTGCATTGAGAAGTAGCAGTTATCGTCGCCAATCTTACAGCCCGTTCAACAGCTTGAGTATGGCATGGAAGCCTTAAAAACAACACTTCACCCTCACCACGATGGACTGAATTTCTTGGTCAAGCAAGTTTTTCATAATAGGAGGTTTACTTAATAATTCTTGCAAATTTATTAAATCAATATATGTTGAAGCATTGCAATTTATAGGCGGAACTTCAAACATTCTAGGTGTTGAAGGTTGAGGCATCCTGCGTGCCTTTTATATGCGTGCCTTTAATTTTTTAACAGGCAATTGTTCACAAGTCTCGAGTGGTTTCCCCAATGTCCCTGTATAAGACTTAGGTCTCGAAGTACCCCCGTCAAGATGAAAAACACAAGTGTCTCAAAGGAAGTTCGTTCATATGGAGTAAACAAATTATCCACTGGAGTGGTTTGTGTAGCCTTTTTTAAAGCAGTCTTATAACACCCCCATACCTGCCAGTATTTACATTGGTACCATCACAGCCGATTGCCATAAGATAATGTTGGGGACTTCCTTCATGTGATAGAAACCTTGTCATCGCAGTTTCTGTTCCTTTAGCTGAACCACCGTTAAGTACTACGTACCCTATTCAAATAGACCCTGGCTCTTGAATTAGTGAGATGTGCTCCACAACTGTCATAGTCCTGTAGCATTTACCACCTTTTTTAATAATCTTCAACGTTTTGCCTTTTGTCCCATCAAAATATAATGCAGACTGTTTTGGGATAGCGATCTTCTTCATTAAATTTTGTCAAGTTTTAGTTCTCTCTCTTCGTACTTCATGTCTGTACCTCGATATCAGACGTAATGTCGAATAAAATAGACGACGCAATCACTGCTGCTGCTCTATCTGATACTCCATACCTGTCGCAAGTCTTCGATAACGGATGAAAATCGACGCATACTTTTTTTTCGGAATGCTGGTGCATGCATGGTGTTAGTGGAATTATCTGAACTACTACGACTTTCATACGCTGATGATACCGTAGAAGTACTAACTTCTATAATAGATAACGAAGTATTTAAGGCTGTAGTTGGGCGGTTTTCTCGTTCCTGTCTCCTCTTTAGAGTATTTTGCAACTTCTTCTTAACTTCTTCTATGATCAATTAAAAAAGTATGTTCATGTTTGGGAACCTTTTTATCCCTGCGACAGATACATTGAGGGAAATCTTTAAACTTGCATTTTGCAATATCAAAAAGTACCTTACTACTTTGTCGAAAACTTTTGATAGACTCCTTTTGACACACACTTTTTCAGACACCGACTTTTCAGACACAGACACAGAGTAAGCTTTTGCATTTTAAATGGTATGCTTTTAACATTTGTACGACCATTGTTCGTGTTACTATCGCAATAGATGAGTTTGCCATATATTTTCAATTCTGGATGTCACTATATCTGCTATTTCTGAAAATGTGGGCTCTTTTGCAGTTTCCAATTGCAACTTAAGTTGATGTCTTTTTTTTTCAAAAATTCAATGACGTTGCGGAGGCTATTACTATAAATCAAATCAAATAATATTTTGCATGGATTAAATTTGAGTCTAAAAGGCACCGATTTTTCGCTATTAGATCACTCAAAACCCAAAAAAATATTTCGCTCCACCCTAATATATACGTGAATAAATATAATTTATATTTTATTCTATTTACCCCTTGTCATGTTAGGTTAGGTTAAAAAAACCTACCCTTGTCATGTTAGGAGCGGCCTAAGCATCACCTGGCAGTAGGTATAAAATGCAATTGTCATCAGGCTGAGGCGATAGGCCGTTCGGTAATTCTCTGTCGCAACTACTGTTTCATGACAACCTCACTTGTATCTGCAAATGCTAGGGCGTCCCCAGAAAGGTACGCGCGTCGAACTCGCCCGACCGCCCTGTCAAATGAACTAGGGCTACTGGTTCAAGGACGGAATCAGTTAAAGGCGCCCAGTGTAAAGAAATGCCTCTACGTATTGCTACGCTGAACTTCGGAACTCTAATTAGATATCTAATTATAAATATAATCTAGAATTAGCTGATGTGCTCAAAAGACGGAAAGTGGACATCGCCTGTATATAGAAAACTAAGGATGGAGAGGACAGAAATCCCGTGAAATAGGAGATGTATATGTAGCGGAACGAGCCGTTCCATTTTTATTTCTTAGTTTACGAGGGCATTACAATAATTACCCAAATATTTTCGGACAATTTCCGAAAATATTTTGTTAAGGTCGGTAATGTAATCCTCGAGCAGATAAAGAAATATTATATAGAAACAAAATATGTATTTTTATTTTTAAGAGAGCATTAAGGTGATTACCCAAATATTTTCGGACGAATTTCCGAAATCATTTTATTAGGGTCAATGGTGTACTTACCCGGGGAAATTACGACAAGAAGTTTTTCCCGAGAATCGGTAATCACCAAAGCGACAAATAGCCGAAAATATAAAAATAATCACCTCTAGATGAGGGACCATTATAACTGGACATAACATAAATACCTGGACCCCCAAATAAACAACACAGTCAGGCGCAACAAGTCAGCAAGTCGACTCCAGTTCAGCTCAACAGTCAGGCGCAACCAACCAACGAGTCCAGTTCAGTCCAGCCAGTGGACTCATTCACACCGGTCCAGCCAGTGGACCCAGTCAGCGAAGTGACACCAGTCCAGCCAGTGAACTCAGTCACATCGGTCCAGCCAGTGGATCCAGTCAACCAGACTCAGCTAGAAATTTAGACAGTCAGCGAGTGACACTAGTTCAGTTCAGCAGCCAGTTCAACCAGACATGACCAGCAGTCAGTCAACCAGACCAGTCGAGTCCAGTTCAGAGAGTTCAGTTCCACTCATTCCCTCAACCGTGTTTGTATCTCTTGTACATATGTGTGTATATATATATATATATATATATATATATATATATATATATATATATATATATATATATATATCGTCCATATAAATAAATTCCTCTGCAAACCATGAGTGAGACATTATTCTACCACGTATCACACCACAGATATAAGGTCATCTACCATGGAACAAGTACTCGAAATGGGGTTGCCATTGTTTTTTGTGCCAACCTAAGAGATCAAGTATCCGAGGTAAATCGCCATTCAGACCGCCTCATGAACGTTGTCATAGATATGTCACCTTGCCGGCTACACATCATTAGTGCCTATGCACCACAAACTGGCTGTGATGAGAGTGGGAAAGAGCAGTTTTGGCAAGAACTTCAAGATATTGCTTTGTTGTGCCCAGAGGAAGACTTCTTACTCATGTTTGGCGATTTAAATGGGCATGTTAGTCAAAATAAGAATGGTTACAGCTGTAACGGTGGTAACACCTTCTTCAACATAATGTACACTAGTATTGTGCACTAGTACTGTGCATTTTATTCACATATGAATGTAGTGAGACTGGAGTATAGTTTGTCATATCGTCCTTATTACCTTACCTTTCCTGTAAATATATCTTTTATATCCCACTTTCATTGTTTCAGGATATTTTCCTGTGCAGAAAGTTATATTTATGATGCCCTAAAGGTATTGATATAATAAGGCCAGTTGCTTTGTGAAGTTTAACTGGCATTTCAACTTCTCCCACTGACTTTTTATTTTTCATTTGACTGTTTATTTTCACTATTTTAGTGTGATTTGTTTAATGAAACCTAAAGCTGTTATTGCAGTTGTTAATTTGCCACATAAACTACCAGGAAATGTGCAACTCGCACGTATATTTGCAATCATAATCATTGGACATTATTTTAGGGGATTCATCCAAGGTTTCAACATTATCAACAAATAGTTCGCGTTCTTCCTTTTTTAGATTTGAACTTCTGACACAAAACGACGTAAAACAGTATCAGGAATATTCACAATCCATCGCCTACAATGGTACCACTGTATATAGAGTCATCAGATTATTTACATTTTTATTGCATTTTAATTGTAATTAGGTATATTCTATTATTCAAATGTCAACTGCCAATTTTCAGATCTGCAAATGTACATAATTTTTTAAATACTTTTTTTGGTAATTAAAATGGAAATATATCAATGATAATGATAATGGTTATTGATAATAATCTTCACATCTCTAACATGTCCAGTTTTTTAAATACAAATAACCTGCATTTGATGCCCCTCAGTTAGATTTTTGGAAAATGGTAAAAAAATGGTGATAGGTATTAGTGTTATAAGCGATATTTAATCATTCTGAATTTTTAGTCACCTTAATTAGAAAATATTTGGGTTTGTTGAGTTTGAAGATTTTATTACTAAGATATGAAATACTTTGAGTTTTTTCTTCAACAGTTATATTTTTATAAAATATGTATACATTTCGTTAACAATGTTAACATCATCATCGTATAACTAGTTTTCCAGGTCGGGCCATACCTCAATAACGGATGTAATAAATGAGCCAATCCATAACAAGGAAGGAGACTCGATGCCTCAAAGGCTTTCATTCGAAATATCCGTCAAAATACAGTTACAGTGGACAGAAGGGTATCACCTCAAGAAATACCAAGAACACCTGTTCTGGTAAAAGGTTTCTAGATGCTCATAACTGTGCCACTGGATAGACACACTACGATCTTCCAAACTGAAATTCTCGCAATCGATACATGTGTCCGGAAAAAAATGAGAACGGACTACAGAGGTATAAACATCTATATTTTCACGGACAGTCAGGCTGCGATAAACGCCCTAACATGTCATAGACTAAAATCTTGGACAGTTTGGGAGTGCCTTCAGAACATAAAACGTCTGGCACAGCACAACAGCATTACACTTGCGTGGGTGCCAGGTCACGTAGGACTGGAGGGAAACGAAAAACGAAGACGGGCGCACTTGCAAAAGAGGGCGCTGTTGCAGCGCTCCCGATTACAATGAAGATGTCCTACGTCACCACCACCATGGCCCGTAAAATAATAACAGAATGGACCAATAAAAGTCACCAATTACAATGGGTACACACAAGTTGCCAGCAACACAGCAAATGCACGACAGGTCCCATATCTAACACTCGAACAGCAAAAATATTGCAACTGTCCAGGAAGCAGATTTAAACTGTGGCAGGCCTCATAACGCCACACTGCGCACTAAGAGGACACCTGCAGAAGATGGGCATCTGGATAGATGAACCACTATGCAGACTCTGCAACGAAGACGACGAAACTGCCTCTCATATAATCTTCCATTGCGAAGCAATCGCGCGAAGGGAATAAAACTCAACATCACTGCCGAGAGAGTTCCGTCGAACCACAAGTCATGTAGACTTCTGGACCTAATACATCGTCTGTATAATTTGCTTGAATGGAACAATATGGGGGAATAGAATAGTGAGGGAATAGATATTAAATAAGGCCGCAGTGTTTTCAAGGGATGCAGGTTTCTGAACCCACAATAGGATGAGAAAAAACACTAATTTTTCAAATAGTAAACAAAAATTATATATTCTAATGGGCATAGGTAAAGGTGGGGTATCTCGGTTGAAAACAATAAATGGGCGATAATAATCACTCGATTAACCCCCTTAATTAGACCCTTCATTAGAGCATCAGAAAATGCTAAAATACGTGTCTCTTTATTTTTAAAACCGAATCTTAATACCAAATTTGTATTTTCCGCTTAAAAACTCCGGTTCCCCTTTTTACCCCCTTAGAAATGATATTTCCAAAAATCCTTAAAAATCTTACGTTCGTTGGTTAAATAATTTAAGCTGTGCGTTGAGGAGCCAATCAATCATTAAGTCACTTACATTTATGTAATGTATTTTCTTGACTAGAATATGGTTTCAGATATTAAATAAATAACAGAAGGAAAAATCAGATTTTATAAGAAATCTAATAACATTCAAGTAATTACCCATGTTTGAATGCCACCACAACAAAAGATCTTCACAGGTGCGCGAAGATAGCGAAAATTGAAAAAAAATAAAAAATTAAAATGGGATACGTTTGACCACGATTTGACCATGATTGACCACTAAATAGTTTTGTTTGCACACATTCCGTTCAAGAAAAATTATAAAAAAGGATTGGTGGCCCAGTCCCCCTAGGCCTCAAAAATGCATTATTTTGTATTTGAAAATGGCATCTTAAAAAACATGGTTTGACCATGTTTGTCAACCATTTTTTTTAATTATTCTTTTTAGGAACCCCAAAATCGTTTTTCTAATATTAAAATTTGTATTATTTGTTTTATTGTTTTTTTTTCGCTTGGTGTTAAAGAACTTTGTTTGACAATCTTTGCCGATCATTTATTTTAATACAATTTTTTTTAAGATGAATTGATTTTTTTTAGTGTTTGATATCCGTGAACAACATGAGTGATTTCCCACAACATGAGGCATTTTTTTCTATAATCGAATATACTGGAAGCTGCATAATCGAAAAATGCTGTTATAAGGGCCGTGGATGGTAATTTAGTGCCTTTTTTAAGCTGTTTATGACTGTGTTTGGACACTGTTCATGACCACTAATGATTTTTCAATGAGTTTTTACAATGTAATGTTTAAATTTATGAATTTTTGATATACGTATTATTAATTGGGTAGTGGCATGAGAATTTCACGAAAATCTATAGTAAGTCTATATGTCATATGATTGGTCAAACGTAGTCAAACTTCACGCAGCTGATCTTCACACAACTAAATTATGTTACAGAAAACGCTGCGAAAATGAAGTGGATCAAGACTACTAATAAATTTAATTGAATTATTTTCCCATTTAATTTAAAGAGACAATGAAACCTGTATATTTGTTTGTAAAAAAACATATATTGTCACAATGTTTTATCGATATTTCCACTAAAATTATATTATGGTTTTTGTATATATTTAAATTACTCTAATATCATTACTGTATTCATTTTATATTCATTTTGTTTATTATTTGTGCATATTATGTTTTTATGTATATATGTTTTATAACAAAACAATTTTCTTTATCAATGTTTTTATTATGAAAATTGTTAGCTAATTAAAGCTGCGTGAACTCTTCTAAATTCTCTAATATTAATCGAACAAACCTTTTTTTTTGTTGACTTGTAAATGGGAGAGGATGCAAGTATAAATATTTAAATTTCATGTTAATGTGAAATTTATAGCATTAAAATTGGTTAATTGTGAAACACGAAAAATTTCAATTAATTATATATTTACAGAAAACCAGTAAATTCAAGTAACAGAACGAATCCTTTTATTAAATAGTAATAATGTTGTTGTTTACTTCTAAAAATTACTTGATTATTGTTGTGTTTGTCATTTTTTATTTTATTGGCAATAATTTCTTTCTATTGCTAAACAATATCGAAAATTAAACACGAATCATAAAATGATGATTATTTGTTTGAGTATATTGAAAAATGTCAACTAATTGTGCAGTAAACTTTAGATACTTATATACGCGCCAATATATTTGAACAATTTCTAGAAAGATGAATTTAAACCGTTCTCCGACTACAAAATTTGTTTGGATTGGAATTTTCAATCAAAATTCAAAATCAAAATTCTTTCTCTGTTGTTTTATCACGGGACATTTTCTTTCTTGTCTTTATTAGGAAACTATGTTTTTCTTTCATACTAGAGCTGTTACATAATTTTTAGAACCAAAATCACTTATGATTTCGGATAAATCATTTGTAGTTTTAATGAAAAGGATCATTACTACGCGGTAATCCATACCTACCCTGAATTGAAAAATTCACTTTGCACTTACCACCAATTTTTGTAAAAATATTATAAAGTTAAATAAATCTACACACTTTAAAAACATAGTGAATTATTTAACTCGGATTACTAGCTTCATTTCTTCTTTGAGTTGAGTTCGAGTCAGCGAATATGGCCGAAGCTAACATAAACAGTGAAAATCTAAATTGCCGATAGTTTGCGTAAAGTGTAAAAACATTTTTCATCTGGGATGCATATCACATGCTAGCAAACGATCCTCGAGCTGTAATCCTACAATTGACTCAAATAAAATTGCTGACAATACACAAGAACTTACCAGAATTCAATATCTAGAGAATGAAATTACTCTACTAAAACAACTGGTGTGGGAAACCCAGGACAAAAACAAGATCCTGAAAGAATATGTGGAAACCCTAAAAGACCAAATACACTCTCTAACCACAAAATCAATTGACGCAGAAACTAGTCAACTCGCGCCAATTGTAGAAGAAGCCGCGCAAAATAATAAACAAGGAATTCCGGCAACCAGAAGTATACCTAATAATTTTAATTTACATCAACAGTCGAATTCGTGACTGGAGAATAATTCTTTAAATGCTGAAATAGAGGCCTCTAAAGTAGTAAAAGAGGTTTTCATAGAACCAAAGAGAAGGAGAAACCGAGCTTCTCTAGGCAAGGCAGTGGTGAGCTAAACGGACAACATCTCTGGTTTTGTTGGCAGGAATAGAAAATATGGCTATATATTGGCAGAGCTAAAGATCATGTAGACGAGAGCATGATTAAAATCAGCAGTGCAAAAATGTCTGGAAAATCTGAAAACAATTTTATTGTCAAAGAAATAATCCCGAAAACGAAATTACCAGACAATAAAAGCTTTAAGGTTGGGGTCAATTTAGACATAAAAGGTGATATATACTCTTTCTGGCCCGGGGGAATACTCCACCAAAGATACAATTTTCGTATTGAAGATAGAAGAAGAAATTTTTCAAGGGCAAGCCCGAGAATGGACAACATTTAGAAAAACTTAGCCTCACTACATCTAATACGGCCATAAATACTTCCAATTCGACGTCAACAAATCCGCATAATTCTAATATAAAGATTATATTTTACCTCAATATTCACTCGATAAATACAATCAAAATTGCACAGCTAGAACAACTCACTAAAGAAACAAAACCTATCTTTATCTGCCTCACGGAAACCTGGGCTAACTCCCTACACCTCCCGGAATTATATATATATATATATATATATATATATATATATATATATATATATATATATATATATATATATATATATATATATATATATATATGCGACTACACCCTAACAACATATTCGGGAGGTGGCGTTGCAATCTGGACGAGGACAGGATCATACAAAATAATGGCACTACCGATACAGGAACAATCAATAGAACAACATATTGAAATGTGTGGCCTGAAATGGTCCTACAAGAACGAAACAACAAATATAATAAACATTTATAGACCGCCTACAGGATGCCTAACAAGATTTACGGTGCTGCTAGAAAACATTCTAGCTCAAGTCTTCACGATCAAGGACAACTTAATACTAACAGGCGACTTCAATGTTAATTTGGCAGGAAACACAAAAGAAAGTACTAACCTACAGAACATGTTAGCATCCCACGGACTAATACAAAACGTTCATTAATATACCTGAGTGACATGGACACCTAAGACCCGAATAGACAATATTTTTACTAAATCCAAACAGTCAAAAACTACAATACATGACACAACGCTATCTGGCCAACGCTATATATATCTATATGCAAAAAATAACCTAACTGCCAAAAAAAGTTTAGAACACCGTAAGATAAGAACTTTCTCAAGAGCAAACAAGAAGAAATTTGCTAAAGCGTTAATGGAAGAAAGGTGGGATGATATGTATAAATAATACAACTGTAATAAAAAGATGGAAGCCTTTATCCAAACACTCCAATATCACTTTTTCGCAAGCTTCCCTCTAAAAAGGACGGTAGAACGTAGAAAGGATAAGAGCTGGTTAACAAATGCGGTCAGAAGATCAATCACAGAGCTGCACGACTTGCTACAACTAAAAAATAAATTTGCATGCCCAAAAGACTTATACACAAGAATGCCAAAAACAAATTTTAAATTAATCTCCAAAGCGATACAAACATATTATAGCAAAAGACTCGAACACTCCTCAAATAAGCAAAAAACACTGTGGTAAATCATCAAGGAGGTGACAAATAAGAGGACGACCAAAGAAACAAACGCAATATACATAAAAGAAAACGACCAAAAGCTCATTCAAGACCCATAATCTATAGCTACACTATTTAACAAACATTTCCACATAAGCTCACATCAAATTACCAAAAATATTCCGCCTGTGGCAATAAGGAATGACCACATAAAGTTAAACATGCAATCGATGTACCTTGAGGACTACACAGAGACTGAAATGCTTAAAATTCTTCTAGCTCTAAAAGACCAGATGGGCTTCCATGTAAAATTATAATAATGGCCATAACGGAACTGGTCAAACCAATAACGCATTTAGTTAACCACTCTTTTAACAACGAAGAATTCCCAGAGGTTCTGAAAGTAGCGATGCTTATTCCGGTAATGAAAAAAGGATATAGCAAGTAGCGCTTTGTTGCCCTACCGCCCTATTGCGCTGGTGTTAGTACTATCAAAAATACTGGAATTGAGCATGTTAAATCGGCTAACACCATTTATTGATAAACATGACCTAATTCCAAAGCAACAACACGGATTCAGAAGAAACAAGTCTACACAAACAGCAATAACAGAATTAGTGACAAAAATACTTGAGGAAGTAGACGAGGGAAAGTCACCCGTTGGCATTTTCTGCGATCTGTCAAAGGCGTTTGACTGCGTGGATCATCGTCTCTTACTCAATAAAATTGAAACATACGGAATTAGGGGTAGAACTGCTGCATGGTTAGAAACATATTTAACCAACAGGAGAATATTTGTTAAAATTGTAAACCAGAGAGGGATTGGACAATCTATATCTCTGAGGACCAACAAAGGAAAATGAGATTAAAGTAAATGCCCTGTTAGAAATGCTATACAAATGGTTTATGGGAAATAATTTATTTTTAAACTAGGAGAAGACCAATTACATGGTATTCCAAACGCATAGAAGAGTACGAGAGTGTACCACTTTGAAAATAAGTAATGTAGAATTAGTCAGAACCAAGCAGGTAAAATTTCTAGGTATATACCTAGAAGAAAACTTTAAATGGAATTCCACCATCGAGGCAAAGATAAAGAAATTACACTCCAAAGCATACCTCTTAAGAAGTATTAGAAATGTGGTTACAGGAACAATCCTTTTAAATATATACTATAGTGAGGTGCAAGCCACGCTTACATATGGACTAACGGTATGGGGTTTAGCGCCTCAAGTCGAGATGCTATTTAAAGCTCAAAAGCGAGTAATAAGAGCCATAGCTGGGATCTCTGTCACTACCTCGTGCAAAGCCTATTTTCAGGAATTGGGGGATACTTACTCTACCATGTTTATACTTACTTGAGATTGCATGTCTCATATTTAAAGAAAGGCACAAACTTATACAACATAAATCTCTGCATGACTATGCCACAAGAAGAAACCACCTAATCTATCCGCCAAGGAAGAAGCTCGTGATGTGTGAAGGGCCATACACTAGTGGTATAAATATATTTAACAAACTTTTAACGAAATTCAAAGAAGAAGAAAATCTGCCATAATAATTTTTTGTTTTAATAAAAGATGTTTACAAAATAGTCTGTCAGACCGCACGTCTGAGGATATCTTCCAGAACCACATACTCAGTAGTTTAGCCCATAACTTGAATATGTATTAAACTTTTACGTAATTGGAATAATTTTCCCGAAAATAAAAAAAAAAATCAAAAATTCAAAAAAAAAGCTGGAATGAGATAACCGGAACTTTGTCAAGAACTGTATTAGGGTATAAAAAGAAGTACTTCATTTGACAAATTGTTACAAAATTTAAATATTTCTCGGAAAAACCGACTTTGTTCATGGCCAAAAATATGGAATGCCGGAATTACTTTCTAAAATAACACAGTAATAAGAAAAAATATATTTTTAGTTTTCTAAATTATTTTTGTTTTATATATTGTTTGAATTTATAATAGAAACCATGATTGCGTCGAAATTGTGAGTTACATTTTTTATCCAAACCCTACGAATATGAGTAAGGATTGTTCCAACAAATGAATGAATCTATTGAAGATTGAAAGATTCTTTGTGCATATGAAACCTAATTTAGTCTAGGCATTAGGTAAGTTAAATTTTTGTTAAGTTGTCATTTTTTAAAATATATTTTCTTTAAATTTGTAAAATTTGTTTTTTGTTAAATTTTTGTCCAATCTACAGATTTTCTCAGGGTCTTGTCTCAGACTTCTATTGATCCTAAAATTATTATTTTTCTTCTGTGTATGTTGATAACTAAACGATTATATATATGACAAACCGCAACAGCCTATGCCAAATTTAGCAAACAGCTAAATATTCCGACCAAGCTGTCCAAGAATGATCAAGGCAATAATGGACGAATCAGAAGTCGTAATACGGATCCAAAGCAGATAATGGATTCATTTAAAATAACGAAAGGTTTAAAGCAGGGAGAAGGGCTGGCACCCACAATCTTCAACCTCACGTTAGAGTATGTCTTAAGACAAATGGGAATACGCAGAGACAATATCCTTACCAAGAAGATCGTGCAATTAGCGGCATATGCGGATGATATCAATGTTATGAGCAGAAGGGTCGATACGGCACAATAGACATATACATCGTTAAAAGAACATGCCAAAGACAGCGGTCTCGAAACAAACATAAGCAAAACAAAGACAATGGCGAAGAAACGGGCCAGACATTCGGCTCCAGGATGACATTGAGACATTCAACAATTTTGTGTATCTGGGAGTATAGATTAACAGGGACGGGACAGAGGACGGAGAGATACGCCGCTGAATTAAAGCGGCGAACAGAGCCTATTTCGCAATGTCGGGAATACTAATATGAAATAGCGTCCACCGAAAAACCAAGCAGCTAATGTAGAAAACAATCATAAGACCTGAATTATGACAGAATTATGAAACCTGAATTATGACAGAAAAAACAAAGAGCGCAGTAGATATCTCCAAGCGCAAAGTACTGCTGAAAATACTGGGACCGGCCATGGGTGGCAACGTACGAAAGCCCATACACAATAACGAGCTCTACAAGATATACAGAGAGCCACATATCCACATTTAGAAAGCAGAAAAGGCTGCAATAGACAGGACACGTGCTGAGGATGGACGATTCGCTACTCCCAAAGAGAGTGCTAAACACAAGAATGCAAGGTAGGCGACTGATAGGGAGGCCAATGTTGGACTGAGAGGATGAGATGAGAAAAGATTCACACCAAATACTGGGGATAAGAGGTTAAAGAGAACGGCGGCGGACAGATTGGAATGGGAGGCTAGGATCCAGGAGGCCAAGTCTCGATTTAGGCTATAGCGGCATATGTTGATGATGTTTTGTATCGATATTACTAATTTACTGGATACATGCCGACTCCACACTTTTCGCTAGAACAAATCCCTGTTGGCAAACGTTGATGATGATGTTCTATTTGCAAATAAATGACACCACCCTGACATGGAATACTTTCTCAACACTTTTAGAAAATACTGAAGAGAAATTCTTAAAGATTGTCGAGATTGTCGGGATATTCAGCATCAAGATACCGGATGTAATCAAGCTGTGGATAATATATAATAAAGTGACCGCTATTCACCAGAAAACCTTTTTCCTTGCAAACATGGGCTTGACATAATTTCAAACGCACTTTTTGCTTTTAATGCTCATAATACTATTATATAACTCCATAAGGGTTTTCCTGACATAACTTGAAGAATTAGAGAAATACACAAAACACAAGATATCTATGTCACAAGATACGTGTGTGTCTCTAAGTCTATGTCTGTTCTTTTATGTTTAGGCTGGTCTATCTAGTCTTGTATGTCTAGTCTTTTCTATCTAGACAGTAACATTAACATACTATAACATACTATATCAACTTTCCTAACTAAATGTAAACCCTTAAGAATTTATTTGTAAGTATTAAGTATTCCTTAACTATTCTTAAATATCTTTAAGTATTCTTTGTAAAATTATATAAGAAATTTTTTATTCTTCTGGATGCCAATAATGCCAATGTATTTATGCCAATAAAGGTTTTATTATTATATAAGAAGTTTCATACAATATTTTATCAACTAAAAGCAACTTGCATAAAAATTTAAATGCTCTTAAAGTAACATTAAAAGCAACTAAAAATATTAATAATGATAAATTAGTTAAAATTTTATGTTATTTCGGAATTTATTATTCGTAGACTTACAAAACTCGTTTCATCCATTCGGCAATTAATGTTTCGCGTTAAGTTCATTTAATTGGTCTGGAGAACGCAATTTGCACTTGAATATATGATATTTAAAAGAAACAGTTGTTCTTATCTTAAATTTATTATTCTTAAATTTAATTCGCACGAAAAATATATTTACATAAAAGAAAGAAACAACGCGATGGTTGTCATCGATATTGATCCACGAAATATTCATCAACTCCGTTCGACATTGACCGAGATGTAAACGGAAAGCAAAAACCTTTTTATCACCTACAAACAAATTATTTCAAACGTGTAAGCTCAAATTTAACCAAATATTTAATACTTACTGAATGTCAAATGTATTTCCTGCTAAACGATTTTTCTAGTAACCAAATTTTGATAGAAGTGAATATAAAATGTACATTACTAGACTAGACGGACAAGACTACCCTGGTGTAGACTTACAAGACTGGACAGGCAACACAAGAGTCAAGAGGGATAAGACTAGATAGACTACAAGGATAAGACCAGACAGACTAGGCAAGACAAGATACACAAGACTGAAAAGTTTCCTCTTGTTCGTCTAGTTTTGACTCTCTAGTCTTATCTGCCTAGTCTTCTAGTCTTGTCTAGTCTTGTTTATCTATTCTTGTCTCTCTAGCCTTGCCTATCCAGTATTGTTTGCTTAGTCTTGCCTGTCCAGTATTGTTTGTCTAATCTTGTCTGTCTATTTCAGTCTGTCAATTCTTGTCTGTCTATTACTGTCTTTTTATTTTTTGTAATACTTTTTCTTTTAGGTATTGTCTGTCTTCTTTTAAGTGGTTTATGGAAAGCTCCCACTAAACCCCCTATTCCACTTTGGTTGGTATAGCACATTTCCCATTCATTGAGAGTGTGGCAGCCCGGACGGTCATTACCGTGGAGGAAAAGTATCTTGTATATCTAGTCTTGCCAGTATAGTCATGCTTGTCTAGACTTCTCTGTCTAGTTCTGTCGGTCTAGTCTTGTCTGTCTAGTTTTGTCTCTGTTGTCTTATCTGCCTAGTCTTGTCTGTCTAGTTTTGTCTGTCTAATCTTATCTGTCTAGTCTTGTCTCTCTAGGCTTGTTAGTCAAGTCTTGTCTCTCCAGTTTTCTCTGTCCAGCTTTGTCTGTCTAGTCTCGTCAATCTAGTCTTGTCTGTCTAATCTTACCTGTCCAGTCTAGACAGAACAAACATTATATATTACACAAACGTTATATATTAATTATTTTAAGTAGGTGATAATCATCAAACTCAAATTTGTTTCCTGTCATATAGTTGTGCTTAATTGTGCTGGCGCATGAAAGGTGTGAAATTTCGCTAGCTTATTATATAGTTTGACACGAAATCAACAGTTTGTTTCCTGCGAATTTTGAAATAATAAATATTTTCACATTTTATTAAAATCAAACAAGTTTTAGATTTTTATCGCCGGTTTGGATATTGCACATTGGGAAGTTTCGCAATATAATAGCGAACTTCTCCGTTAATTGATATAATTAATGAATACATTGAAGGCGAATTATTAATTAGGAAAGCGTCTCTGTAATATTACCTTTCTAATTTTGTGTTGTTTATATAGTGTTATGTGTCTAGACATATCTTCCAAATCTTATCTATCTCGTATTTCCTGTTTAGTCTTGTTTGTCTTGTCCAATTTATCATATTTGATCGGTTCCCCTCTAGTCCATTCCCTATTTTGTGGTAAGTTTACTCTTGTCCGACAAATCTTGTTTCTCTTCTTTTGGTTCTAAATCTAAATTGACATTTTGATATTTAAAATCCTACTCGTAAATATAAATATGATAAATTTCTGTTTCAAGAAAATGTCATTATCAATCGCGCGAGTATTGACACCATATCTAAAAATAGATAATTGCTTTTTATGACTGATAATCTATCCTCATTTACCATAACAAAAAATGTCAAACACTAAAGTGATGATCCGATGAAAGCATGTTATTCCCAAATTGGTAATGCGACACATCGATCGCTTTATTGAAATTCCGATGTGCAAACGTTTAATTTGAAATTCATTGCTGATTATACAACTCTAGGAGGAGAAACCAAGGATTCCACATTGTGTTACATCTTTTGACACGGACGCTTTTATTTCATTCTCTTGCTCAACCCGACGTAAACAAAAAAAGCAACTTGCACCGACAAAATAATGCAAAACCATTGCACAAGACATGCTCAACAGTTTAGAGACAAAAATGCGTACACATATTTTACACGTTATTGCACATTTACTTGTCCAATTTCAATTTAGTTAACCCATTTCAACACCTGAAATGGTTCTATTAAACTATTACCTTCAACAGTATTTACAAACTATTCATACCATGAAGAATTATTGAGATATTAATGAACCGCATTTGATGAACAAGACTAACTAGCCATGAATAGATCGAAAAGACTAAACAGACAAAACTAGACAAAAATACCACATAAACAAGACTAGCTAGAAAATGCTAGACAAAACTAGACAGGTAAGAATATCTAGAGAAAAGCCATACAATACTGGACTGGCAAGACTAGATAAATAAGACTTGATAGACAAGATAAAATTAGCCAGGCAAGATTATGCTATACGCATACAAGACCAGACTAGATAGAATAGGCAGACTAGACTGACAGGAGAGCACACTAATGCGAGGCTATCTGCAAATCTAATGTTTTCCACACCTTGTGGTAATTCCAGTCTGAACACACCATCATAGAAGATATTCCACATTGTACGACTTATCAATGAGCCCAGTGGAAGATCACTATAGATGTCATTCTAGACTGTTTTGTTCCCTAATTACATGATAATTTTACGAATAGATTTGGGGAAAAGCCATGCTACGTCATGCAGTGGGCTAAATTGTCCAAAACAGAATAGACAATAATATAACACCTCATCCTCTATATCTAAAATTTTAATTACAGTAGTTTCTTGCGTACCATCACGAATATGCCAGCAACATGTTCAGAAACAAAATAGCGGTTTTAATATGGCAAAAGGATTTGAAAATACTCCTCCAATTTTTACGATTACTAGCGCAACGCAAAATACACTCTTAAAATAGTAGTTTGTGATTTATGATACAAGTGTTTGAAGAAGAGCTTTTGTGCATGACTTTTGTGCGTGAAGTTTAAATGTTTTTAACTTTAATCGCAATGAGTGCACGGAAGCCTTTCATACAGGTGTATCATCCATTCTCTATCATAAATTATCTACGAAGAATGCTAAAATACTGTTAAATCTACAAACAAAGAATTGTTTTTTACCAATAATATTGAAAAATTGTAACTAGGACAGACACAATACTTAAAATCACTGACATAATAAGTTTAGAACGTGCGCTAAACGTTCTCCGTGGCAAAAATTGCTAACTAGTAAAAAAGCATAGTGACGGAAACACTATTTGGTCGTTGTTGATGTAATCTAGGTTAACATATCAATATATATCAATTTATATATATATATATATATATATATATATATATATATATATATATATTATCATAAATTTATTATATCAATTTATTAACATTAAAATGTCACGCGATCACTGATCACTGAATAACTATTATAATACTCTTAACATTTAGGTTGTACTTGTGGAATGTTCACAAACCCTTATTGAAAAAGACTACCTAAGGTACTTTTCCCGATTTCTGTACCAATTTGTACTTTACAAGTTCCGGCTCAACGTCCGAAAATTTAATTTCCCCTTTTTGCTTGAAGAACGCACAGGCCAATGGTGTAGCGAAAATTAAACAAACGCCGACAAGAGCTACTTGTAATGGAACAGGTAGCCAAGGGTACATACAAAATGTGCCTCTGCGATCCAAATGATTCATTACGAAGGAAGTAAGCAACATTCCGGCGGCTGCCATCGCTATTCTACTGCAAATAACTTGTACGATTCCTGATTGTGCGGCAGCTTTCGAAGTACCCAGTCTGTTATTGTTTCTATCAAAAATTGGAGTACAATACCTTAGTTTTAGAGCTCTCATAAATGGAATATTTAAGCATTTGGCATCTGAAACGGCAACGAAAGCTACAAAACGTCCAACCAGAGGCGGAGAGTTGTGCAGTGCTCGATTCAAACCCAGAGCTGTTGCGACGAAAAGTTGACGAAAGCTGTGCGTCACCACTACGTTTTGTGTAATTGACTAGGGCATTGAAGGACTGATTGATCAATTGCCAGAAGATCACCGTTACAGTTTTCCTATAGAACGACATCATTCCACCACTTATTAGCGTATTCATGGGAATTTGAGCGGACATTCTTCCGACAATGTGTATTTTCTCGCCGGTGTCCGGATGGAAAGCAGAATCGTATAATTGTTTTGCTCTCCATAATTCGTCTGCGTCATGCTATGGGGCAGCGGTTTCCGGCATCTAAATTTCTGGGCAATGCGTCTCGCCTCTTATAAGGACTGTTCACTCGTAAAAACGTTTATTTGATTGGTAGTTATGAAAAAAAGCCCTGCCAGAACACGTACTATACGTGTTCTGGTCCTATCTGGGTATTTTTATATCAATCTTTGAGGTGTCGGCTATGTCGGCTTTAGATTCATGTTGGGTCATCGTATAATATCATTTTCAATGAACTCTTTTGAAGTATTAGATGCTCATGCTGCCTTGGTGTAATCACGACGAATTGTCACGAGTTCTTATCAAATGCGAAAACTGATACTCAAATTTTGTTTCGCGTTCTTCAAATTGGGAAACGCATTTTTGAGTTTACTGTTCTGGTAAAATATTTAGATATTGTTCATTAACATATATTATATCTCAAAACACACACAATTTCCCACAAAATAGACATATTTTACATTATAGACATAGTAACACTTCCCCAAAACTTTAGTTTTAGTACAATTTGCATTGTCAGTAAAACGTTAAAAAAAATTTAATTAAAAAAAACATAGAGTAGATTTAGTTTAGATTAGGTTATGATTTGGTTAAGTTATTTAGCATGGTTAAGTTAAGTTCTAATCCATATTGAGAGGCCGAGATTTCTTGATTCAAATTAAAAAATTTTAATATATGTCACAAAATTTATTTTCACCATGTTATTTGATTAGTGACGCGAGTTGTTGCCATAGTAACAACAAACAGAAATCGTTTAAAAATGAAACTCCATTTGGTTCACATTGGACTTTTACGTACGATTTAGATACTTTTACACACAATTATAATAATGGAATCTTTCACATACAATAATTTACTTATCAATGTGTTCGTTTTGGTAAGCGAGTAGTTAAAAAAATTTTATCTACTCATCCTCTGAACGTTCTAACCCAATTGTGTCAGTGATTTGAAGTATTTTGGCTGTCAAAATTACATTTTTTTAAAATTATCCTTAAGAAACAATTCATTTTTTATGTTCAACAGTATTTTAACATGATTCGTAGCTAATGTATGATACACGTGTTTGAATTACACATCTTCTTCACATACTTGTATAATAAACTACTATATATTACACACTTAACTACTGCTAACCTTATGTTCTTATTTTTTTCTCTGTAGCCTGATGAAGACGAAATTGTTTAATTAAATTTTAAATCGCCGAAACGTAGCTATTACTAAATTTAAAAACTCTTGTTCTTTCATTGTACTATCGTCACCAGTTAATTCCACACTAAAATATTATTTGTTTCATTATTAAAATATCACAAATAAATTTAGCTTATTCGATTAAATTTGCCTATGATTGCAATTTTTATCTTATATTTATCATTGAAACAAATATTTAAACGACCAAAAAGGTAAATAATCAATTTTTGCAAAATAATATTACTTTCAAAATCCAAAGTTTTAATGTTAAAAAAACACAAAATTCAAGTTTATATTTTTCATTATTACTGAAATAGAATGTTTTGTAACTAGAGCGAAAACTTGTCAATTTTTCGCGAGAGCGAAATTGTGCGCACGAACAAAGTGAGTGCGCACATTCGCTTAAGAGGGAAATTGACAATTTTGCAAGTGCTATTAACAATAATTTTTATTAGTTATGCAAGGTGATACATCCTTACAAGTTTGGGATCCAGGAACCATCCAAAAAAAATGAAAGCAAAAATGAAGAATTTGCTTGTACAATTGTCTCCGGTTGTGTGGATTCGCCATAAGAACTCTTCTCAGTCTCGATATCACCATAGAATTTACGCTCATTTTAAAATGTCTTCTATAATTTTTATTATCATTTTGTAATTAAAAAAAAATCGGACATTTGACTAAACTTAACTTTTTTAATATCGCGGTCTTCAATATGTTCATTTTAATGTAGACTAGCGATATTAAATATTTGCGTGCGTTACCCAGGTTATGTGGAAATACAACGTGATGTGATATCTTTCATATTAAATAATCTACGTCTATAACGTATACGTATAAACATAAACAATAATACAAATAATTTAAAAAAAATCATATTTAAATTATTTGATTGGATTTGTAAATATATAACAAAATAAATTTATAATCTATTTATATTTTATTTTGATAAAATTGATAAATTTCTATTATAGATGCTTATATGAACTTACCAATATAAAATAAGGAATATTATTTTTTGTAACATGTAATTATTAAGAAACAAATTTTTCTTTCAATTCATATTTTAAAACAGATTTTTGCAAAGTAATATTATTTCTAAAATTTAAATTTAAATTACACATAATTAACACAAAAGATTCACTTTTGATTCTACAGTCACTCAAATTTATGCGTATAAATAACTGAACAATTATCATGAAAAAAAATAAATTGAATATTTTTTAGCGGAGTTGCTAAAATATCATAAAACAAAGTTGTATCATTTATTCGCCGAACTCAAAATTTAAAAACAAATTTTTGTAATTCAAATTTTTAATTTCAAATAACACAAAATTCAAATTTATATTCTACAGTCAAATATAATAAAGAAATTGCAAATTAATAATTATAAGCAAATTCAGTAAAATATACTTAAAAAATCACTAATTAATACATTTTACAAAAATATTTACTTTCAGATTATTTTTTGGTATGGAATTATAGAAATATCACAAAACAAATTTGTAATTTATTTGTTTTTTATTTTGCGATTGACTTTTCTACTTGTATGTATAATTGGGTATTTTAATTTTTTTGTCATAATTCGAAAGATCGTATATAAGTTTTATAACAAAATCATTTTTTGTTTTCTTTTTTTTCGTTGTAATTAAACAGTTAAAAAGACCGAAGACACGGTTTGACGTAGCAAGGGCAATTTATTTTCGTGCATTTTTTTGTCAATTCACTTCAAATTTGAATTTTATCACAAATTTACTGTTGACCAAGTGCAACAACATTTCATTTAGAAATGTAATTTGTTCTAATGTTTCACTAAGAGCAATTTATAATTTTATCACTTTTAAATTGTTTATAATTAATAAAAAAAAAATTTCAACTATAACGCAATGAAAATCCAAATTATTTACAATAAGGTTTTAAAATACATTAAAAAAAAATCGATAATCTTTTTTTTCAACAACCCAATTGGGAAATATTATATTTCAAATCATTAAACGCATTGTTTAATAATTTGGAAATAATAATAACCAAATCAAAAAGGATCTATTTGTTCGATTTAAATTTATAACCCAATTTCTGGATAACAATATTTTCAAAAAAATTCAAATATATTTTTAAAGCAACATTTACCCAAAATATTAGAAAAATTTAAACCAATTATAGGAAAAAGTAATATTCAAAATGTTACTTTTACTTTGTATTAAATATATATATATATATATATATATATATATATATATATATATATATATATATATATATATATATTATTCATTATATATTTTATTACAAACCAATTCAAATAATGTTACACAGCTTTACTAAATCCATAAATTGTCTTAACTTTAATCCGAGAATGATTCTCAAACTTTCATTTCACTCAAAATCATTTCGGAATAAATTTACTCTCGGCAGACCAAAACTATACAGATTTATACAAAAATTTCGCAACCTATTTCTCTTCAATCCAAAAAGAGAAAAAGAGAACACAGAGAAACTAGCAAAGAACAAATTATTTTGTAATATTTTAAATAAACAATTTAACATATAAAACACTTTCAAGAAGTAAATATAGATCAGAAGTATAGATCAGTTTATTAACACTATACAAACAAGTATAAAACAAAATCATATAATTCCTTACATAGTTTAGATGAAAAAAAAACATTGTAATTACCTTTAATTGTTAATTCCTTCGTTAAATTTATTTTCTCAACCCTACACTAAATAAATTCAACCAGAAATCCCGAAGAAAACAAGAAACTACAATAATCCTCTAACACAGTATAAGCACGACCTATTAAATCTAGTACAATTGTTTGTTATTGTTGTTTGATAAATTACTAGAGTTTTCTCTTAGATATTATTGAAATGACCGTCCGATGGTTACGAGCGCACAAACGAAACTGAAAGTGGTTGCCGGAGCGAATTGCTATTACCAGCCAACACCGGAGTGTGGTCACTGGCCTGTTAGACGCCCGGATTTTGGCCCGGAGTGGGGCCGACCATACCAAGCAAATGAATATAACAATACAAACACTAAAAAAAAATAGCGGTATTATGCAATGTTATTAATTAGACTAGATTAGAAAAGAATAGATCGAAAATACAAGACAAACGAGACTAGACAAGACTAGACAGACAAGACTAGACAGACAAGACTAGACAGACAAGACTAGACAGACAAGACTAGACAGACAAGACTAGACAGACAAGACTAGACAGACAAGACTAGACAGACAAGACTAGACAGACAAGACTAGACAGACAAGACTAGACAGACAAGACTAGACAGACAAGACTAGACAGACAAGACTAGACAGACAAGACTAGACAGACAAGACTAGACAGACAAGACTAGACAGACAAGACTAGACAGACAAGACTAGACAGACAAGACTAGACAGACAAGACTAGACAGACAAGACTAGACAGACAAGACTAGACAGACAAGACTAGACAGACAAGACTAGACAGACAAGACTAGACAGACAAGACTAGACAGACAAGACTAGACAGACAAGACTAGACAGACAAGACTAGACAGACAAGACTAGACAGACAAGACTAGACAGACAAGACTAGACAGACAAGACTAGACAGACAAGACTAGACAGACAAGACTAGACAGACAAGACTAGACAGACAAGACTAGACAGACAAGACTAGACAGACAAGACTAGACAGACAAGACTAGACAGACAAGACTAGACAGACAAGACTAGACAGACAAGACTAGACAGACAAGACTAGACAGACAAGACTAGACAGACAAGACTAGACAGACAAGACTAGACAGACAAGACTAGACAGACAAGACTAGACAGACAAGACTAGACAGACAAGACTAGACAGACAAGACTAGACAGACAAGACTAGACAGACAAGACTAGACAGACAAGACTAGACAGACAAGACTAGACAGACAAGACTAGACAGACAAGACTAGACAGACAAGACTAGACAGACAAGACTAGACAGACAAGACTAGACAGACAAGACTAGACAGACAAGACTAGACAGACAAGACTAGACAGACAAGACTAGACAGACAAGACTAGACAGACAAGACTAGACAGACAAGACTAGACAGACAAGACTAGACAGACAAGACTAGACAGACAAGACTAGACAGACAAGACTAGACAGACAAGACTAGACAGACAAGACTAGACAGACAAGACTAGACAGACAAGACTAGACAGACAAGACTAGACAGACAAGACTAGACAGACAAGACTAGACAGACAAGACTAGACAGACAAGACTAGACAGACAAGACTAGACAGACAAGACTAGACAGACAAGACTAGACAGACAAGACTAGACAGACAAGACTAGACAGACAAGACTAGACAGACAAGACTAGACAGACAAGACTAGACAGACAAGACTAGACAGACAAGACTAGACAGACAAGACTAGACAGACAAGACTAGACAGACAAGACTAGACAGACAAGACTAGACAGACAAGACTAGACAGACAAGACTAGACAGACAAGACTAGACAGACAAGACTAGACAGACAAGACTAGACAGACAAGACTAGACAGACAAGACTAGACAGACAAGACTAGACAGACAAGACTAGACAGACAAGACTAGACAGACAAGACTAGACAGACAAGACTAGACAGACAAGACTAGACAGACAAGACTAGACAGACAAGACTAGACAGACAAGACTAGACAGACAAGACTAGACAGACAAGACTAGACAGACAAGACTAGACAGACAAGACTAGACAGACAAGACTAGACAGACAAGACTAGACAGACAAGACTAGACAGACAAGACTAGACAGACAAGACTAGACAGACAAGACTAGACAGACAAGACTAGACAGACAAGACTAGACAGACAAGACTAGACAGACAAGACTAGACAGACAAGACTAGACAGACAAGACTAGACAGACAAGACTAGACAGACAAGACTAGACAGACAAGACTAGACAGACAAGACTAGACAGACAAGACTAGACAGACAAGACTAGACAGACAAGACTAGACAGACAAGACTAGACAGACAAGACTAGACAGACAAGACTAGACAGACAAGACTAGACAGACAAGACTAGACAGACAAGACTAGACAGACAAGACTAGACAGACAAGACTAGACAGACAAGACTAGACAGACAAGACTAGACAGACAAGACTAGACAGACAAGACTAGACAGACAAGACTAGACAGACAAGACTAGACAGACAAGACTAGACAGACAAGACTAGACAGACAAGACTAGACAGACAAGACTAGACAGACAAGACTAGACAGACAAGACTAGACAGACAAGACTAGACAGACAAGACTAGACAGACAAGACTAGACAGACAAGACTAGACAGACAAGACTAGACAGACAAGACTAGACAGACAAGACTAGACAGACAAGACTAGACAGACAAGACTAGACAGACAAGACTAGACAGACAAGACTAGACAGACAAGACTAGACAGACAAGACTAGACAGACAAGACTAGACAGACAAGACTAGACAGACAAGACTAGACAGACAAGACTAGACAGACAAGACTAGACAGACAAGACTAGACAGACAAGACTAGACAGACAAGACTAGACAGACAAGACTAGACAGACAAGACTAGACAGACAAGACTAGACAGACAAGACTAGACAGACAAGACTAGACAGACAAGACTAGACAGACAAGACTAGACAGACAAGACTAGACAGACAAGACTAGACAGACAAGACTAGACAGACAAGACTAGACAGACAAGACTAGACAGACAAGACTAGACAGACAAGACTAGACAGACAAGACTAGACAGACAAGACTAGACAGACAAGACTAGACAGACAAGACTAGACAGACAAGACTAGACAGACAAGACTAGACAGACAAGACTAGACAGACAAGACTAGACAGACAAGACTAGACAGACAAGACTAGACAGACAAGACTAGACAGACAAGACTAGACAGACAAGACTAGACAGACAAGACTAGACAGACAAGACTAGACAGACAAGACTAGACAGACAAGACTAGACAGACAAGACTAGACAGACAAGACTAGACAGACAAGACTAGACAGACAAGACTAGACAGACAAGACTAGACAGACAAGACTAGACAGACAAGACTAGACAGACAAGACTAGACAGACAAGACTAGACAGACAAGACTAGACAGACAAGACTAGACAGACAAGACTAGACAGACAAGACTAGACAGACAAGACTAGACAGACAAGACTAGACAGACAAGACTAGACAGACAAGACTAGACAGACAAGACTAGACAGACAAGACTAGACAGACAAGACTAGACAGACAAGACTAGACAGACAAGACTAGACAGACAAGACTAGACAGACAAGACTAGACAGACAAGACTAGACAGACAAGACTAGACAGACAAGACTAGACAGACAAGACTAGACAGACAAGACTAGACAGACAAGACTAGACAGACAAGACTAGACAGACAAGACTAGACAGACAAGACTAGACAGACAAGACTAGACAGACAAGACTAGACAGACAAGACTAGACAGACAAGACTAGACAGACAAGACTAGACAGACAAGACTAGACAGACAAGACTAGACAGACAAGACTAGACAGACAAGACTAGACAGACAAGACTAGACAGACAAGACTAGACAGACAAGACTAGACAGACAAGACTAGACAGACAAGACTAGACAGACAAGACTAGACAGACAAGACTAGACAGACAAGACTAGACAGACAAGACTAGACAGACAAGACTAGACAGACAAGACTAGACAGACAAGACTAGACAGACAAGACTAGACAGACAAGACTAGACAGACAAGACTAGACAGACAAGACTAGACAGACAAGACTAGACAGACAAGACTAGACAGACAAGACTAGACAGACAAGACTAGACAGACAAGACTAGACAGACAAGACTAGACAGACAAGACTAGACAGACAAGACTAGACAGACAAGACTAGACAGACAAGACTAGACAGACAAGACTAGACAGACAAGACTAGACAGACAAGACTAGACAGACAAGACTAGACAGACAAGACTAGACAGACAAGACTAGACAGACAAGACTAGACAGACAAGACTAGACAGACAAGACTAGACAGACAAGACTAGACAGACAAGACTAGACAGACAAGACTAGACAGACAAGACTAGACAGACAAGACTAGACAGACAAGACTAGACAGACAAGACTAGACAGACAAGACTAGACAGACAAGACTAGACAGACAAGACTAGACAGACAAGACTAGACAGACAAGACTAGACAGACAAGACTAGACAGACAAGACTAGACAGACAAGACTAGACAGACAAGACTAGACAGACAAGACTAGACAGACAAGACTAGACAGACAAGACTAGACAGACAAGACTAGACAGACAAGACTAGACAGACAAGACTAGACAGACAAGACTAGACAGACAAGACTAGACAGACAAGACTAGACAGACAAGACTAGACAGACAAGACTAGACAGACAAGACTAGACAGACAAGACTAGACAGACAAGACTAGACAGACAAGACTAGACAGACAAGACTAGACAGACAAGACTAGACAGACAAGACTAGACAGACAAGACTAGACAGACAAGACTAGACAGACAAGACTAGACAGACAAGACTAGACAGACAAGACTAGACAGACAAGACTAGACAGACAAGACTAGACAGACAAGACTAGACAGACAAGACTAGACAGACAAGACTAGACAGACAAGACTAGACAGACAAGACTAGACAGACAAGACTAGACAGACAAGACTAGACAGACAAGACTAGACAGACAAGACTAGACAGACAAGACTAGACAGACAAGACTAGACAGACAAGACTAGACAGACAAGACTAGACAGACAAGACTAGACAGACAAGACTAGACAGACAAGACTAGACAGACAAGACTAGACAGACAAGACTAGACAGACAAGACTAGACAGACAAGACTAGACAGACAAGACTAGACAGACAAGACTAGACAGACAAGACTAGACAGACAAGACTAGACAGACCAGACTAGACAGACAAGACTAGACAGACAAGACTAAAGAGACAAGACTAGACAGACAAGACTAGACAGACAAGACTAGACACACAAGACTAGACAGACAAAACTAGACAGACAAGACTAGACAGACAAGACTAGACAGACAAGACTAGACAGACACGACTAGACAGACAAGACTAGACAGACAAGACTAGACAGTAAAGACTAGGCAGACAAGACTAGGCCTACTTGTATAACGATAAAGTACACGGATACGAGAGAAATTAGATGGAACAGAAAAAGAAAGCCAAGTCCCAGATTTTCGAAAAGTGGCAAAGACACTGGAGAGCTTCTAACAAAGGCCAATGGACCAGGACCATTATCATCTCACAAACAAGACAGACAAGACTAGATAGGCAAGACTAGACAGACAAGACTATACACATAAGATTAGACTGACAAGACTAGAGAGACGAGCCTAGGCAGACAGAACAAGACATACAAGACTAGACACACAAGACTAGACTAGACCCGTCAGACAAGACTAGACAGAAAAATTAGACAGACGAGACAAGACTAGACAGACAATACTAGACAGCGAAGACTTGACAGACAGACGAGATAGACAGACAAGGCTAGAGAGAAAAGACTAACAATAGGAGACAAGACTAACCAGACAAGATTATACGGACAAGACTAGACAAACAAGATTAGACAGACAAGACTGTTATTCGAACAATATACACATCCTAACAATATAAATGGTAATAGTGCATCAATTTTTCTTAAACCAACAAGTAGGGAGGAACTTTTCCTAACAATCATATCATAAAAGTCTAAGAAAAGTGCAGGTAACGACGATATACCTAACATTGTTATCAAAAATTCTGTTTTTAGCATTATAACCCCGCTAGAACTTATATTCAATAATTCTTTTATGTTTGGTGTATTTCCTGAAGTCTTGAAAGTGGCGTTTATTTCGCCTATTTACAAATCCGGGGATAAATCTGACATTTTAAACTACAGGCTTATCTGCATCTGAACAGCCTTATCTGTAATATAATATATTCGAAAAGCTTGTATCTTCTAGGGTCCTTGCATTCTCAACTAAATGTCACTAATATAATAAACCAAAATCAGCATGGATTCCTTGAAGGGAGGGATACTGACTCTGCAAGCTTCCAATTTATACGTGCGGTAAGTGAGGATCTAAAAGCTAAAAACATACCTGTCGGTATGTTTTTGGATCTCTCCAAAACTCACGATCTAGTGGACCATGACATACTGTTCGATAAATTATTGCAATATTGTATACGAGGAGTAGCATTGGACTGGTCTAATATAATACTCATTACTAAATTAATGACCTCATCTGGAATATTTAAATCACCTCTTAGGTTATTAAACGTGGGTATCCCACAAGGAAGTACTTTAGGCCCACTTTCATTCGTTTTTTTATTGATCATTTGTATCAGATTCGTGCGGCCCCTCGTCATACTAGGATAAATTATGCAGATGATACTACCATCTTAATATCAAACCAACCTAAGGGGGACATTTCTCGTAACGTGAATCTTGTCTTAAGTCCCGTGTTGGAGTTGGTTTGCTGAAAATTCTATCATCTATTAGTCAACAAAGATAAGACCAATGCAATCATATTTCCATTAAAAAGATGTACAATCAGCTTTCCCACATAAATTCGAATTGAACACGAGGCAATCCAAATCCAAAACTCCGCGAGGCTTTTGGGAATCCACCTAGACAAAAACTTAGATTGCTTTACACTCTCAATGAGACTAAGTTAGACAGTTTATGCACCAAGATTATTGCGTAGATATTCAGACATAGATATCAAAATTCAATATTCAAAACAATTTATTTCATAATTTAAGCACGTAAATACATATACAATAAAATAAAGCATATATACATCCTATATGAAATATATGAAACAGATATGGTTTAAACGAAATGCCGATATTTGCCTTATTAACCTTTGAATAAAACTCTTGTACATTATAGGGTTCAATACTAATTATCAGTTAAAATAACTGCATTTTAAATTGTTTGCTACTGTGCAAATGCTTAATATCTCTTGGTAAATTGTTAAATAATTTTATGGTTTTATATGGGTTTTTCCGTAAGTGTTAAGGCATGTTTTGGTAGCTGAAACAGTTGTTTATTAAATCTGGTTCGCCGTTCGGTAGGTTTGCAGAAATTAGTGAGAAGGTGATTATGTTTTCGAGGAAATACGATGTTTTCATAAATAAAGACGCCCGTTACGGTCAAGATATTGGCCCTTCTAAAGCATCCCCTACAAGATTCGTGGTAGACTAAGTTACTTAGTATCCGGAGGGCTTGAATCCTGAATATAGTTTGGATGGTAGCTGAACTTCCCCAAAACATGATACCAAACCTAAGAATGGAAATTGGCGAAATACACTAACCGAAAAACATCATTATCTACATATCGCTGGAGGGATCTCATTACGAAAACAGCCTTGTTTAGCTTCCCAGTCACAAAGGTTATATGACTGGTCCAGTGTAGATACTGCTCCAAATGAATACCAAGCAACCTAACGGACTCTTGAACCAACACGCGTTCGTTGCCGATTGCTAATTCCTCGGAGTACAATAATGAATCACGCTCTGGATTAAAGAATATTGACTGTGTTTTCTCTTTGTTTAATATCAGTATTAAATATATTAGACCCAAACCATGACGTCAAAGATTCGATGACATTATTTACATTCGTAGAAATATAATCCATTGTCTTATTTAGTATTAATACTGATGTGTCGTCCGCATAATTAATAATTATGTGGGGTGAATTAATAGATGTCGAATGTTAATCATTTATAAATAGTGAAAATACAACAGTGGGATCCCTATGTTGATCGTACATGCCGGGGATTGCACAAATCCGTGCGGAGTATAAACCCTAGTGACTTGTGTCATATTTGTTAGGAAGGATTTGATCAAATTAAGCGCCACCCCCCTTATGCCATATTTTGAAAGTTTTATTAACAATATATTATGGTCAACCACACCATAGGTCTTAGATAGGTTCATAAGAAGTCATACCGGGATCCTTCGGGATTCAAGATTATCAATTACTCCTTTTGTGAAATGATAACATGTCGTTTCAATACCTCTGCCCTTTAGAAAGCGATGTTGTTGAGGACTTATTAATTTATATTTATCTAAGAACGATAATATTCTTGAGTAAATGATTCTCTCAAAGATCTTAGAAAACACTGATAGGACACTTATGGGCCTGTAGTTTTCTATCGCACATTTATCGCCAGCCTTGGGTATGGCTGTGTTATAATCGCCACTTTTAAGTTTTCTGGAAATTTGCCCATCTCTAAGACATTGTTAATGATATATTGTAGAGGAACTAATATCGAAGGTAGCATATTTTTTAAAACGATGGAAGAAATATCGTCTATGCCCGCACTTTTTGTATTTTTTAAGTTTGTAATAATATTATAAAGCTCTTCCCGGTTGATTGGTATTACAAATCTTGTATTATTGTTGAAAACGATATTTTCCTTGTAGCACACCACAGTTTGAGAGTCTGCTAAGTTTTTTGCTCTGTTTGTGAAGAAACTGTTAATTCTTGTCGCACTCACAAGAGGATCTTCACCACGGGTAACAAATTATCACTTTTCATTTTTATTTCGGTAATTCGTCTTACTATATCCCATGTTGTATTTTGCCCATTGGACGATGTTTCTATTTCCATTCTAAACTGTTGCCTCTTTTCGTCTCCTAACAGCCTAGTATAATTTCTACGTAGGTTATTATACAGGTTCTTAAATGTGGGATTATAACGTGTTATCGAACTGTAAGATTGTATCGACTGTAAGTCCATTTCCATTTTCTTTAAACATGGGTTTTTAGAAAAGCGTTGAGGATAAGCGATATCTTGAGGATGGTTTACTTCGTCAATTTTCTATCATGTTTGAGATTTGGAATTATGTTCTGGGCGAACGGAAAGTATGTCCAGCATATTTTTAGAGTCTAAAAGCAAGCCTTGCGGATTCTTCATCTACCCTCCAGGAAATCATGCCGAGGACAGTTTAAAGAGACTAACTGATAACTACCGCTGCCCTATATATATATATATATATATATATATATATATATATATATATATATATATATATATATATATATATATATATATATTTATATATATATATATATATATATATTTGTCAGCATTATTTTTTTGGTTAAACAAATACTATTGTTTGAAAGATATGCAAAACCCACCCAAAGGGATACAAGATTTAGTAATATCTCCTATGAGATGCCAATGCATAGCTTGACGATGACTGAGAGATACCCTCCCTACAGCAATTTAAAATTTTCAACCACTTACCATTGGCCATTAAAAAAATTGACATTATTAGAAACTTTAGGAGGCTCTCTTAATCGAGATTGAACTCTATAATTTAGAAGAAATTTATGTTCGAATAAAACATGTTTAAATGGACATTTACTTGTAATCACGTTTTTCTTTTAAGAGTTTTAGTTTCTTATATTGGTTTGTGACATATTTCATTACGTTCTTTTTTATGGTGTCTTAAATAATGAAATAAATAGATTTTGATCTTGACTAGACAGATAAGATAAGACCGAAAGGACTAGACTAGAGTCTAGGGTCTTTTCAAACCCATCAAGAAATAAGAAAAATTATCTCGAACTATTGCATGCAAAATATTATAATGACCATTAGCTTAATTAATTGTACAATAAGCTACTTAGAATGTACGTTAAATTGGTACTAACCTAACAAACAGCTACAAGGATTGAGACATTCAGAGAACTACATGAAACATTATTATAAATGAAACAAGTTACAGGCTACAAAACAAAATAATTAGTGTCTTTCGATATTGTTGAAGAATCATATTTATTGTCTACAGATATCAACAATTTCTTTGCTGATAAATCGAATCACAACCTAGAATAGCGTTTGTAAATAAAATAATAGAAGGTCATAACAAAAATCTTTCTTAAACCATTCTCCGAAGAATAGTTATGGAATACCATTTGTAGTCTTAAAAATTAAAAAAAAGTGCTGGCAATGACGATATTCCTAGTGTGGCAATAAAACATGCTATTTCAAATGTGCTTAGCCTGCTACAGCATATTATAAACTATTATTTTCAATTTGGGGTATTCCCTGATAGAGGCGCTAATCTCTACAATTTTTAAAGCTGGTGATAATACGTCAATCAGTAATTGCAGACCAATTAACATTCTTTCGACATTTTCAAGTATCTTTGAAAAACTGATATGTAATAGATTGCTCACTTTTACAAGCAAAAATAAAATCATTAGCCAACAATAGCATGGCTCTTAAAGGGGAGAGCACAAATACCGTATACTATCAATTTATAGCGAATATTATTCAAAAGTTGGATGCAAAAAATATACTCCAGGGAATGTCAAAAATCTTCGAATTAGTGGACCATGGAATACTTTTTAAAAATTGTACATTTATGAATGCAGAGGAGTCGTATTGGACTGGATAAAATTCTATTTATGCAACAGATAGTTTCGTCAATTGCAATCCATATGGTGCCATCTTGAATATCTTCATGAATCAAAACTAAACAATCTTCATAAATACCACTTACATAATTTTTGCTAAGTGTGGATTCATCAGGAATATGTTTGCCCGTGTACTTTTCTAAGAAATTTTTATAAACAGGATTATTTCATTTCCATAAATGTATGTCTGCACACATCATAGCATAACACATTTCTTTCAAGAATCGCCATTGCATTAGGAAAAAGTTGTTTGCTTAAATTTATTCTTCCTTATGTTTTACTATATTTACTTTATGTTTTGCAGTAGATACGTGTTGCGATATTAAAAAACGTTGCTCAGTCGATACAGATTTTTCATAGACATTTTCAAAACAGTACTTTCCCATCTGTACTCATCGATTGATTTGGAAAATCTTCGATATATTTTTCCAATTTGAACCGCAATGGTTGTTTATTCTTGGGCATTTTTATTTAAATAAGTAAGATAGATAGGTTAAAATGAGTAGGTATACTCGGACCGCTGAGAGAATGCATCTCGTCTCAACGAGTTTAGCATTGTTCTGCACATACCCTCACATTATTCCGAGCGCGTGGTGTTTAGTTGTCCGTGTTTGAAAAACTGGCGCATATTTCTTCTCAAACTAACCTGCGCGTACCTCGACCCGTCCTTCGCCTCCAATACCTCGGCGCAGTACAGCTGCATTCTCTCGGCGGCCCGAGTATAGATATGTAATTTTGGCTACAGTACATAAAAACGCAGTGAAGCACTAACTCAGCACCGCACGTAAGTACGACTGTCACTGTCACACTCAGTCTGTGGACGGTAATGCAGAATGAAACAAACGATATCGTAGCAAGCGCGATATCAAAGTGGCGCAAACACCAATTTGTGATTATGATGTGTGTATTGCTGTTCCGTCGTAAAATAATAAAATTATAGTTGATTTTAATTTTTTTTGTAAAATATGGACTTTCCTTTGAAATATGGCAAAATATGGAAAATAAAGATTACATTTTCTCGTTCCAAACATCATAATTTGTGTGGAAAAAAAAATAAACACCGAAAATAATATGAATTAAAAATATGTATTTACATATTAATCCGGGTCCTACACATCACCAAGTTGGATACTCCGAGCGGCATAGTGAAATCTATGCCAAGTGTAGTAAATATGTGGATTCCACAAGGTAATCTCATTGGCCATTTATTATTTACACTCTATATGAATGACCTATCACAAATACTGATCATGCCCCGATGCCCACGACACGATGGTGAATTATCACGATGATACAACAGTACTGTTAGTGGACAAATATTTAGCAGAAATTATAACTAATGGCAACCTAGCTGTCCCAGATGTTATCATAGTTTGATGAAATTGACTCATTTTAAATAAGGAAAAGACAAACTGGATCTTATTTCAAACTAAAAGATCTACAACCACATACCCTGATGAAAATATTATTGATGATGAAATCATTAAAACGCAACACACAGTGAGACTTTTGGGTGAACAAATCGACAATACTTTGGACTGGACATCACTTATTAACAGTCGTAATTAAACTTATTACAGTTTCTTAAGTACACATATGTTTCTTAGGTTCACATATCGACTTTAGTCGCCCGCGAATTTATGAGGATGGTATGTATACTTTGCAAACTTCCATGCTTACATACAATTTCGAATATTTTTTTTGGGAAATGGATTCCAAATTGAAATTATTTATTTACCAAATGAGATACAAAAAATATCTCTAATATTATGTCAAAAAATAATTAAAATACAATATTACAATAAGTAAAAGTAATAGGTTAGTTAAATTTAAAATACATACAATCATTAAGACAGTACATCGGGTACATTAATAGAACTTTTTTCAAATTATTTCTAAATTATTTTAGTGAGATTTCATTTTTGATTGTGTTTGGTATTTTATTGTAAATTTTATTTCCTTGATTCTCAAGTCCTCAAGTTTGTTTTCCTGGTATAAAGGTGGTGTTTTTCTCCTGTGTCATATGTATGGATATCTTTGTGTTTTTGGAGAGTATGTCGAATTTTGTGGATATATGAGGCAGTTTCCCGTATATATAAATTGACTACTGTCAAGATATTTAAATTTTTAAAATGTGGTTTGCACGATTCTGTTGCTTTTATTCCAACTATATTTCGGACAATTCTTTTCAGTGCTAGAAGTATTTCTTCTGTAAGTGATGTATCGCCCCATAGAATAATGCCATATGTTAATAACTTAGCAGGTCTTCCTTGTTCACCAGATTGCGCAGATATTTAATTTGGAATGTTTTCTGATGTAGTGGCCGACCATTTTTTTTAATTGGTGGTTGTCCAGAGGAGATGCTCTTCCAAGTGGATTCCTAGGAACTTTGCTTCTTTAGCTCTTTTTAAACAGTGGTTTTGTATTTTCAAATCAATCAAGCATAGGTGCTTCTAGCTGTCTTAAAAATGACATACTCTGTTTTTTCTTTATTTAAGAAAAGGTTGTTTGCTGAGAACCAAGTGTTGATTTAACCTTGTAATAAATTAGCTTTGTTTGCATTTTATTTTATATTTTGCCAGTTATAATAAAACTGGTATCATCTGCATACAATGTACAATGCTGTACGTTTATATAACTTATTAAGTCGGCGGTGAACAATAAGATAACTGTTGGTGCAAGAACGCTCCCTTGAGGGACCTCAATATTGGTACAAATGGTGTTTGACTTTCCTGTTTCATTTCCACTTCTTATTGTAACATATTGCTTACGGTCTTCTAAGTAGGATTGTAGCCATCTCGTGGCTTTCCCTGGGATTCCATATCTAATTAGTTTGTTTAGGAGTGTCTCGTGGGAGACACAATCAAACGCCTTGCTTAAGTGGCAGAATATTCCTATGGGTTTATTACCCATGCCTACTTCTTTTAAAATAGTGCTGTGGAAATCTGCTATCGCTGTTGAAGTTGATTTCCCTTTATGAAATCCATGTTGTTGGCCTGGAATAATGTTATATTTTTCTATGAATGGGATGATTTTACTATGTATGGCGTATTCAATAATTATTGATAGTACAGAAATAAGAGCAATCAGCCTGTAATTTCCAATATCCTTTTTTGATCCACTGGAATAATTTTCACATCTGTAAAGTATTTAGAGTGCAAAAACAAGCGGTGCGCATTCTATTAAATTTACCATTCAGGAAGTCTTGTAGGGGGCACTTTAAAAACGCCTAAATTTCAAGCACTGGTACATATATATTGGAAAGTATACTATTTCTTCAAACATAAATATTTATTTGAAATATATAATAAATCAAGTGAACGTAATACAAGACATAATAAACAACTTTATTATCTAATATTGGTGAAACCATACTATTTATAGATACAATCATATATATTTATTTAGGGTGAAATGTAGCCAAAATATATAAATATATTTAACCTGTTCGTAGCTCTATAATATTAAGTCTTACTTAAGACGGCAAAACAAATCCCATGTTGAAACAACTACTTCCCTGGCTAATTACCAACACCCAGTACAGTGTCGTGTCACTGAACGAGTGCTAATAAATCTTTAATGACAAAATAGGAAAAACCTTAATATACATTACAAAAGAGAGAAATATAAACAAATTAAATACTGATACTTATATATTAGTAGATTATTTCTACCGATACCGATATTTATATTCAGATGAAGCTTAATTGTGAATATTATTTATTTATGACTTATGAAAGGTACAGCTCCAATAAAATATTTAATAAACAACAACATACAAACACACTATTAAAAATTCTTCAGAACTTTACAAGTTTTATTTGATGTGATACAACCGTCACATCAAATAATACTTAAGTTCTGAAGAATTCTAATAAAATGTTTCATTATTCCAATAAATGTTTTTTAAAAATGGTTAATGATGAAGTAAATTTAACTATGCATGGTAATTTATTGTACATAGAAAAACTTTTAAAAAACAAAGAAACCATGGTACTGCTTCTATTCGTGCTGCATACATTAAAGTTGGCGTTATTTCTAATGGCATAATTCTGAACAAATAAATTTAAAATAATAAATTCACGAAAGTATGATGCTAAATTATTCAGTATTTTATATATGAAGATCATTGTTAAGTAATATAACCGTTGGTAAACTGATAGCCACTGTAATGGTTGCAACATGACTCCTATTTTTGTGTATCTATTCGCTTTTAGAACTATGCGCATGCCTCGATTTTGAAGTGTTGGCAATTGTGATGTTTGATTTAAATTAAAAAGGAAAATAATTGAAGCACAGTAGTCAAAATGAGGTTGGATAATAGCATTTTATACTGTATTTTTTGTCTGAGTGGATATATTTCTAGAAATTCTTACAAAGAAATTTAATTTTTTGCATATGTTTCAGCATAAATAATCGAAGTGGTTGCCAAAAAGTAATATTTTAGCTAACTGGAATCCCAGATATTTAATACACGACACAATTTAAATTTTTTCATTATCGATTTGTAGATTTATTACATTCAAATCAAGAGTGCTTAATTGTAAGTTATATTTGGTTGATCATTCCTTTAGTTTCCACTGTATTTAATTTCAATTTATTTGCCATGAGATGTTCATTAACCTCCTCAAGTGCAGCATTCATTTTCTCAATGTCTTTATTTAAGTTAGTATCATAGCATGCCAATAGTGTAACTTCTGCAAATAAATTTATAAAGTCTACATTAACAAACAGGTTTATGTCATTCAAGTATGAAATAAAAAGCAGAGGCCCTAAAACGCTGCCCTGCGGGACACCGATATTTATATCAAACTCCTGAGATATGGTATCATGAACTCTAACTTTGCTTTCTATGAGACAAGTAGTTAACCAACCATTGATAGACTTCACCATCTATGCCATATCCACTTAACTTCTTCAAAATAATATTACGATCGATCGTTTCGAATGCCCTTTTCAGGTCAAGACAAACCGCTACTACAAATTTCTTATCAACATCTCTTTAGAATGTAGACAATGTAAGTTGTACTAGATAAATAACATTGTTCTAACTCATTTCTTTCTATTGAACTTAAGTGAATAGCCATCTGCCACTGAATAGCCATCAGTGCAGCTTTGCTATTTTAAATTATAAATTGGAATTCACTTACATTAGCTGAAACACCTCCCGTATGAATAGCGAGATAAGATTTTAATTAGAAGTTTGTGTAGAAAGACCGTTTGTGTGAACTTAGTTGCAGGCTATTGATTTAAATGATAATTTAATATTTTTGAAATCATACTAATTATAGATACAATCCTAATTTCACCCTTAATAAGTTTATATGATTGTATCTATAATTAGTCAACATATAACAATAACATGCAACTAAGTTTATCTACATTAATCTACATAAACGTCAAATTAAAACCTAACCTCGCCAGTCATGTAGGAGGTGTTCAAGTAAGTGTATTCCAATTTATAATTCAAAACAGCAAAGCTGCAGTGATGAGATATAAATCTCGAAACGCGTTTGCACATGGCCATTCACTTGAGTTAAATAAAAAGAAATGATCTAAAACAATGTTATTTATCTAGAACTCGTTTAGTGACACTAAAGTGTACTAGAAACATGTTGGTAAAAACATGCAAATATCTGTAGTATAATTCAATATCCTGCGTGGCATTAGCCAGGGAAGTAGTTGTTTCAACATTAGGATTTTTGTAGTCTTAATAAGACTTAATATTACAGAGCTACAAACAGGTTGAATATATTTATATCTTCAGAATACATTTCGACCTTTATGAGTTTAAACTCTATGATATTTCCAAACACAACCTCACTCTAACTAAAAGAATCCCACCGTAGAGCATCATCAACTTATGTACTAAATTGCAACGGTGCGGCGTTTAAAATAAATTGATAATAATACAAAGCTTAAAAGGAACTGTTTGAACTGTTAAATGACATTGGACATTAATGAGTCTTTGTGTAAATTAAAAAAATCTTAATTTATATTTTAAACTTAATTTTTGTAGTATTTATATTTATACCTTTAATTCTTTTTTAATATATTTGGAAAGATTAGTTTCCGGCATATTTAATTTAGAAAAAGTTGTATTCTGTAATGTAATGAAATTTTGCACACTAAATTGTTATTATTTATAAAATTAATATATGAAGAATCTTGAAACCTTAATCTCAAATATTAGTTCGAGTGTGTGTGTAAAGTATAAAACAATAAGTCCGGAAATCCGTTGTTCCATTGACACGACATTCATACTAAATATTTGATAAGATGCTTGTAAATGTTTTAAATTATATACAAGAAACAACTGGATTAAAAATATTTGTGTAAATCTAAATGTGTATGTCACATAGAACTACATAGGATTACATAGCTAATATTGGAACGAATTGAAAGACCTGAAGGAGAATTCTAAAACTACATATATCGAGTACATACATATCAAATTCAAAAACAGGTCAAAGTTAGAATACATTGGAGTACATAGAGTATAAGAATACATAAGCACATATAAAAAAAAATTTAAAAAAAAATATGACTTCATTCAAAAAATCACTCACAGTATAATAGCATTTATCTAGGAGGTAAGTTTTAAGGCGTATTCGGAAACGTATATAACTGGCTAACTTAATAGCCAACGGTAACTGGTTATAGATTTGAATACCTATTCGATTAGGACCACCTTTGCAAATGGTGAGATTACTTTTCACCGGTCTTAGGTTCAAATAATTTCTGGTATCATATCCATGGCGGTCATCTCCTACTCCAATTACATTACTATTTTTAAAAATATGACATGCTAACTCCCATATATAAATACATGGAACGGTGAGGATTTTAAGATTTTCAAAGTATGATCTGCAAGAGGTGGTTCTTGTGATGCCTGCTGTTGTTCGTATTACCCTTCTTTTGTGCAAGAAATTCTCCTTGACTAAGTGAAGAAGCTCCCCAGACTAAAATGCCATAAGCCAGAACCGAATGAATTTCAGCATGGTATACGCTGAGAAGAACATCTTCTCCCACCGTTTGTCTTACTTTTCTTAACAGATACGACTTACTGTACCGCTTATGAATTATTGCATCAGTGGTTGCAGTCCATGTCGGGTGTTCTTCTGGGTATATACCTAGAAATTTTATTATATTTTCCTGGCGAGTTAGCTTGCAGTTACCAATTTTGAGAGGAATGTCATCAGTGGGATTTCTTCGACTGCATTGAAAAATAACATAGTTTGTTTTTCTAATATTGAGGTATAAGTTATTGGCACAGAACCATGTGTATAGTTTTAACAGGATAATGTTCATGTTGTGTTGCCGTTGCTTCAAGTGAACGTTCCGAAACTAGGATACTCGAATAATCCGCATACATGGTGCAGTGATAATGGCCGATAAAATGTATCATGTCAACTGTATAGAGAGAAAACAGAATCGGCGCTAAGATACTACCTTGCGGCAACCCTATTCTGAGAACTTTAATATTGGAGTATACTGTCCTCCCTCTTGAATTTATTCTGACGTATTGTCTTCTATTATTTAAGTAGGACTCGAACCAACGACCAGCCTTTCCTTTAATACCATGGGTATAGTTTGTCCAGGAGATTTTCATGTGCGACGCATTCAAAGGCTTTTGACAGGTCGCAAAAAAATCCCACCGGACATTTCCCTTCGTCTACCTCATTAACGATTTTGTTGTAGATTTCACTGATTGCTGTGGAGGTGAATTTTTGTTTGCAGAATCCATGTTGCTGGCGAGGAATTAGATGATGTCGCGTAATGAAAGGCAATAATCGCCTTTCCATAGAATATTCAAGGATCTTTGGCAGAACCGATGCGAGCGAGATCGGTCTGTAATTCCTATCAATTCTGTCTCCTTTTTTGAATATAGGTGAAACTACTGCGATTTTTAGAGCATCAGGTACCTGTTCAGAAGCGAAAGAGCAATTGATAATATCGGTAATAGGCTCTATCAGTTCACTTTCGAATTCCTTAATGATACTAGCAGGCAAGGAGTCTGGGCACTGGGTTGGTTGATTTTTAATTTTTTTGAAGACTAAAGACATTTCGCTAGGAGGGAAATCTTCAAGATAAATGGAATTTTCGTTTCGGAGAATGTGGCTATTGGCTAAGTAGGTTGACGGTATGTTTTGTATAATCCTTTCAGGTGCTGAGGTAAAAAAGTAATTAAAAACTGAAGCTACCGCTTCTGGGGCTTCTACAAGTCTTTCATTCTCTAATAGGTAAATCTCTTGTTTACTCCGTACTTTGTTGGACAGTTCATCGACTGTCTTCCAAAGAGTACGTTGTTTGTTAGATGATTTTCCAATTTTGTTTCTAAAGTAATTTCTTTTAGTAGAGATAAGGAAATTCAGGTGCGTTTTCTTGTTTGCCAAGTAAATTTCTTGCAAGTCATTTCTTGTGAGTCAGTGCTGCTTTTGTAAAATATACAGGTCCTTTAACTTCTGCTTGAGATTTTAATTTCTTTGGTTATCCAAGAAGTGGGAGTAATTGTTATTTTCTTTAATGTACAATATTTAAAGATGTAAAATTGCATCAGTCGGATAAACGAGTTGACCTTTCTCTCGCAGTCCTTAGCTGAGAAAAAATATCTGCCCAGGATTCTTTTTGTAGAGCTTGCTGTAGGCGAAATTTGTTGGATGCACAGAAGTTTCGATCAAAATAAAAATCTTATCTTGTTTTATTTTATCTTACGTTGTTTTATTAGGAAATACTACATTGGCAACTAGTATGAATCTGTGATCAGAGAGAGTGTTGTCCCCAACAGTGAATGGAGCTGGGCGATTTAGTCTGACAGAATGTTTGTCAATTGTGCTCTGTGAGGTGTTACCCTAGAGGGAACCTTTACTCTGTGATCTAGACCATATGATAGCAGCATGTTGATTAGATTGGTTTTATCTTTTGAATGTTTATCAAAGTGTATATTAAAGTTACCTACAATAAAGATATCATCATATTTAAGAAACACACAGTTAAGTAGCTCTCTGAGAATTACCATGAAAGTGGTGACACACCCCGTAGGAAGTCGATACACAGTTATTATAACCACATAATTAGTACCCGACTTCCATACAACCCCACACAACTCAACTTGTTTTTCAATGGATTTACTGGAGATTTCTAGAGTGTGGCAGTTATCGAAATATATGTGTTTAACCCAAATTACAACCCCTCCGCCAGTGAACTGCGTTCGTGAATAGAAGGCAATCGATTTATAATTAGGTATATTTATGTAAGACATTAGCTCATCCGACAGCCACGTTTCTGCCAGATATAAAAAGTGTGGCGAGTTCTCAGATGTTAAAAGCTCCAGTTGAAGCAGTTTTTGTTTAATACTTTGAGCATTAATGAATAATATCAGATTGTTTATAAGTTTGGTACTATTTTTGCAGCTATTTTTTGATGGAGAGTGAAGTAAAATTGGCCCTGAATTCGGAAGATTTAGTTGGTTACTTTCAGTTTGTGAGGGTTTGGGAAGAAAAAACGATTAACTCTTGCGGCCAGGTGAATTGCGGCCAGGTTTCCGGTTTTTGCACTTCTTCAAGTTTATCCATTGGGACAGAGACCTTAAAAGATGAGTATTCTTTGGGAAACTTAGGAGGAAGTTTAGTACACTGTATGTGGTCGAACTGTTTAATGTTAAGGTATTTGATTACATCATCCTCGTTGAGTTCTGGAACCAGATGGTAGACATGAAGGTGAGCATAATTCTTCACCGCCCTCATTGCGGAATTCTCGGAGTTTGTGCCAATTATTATATTTGATCTTCTATTATTCCTTTTCTTTTTATTTTGAAATTGCCACGTATCGTTGTTTATATTTTTTTCAATTGTGTTTTTTTAAGATCGCACTCGCGAGTGTCGGTTTTATCGTGCACGATTGGCTTTTCCTTTTTCGAAGGTCCTTGCTGCTTCGTATCTTGCGAATTGGCCTTATCGGAACAAGATAAGACTTTACCTGTGTTTTTTCTTCTTCGCATTCTTTCGAAGGTTCGGATAAGTTTTTACCCGCACAATTAAACAATTGATCTGAAGTGGCTATTTTTTTCTAAAAGCATGGAATTTTGGGTTTGTAGATTTCTTACTTGTTGAGTAAGTTCCCGAAGTTCCTTCTCACACTGTCATGGATAATATCCATGGTTGATGATCTCATCGACTCTACTTCACTCCTTATGGCTCCAGTAATCATGTCCTTGAAATAGATATTTTGAAGGTACAATATCACAGGGTCGCCATTTGCATCTGGATTAGCGTTAGAATGTAATTCTCTTGGCATATTGCAAACAAATATATTAAATCCACTAAGATTTGATTAAAGAGATAGTTTTCTCTCACGCTTGATTTGATATCGATATAACATGAATGAGTAGGTAGGGTCAGTTGGATCAAAATTAAATGAAACCCTATTAAACAAATCAAATTATACTTAACTTACATTGGTAATAAAATATAAGTTATAAAATATAGTTTACTTTCCAATATATATGTACAAAGTGCAATTTTATTACCAATATAACAGAAGTTATGAGGATGGAATACTTTGCAAAATTCCATGCTTACATACGATTCTGAATTATTATTTGGGGAAATAGAATCCACATCTTTAAAGTATTTAGAGTAAAAAACATGCGGTGCGCATTCCATTAAATTTTCTATTCAGGAAGTCTTGGGTACTTTAATTCGCCCAAATTTTAGCATGCACTTTGTACATATATATTGGAAAGTAAACTATATTTTATAACTTATATTTTATTACCAATATAAGTAAATTTGGGCGAATTAAAGTACCCAAGACTTCCTGAATAGCAAATTTAATGGAATGCGCACCGCATGTTTTTTACTCTAAATACTTTAAAGATGTGGATTCTATTTCCCCAAATAATAATTCAGAATCGTATGTAAGCATGGAATTTTGCAAAGTATACCATCCTCATAACTTCTGTGCTCACAAATCGACTAGGGGTTCTGAAAGCGTATACCGCAGTATTAAGTTTAATTAATGACTTTGTTTAATTAATTAATTAACAAGTCTGTTAATATGTGACGTCTAGTCCAAAGTACTGTCCATTTATAGACCTAAAAGTCTCACTGTCTGTTGCGTTTTAATGGTTTCATCACCAACAATAATTTTTCAGGTTACGTAGTTGTAGATCTTTTAGTTTGAAAAAAGATCGATTTTGTTTTTTCCTTATTTAAAATGGGTCTATTTTCAGCGAACCACGATAACAGCGAGGACATCGCTGGGTTGACATTAAGTATAATATCTGCTAAATATTTGTGCGCTAGCGTACAGTTATATCCTCGGGACAATTCACTATCGTGTGTCACGTTATGATCAGTATTTGTGATAGGTTATTAATATAGAGTGTAAATAATAAAGGGCCAATAATACCATATTTACTACACTTGGCATGGATTTCACTATGCGCTCGTAGTATTTAACTTGGTCATATGGATTCTCTTACATAAATAGGATTTTTTCCAGCCCAACGCGACTTCCCTGTATCCAGAAATGTGCAATTTTTAAAAAGTATGTCATGGTCGACTAAGTCGTAGGTTTTTGACAGGTCGCTGGGGTATATTTTTTGTATCCAAGTTTTGAATAATATCTCCCATAAATTGATAGCATACGAAATCTGTGCTTTTCCCTTTATGAAGCCATGCATTTATAGTTTATATTTCCGTAAATGACAAATGAAATTTTACACTACAATTATTACAAAATTTAATGTGTACTTTTATTTGAATCTTTATATTATCGTATAACTTTATTAACGGATATAACGGATTTATTAACGGATAAACTATCTTTTTCGTGTTTACTGATGGCGAGTATTGATCCACACTGCGTTGTTTTCTTTTCTATCTACCGCTTCTGCGCGTCATCGTTGCGCGAAGCACTAGTAGAAGGAATAACACTAGTAGAGGTCTATTACGGGATGTGGGCCGGTATATCCTGAATGTAAGGAACCTCTTAGTGCACCTTCTCTTAGGAAAACGTGACTAGCGGTCATTTGTCACTAGCACTCATCATCAAATTGTGTCTTGATGTCGGTACTGGTTTTAGTTTACTTGCAAATGAACGAAGACCCGCTGTGTAATCTGCAATGTCTGTTGTTCCTGTTGAACTATCGAAGAATAATAGTCGAAGAATTCACCTGGCAAACGGAGTGGTTCACCATAAACAAGTACGGCTGGTCTGGCTTTTAAATCCTCTTTAAAAGCGCTCCTTATCCCGAGTAGGACAAAAGGTAAGGCTTCCATCCAACTTTCGGTGCCATGACAGGTGATCGATGTCTTAAATTGTCTGTGAAACCTTTCAATAGCTCCGTTACATTGAGGATGATATGCAGTAGTCTTCTTGTGTTGAAATCCAATAGACTTCGAGAGGTGTTTGAAAAAAGAAGATTCGAATTGATGACCGCGATCTGTTACTATAGTAGTGGGACATCCGAATCTTTATATCCAACCGACAAGTAGAGCTTTCGCTACGGTTTCAACGGTAGCGTTGGGTATCGGCATTTCCTCAGGCCATCTGATTTGATTTTGATTGATCTAGTAAATCTATCGATGACAGCGAGACAGAAGCGATTTCCATTGCAAATTGGTAGTGGTCCGATCAAATCGATATGCAAATCCATGAATCTTGCTCTTGGCAGCCCGATTGTCCCAATGGTGAATTCAAGTGTCGATTGATCTTAGATTGTTGGCATGCCAGGCAGGTTCGAGTTCACTCTTTGTAGTTTTTGTTGATTTTTGGCCATACATATCTTTCTGTTAATAGTTTGACGGTTGCATTTGTTCCCGGGTGACTAAGTCCATGCAGATTCTCAAATATGTGTTTTCGCATAGATGGCGCAATGTAGGGTCTTACCACTGGAGTACTTATGTCACAGTAGAGTTCCAAACGGGTTCCAAGAACCTTAACCTTCTTAAGACGAAGTAATGTTTTTTTGTCCTTATTTAAAGCTAACAGTTGTTGTAATTCTACGTCAGATGTCTGTAACTTGGCGAGCTTTACGAAATCGATGACAGATTGTATTTCTTCTATTCGGAAGAGAGTGTCTGCGACAATATTATTTTTACCAGAGATATGCCTAATGTCCGTTGTAAATTGGGATATTAGGTCCAGATGACGAAACTGTCTCGGCGAACAATTCTCTTTGTGTGTGTTGAATGCGTAGGAATCTCTGGCTTCCAACATATGGCGAAAATATTTCACGGCCTCATATATCGCTAAGCTTGCGGGAAAAAATGCTAAGGGTCTCCATTCGTTGTCCTCGCACTGCTGTAGCGCTGCACCCATTGCCGTGTCAGAGGCATCAGTGATGAGAGCAAGCTTCTGTTCGCATTTGGGGTGCGCCAAAGAGGGTTGCTCTGCTAAGGCTTTCTTTGCATTCTCGAAAAGCTGTCAGCATATTGCTGGATAGATGCACTGGTTGAGCACCTTTTGCAGACCCCACTAAAAGTGCATTCAGGGGTGTCCGAATTTCCGCTGCGCCCGGTAAGAATGTTCTGTAAAAGTTTATCATTCCTAAAAATCTACTCAGCTCCCGTACGGTCTTGGGCACTGGAAATGATTGGATTGCTTCTACTTTGGAGTGTAGGGGTGTGATTCCTTCGGCTGAGATGGTGTATCCACGGAATGTAACTTCTGGTAGGCCAAAATGACATTTAGAGGTATTAATGACGATACCGTAGCTCCTCACTCTACTGAATAGTTGACGGAGGCGATTTTTGTGCTCCTTTTCGTCTTTTGAAAAGCATAAAAAATCGTCGATATAGGGGTATACAAAATCGAGTCCCCTAGTTATCTCGTCGACAAATTGCTGAAATGTCTGTCCTGCATTCGTTAAGTCAAATGTCATGAATGGAAATTCACATAATCTGAAAGGTGTTGTAATTGCGCTCTTCTGTATGTCCTCGGAGAAGATAGGGATCTGGTTAAAAGGTTTTACGAGATCTATAGTCGAGAATATTTTACAACCTGCGAGGCTCTGTGTTGAAGTCTTGAACATGTCGTATCGAATATTTATCGGGAATCGTTCTTGCAATGACCATACGGTAATCTCCGTAGGGTCTCCAATCGTTATCCTTTTTTGGAGCTAGGTGAAGAGGGGAAGCCCACGGACTATCCGAAGGTCTGGCAGTTCCTACTTTCAGCATCGCCTCAAATTCCTTCATGGCAATTTTCAATTTGTCCGGTGCGAGGCGGCGGAGGTGACGAAGAAACTGGCGGGCCTGGTGTGGTTCTAATATAATGTATGACGTTGTGTTTCACCTCGTGTTGTCGTCCGGATGGAAGTGTGATTTCTGGAAATTCTCTCAAGATGTCGTGGTATTTGGAGTTTCCCAGTGGTATCTTGATTGATGATATATTTATCGATGGACGAATTATCAGGGGAACCGTTGACAGATAGTGTGGTATTGTTGTTCATGAGTCTCTGATTACGAATGTCCACAAGGAGTCCGTAGTATTTCAGAAAATCGACTCCAATGATGGCTTTTGTGACATCTCCAGCTATGAAGCGCCAGAGAAACTCGCATCGCAATCCAAGATCTAGTACCAGGTGAACGTTGCCGTATGTATTAATAGGGGTATCGTTGGCAGCGAATAGTTGAAAATCTGTCTGTGGTTGTCGTTGCCGAAGAGCGGACCGTGGGTAGACGCATACATTGCTGCCCGTATCGACGAGGAACGGCATCTTGGATCGGCGGTCAGTTACAAACAAGCGACCAGAACTCGAGTGGCAGTCATTTGTCGCCATTACTGACCACCCCGTGAGTTTTCCTGAAGTAGAGTGGCGTGAGTCAGTTCCTGAGTGAAATCACATGGTTTCACGCAGTTGTTGGCATTGTCTCCGTATTTTGAGTGGTACCAGCATATCGGAAACCTGCGATAGTATGATCTTGACCTCGTACGTGGAATCGATCGACTGCGCTGACTGGAGTGACTACCCTTTTTCGGAATTCCGCTATTTCTTTACTTTGCAGAAGGTTGGGCAGCGATAACGGTTTGGATGTTCCGGGGAAGGCGGCTGGTCCAAATGGTCTTTAAAAAACCATCCGTAACACTGGGTCCGATCAGACTCTGTAGATGCCGTAGAAATTGCGAAATTCTTGCGTTACCAATTTCCGTATTTACCTCTTCTCTGTTCCCTTGATGTTATCCGTGCCTTCTAGTAGTTCTTAGAAATGCTCTTTCCACCTTTCAGTTATTTCTTTATCTTTTTTTTATCATGTTCCCTTTTTATCAAGGAGCTGCTTCAGTATTACTTGCTTCCCTCACTCTGGAAGTCACCTTGTCGTGGTGTGAGGGCTTAGTTTCGCAACAAACCGTTAGACGTTACCGACCAGAGTACAACTCCGGTCGGAGCGGTCTGCGGAGAGCGAACAACCAAGAACTTCCAAACCCTTAATCCAAGGTGTCATGCGACCCGTGCCGGAAGGACTGGTTGGTGGCCAAGGGCAACCGGCCTTCGCTAACGGAGCCCCTCTGATACCTGGCGACCTCAGAGGGTATCAAGCCTTACCATGTCAAGCAGGGCTCTGACGTGGCGGACCTTTAGTTCCCTTGCTACTCGTGGGATTTATATGAATTCCAAAAGTAAAAATAATCCATGTGTGCGGGACCTAACCGACACAGAGAACAAGGAAGTCAGCCCGGATTCCCGGGAAGACGACCTTGGCCGTACTCACACTCGTAGACATGAGCAGTCCAGCCATGTCTACAGAGGCAGAGGTAGATGTTCTTCTAGGGACAGAGGAGGACTTGCCGCCTCCTGTCACAAAACAAGAATGACCAGCAGGCGCACCAAAATAGCCCAAGTGAACATCCATCATGCCAAAGCAGCTTCAGCTGTGATGGCTAGAATGTTCACCAAGCAGCACCTAGGGCTAGCGCTGCTTCAAGAACCCTGAACCTACGGAGGTAAGATCAGAGGCCTTAGCAACAGGGAATGTAAGTTGGTATAGGACAGCCGTGAGGTCTCCCCTAGAACTTGCATTATGGTAAGAAATGGCATAAATTACTTATGTCTTTCAGAATTTTTAACGCGGGATTTAGTACCGATTCAGGCCCTCATCAAGACCGAGGGTATCCACCGCGAAATAGTGATCGCATCAGCATACTTCCCTGGCGATGGTAACAGCATACCACCCATTAAAGTACAAAAGCTGGTGGAACACTGTATTAGGAGAAGGCTGCCACTCATCCTGGGATGTGACGCGAAAGCACACAATGAGATGTGGGGCAGCACGGACACTAATAAGAGGGGTGAGTACCTTTTAGAATACCTCATTAAAGAGAACTTAATTGTGTACAACGTTAGGTAGCGCTAATGTAAGTAAACTAATTAAAAAGTGGAAGGTTTCAAGTGAGCCCTCAATGTCAGATCATAGGATCATAGAGTTTGAGCTGGAAGGAGCGAGTGAGGAAAACACCCCCATTCGAAACCCCAGACAAACTGTGTGGCCTATGTTTAGTTCCCAACTAAAAGAAAACCTAGAGCAGGTGACAGTGCGTGGTAGTATCAAACACTACACTGTGTTGGAGCAGGCTGTAGGAGAAATAAATGTAGCAATCACCACGGCATTTGAATCCAACTGCCCGGTAAAAACCGTGAAGGAGCATAAGGACGAAAAATGGTGGAACAAAAATTTGTCTACATTAAGAGCAAAAGTACGTAGGCTTTTTAACAAAGCCAAGCAATACGGAAATTGGCTAGAATACTCTGAGGTGCTTACCACCTACAACAAAGAAATCAGAAGGACAAAAAGGGAAAACTATAGGACCTTCTGTGAAAACATAGAATCCACGCCGGTGGCAGCTAGACTGCACAAAGCACTAGCGAAAGATAGAGTGGAAATGACAACCACTCTCAAGAAACCGGATGGCAGGTCCCATCCTGCGGATGAAGAGCAAAGAGCTCTCCTCCTACTAGAAACCCATTTTCCGGGATGTAGAGGATACAGGGAGACCGAGGGCTTGATGCAACCACGGAAACCAAGTCGGGCCGACTGGAAGAGGGCAGCGTCCATCTGAACGGAAAACCGAATCAGATGGGCTATCGGCACTTTCCAGCCTTTTAAGGCCCCAGGTGTGGACGGACAAGTTCCTGCCTTCCTACAAAAGGGAGAGAGAGAACTAATGCCGTATTTTCTAAATATCTTTAGAAGTAGCTTAGCGCTCGGATATATACCGGAGCTATGGAGAAGGGCTAATGTGGTATTTATACCGAAGGTGGGGAAGAAAGACACTACTCAACCGAAGTCATTTAGACCCATTAGTCTAACATCTTTAAGTTAAAGACAATGGAGAAGGTGATTTATAATTACCTTAGGACTATAGTGCTGGTAGGTACACCACTACACAGGAGTCAGCATGTCTAAAGAGCAGGGAAATCTACAGAAACCGCCCTGTATCAGCTGACAAACGAAATAGAAGCAGCACTAGAGACAAAGGAAGTAGCGATATGTGCCTTCTTAGATAAAGAGGGAGCTTTTGACTCACACGAGGCTGTCAGGGCGGCCCTCGAAAGAAGGAATATCGACAGCACTATCTCAAAGTGGATGGAAGAAATGCTGAGAACTAGAATGGCGGAGACACAAGTGGGAAAAGACACCATTAAGATCTCTACAATTCGAAAGTGCCCACAGGGAGGTGTACTATCACCGCTAAGATAGAGCCTGGTAGTTGATGAACTACTGGCTAGGCTAAACGACCTTGACATCAAATGTCAAGGTTACGCCGATGACATAGTCATAATGGCTAGAGGGAAATTTGAGGGAACGCTCTGTGAAAGTGTTCAGAGAGGCCTCAACGTAACTAGTAGATGGTGTCAAACAGTGGGACTGAAACTCAACCCGAGCAAAACCACGGTTACCATTACCATTTACTAGAAGGAGAAAACTAAACTGCCTACATCCCATACTCATAGATGGGAAGGCAGTAGAATACCAACAGGAGATAAGGTATCTGGGTATCACACTAGATAGCAAACTCCTATGGAATAGACACGCTGAGGCAGTGGTAGGTAAAGCCAAACGCGCCCTATTGGTGTGCAGAAATCTGGCAGGAAAAACGTGGGGCTGTAACCCCACTATCCTGCGATGGATGTACACCATGATAGTCAGACCTGCAATCACTTATGGGGCAGTTGCGTGGGGAAGTAAAATCAAGCTGGCCTCTATGAGGAAACAGCTTGAGAAGATTCAAAGACTGGCGTGTGTCTGCATCACGGGGGCGATGGGGTCGTGTCCGACAGCAGCATTGGAGCTGCTGCTGGATCTGACTCCGCTGCACCTTGTGGTGGAGATCGCCGCCAGATCGGCGATCGTAAGATTCAGCAAGGAAGGAATGGGCAGAGGTAAAATAATCGGGAGCAGAGACCGAAACAGCCTCGCTGCCAAGATCCCCTGGCTGGAAGTACCAAAAGACGAAATGGTATGCAAATACCACTTCGAGACAAACTACACAGCATTGTGTAGTAGTAAAGCCGATTGGAGCGATCCTCAGCATACCACATAGAGCAAAATGCCATCAAGTGGTATACAGATGGTTCGAATACAAAGGGAGGCACTGGTGCAGGAGTGTTTGGACCTCGTACCAGATACTTCGAATCCATGGGAACATCCCCAAGTATCTTCCAAGCAGAGGTACACGCAATCGAAAGATGTGCACAGTTTAACCTCGACAGGAATAACCGCAAAAAACGAATTGCTATCCTGTCAGATAGCCAAGCAGCCATCTAGGCCATTAGCTCATACACCATCAGATCCAAAGTGGTATGGGACTGTGTGGGGAAGCTGAACAAGCTTGGCAGGGATAATAAAGTAACGCTATACTGGGTACCAGGACACACTGGTTTAGACGGAAACGAAGAAGCCGATCACCTAGCAAACAAGGGATCCAGTAGCCCCTTTATAGGTCCGGAACCCTTTTGCAGTATGAGCGTGAACACCATCCGCAAAAGTTTAGATGAAGAAATAAGAGGAAAATGGATGAAAACCTGGAAAAAACTTCCAGTGCTAAGGCAATCCAAAGTGATGCTGGGATCTTTTAACCAGAAGAGTACAAAAGCTTGCCTGAAACTAAGCAGGAACAAGCTCAGAATTCTGACAGGAGCCCTGACGGGACACTGCAGACTTAGGAAACATCTCAAGGCCCTAGTCCTAGAGGCGGATGATGGATGCAGATTCTGTGGCTCAGCAGAGGAAACCCCCTTCATCTGTTCAAAGACTGCGGAGCATTACTCCGCAAGAGACAGATGTACCTTGGGGCTCACTGCTTGAACACAGAGGAGCTGCAGGCCTTGAATCCCACCCAGATCCTGAGATTCCTAAAGGAATGAGGATTAGAGGAGGCGCTCTAAATGAGTAAGTACACCAACGCTTGGAGGAGGAGGGTGCAGTACAATAGATCTATAAAGGTCGCAGTACAAGTTGTCACCACCATATCTACAATCTACAATCTATTACTTGCTTCCCTTCCTTGATTTTTTTTTAAAGATATGTAGAATGGTTTTTGCTTTTCCTTTAAGTTTCCTTCAAAAGAATTTTCAGACTTTGCCCATATCCTTCACATGTTTTGCTTTTATTATTTCTTATTTTAATAATTTTCTTGTTCTTTTGTAGTTTTCAAAATCGTCTTCGTTTTTGTAACTAAGATTTTTTCCACTTTTGTTTCTATTTATGTACTTATTTTATTTTATCGTTTCAACAATGTGTTTGTTTCTTGTTTTGCATATTTATGGTTGTTCAACGTGCTCTTTTTCCTGATTCTGTTAATATGTATTTGAAGCTGCTCCATACTTCTTACACATCATCAAAATTCGGTTTGAATGTTTCTTTTATAAGCTATTTTGATAACTTTCACTTAACCGTTTTTCTTTAAGTTTTTCTATTGTAATATTTACTATTTATCTTTCTTTGTTGCTTGTTTCTTGTGTCGTTCTATTGTTGTTGCATTCAATATGGTTTAATAGAATAATTTATAAACTTGAATTTGTACTGTCTTTAGAGCTTAAATTTGAATATGCTCAATTTCAAACTGACTATTTCCAATTTGAAATTGATTATTTTCAGTAAGAACAAAACTATAACCAACTAGCGTGGAATAATTTGATCCATTCTATAACAAATTAGATCCTACAGGACGGCCTCGGCGGAAGCGATGTCGGTAGTAGCCGGGCTGATGCCAATAGACCTGATGACAAAAGAATGGCTAGATTGTAGATTGTAGATATGGTGGTGACGACTTGTACTGCGACCTTTAAGATCGATTGTACCCCACCCTCCTCCTCCAAGTGTTGGTGTACTTACCCATTTAGAGCGCCTCCTCTAATCCTGATTCCTTTAGGAATCTCAGGATCTGGGTGGGATTCAAGGCCTGCAGCTCCTCTCTATTCAAGCAGTGAGCCCCAAGGTACATCTGTCTCTTGCGGAGTAATGCTCCGCAGTCTATGAACAGATGTATGGGGGTTTCCTCTGCTGAGCCACAGAATCCGCATCCATCATCCTCCTCTATATTATTGCCTATATCAATATAAATATTTATCACTGATTATTTTAGAGTTCATCACATTTCTTTCTTTTCTATACCAAATTATCTACATCAGTACATGATGTAGATAATTAAGATAAGGCCATCAAGCTGGTCAAGATTATGGAGAAACAAAACACTATACCACCAAGATGGAGGGCATAGAGACTATAAACAAGATATCTTAAAAAGCTATTTAAGGAAACAAAATGTGTAGCCTTTAAATAAAATAAAACATTGTTTAGTTTTGATACAGACAATATTAACCAGAGATTTATTTATATAAATAACTAAACAAAACCTTTATCTAAAAAAATAGACCGGGATCTTAAGAGACGAAGAACTCGATAGACAATTCCAAATAAAAAGTCAACATAAACCTAAAAACTCGTAAACAACATAAAATTAAATTATCAATTGTAGACATAATAGAGGTTAGATAATACAGCGCATAAAAACCTCACAAGATCGAACAAGACCAGACAAGACCGGACAAGACCGAACCAGTCTGGACAAAATCTAACAAAACCGTACAAGACCGGACAGAACAGGACAAAACCGGACAAGACCAGACAAGATCAGATAAGACAAGAAAAGACAAGACGAAACCAGGCAGGACCAGCCAGGACCATACAAGACCGGACAAGAACAGACAAGATAAGACAAGACGAGACCAGGCAAGTCCAGAAAAGATAAGGCAAGACTAAATAAGACCAGACAAAATCAGACAAGACCAGATAAGAGCAGACAAGACCAGACAAGACCAGACAATACCAGTCAAGACCAGACAAGGCCAGACAAGACCAGACAAGACCAAACAAGGCCAGACAAGACCAGACAAGACCAGGCAAGACTAGACAAAACCAGACAAGACCAGACAAGACCAGGCAAGACCAGACAAGAGCAGACAAGACCATACAAGACTAGAATAGACCAAACAAGACCAGACAAGACTAGACAAGACCAGACAAGACCAAACAAAACCAGACAAGGCTAGACAAGACCAGACAAGATCAAGCAACACCAGACACGACCAGCCAAGATTAGACAAGACCAGCCAAGACCATACAAGACCAAAGAAGACTAGACAAGACCAGACAATACCAGACAATACCAGACAAGACCAGACAAGACCAGACAAGACCAGACAAGAACAGACAAGAACAGACAAGACAAGACAAGACAAGACATGACAAGACCAGACAAGACAAGGCCAGAGAAGACCATACCAGACCAGACAAGATCAGACAAGACCAGACAAGATTACACAAGACCATACAAGACCAGTCACGACCAGACAGCAGTACTAAAAGAAACAGAGACCCTGTCGGATCACAAATATATAGAGTTTACACTGACAAGTAGCACAAAACTCGGAAAAGAAAAGCAGCAAGAGGAATGCACCACAAGAAATGGAAAATAAAAGCGGGTGATCTAGAGAAGTTCAAAGAGACACTAAAACGGCAATTAAATAATAATGCATGGCTCCCAGAAGACGAAAACTTTCTGATAAATGCTGAAAAAAAAAACCTGTTATGAAGTACTTACCAACTATAAGGGAAAGACGTGAAGTAAGCCAGCTGTTTGCTGGTGGTATGAGGGGATAGCAGAGAGCAGACAACAGAGTATATGGGCAAGGCGCCTTGCCACGAGAGGTAGAAGCACATATGGAGAAAATGCAGACAAGCAGCTATGGATAAACTATAGAAACTGCCGGGATTCCCTAAAGAAGGTAATAAAAGAAGCCAAACAACGCAAGTGGAACGAGCTGATAAAGGAGCTGGAAGATGACGTCTGGGAACTAGCGTACCAGATCGTCATAAAGAAAACCAAAATGCTGAGAGGCAATAATACATTGGAGGAAGAAAAACCACTGAAATGGGCGGATAAACTCTTCCCAACCCACGGCCCGTTAAGATGGACCCGTTAAGATGGACCACAAAAATAACTCACACATTCATTTACTTTTTAATCTATATCAGGGGTCTCCAAACTACGGCCCAAGGGTTACATCCGGCCCGCGGACAGATTTTGTCCGGCCCGCGGAGAGCTAGCATACTTGAAAACTCCTTTTAGAGAAAATATTTTTTATAGCAAATTAAATTTAGTTTACTGAAGTATTCTAATTTTATGTTGAATAATTATTAATATGACATCTACATTGATATGGTCATGGGCTAACTACTCATAACATTGTTGTAGGCTTATTGTTATTGTTTTTGTGATAAGTTGGATAAAGAAACACAGAATTGTAATGAGTAAAGACATGTATAATATGCAGAAAATTTAACTTCAGTATATAATAACTAACAAATTATTGAAATGAATCCAACTAACATTTTGTACATTTTAAATAAAAACATAACTTATAACAAGCATAATGACATATCAAATACTAATGAGATGTATATAATTGAGATTTTCCACTGACAATAGTTTGTAGTTGTGGACTAATTTTACTTGTACCAATTATTAAAAGAGATTTAAGATGCTCATCAGTTAATTTAGATCTGTAAACATATTTTGTGTACTTCATTTTGGAGAAAGTCTTTTCACACAAATAAGTAGTACCAAAAACAGAAAACAACCCACGAGCAAATTTATGCAAATTATCAAATTGTGTCAGTGGAAGACTCTTATAAAATTCCAACAAAGATGAGTTTTGATATTTGTTCTTAATTATATCACTGCACTGTAGATCAATCATTTCCATTTGAAGTTCCGGGGCTAGGGTTTCAATGTCAGTATCAAAAGGATTCTGAAAAATCTTAATTTGATTCGCAATGGCATCAAAGTCCGAGAAACGAGTATCAAAATTTATTTTCAAAGCACTCAAAGTTTCGATTGCAAAATCGATAGGAAACTCAGTCTCAGTGGTGTGGCTGAATATTTCACATGTTTTAAAATGTGAAAAACATTTACTTCGTAGTTGTGATTGAAACAGTATCAATTTCTTCCGGAATGATTTGATATTAGTGTATACATCAGGAAGATGCTGGTTTTCGCCTTGCAATCTCAAATTCAGTTCGTTCACATGTTTTGTCAAATCAACATAGAATGCTAACTTCCACAGCCATGCGTTGTTTTGTAATTCAGTAAGAGGGCGATGCTTTTCATTCAAAAAAATTTCGATCACTGCTCGAAGTTCAAAAAAGCGCTGAAGAACTTTCCCACAACTAAGCCAACGTACGGCAGTATGATAAGGTAAGTCATTTTCTCCAATCTCTTCAATAAATTGTCGGAATTGTCGGTGATTCAGCCCAAAAGATCTGATAAAATTAACAGTTGATATGACTGGTTTCAGAACTTCAGACATATCCAAACGTTTTCCGCACAAAGACTGTTGATGAATGATACAATGTAAGACTAATGGTTTTTAACCACCGTCATTTTCTACAGCCTTTGACACAAGAGCGACCACTCCTTTATCTTTCCCACTCATGTTTTTGTCTCCATCAGTTGTAAAATATTTCAAGTTTTTCCATCGAAGGTTCTTTTGATTAATGGCCATTTCAACTCCTTTAAAAATATCTGTACCAGTAGTTGTGCCATGAATACTATACATATCAAGAAGTTCTTCATGCACTTCATAGCTTTTATCTACTCCTCGAATATAAATCAACATCTGAGCAGTATCTGACACATCCGTTGACTCATCCAAGGCCAAAGAAAACCACTCAACATGTCCATTTTTGTCGAACAGTTGAGAGGATATATTTTCAGCGATGTTTTCTACCCTTCGAGCCACAGTGTTTGCTGACATACTGACAGTTTTTAATAAATTTACCTTTCAGGGCACATTTCTTCGGTACTGCAATTATGCATTCTTTGATCATTTCTCCATCGGTGAATGGTTTTCCACGTTTTGCAATTTCAAGAGCCACACGAAAGCTGGCACGAGTTGCAGCCTCTTGTTCAGTTTTGAGTTTTGTAAATGAAGATTGCTGCGATTTCAATCCGCGCTTCATAGCTTCGAATTTTTCTGTCCGCAAACTTCCTGTATATTTTGAGTAATTTTGAAAATGTTTTGTTTCATAATGACGTTTAATGTTATATTCCTTGAGAACGGCTATGCTTTCATTGCAATTCAAACATAGCACCTTGTTACTGGACTCATTTACGAAATACTGAATGTTTGAATTTTCTGCATTTACTATCAATTTTTCGCTTCTTTTCCATACTACTAAATCACACACAAAAGCAACAATTCAAATCAAAATACTGTTACAAAGATGTCTTAAACTTAAACACGCACAAACACGTTTTAAGGAGGTACGCACTATTTTATTTCACAACAGTGTCATAGGAACTGACTTGTGGTTGCGCCACTAGCCTTCTTATATATTCCAATTACTGCCATCTAGAAGTGAGTGGAAGACACCAGAACTTTCTCGAACCAACGAGATTATTCTGTACTTGCTATTAGCGCCATCTGTTAGCGATAGAAGGTACTACCTATTTCCGCTTGTGTCCACCAGATGTCGTGTCACGTTACTCCTCATGGCTCGTACTCTACGACTAATCTAGAAATTACAGATAATGACAGGAAAATTAATAATATGCAGTGTTGCCGTTTTGCGGACTTTAGTCCGATTTGCAGCCTTTTTTAAACGTTGCGTACTTTTTTTTTCATCAGTGGACTATTTCACTTTTTACCACCGGCAACAATGATAATATGGTTTTGGCCCTCGGAACTTACTGGAGTAATCAGTATGGCCCTAAGGCTGGGAAGTTTGGAGACCCCTGCTCTAGATCAGGGATTAGGTTAGGTTAGTTATTATCCAATTTTATATTTACCAATATTATCTGAGCCTTATTAGATATCAAAATAAAAATAAATTTTGATCTACCTTAATAAAAGTAAAGTGCATAGAACTGCTAATAAATTATTCTTCTTCTTTGTTTTGAAACCGTTGTTCTGAATAATTCAGTAAATGTGCACTGGAACCATTCTCACAAATTTCGTAGCCAAGACGTCGGCGTCCAATACTTCTCCTTCCTTGGATCTTTCCTGCATGATTAGCTGCATTACTTTTCTAACCTCTCATTATGTACCCCAAGTACTCCTGTATTCGTATTTTGATGACTATTAGGATTAGGATTGTGGTAATGTGTGAGTTAAGATGTGTGGGTCCCACATTATGGTTTGCATATTACGACAGGATAGTCAGGCTGGTCCTCCCGGAGGGAACTCACCTCGTGGCATACGCGGACGATTTGGCAGTGGTGGTGATATATGGCAACGCGGAATACCTGAAACGGAAAGTGGAATGGGCGCTTAATATCATAGACCAGGAGCTGGAAGAAATGGGTCTTGAAATTGCGCCAGAAAAATCCGAAGCGTTGGTACTGGTGGGGAGAAGAACCCTATCTGAGATGAGCATAGATTTTAAAAATACGACAAATAAAACGAAATTTTTTTTAGACGCACACTCTCCACAGTGGCACTGACAAAAATTTTGTACGGTGCTCCTACGTGGTATGAATTGTTGATAAGAACTAAAAATATAGAAGAATGCATGAAAGAATACAGAGACAGCTGGAAATACGGGTATGTAGTTCCTACAGGATGGCCTCGGCGGAAGCTATGTCGGTAGTTGCCGGGCTGATGCCAATAGACCTGATGACAAAAGAATGGCTAGATAGTAGATTGTAGATATGGTGGTGACGACTTGTACTGCGACCTTTAAGATCGATTGTACCCCACCCTCCTCCTCCAAGTTTTGGCGTACTTACCCATTTAGAGCGCCTCCTCTAATCCTGATTCCTTTAGGAATCTCAGGATCTGGGTGGGATTCAAGGTCTGCAGCTCCTCTGTGTTCAAGCAGTGAGCCCCAAGGTACATCTGTCTCTTGCGGAGTAATGCTCCGCAGTCTTTGAACAGATGTATAGGGGTTTCCTCTGCTGAGCCACAGAATCCGCATCCATCATCCTCCTCTAGGCATAGGGCCTTGAGATGTTTCCTAAGTCTTCAGTGTCCCGTTAGGGCTCCTGTCAGGATTCTGAGCTTGTTCCCGCTTAGTTTCAGGCAAGCTTTAGTTCTCTTCTGGTTAAAAGATCTCAGCATCACTTTGGATTGCCTTAGCCCTGGAAGTTCTTCCCAGGTTTTCATCCATTTTCCTCTTATTTCTTCATATAAACTTTTGCGGATGGTGTTCACGCTTATACTGCAAAAGGGTTCCTGACCTATGAAGGGGCTACTGGATCCCTTGTTTGCTAGGTGATCGGCTTCTTCGTTTCCGTCTATACCAGTGTGTCCTGGTACCCAGTATAGCGTTACTTTATTATCCCTGCCAAGCTTGTTCAGCTTCCCCACACAGTCCCATACCAGTTTGGATCTAATGGTGTATGAGCTAATGGCCTTGGTGGCTGCTTGGCTATCTGACAGGATAGCAATTCGTTTTTTGCGGTAATTCCTGTCGAGGTTAAACTGTGCACATCTTTCGATTGCGTGTACCTCTGCTTGGAAGATACTTGGGGATGTTCCCATGGATTCGGAGTATCTGGTACGAGGTCCAAACACTCCTGCACCAGTGCCTTCCTTTGTCTTCGAACCATCTGTATACCACTTGATGGCATTTTGCTCTATGTGGTATGCTGAGGATTTGTCGTTCCAATCGGCTTTACTACTACACATTGCTGTGTAGTTTTTCTCGAAATGGTATTTGCATACCTTACTTTGAGATAGTGCTGTCGATACTCCTTCTCTCGAGGGCCGCCTTGACAGCCTCGTGTGAGGTGTTGTCAAAAGCTCCCTCTATATCCAAGAAGGCACATATAGGCTACTTCCTTTGTCTCTAGTGCTGCTTCTATTTCATTTGTCAGCTGATACAGGGCGGTTTCTGTGGATTTCCCTGCTCTGTAAGCATGCTGACTCTTGTGTAGTGGTGTACCTACCAGCACTATAGTCCTAAGGTAATTATCAATCACCCTCTCCATTGTCTTTAACATAAAAGATGTTAGACTAATGGGTCTAAATGACTTCGGTTGAGTGGTGTCTTTCTTTCCCACCTTCGCTATAAATACCACCTTAGCCCTTCTCCATAGCTCCGGTATATATCCGAGCGCTAAACTACTTCTAAAAATATTTAGAAGATACGGCATTAGTTCTCTCTCTCCCTTTTGTAGGACTGCAGGGACTAGTCCGTCCACACCTGGGGCCTTAAAAGGCTGGAAAGTGCCGATAGCCCATCTGATTCGGTTTTCCGTACAGATGGACGCTGCCCTCTTCCAGTCGGCCCGACTTGGTTTCCGTGGTTGCATCAAGCCCTCGGTCTCCCTGTATCTTCTACATCCCGGAAAATGGGTTTCTAGTAGGAGGAGAGCTCTTTGCTCTTTATCCTCCGTGAAGGTCCCATCCGGTTTCTTGAGAGTGGTTGTCATTTCCACTCTATCCTTCGCTAGTGCTTTGAGCCGTCTAGCTGCCACCGGCGTGGATTCTATGTTTTCACAGAAGGTCCTAAAGTTTTCCCTTTTTGCCCTTCTGATCTCTTTATTGTAGGTGGTAAGCATTTTGGAGTATTCTAGCCAATTTCCATATTGCTTGGCGTTGTTGAAAAGCCTACGTACTTTTGCTATTAATGTAGACAAATTTTTGTTCCACCATTTTTCGTCCTTATACTCCTTCGCGGTTTTTACCGGGCAGCTGGATTCAAATGCCGTGGTGATTGCTACATTTATTTCTCCTACAGCCTGCTCCAGCACGGTGTAGTGTTTGATACTACCCCGCACTGTCACCTGCTCCAGGTTTTCTTTTAGTTGTGAACTAAACATAGGCCACACAGTTTGTCTGGGGTTTCGAATGGGGGTGCTTTCCTCACTCGCTCCTTCCAGCTCAAAGTCTATGATCCTATGATCTGACATTGAGGGTTCACTTGAAACCCTCCACTTTTTAATTAGTTTACTTACGTTAGCGCTACCTACCGTAATATCCAGTACCTCATTTCTGGCCTTAGTGACAAAAGTTAGTGTGTTCCCGACGTTATACACAATTAAGTTCTCTTTAATGAGGTATTCTAAAAGGTCTCATCTCTCTTATTAGTGTCCGTGCTGCACCACATCTCGTTGTGGGCGTTCGCGTCACATCCCAAGATGAGTGGCAGCCTTCTCATAATACAGTGCTCGACCAGCCTTTGTACCTCCATGGGTGGTATGTTATTACCATCGCCAGGGAAGTATGCTGATGCGATCACTACTTCGCCGTGGAGGCCTTCGGTCTTGATGAGGATCTGTATCGGAACTAAGTCCCGCGTTAAGAATTCTGAAAGACATAAGTAATTAATGTCCTTCCTTACCATAATGCAAGTTCTAGGGAAAGCCTCACGGCTGTCCCATACCAACTTACATTCCCTGTTGCTGAGGCCTCTGATGTTACCTCCGTAGGTCCAGGGTTCTTGCAGTAGCGCTAGAACTAGGTGTTGTTTGGTGAACTTCCTAGCCATCACAGCCGAGGCTGCCCTGGCATGGTGGATGTTCTCCTGGGCTACTTTGGTGCGCCTGCTGGTCATTCTTGGTTTGTGACAGGAGGCGGCAAGTCCTCCTCTTGTTGTTGTCTCCACCAGAACAACATCTACCTCTTCGTCTATAGACATAGCTGGACTGCTCATGTCTACGAGTGTTAGGTCGAGGTCGTCTACCCGGTAATCCGGGCTGACTTCCTCGTTCACGGCCTTGGCCATTAAAGGTTCAGCAGAGAGAACTGTCGCCACCGTTATTCCTTCCTCTTTAGAAGTGGCCGTTGTTGCGGTCGTAACTTCCGAGGGAGGGGCCGCTGTGGCTGCCGCTACCTCTCCATCCGCTTTTTGTGTGGCGTCGTTCTTCCGCCCATGAACTTTGATCCGCCCGAACCTAAAGTAGAGGCTATGGTTGGCCTCCGCTATAGCTCCAGCGGACTCTTCGTCAATTCCCACCGTTAGGAGTTGACCCCCACTTTCCACCCGGCACCCAAGGACCTTCCATTCGGAAATGTTAAGTCCTTTGTTTTGGGCCCTGAGGTAGTTGATGGAGGCCTCCGGGGATAGGTCCCCGCTCCTAGGTAGGAACATGGTGATGACGTGTGGCTTGGGGATATCATCACCGAATTTCGCCACCAGAGCCCCCCCTTCCCAATGTCTTAGGATGGGCGCTCTTGTCATCAGCCATTTTGCCATCTGTTCGTTCGCACAGTCGACAATGACTAGTCCTGGTTTGACGTGTATGCTTTCAAACTGTATCTCATGAGACAGTCTACGACTGTCTCCTTCGTAATTGCTTGGGGATTCCTTGGGTAGTCTCTGGACATAACACCAACCCTCACCACTTTGACGGCGGTGGCGTAGCTGGTGCTCGGCCCAGAAGTCTTGGGAGGGCAGCTGGGGTAGCTGACCACTCCCATTGCCTCACTTTGGATGTTCCCCTTCTGTCTTTTAGCTACCTTGTCTTGGGGCGTGATAGAATCAGCCCCTCTTTTGGCAGCTCCTTGTGTTTGTGGTGTAGTTCCTACCTTTTTCTGTACTTCTCTCTTCTTAGCTTCCTCGGGTTGTAGGCCGTTTGCTAAGAAGCGCAGATACCATCTCACCCCGGCTCCGCTGAGGCCCTTTCTCAGTGGATCATCGAGTCCGCCTGGACTACCTAGGGGTGGCAAGGGATGTGCCCATCTCGTCTTCTTCTTACCTGCCTTGGGCTTTGTCTCCTCTTGCTTAGTCGCGGGCTTGGTGGGAGTAACGGTGTTACCGGTCACCTTGCCCTGACTTTTAGAAACCGTTTTGGGAGCGGGTCTCCCTTTGCTTGCTGGCTTGGTGGTAGTAACGGTGTTACTGACCATCTTTCCCTTGCTTTTTGGAGACAGTCTGGGAGTTGGTCTTTCTCGACTGGTGCGCTCACTCTGATCGTTAGGCTCATGCTCCATCTGATCCGCCAATTGTGTGGCGGTTATATCCCGCACACACGGATTCAATTTTTGTTTTTGTTTTTTTTTGTTCCATTCGAATCCCACGAGTCGCAAGGGAACTAAAGGTCCACCACATCAGAGCCCCGCTTGATAGTGGTAAGGCTGGATACCCTCTGAGGTCGCCAGGTATCCGAGGGGCTCCGTAAGCGATGGCCGGTTGCCCTTGGCCATCAACCAGTCCCTTCGGCACGGGTCGCATGACACCTTGGGATTAAGGGTTTTTAAGTTCTTGGTTGTTCGCCCTCCGCCGAACGCCCTGACCGGAGTTGTTCCAGTCGTGACGTCCAACGGTATGTTGCGAAACTAAACCCTCACACCGCGACAAGGTGACTTTCACGTGAGGGAATTTTTTTTTTTTTTTAAATGGGTAAGAAGGTTCCTTAAAGCGGAAGAGAGCAGTAGTCGGATTAGAGAAGACACTATGCACGAATATGGATGGACAAAACGAATCATCCCACTCATAGAACCATGGGTGACACGAGGATAGATACGGAGAAGTAGATTACTTTCTCTCGCAGCTGCTGCTCAGACATGGTAGCTTTATGGGATACCTCTATCCGAAAATTATGTGTACTGCCCGAACCTAGTGGATAATGGCCTACATACATTTTTCAACTGCCCGTCAACTGCAGACGGGCGAAACAACGACTGGAAATGGAAAAAATAGGTGGAAGGAAAGCTGACCCCGTAAAACCTATATGAGATAATGCTACAAAGCAGAGAATGCTGGGACGCAGTGGAGAAGCTAGCGATATCTGCCATAATAGCAAAAGAGAAGGACGAAAGGCATCACAAAAAAGAGGAATAAGATAAACAGAAGGCAAAAGGGTAAGAATTGAGGAGTGGGTTTTTTAGTGGGTTGTCAAACCACTGATGCGAGTAGTCCCACACTCCCCAGAGCAATTTGGAGCATTGGGGGCCGTAAGTAAATGGATTTTACCCCTCCTCCCGAAAAAAAAGACATGACCAGACAAGGCCAGACAAGACCAGACAAGACCAGAAAGACCAGACAAGACCAGGCATGACAGGGCAATACCAGACAATACCTGACAAGAGCAGAGAATACCAGACAATACCAGGCAAGATCAAATAAGACCAGACAAGTTCGGACTTCATTAGAAAAGGCCAGACAAGACCAGAAAAGAGCATACAACACCAGACAATTCCAAACAAAACGAAACAACTGCAAACAAGACCAGATCTGATCAGACAAGTCATACAAGACCAGAAAACACAAGACAAGACAAGACTATTCAAGATCGGACAAGACCAGACAACTCCGGAAAAGACGAGACAAGAGCAGACAAGTCCAGATTAGATCATACAAAACCAGGCAGGACAAGTAAAGACCAGACAAGACCATACAAGACTAGACAAGACCAGACAAGATCAGACAAGGACAGACCACGATAGACCAGACAAGACAATACAAGACCATACAATATCATGCAAGGCCAGACTTGATTTGACAGGACCATACGAGACCAGACGAGACCTGACAAGAACAGACAATATTACACAAAATCAGACAAGAGCAGACAAGACTAGAAGAGACCAGACAAGACCAGAAGAGACCAAACTAGACCAAACAAGCCCAGACATCAAATACGACCAGACAAAACTTAGCAAAATCAGAGAAGGACTGGAACGATAAGAACCAGATAGGACCAGACAAAGCCGTATAAGACCAGACAAGACTAAACAAGATCAAATAAGACTACACAAGAACTAACAAAACCAGATTAAACCAGAAAAGACTATACCATGCCATACAAAAACCGGTAAAATGAGAAAGGGCCAGACAATACCATAGACAAGTCTAGACAAAACCAAACAAAACTCGACCAAGTCGGACAAGACCAGACAGGACAACACAACACCAGCCAAGACCAGACAATACCAAACAAGACCAGACATGACCCGACAAGACCTGACATGACCAAACAAGACCAGAGTAGACCGGACATGACCAGACAAGACCTGACATGACTAGACAAGACCTGACATGAGCAGACAAGACCGGACCACACTACACAAATCCAGATAAGTCGATACAAGACCAGACAAGCCTAGACAAAACCAGACAAGACTGAAAAAGACCGGACAAGACCAAGCAAAACTAGACAACACCAAACAAGACCAGCCAAGACCAGGCAAGGCCTGAAAAGTCCAGACAAGACCAGATAAGACAAGGCTAGATATATCCAGGCAAGACGAGACAAGGTCAGACAAGACTAGAGACGACCAAACAAGACCAGAGAAGAGCTGATAAGACCTTACAAGATTTCAAAAGACCAGACAAGACTATACAAGAACTAGCAAGAAGGCCGAAAAGCTCCTTTATGGACTAGGCAATATCGGACAATACCAGGCAAGACTGGACAAGACCAAACCAGTCCAGACAAAGCAGACCAAACCGGACAAGAACAGACAGTACTAGATAAGACAAGACAAGACCATACAATACTAGACAACGCCAGAAAAGACAAGACAAGATATGCAAACAAATCTTACAGAGCTTTTTTGAATATTTATCGTTTCGTTATAAATATTTTTGATATATATCATTCATTAAGTTTTAGATTATTCAATTGTCTATCGATCTATCAGAAATTATTATATATGAAGTAATCTAGCTGAAATATAGACGATAAACTAATACAAGTTAAATATCGAGACCAAAATTTACTATTTTTTTAATCTTTAGTGTACTAGTAAGTTTGCTTGAATTGTTAAATTCTGAAAAACTTTGATACATTTGCCAAATTATAAGTAAATCTTGAAATTGATTTGGGAAATTTGGGAACCACTTATGTAATTTAGGCAAATTTTAACTAAATCTGTATTACTTTATATTAGCTTATCTAAAATTGTTCAAATTATACAAATTTTGTGTAACAAAATGTTTACAAACTAATGGTAACTAAAAAATATATTTAGAATTTACCAGAATTTAAAATACTGTAAATTGCATTTTGAATAGTTAATTTGGCAAATTGACTCATTGACAATTTGATCAAAATTACGACTTATCATATCATATATATCAAAATTATTATCCACAATTCAACCCTCCTGAATACGATCCATGAAGAATTACTTCAAGACACGAGCGTCGCTCAATATACACCAGGCTTTTTTTTTAAGTACAGCAATGTAATTGTTAATTACTATATAGATTTAAAAAACAAGTTATATTTATGAAAGAAATATGACTTGTTGGACTTGTTTAATCATTTGGGTGAGATTATACTCGTATTGGCTACATAAATCTCGATCCTCAAAAAAAATGGAGAATTATAAAATGTTTTTTTTTTTTATAGAATTAAATGTTCTAAACCACAGGATATTGAACTGGGGTCCGCGTATTATTCACTGGGGCTCAGCGAGACCGTCAGATATAAAAAATATGGTTGAAAACAGTTTTTCAACAAAGAAGACGATATTTGTACACTTTTTAGCTCTATTTTACTATTATTGCCATTCATGTTATGTTTTTTCTTCTCTGTGTTCTAAGAAAAGTGTTTGTTGTGTCATAATAAAAATGAACATTTATTAAAATTACTTGTGATACATTTTTAGCAATATTTATTATAACGTAGTGCCTATGTGGCTATATGAGATTATTGAGGCAGAAATTAAGTCTTAAGAAGAACTGAAATGCCTAAGGTTGCGATGGGGTCAGCAAAAACATAATTTTTCAAGAGGGGGTCTGCAAATAAAAATTTGTTCAAAAGGGGGTCCACGGACCACATAAATTTAAGAAACCCTGCTCTAAACTAAACATTTTTACCTTCCCGTAGAACGCCCATTACAAAATTCAGGAGAAACTATATTTTTACATAAAGATACTGCGAGCGTCCTATTATGCTCACTAAAGCCGATTTTGGTCCCAGACTGTTCATTTTCCTCGGCAGAAACTCGATTTCCTCCACTCAATTCTGAAACGTTTTCCGTTATGTTATGTTATGAGCGTTAAATTAAGAATAAAATTGATACCATTTTGTTCTTAGCATTTAATAAAAAGTAAATATTGCAACAGATTCAATTATTTTAATTTTCAAAACAATAATAATTTCGACCTTAAAATGTGAAATATTTGCTCTCCTACGTTTGGTTTTAAACAGCACTTCATTAAAACGTGCACAACTTTTTATTACATTGCCAAATTCGACCTATTTACCGTCACGTATAATTGTGCTCGACACCTCCATAAAACTCGTCTAATTACCGACATTGTTATAAAAAAACACTGAAAAGCATTACAAAAATCACGTCGGAACAATTAACCGATGAAGAATTGCGTACCTTCATTATCAATCGCCTTCGATCTCCAAAGCAAGGTTTCCAAATTTCAAAATATTTTTTTTCTTTCATTTTTAGACCAACGGGCGATTACTATTATTCGATTTCCCATTGAGGATTTTTAAACAATGCGTTTAGAAATCGATAATTGATTGTTAAATACAAGATGATTGTAGGTTGTTGGATTGCTGAATATATAATTAGTTTACTCTATAATTACTTGAAATGAAATAAATAATTGTTAATTAAACCTGACCAAACTTGACTGTCTTGTATAGTAAGTTTATATAAACACTTGCATAATACATTAGTCTAATGTAGTTTAGTCTTTGTATGACAGAGATCTATTTAGTATATCTGCTTAATATGTCAAATTTGGATGTTTACACTTTCTCTATCTAGAGTTTAATATATAATGTTGACTAACTAGTCTGTATATGTAGACGTTTAGAACCTGTCTTGCTTCTAGTTTTCGATTTGATATCTGATCGAAATAATATTCTGCATCTTGTCTGTCCAGTGCCGGGTTTTAAAACCGGCGCGCGCCGGCGCCGCATGGTTGAGTATTTGGATGATCTTGCTGGCCAAAATTATTTAGTCGTGTGAAGTTGGCCCCGAATTTTTGAAAAATTGATTTTTTTTTGAGTTCTGGCAAGATTTTGAATAGTTTCAGAGTTCTTGCTTGAAAATTGCAATCTCTCTCTTTCTCAATCCGAAGAATGGTTGGCAGCAATTCTTCTCCTCCACTCCTCTCTGTTCTCTGATAGTCTTTTCAATTTTTCATATAATTTTACTCCTATATCTCCTTGAATTTGTTTCATGTATTGTAATATGGGTCTTCCTCTGCCTCTTTTGCCTTGTACCATTCCTTCCATAACATTGATTATAAAATCATTGTGCCTATACAGATGTCCTATTAACTGGTCTCTTCTCCTCATTATTGTTTTCAATTGAGCTCTTTTTTCACCAAATCTTCTAAGAACTTCTTCATTTGTGAGCTTTGGCGTCCACGAGATTTTCTGCATTCTCCTCCAATACCACATTTCAAATGCTTCTAGTCTTCTCTTATCGCATGTACCAAGTGTCCAAGTTTCTGAGCCGTACAATGCCACACTCCAGACATAGCATTTTATAAATGATTTTTTGGTCTCTGCATTTAAGTTCGTTGATGTAAGAAGCACCCGTTTGTTATTGAAGGTTATTTTTGCATGCGCAATTCTGCTTTTGATGTCTGCTGAACTTTTACCATCTGATGTGATTTTGCTTCCTAGGTAGGTGAAAGTATTAACTTGTTTCAGTGGTACATCGTTAACCCTAATGTCGACTGTAAATTGCTGGCGGTTGCATACCATGATCTCTGTCTTCTGTGTGATGATTTTCATGTTGTACTTTTCTCGTAGGAAAATTGCAATAGTTCCGGGAAATTTCGGGCAGAAATCGAGAAAAACAATTTGGTGGCAACTTCCACCCCACTTTTTCAGAAAAAAAAAGAGTTCTGATGTAATATTTCAGTTCTTTATATGGAGTTCTAGAGTTTTCATTCGATAATGCATATAGTACCATATCCACTTCTTTTTTGCAAATTTTTTTAAATTTTTTAAAAATAAAAAAAATAATTCTGATAACGGTTTCCGATTGTACTATGGCAGATAAACAAAAAATGCTTATTAGACATTTTTGTAAAATGAATATCTATAAATTTATTTATAAAAAAACTTTGGACGAAGTTAAAGAAAAATACAAAAGTTCTGATAAGGTTCTAATTGATAACTATTTATAACAGTCACATAGACAATGCCTACTCAAATTTGAAAAGTTTTAATAACATCCACTTTGGGACAGCTTTACTAATTAAATCAAGGGAGGGACACGGAAATCTTCTGTTACCCTTTAGCACACAGCGCTCATGATGAAACTCTACGTCTGGCTTTGACGTAGCGAAAGGCTCAACCAATGCATCTTGAGCGCTGTGTGCTAAAGAGTAAAAGAAGATTTCCGTGTCCCTCCCTTGATTTAATTAGTAAAGCTGTCCCAAAGTGGATGTTATTAAAACTTTTCAAAGTTCTGATAAGGGTTTTCAGTAGCCCCGAAGAGTTTTGAACAAATAACCTATACAATTTCTATGTCAAGCCAATATTAAAGAAGATGTAAGCAAAATCATTGCGCTAAATTCTTGAAAATTACAGATTTAAAAAAAATATTAGATAAGTTCTGTTAAGAGTTCGTCCGACCAATATTAAAGAAATTATAAGCAAAAAAGGCGGCGCTAAGATTTTGAACATTAAATTTATGTAAATATATATATATATATATATATATATATATATATATATATATATATATATATATATATATATATATATATTTATTTATTTATTATTTTTTTTTCATTAGTTTGATAAAACAATGAGTAGCCCCCGAATAGTTCTGAATAAACAACCTATACAATTTCTTTGTCAAACCAATATTAAAGAAGTTATAAGAAAAACGAGGCGCTAAATTTTTGAAAATTACAGAATTACAAAAAAATTTCTCCATGAGTTCTGTTTAGAGTTCTAGGTAGCCCGTCGAAAGTTCTGAAGAAATATCATTTATAATTTCCATGTCCGGCCAATATTAAAGAAGTTATAAGCAAAAATGCGGCGTTTAAATACTTTTTTTTAATTTTTTAATGTTCAAAAAACTTAGCCCCGCATTTTTGCTTATAAGTTCTTTGGTATTGCACTTATGTTTTACTGCTTCATCTTCATTCATCATCTCAACTAAATACATACAGCTTGAGACATTTGATATGACCCTATGAACAAAATTTTTTGTTGTTGTTCCTTCAACTCTGGAAAATCCATGAAATCGTTTGATGTAGTGGTAATAAACAGAACTTCTCGTTTTGCCCAACGATTTCTTCCGAAACAAAAGTATTATCTTGATCTTTTTTTGATTTTATCGCAGTAATAATCTCTTCAGAAAGCTTAACATCATTGTGTAGCAAACAGGAAACTCGACAAAAAAGTAGTTTTAGGGAGTAATTTATTGTTTAGTTTATGATCTAAAAGCTTGAACTTTTGCTTGATATTACGATGAACTGCTTCAACTACCCAATGCATTTATCATAATATGAATTTGAATACGGAATGTTTGGTTGATTCTGTGTTGATAGGTCAGCAAAATGAATTGGCAGGATATATGGCACATTTCTTGTTGATGGGTCTGCAATTTGTGAGTTATGGAAATTTTGACTTTTAGAAACATGGCTTATAACTGCTTTTGAAGATTTATCTTTATGTAAATTAATTTTTGTTTGGAATATTCTTTACGACGTTTATTTTTTTCCTTAATCTCAGCTGTGATTGTTCTATGTTTAGAAATTTCTGAATTAACTATTGCAAGAGTTTTTTTTTCTTATTCTTATCTCTATATCGCTGACTATTAATTTTTTTTTGAGTTTCCTTTCTTTGGAGAGCACACGAGTACATATGGTTGCCGAAAACTTTGATGGGTCTGATTCGTGATTCACCACGAATTCTTCGATACAATTCAGTAATCTGAACATTCCAATAGTCCGGCACTAGTATATCTACTAGTACATCCGTCAAAAGTACTTACTCTTGTACTGCACACTGATTATAGGGGTTGATATTTCCTTAGAGGCGCTGCGCTGCGTTCTGTCAACACTGCTAAAAACTTTCCAATAATCCAGCACTAGTACATCTACTATTACATCCGGTAAAAGTACTTACTCTTGTACTGCACACTAATTCTACGGGTTGATATTTCCTTACAAACGCTACGTTCTGTCAACACTGCCAAAAAATTTGACTATTAAGTTTGACGTTCAGAGCCATCTTTAAACATATACGTATAGATGTGTTCTTTTGAACACATCTTTGAATAATAGAATTTTTTTCTATAGAACGCAGCTATTGATGGCGATGACAAAAATCTATGAGTTTACCCCCTACCCAAATGTTATACATTTACCCATTCAGCGCATATAACCTACCCATTCAGCGCGGCTATAGAAGTTTTCACTTCAAAAATCGTTTTTAATTTTTTTCACATTGTTCCAGCACATAAAAAAATTGAAAAAATTCCTGAGTACAGAAGATATTTTCTGACAAAATTTGGCGAATGACACTTTTCAAAAACACAGTTAAAAAAATTATTTTAGTTTCATTTATTTTCTTAAAAAGCGACTATCGAATTGGGAATCATAACAAACAATTTTTGCATGCATTTTTCTTGTAAGTATTGAGAAAAATCGTTCATGGCGCCATCATTATCACCATGGAAAAAAAATAAAGTCGAAAAACTTTTTAATATCTCTATAACGCCTTGAGATAAATAGCTCAAATTTTCACAGAATTAAATTATTTGGTACTAAAACAATCCCCAAAATACGCAGAGAAAAATTCGCGGGGGCAAATTTCATTTATAAATCCGTCTAAGGTGGAGTGGGGTAAATGCGATATAGTTCTTAAATAGGTGAACTTTGTAGTGTTCCAAAATTATAATCTTATTAAAAAGAAATTACATTTTTTTTATAGCATTGCTACTGGGTTGTGAATCGATACTGTACCGTAAAACCAATTAGCAGATTATTATTTTTTTTTAGGATTTTTTTTTTAAACGTGGTCGATATATCACATTTGCCCCTCGATTTGGGGCAAATGTGATAATGGAGTATATATTAGTATACGTAATTACTGCATAAAATAACGGGGCAAAGACATAAAATTTAGACAAAACTGTGCATTTTGGTTTTTTTATTTATAAAAAAAAACTGGAAGTGTAAAAAAGTTACAAACTTTTTAAATTTCTGAACGCAAAAGCAAAATAAAGAACGATTCTTAAAAGATAAATAAAGGCAACAATTTCTGAAACAACTAGAATAGAAAAACAATAATGTTGGAAAGATAAAGGGGCAAAAGCGACATAGTGTAACACACTTTCCTGGTCATTGTATAACGCATTTGCACCATTATAATATTTTTAGGAGCAAATGCGACACAGCCCCAAAAACAAAAAAATATTTAAATCCGGATAAATTGAACATATCACCTTATACTTTACAGTTTTTAATCTATCCCTGCTAAATAATTCTTATTTACCCGTTGAGATAATGGTTTTATGGCACTAGATGCAAAAAACCTTCCACTCGTTATCAAAGTAAGCAACGTTCATCAGCAAAGATCTGCAACGAATTGTGGCAAAAGTTCTGCATAGACTAATTAAAGTGGTGGGGTGTAGACATGTATGTTGCACACCAATTGACATATTTGGCGCTATTGGAATAAATATTTGAATAAACTGTTACAAGTTTTGGGAAGAGACTAACACAATTGCCCCGTTATCACATTTATCCCACTCCACCTTATACCCTTTAGCGCCTGGTTTCTTCTTAAAACTTCTTTAATATTAGTTGGACAAAGAAATTGTATAGGTAATTTGTTCAGAACTCTCGGGGGGCAACTGAGAACTCTTAACAGAACTCATGAAATAGAAATATTTTTTTAAATTCAAAAAATGTTCAAAAAATTAACGCCGCAGTTTTGCTTATAACTTCTTTAATATTGGTCGGACATGGAAATAGTAAAAGATATTTATTCAGAACTCTCGAGCAGCTACCCAGAACCCTTAACAGAATTCATGAAAAAAAATTTCATTTTGAATTCTGAAATTTTCAAAAAATTAGCGCCTCGTTTTTGTTTATAACTTCTTTATTATTGATTTGACAGACAAATTGTACTTGGTTATTTGTTCAGAACTATCCGGGGCTATTCAGAACTCTTATCAGAACTCTTTTATTATCTATTTATTTTTTCTTCGTTGAAAGTTTTTTATAAATAAATTTATAGATATTGATTTTACAAAAGTGTCTAATAAGCATTTTTTGTTTATCTGCCGTAGTACAATCGGAAACCGTTACCACGATTTTTTTGAATTTTTCAAAAATTAACAAAATTTTGCACAAAAAAAAGTGGAACTATATGCATTATCGATTGAAAACTCTATATAAAGAACTGAAATATTACATCAGAACTCCCCCGTTGGCCCCCAAATAGTTTTTCTCGATTTCTGCTCGAAATTCCCCAAAACTATTGCAATTTTCAAGCAAGAACTCCAGAACTATTCAAAATCTTGCTAGAATTGTAGTAGAAAACCCATAAAATGGCATAAGAAAATTATTATACAATGTACATGCCGCTATGGTTGTAAAAAAGCTATACGCGTTACGTCATAGTGTAGTCATTGTGAAAATCAACCACCTTTATGTTTAAAATGTTTTGAGGAAACTCAAGAAAAGAAATAACGTTTTTAATGTTCCCGACTAGGAATATAGTGAGGCATGCCGAAAGATCAATTCGGGCCTAATGAGGCCTTCCGAACTGTTGCCGAACTGTGGCAAGCCTCATTCGAATCTTGTGCCGTCTTAATTAGGAAAGCCTAACTTCGACAAATCTTTGGAAGTCCTAACTCCCACCTAATGAGGCCCTCCGAACTGTTACCGAACTGTGGCAAGCCTCATTCGAACCTTATATGGATAACCAAAGTTTTATCGAAGTTAGGCAAGCGATATTCGTTTGTTATTAGGAAAGTCTGTGGTATAGCCTAACTTAAATATATCTTTGGAATTTCAGAAACTTTGAGTTTCATTAAGCGCATGCGTACACACACTTACTCCTTCCAAAAGACTATTTCCATACTTTACTAAGATATAGCTTCAGTTACTAACTTCTCTTTCAAATACTTTATAGTGCATCAAACATTTCTTATTTTTTAAGATTTGGGTACTTTTAAGCTGTGTTTTAGACTTTTTTTAACTGTGTTTTAGACTACTTTTTGTGTGTGTGAGAACTTAAGCCACCGCCACCTAAAGAGGAATCCGAATTTGGGCTAGACTAGGTTGGGATCGTCACATCCGAGTTTGGATTCCAAAACTGCTGCCTAAAGTGAAAACCGAACTCGGACCAGACTAGGTTGAGGTTATAGTTATAGTTGACTTGGTATCTTATAGTTATAGTTGACTTGGTTGACTTGACTAGGTATAGGTTATAGTTGAGGTATAAGTGTGTATGCCGAATGTGTTCCGGATGAGGCTTCCTAATTAGGGAAAAAGGCGGATTGTCGTAACATATGTCATGACGGCGTAATGCGGTTGCCTCATTTGGAACGAACACTGAGTTCGGCATGCCTCATTCGTTCCTAATAAAAAACGAACGGAATTTCCTAGTCGGGTGCAAGTGTGGCTTCCGAATATGTTCCGAATGAGGCTTCCTAATTAGAAAGGAAGGCGGACGTGCGTTACATATGTCATGACGGCCTAATGCGGTTGCCTCATGCAGAACGAACACTAAGTTTGGCATGCCTCATTCGTTCCTTATAAAAAATGAACTGAAATTTCTAGTCGGGTTATGAATTGAATAAATTTGTTGACTACTTGACAAATTTTTTAATTGGAATAAATAATTCTATCTAATAACTGTTGAAGGTCATTTTCAAGTGCATTGCAAATTTAGAAGATTGATTTTATACCAATATTTTTGGGCGGGGAGGGGAACTGTAGTTAGGAACTTACCTGTGGAGACGATCGTGTTAAATTAAAAAGTTGTGAAAAGATTAGACTCGTTAATGAAATTTACTAATGGATTACGGCTTTGTTTGAAAATTTCTAATGACTCCAGGATATTAAGCGTTGTTGCAATTATGCAAGATTTTCAGATTATCTCTTTCGGGGAATTTATGATTACATTCTAGACCAGGCATGTCAAACTCAGATGATATTACGGGCCACATGATCTATTTTGTACTAAGTTAAGGGCCGCATGTTTTTACTGTACAAAAATTTAATAAAATAGGATTGTTAGAATGATTATATTATGTATTTATTAGACTCAATGTTTTTTTTACTAAACTACAGTGGAATAGTGGCAACACTGCTTGTTACTACACGTAGTTTAAACATTTCAGGTACTAATATTGGAGGACGAAGCACGAGTATAATGATTATATTATGTATTTATTAGACTCAATGTTTTATTACTAAACTAAAAATATTTTACATTTTATTGTATATTATTACATACATAGACAATTTATATTTCATGTGATTTTTTACACTGAAACTATAAATATTCTCTATTTAAAATTAAAAGTAATATAAAAGTTATAATAAACAAAATCACAGTTGAATACTACTTTTTAGAAGATATTTGACATCGTTTGTTGGAAAGCAAGTCATCAATATTTTGTTGAATATCTTGAGCTGAGGCAAATTTAAAATTTGATGATATATATGTTGGTCGGTTAATCTTGAACTCATTTCCGTTATTTTTCATTATAGAAAATAGTTGCTTGCACAAATAAATGTTTCCGAACATAGTAAATACTTAAAAGTAACGTCTAAGAACCATTTTAGGAAACCGATCTACAGAAAAATATATATTAAATTCTGGAATTCCAACTTCCATACATTTTTTCGTCAGCAAAGAATCACATTGGATATCAATTAATTCCATTTGTAAGTTTTCATCAACAATTACAATATCGATAGATAGAGGTAAAGTAAAAGACGAAATTGTACTTCACAGCTTTTAAAATTAAAAAAATCTTCGATCGATTTCCGCTTCTAATAATTTAATTTGGTGAGCATATTCTGAAAATCTTAACTTAGGTGGAATTGGTAAAACAATACTACATTATAGATAATCATATAAACTAAATAAAGTCGGAACACAGCCTGAATATATAAATATATTCAACCTTTCCGGAGCTCTATATCAGTATTGAGCCTTTTTAGGACTACCCAAACAAATCTCATGTGAAATTTGCAATAACTGGCAAATAGCTTTCAGTACTAAAAGCTTTCACTCTACCTTCGTGGCACTTAACAAAAAACAGAAAAATAACATTGCTTTTTAAGATCATGTCTTTCCTATAACTTAAGTGATTATTAAGCCATCTACAGACGCGTCTCGAGATTTATCTCTCATCAGTGCAGCTTTGCTTTTATGCATAACAATTTGTAAAACATTTACTTGAAACGCACGTGGATAACTATGGGTTAGATATTTTTAATTTGATATTTCGAGGAAAGGTTGAATATATTTATCAATTTAGGTGATTTAAGTAATAGATGTTCTCGCCAAAGAAGGTAATTATTTTTTCTTTGAAAGCGTTAATATTATCAAATAGCGTTTTAACAACATGATTTTTGCCTAGAAGCTTAAGAGTAACTTGATTAAGATGACTTGTAAAATCAACTGAAAAAGCCAAATTCTTTATCCATTGTGCATCTTTTAATTCCGCACATTCATAAGTTTTGTTTCCAAGAAAATTATGACTTCGTCCACCAATTTGAAGAATCATAAAACACTTTATGACTCGAAATCCATCTAACTTTCCTATAATATGGTAGATCGGTGTATTCACATTCCACATCTTCCAAAAATGAAACAAATTGACGATGATTAAGTCCACGTGCTCGAATATAATTTATAATTTTGGTGACTATTTTTGAAACATGTCCGATATTTACAACTTTGCAGCACAGTACTTGCACATTACCATGCTGTTTACATGCTTCTTTTAAACTAGCAAAAACTCGCAAACTTTTCCAATGGTAACTTATACCTCTTCAAAGCCTCCATAAGCGCATCAAAAATATCAGCTCAGATAGTTGTATTATGCATAGGAATGACTTACAAAATTTGTTCGCTTACTTTTAACTTAACATCGCAGCCGCCGATAAAAAGGGACAGCTGAGCAACAGAGTATACTTGAAATGTTGATATTATTAAACTATGCTTATTTCCCCTCACGTGGAAGTCACCTTGTCGCGGTGTGAGGGCTTAGTTTCGCAACATACCGTTGGACGTCACGACGGGAACAACTCCGGTCGGGGCGTTCGGCGGAGGGCGAACAACCAAGAAATTCCAAACCCTTAATCCCAAGGTGTCATGCGACCCGTGCCAAAGGGACTGGTTGATGGCCAAGGGCAACCGGCCATCGCTTACGGAGCCCCTCTGATACCTGGCGACCTCAGAGGGTATCCAGCCTTACCACTATCAAGCGGGGCTCTGATGTGGTGGACCTTTAGTTCCCTTGCGACTCGTGGGATTTATATGAATTCCAAAAGTAAAAATAATCCATGTGTACGGGACCTAACCGACACAGAGAACAAGGAAGTCAGCCCGGATTCCCGGGAAGACGACCTTGACCTCACACTCGTAGACATGAGCAGTCCAGCCATGTCTACAGAGGCAGAGGTAGATGTTCTTGTAGGGACAGAGGAGGACTTGCCGCCTCCTGTCACAAAACAAGAATGACCAGCAGGCGCACCAAAATAGCCCAAGTGAACATCCATCATGACAAAGCAGCTTCAGCTGTGATGGCTAGGATGTTCACCAAGCAGCACCTAGGGCTAGCGCTGCTTCAAGAACCCTGGACCTACGGAGGTAAGATCAGAGGCCTTAGCAACAGGGAATGTAAGTTGGTATGGGACAGCCGTGAGGTCTCCCCTAGAACTTGCATTATGGTAAGAAATGGCATAAATTACTTATGTCTTTCAGAATTTTTAACGCGGGATTTAGTACCGATTCAGGCCCTCATCAAGATCGAGGGTCTCCACCGCGAAGTAGTGATCGCATCAGCATACTTCCCTGGCGATGGTAACAGCATACCACCCATTGAAGTACAAAAGCTGGTGGAACACTGTATTAGGAGAAGGCTGCCACTCATCCTGGGATGTGACGCGAACGCACACAATGAGATGTGGGGCAGCACGGACACTAATAAAAGGGGTGAGTACCTTTTAGAATACCTCATTAAAGAGAACTTAATTGTGTACAACGTTGGGAACACACCAACATTTGTCACTAAAGTCAGAAATGAGGTACTGGATATTACGGTGGGTAGCGCTAACGAAAGTAAACTAATTAAAAAGTGGAGGGTTTCAAGTGAGCCCTTAATGTCAGATCATAGGATCATAGAGTTTGAGCTGGAAGGAGCGAGTGAGGAAAACACCCCCATTCGAAACCCCAGACAAACTGTGTGGCCTATGTTTAGTTCCCAACTAAAAGAAAACCTAGAGCAGGTGACAGTGCGGGGTAGTATCAAACACTACACCGTGCTGGAGTAGGCTGTAGGAGAAATAAATGTAGTAATCACCACGGCATTTGAATCCAGCTGCCCGGTAAAAACCGTGAAGGAGCATAAGGACGAAAAATGGTGGAACAAAAATTTGTCTACATTAAGAGCAAAAGTCCGTAGGCTTTTCAACAAAGCCAAGCAATACGGAAATTGGCTAGAATACTCTGAGGTGCTTACCACCTACAACAAAGAGATCAGAAGGGCAAAAAGGGAAAACTTTAGGACCTTCTGTGAAAACATAGAATCCACGCCGGTGGCAGCTAGACTGCACAAAGCACTAGCGAAGGATAGAGTGGAAATGACAACCACTCTCAAGAAACCGGATGGGACCTTCACGGAGGATGAAGAGCAAAGAGCTCTCCTCCTACTAGAAACCCATTTTCCGGGATGTAGAGGATACGGGGAGACCGAGGGCTTGATGCAACCACGGAAACCAAGTCGGGCCGACTGGAAGAGGGCAGCGTCCATCTGTACGGAAAACCGAATCAGATGGGCTATCGGCACTTTCCAGCCTTTTAAGGCCCCAGGTGTGGACGGACTAGTTCCTGCCTTCCTACAAAAGGGAGAGAGAGAGAACTAATGCCGTATCTTCTAAATATCTTTAGAAGTAGCTTAGCGCTCGGATATATACCGGAGCTATGGAGAAGGGCTAAGGTGGTATTTATACCGAAGGTGGGGAAGAAAGACACCACTCAACCGAAGTCATTTAGACCCATTAGTCTAACATCTTTTATGTTAAAGACAATGGAGAAGGTGATTGATAATTACCTTAGGACTATAGTGCTGGTAGGTACACCACTACACAGGAGTCAGCATGCTTACAGAGCAGGGAAATCCACAGAAACCGCCCTGTATCAGCTGACAAACGAAATAGAAGCAGCACTAGAGATAAAGGAAGTAGCGATATGTGCCTTCTTGGATATAGAGGGAGCTTTTGACAACACCTCACACGAGGCTGTCAGGGCGGCCCTCGAAAGAAGGAGTATCGACAGCACTATCTCAAAGTGGATGGGAGAAATGCGAGACAGAGACACCATTAAGATCTCCACAACTCGAGGGTGCCCACAGGGAGGTGTACTATCACCGCTAATGTGGAGCCTGGTAGTTGATGAACTACTGGTTAGGCTAAACGACCTAGACATCAAATGTCAAGGTTACGCCGATGACATAGTCATAATGGCCAGAGGAAAATTTGAGGGAACGCTCTGTGAAATTGTTCAGAGAGGCCTCAAAGTAACTAGTAGATGGTGTCAAACAGTGGGATTGAGACTCAACCCGAGCAAAACCACGGTGATACCATTTACTAGAAGGAGAAAACTAAACTGCCTACATCCCATACGCATAGATGGGAAGGCAGTAGAATACCAACAGGAGATAAGGTATCTGGGTATCACACTAGATAGCAAACTCCTATGGAATAGACACGCTGAGGCAGTGGTAGGTAAAGCCAAACGCGCCCTAATGGTGTGCAGAAATCTGGCAGGAAAAACGTGGGGTTGTAACCTCACTATCCTGCGATGGATGTACACCATGATAGTGAGACCTGCAATCACTTATGGGGCGGTTGCGTGGGGAAGTAGAATCAAGCTGGCCTCTATGAGGAAACAGCTTGAGAAGATTCAAAGACTGGCGTGTGTCTGCATCACGGGGGCGATGGGGTCGTGTCCGACAGCAGCATTGGAGCTGACTCCGCTGCACCTTGTGGTGGAGAGCGCCGCCAGATCGGCGATCGTAAGGTTCAGCAAGGAAGGAATGGGCAGAGGCAAAATAATCGGGAGCAGAGACCGAAACAGCCTCGCTGCCAAGATCCCCTGGCTGGAAGTACCAAAAGACGAAATGGTATGCAAATACTACTTCGAGAAAAACTACACAGCAATGTGTAGTAGTAAAGCCGATTGGAGCGACGAATCCTCAGCATACCACATAGAGCAAAATGCCATCAAGTGGTATACAGATGGTTCGAAGACAAAGGAAGGCACTGGTGCAGGAGTGTTTGGACCTCGTACCAGATACTCCGAATCCATGGGAACATCCCCAAGTATCTTCCAAGCAGAGGTACATGCAATCGAAAGATGTGCACAGTTTAACCTCGACAGGAAGTACCGCAAACAACGAATTGCTATCCTGTCAGATAGCCAAGCAGCCATCAAGGCCATTAGCTCATACACCATCAGATCCAAACTGGTATGGGACTGTGTGGGGAAGCTGAACAAGCTTGGCAGGGATAATAAAGTAACGCTATACTGGGTACCAGGACACACTGGTATAGACGGAAACGAAGAAGCCGATCACCTAGCAAACAAGGGAGACAGTAGCCCCTTTATAGGTCCGGAACCCTTTTGCGGTATGAGCGTGAACACCATCCGCAAAAGTTTAGATGAAGAAATAAGAGGAAAATGGATGAAAACCTGGGAAGAACTTCCAGGGCTAAGGCAATCCAAAGTGATGCTGGGATCTTTTAACCAGAAGAGAACTAAAGCTTGCCTGAAACTAAGCAGGAACAAGCTCAGAATTTTGACAGGAGCCCTGACGGGACACTGCAGACTTAGGAAACATCTCAAGGCCCTAGGCCTAGAGGAGGATGATGGATGCAGATTCTGTGGCTCAGCAGAGGAAACCCCCATACATCTGTTCAAAGACTGCGGAGCATTACTCCGCAAGAGACAGATGTACCTTGGGGCTCACTGCTTGAACACAGAGGAGCTGCAGGCCTTGAATCCCACCCAGATCCTGAGATTCCTAAAGGAATCAGGATTAGAGGAGGCGCTCTAAATGGGTAAGTACACCAACACTTGGAGGAGGAGGGTGGGGTACAATAGATCTATAAAGGTCGCAGTACAAGTCGTCACCACCATATCTACAATCTACAATCTATGCTTATTTCTCAAATTCTCGTTTATTTCATGAACTCTTTGCTATAGTATTTCGACTTAAACTTATCTACACTTTGAAATTATTTTATTTGTGCTGGATATAACACACACCGCAAAAAAATTAAAAAGGGCCTCAAATCTATCCTCGGGCCCCAATCTATGTACTGTCGGGCCGCATGCGGCCCGCGGGCCTCGTGTTTGACATGCCTGTTCTAGACAATGGTTCGAAAATGAACTAGTGTCTTTTTAGGACGAAAGCCACGCAAATGTATTGAAAAACGAGTTGAAATAATTTGTCCAGTCTAACCTAAGTACACGCTATTGCACTCCAAACAATGGATCTCATATTCGCCGGATTTTTTAAAGATGTCGATTTTGTCTGTACCATTAAATAATATGTGGGATAGTTTTAATGAAGGATTAAATGCTACTTGAAGATTTTATTTTCGCAAACGTTTGCTATTTGTTCTGTTCTTTTGCCAAAATATGTGAAAGAAATGAAAGTTTTATCTGAATTTCGAGTTTACGGGTATATTTGAGTCATTGTTGTTGGGGTTATTACAATCAAACACTTTACTACCTTTTCTTATTAAAGATCAATTCTGTTTAACATGTGCGTTTATTCAACTAAAAACTTACAACAACTAAAATTAACTGTAAAAACTTGAACATAGCTGCATAATGTATTCAACGTTAGCCTCTGTGTCAAAATAAAAGGCGTAACTTTTAACAAAAGTAAACTTATTTAAGTCAATATCCATAACACTCCCAATTTCATTAAATAATTTTCAATGATCCAATCGTAAATCCGATTAACAGGGTGTGACCTTTTTGATGTCAATCACCTGTAGCTTTTCTCTTTGACGTCTGACGTCTTGACGGCGTTTGGTCATTAGATCTGCTTCTTGATCTTCTGTTGGTGTGTATTCCAAGGTAAACTCCCCAGACTCATATCTCTCACGGATAAAGTGGAACTTTACGTCAACGTGTTTGGTTCTCTTATGAAATTCAAGGTTTTTAATAAGATGGATAGCGCTTATTTTGTCCATCAGTAACCTTGTTGTGACGGTACCTGACTGCATGAGCAGCGGTAAGGTATTCCGATTCCGTTGTAGACACTGCCACTACCTTCTGTTTCTGGGTGCTCCATGAGATGAGTGAAGATCCTAACTTCATAACGAATCTACTCGTCGATCTTCTCGATTCTGCGTCACCTGCGTAGTCCGCATCGCTGAATGCTCTAAGTTCCAGGTCTCTGTCGGGGGGTGAATATAATTCCATGTCGATGAGTGCCTTTCAGGTAATTCAAGATTCGTTTGCCTGCATTCCAGTGTACCTTACTGGGATTCTCAAGATGCTGGCCGCTACTATGGACGGCATAAGTAATGTCAGGTCTCGTACCAGTCGACAGGTACAAAAGGCTTCCTACAGCCTCGCAATAGAGTGCTTTGATCTGATCCTCTTCTCCTTCCCCATGCATTGCAGCATACATCTGGTGATGACGATCGGCTGGAACGAATACGGGATTCGCCTCTTTAATATTAAACCGGCCAGAACTTTCTTCAGGTACGCTTCTTGGTGAAGGAAGATTGAACCATTTGCGAGCTGTTCAAATTGGAGTCCTAAATAGTATTTCACCTTACTGAGGGTGATACTAAATTCTTTCTTCAATTCATTCAGCAGTAAGGCCACCTTAAGGGCACACTTGAACGCAGTCAAACGAATCTCGAATCAATGGAGTCTCGAGTCAATGGAGACAATAAGTATTTCATCTATGTATATGACCAGAAGGAATTGATGTTCTCCATTTGAGTTGGAAAAAACACAGGGATCTGCATCTCTTGCAGCTAAGTTGTACTCGCTCAAGACATTTCTCAACCGGTTCTCAACTCTTGGTTCCAACATCTGGACCCCTGCTTCAACTCATAGATGCTTCTGTTCAGCTTGCAAACACGATCGGTCCCATCTTCACTAAATGGAAAAAAACGATCTTATGGAGTCGAAACGAATTACTGAACTGAACATCTCACAATAGTTGACTCCATGCCTTTGTCTGAAACCCCGAGCCACTAGTCTACCTTTGTAGCGGTTGATGGTGTCATCAGGATTGAGTTTATTAAAAGTCCACATGTTGTTGATGACTGCTTTATCTCTAGGCAGGTTGATTAAGGTCCAAATATGATTTTCTTGTAGGGAGAGAATTTCATCGTCCATGGCTCTCTTCCAGTCTTTCGCTTTGACACAGTTGAGAGCTTCTTCGCATGTGTTGGGTTCAGAATAATCTGCGATGAAAACTGTACATTCTGCGATGTCTGCGTGTCTTGCCGGCGGTGGACCAAGCCACAATTCGCGTGGGAAAGGACCCTTTTGACCGCTCGTCCCAGTTTTATTTAGAATATGCACTGCGTTGTTGATAGCTTTTGCCCATAGTTTCATTGGAAGTTTCTTTGACTGCAGCGAGGTCCTTAGTGCTTCGACAAATGTCCGGATATCCCGTTCTGCAGCTCCATTTTGTTGTGGAGTGAAGCCCACTGTTCTCTGGTGGGTAATACCTTGTCTTCGAGTCAATTCTTTTTCTCTTTATGAATTCGAGACCGTTGTCGATCCGCAATGTCACCACTCCCTTTTCCAGATGATTGTCTACTTTCTTCAGAATATCTTCAAGACAGCTTGCAACCTCTGACCTCTCTTTCATGAAATAAACTTGTTTCCAATATGACTCATCAATACAAATCATCTTTCAGGAGAAGAAAATATTTTGAGCCTCCGACGGAATCTTCCGGCATGGGACCGCACACATTGGCATGGATAAGTTATTCTATCCAGGAGCTGTTTGACTTGGAACTTAGGAATGCTATACGGTGCATTTTTCCCAAGGTGCAGGCATCACAGAGGATGTCCTCTTGATCCTCGAAGTCGATCTTCTTTGCCTTCAAAAAGTTTCTTACATGCGGAAGATTCTGGTGACCTAATTTCACGTGCCATATCTGGAGGGACTCGCTCATAGCCAGGTAGACTTTTCTGTGGTACTGCCTTTTATATGAAACTTCATTTGGTATAGGTTGTTTCGATATTCTCCCACTACAACAATGTTGCCATCTCGAAGTAATTTGCATGTTGTACGGTTTGATTCTAACTGTAGACCTTTGTCTAGAGCAGCTCCCGCAGCAAAGAGGTTATATTTGAGCTCTGGCAGATATAGCACCTTTTCAAGATGTCTCTCAATCCATTTCTTCCCGTTAAATGCCAAGATGTTTATGTCCCCTGAGCCATATGCAAGGATGTTCTCGCCGTTGCCCATCCGGACCGATAAATGTTGTTGAAACTTGTTGTAATTAATGAACTACCCACGTTAATTGGACATGTGATTACTTGCTCCGGAATCTAGATACCAGCTATAAACATCAGCACCGAGTTCAGTTGTAGACGTCAACAGTTCTCCTGCGAGTGCATCTCCTCTCGCTTCGTCTTTTAAGTTACATCGCTCTTTATTTTTCTTTTTGCTCCAACAGTCTCTTGCCCAATGACCTAGCTTGTTGCAATTATGACTGGTCTTCTATTTTCACTCTTGCGCTGATTTCCTGTGTTTTCCATATTCTTGGGGTTGAATTTTCTCATGGTTAGGGCAGCTCCTTCTGATTTCTCCTGAGAGGTCATGCGGTTATCTTCGGTGGAGAGCCAAGAGATTAGGTTGGCTAGGGTTCTCTCATCGGTATGGGTTTTCGACTCCCACGCGCTGACAAAATGGTTGTACTGGGGCGGTAGGGTCATGTCGGTATGCTAGATCCCCCAGTTTGGATATTTGGGTTGCCATGTGTGTGAACATTATTTTTATAAAAAAGTTACAAACGAGATGTCATGGTTTGAACCAAATTAATAATAGAATTGAAAGTAGGAGATTATAATTAATATATCTTCAAATCTGTCAATAGCTGGAATTACATTGATATCTTCTGTTACTCTTTGGCACACTGCGTTGTGTGAGCCGTTCGCTACGTCAAAGCAGGAAACGGGAACGGTCAAGACCAACTTTGGTTAGGGGGTAAAGGCCAACAGATATTATAGAGGAGCAAGGAAAATAAAGTTAGAATTTGTGTAATTAATAAATATTATCCAATAAATATTAAAACCTAACCTAACCTTAGAGTCTAAGATAAGGAAATCTCGTCTACTCCTTATCCAACGGGAATTCTTATCTGAAGGCAAACTGACAGATAGCGTAAATTTATAAACAATTATTATTTTTGTAGTGCAAATTTATTTAATGGTAGCCAATATGGTTTTTATAAGGTTTTTTTTTACATTAAATAGAATGTTTTTATAATATTAATATTAAACCTATCAAATAAAGATAATATTCATTGGAAGTAGCTAAATGAGTGTGTACTCGTACGCATTTACAAACAAAATGTAAAGTTTTACACTTACAGCTGTAATAAAATGCAATTTACGATTATGTTTCTAATGTTTATTTTATATATATTGAAGTTCGTTTCGCATTAATACTAGATTTCCTAATCGCCGATTTGCCAATAAATAAAATATTTTTCTGCGTAAACGTGATCTTTTAATTAACTACAAAAAATATGATTATTATAGCAAACATTTTCATTATAACATCAAACTGTATTACAATAGTTACAATAATGACTAACATTTTAAATATAAAGTATCAAATCTACTCTCTAGCATTGATTGTCTAGTCTTACCTGTCCACTTTTGCCTATCTAGTCCTTTTCTGCTTACTTTTTTGCTTAAGATTAGATAGTGAGACCTATCTAATCTTTTTTCTCAAATTTATATCTAGTCTACCTGCTCTTGTCCAGCTAATCTGATGTACCTAGTCTTCTCAATCAAATTTTATTTTGTTTCGTGTTGACTATCTAGACTAATGTGAATAGTTTTATCAATACTGTTCTATTTGTCCAGTATTGTCTGTCTCTTGTTGTAATTTTAGAAATGCTTTGAAATCTTTGAAATATTTAGCAACAAAATAACATTTAATTGAATTACGTTATATCGTTTTACGTTTGTAGTACATAAATATTAGTGAACATAAATGTAGTATAAAGGCTAAGGTTTGCTAATTTACCTGTTTAATTATTACTTACAAATATCACAAATTTTATTGGTTTTTACTAATTTATGATTATAGACCAAAAATTAATTGAATAATAAATTTTCTTGAAAATAATTTGTAATCAAGAATCATTAAAAGAAGGATTCAGCACACGAAAGGAAAGAGTAAAAACTCATCGGTCATTGATCATTGGTCAGAAAGGCATCTTGTCGCGGTGCGGGGGCTTAGTTTCGTGATGACTCTTTATGCGATACTCTCTGAAAACACTGCCTGGGCGGTACAACTCATGTCAGGATAGCCCTTGGTTAAACCATTTGGCAATACTGTTTGAGGACCGCTGCCCGGGCGGAGCTATTCAGATCAGCACGCTCTCTGGATAGAACAATCAAGAACTTTCAAACCCGAGGCGTTCGCAACTAGCCAAAGAGTTTTTGGCAAAACGGGTCCCCAAGCCGGATATCTGTCGTCTAACTCTTACTGACTTACGACAGAGAATCTCTTCCCTTTCTAATCTTCTATTATTGCCACAATTGGCAAACTTTTGCTTTTTCAGACCCTGGACTACCAGAGTAATGGAGTAAAGGAACTCCGCTGTGAAAACTCCAAATCCAAGCTTACCTAACCTCACCTAACCTACCGTGTCGAGGGATGGATGACACTGGGGCAAAAGTGTCTCTAGCAGTGACTCCGTTATACAGGGCGCCCTATAGGCAGTATTAGCCTTGCCTTTGAAACAATGAACACCTAAAACGTGTAGAAGGGTCGTCGACTCAAACTACAGTTTGTCAGTCATGGAACTCATTGTGACCTCTGCCGACCTACCTTACGTTGCACCCGAACCATTACCAATTGTCGAACTAGAGCGGCTGATTAAACATTGCAAGGCTAACATCCTCCATATTCTAATTGGGGCCGATGCCTTACAGAATACCATCTGGGAAGTACCAAAACCAACAATAGGGGTGAGTCATTACTTAAATATATATTAGCCAGCAATCTGGAAATTTTAAATGTTGGTAACAGTGTCATGACTGTTGATGTTGATGAAGACTGTTGATGGTGTAACTAAGTGTCGGAAAGAAGTTATAGATATAACCTTAGCGACCCTATACATTAGTGCACTAGTGAGTTAGTGGAAGTTATGTGTCTGAAGAACCGTCACTCTCGGACCATAGGTACATCTTCTAACATAAAATATAACTATTTTAAAACATAATTAATTCATCCTAATCCTAATGTAGTGGCTGAAACTGGCTTTCTTTGCTGTGCTATTAGCTGATATTGATGTGGCTAGTCGCAACTGATTTTCCAGCTTTACGTCGGTCAAACTGGTACGCAGTCGATTCTTTGCGATTGTATGTTTAGAAAAGAACTGCTCACAACAGTAAGTTGTTCCAAATACAGATGCATATTTCAATGCAATTGTCCTCAAAATGGGAAATTCATCATTGCGTATGTAACGTTTATAGAACTCAAGCAGTGAGAGATTGTTGTAGCTGTTGTTCTAGTTTTCAACTCAACATTAGTTTTCAGCTGAATAATTTCGTGTTGGAGGTTATCAGGTACATTAGCTGGTTCCACACTGAACGGTGTAGCAAAGATGTTCAAAGCAATTCAATTTGCTGACTTTTCACGTCCTTGAATCTTTAAAAAAATGCCTCAATTAGTTTCGCACATTCACCAACATACTCAAGTGTCGTAGAATTAACGAATTAACAACCGTGTTATTCCTCTCGAGTTGAACTCTCTACAGCTTTAATTTAGCTTCAAATAATTTTACGTTTGAAAGCAGGGAGCTTAGAAGCTGATTGGAAACCTGCAGCTTGACATTTAGCTCTGACAGGTACTTAGTAATGTCCATCATGAACGGTAGATCACACAGCCACTTGCTATTATTGATTTCCCTAACAGGTTTTCCCTTCATCTCCATGAACTGCTTGACTTCATCACGCAGTTCATAAAACCTCATGAGCATGTTCCCGCGACTCAGCCACCGTACTTCAAAGTGATAAACAAGATCACCGTACTCAGAGTCAAGGTCGATTCGAGCGCGAACTGTCAGAGTGAACAGACGTACTGGGAGCGATTAAAAACAAAAAAACGCGAGTCAGAAAAACAGTATAACTAAAACGAAACAAACAAAGCGACAGCCTCGGCTCGCAATAGGGCCGAGGGCATACGATAAAATGTCACCTTCAAAACGGAAAGCAGATGCTGCAGCACTATCGCCACCAATATTGAACGACACCCAAAAAAGATACACTTGGAACCATGATGATGTATCCCAGAATAGGTACTACCTTCCTGAAAACATCGAAAAGAGCATGAACAGCGACGAATCTGCGAGTACCTCACAAAACGTCCAACGGCCAACACACCGAAGTAAGATTAAAATCCCGCCAATATATCTAACAGAAACTATTAACTTCAAAGAAGTTATTAACGACATAAACAAATTATTTAGAGATACTAACTATACAACTTTCTCAAATTATAAACATTTAAGAATCAACCTCAATAACGCTGAGGATTACCGTACACTAACAAATTACTATAAAGAGACAAACATTGAATATTATACATAACATAACCCTTAAGAGAAGCTGCTTCAAGGAATGTACCTATTTCACTAACTGCGGAGGACATCATGGAAGAATTAGCCAAAGAACAACTACCAATTATAAACATCGGAAGGAATATGATAGAAATATACAACCAATGTCATTGTGATCAGTGAACCTTTCAAATAACGATGATGCTAAAAAAATATTCCAAATAGAAAGGCAGAAACTATACAATTCATACGTAATCATCAATATCAGTAGAAGCCCGCAGGAGAACAAGGGAAACCCCACAATGTCACTGTTGCCAAAAATACTGTCATACCAAAAATTATTGCAACATTCAACCCCGATGCGTCAAGTGCGCCGGACCACATTGGACTATAAACTGTGAAAAAAAACAGAACAGCCAAGGTGCGCCAACTGCAGCGAACAACACCCTGCGAACTACCGCGGGTGCCCATATTACAAAAACTTACAAGAAGAAAAGCTCCAAAATCCAGGACGAAACAAAAGCCCTACACATACCAATCTAAACCTCCCAAAATACCGACCTTCCTATGCCAACATAGCCGCAAACGGCACACCTCCTACAACAGATCCCACTATGGGAAATATCGTTAACAACATCATAAAATACCTAAAAGAAACTAATCTTCACTTATCCCCTAAAATCAAAACATTTATCGTAAACAATGTACTACCCTCCCTTTTACTCCGAACACTACTCCGAAACACCGAACACTATTCATAGCGTTCCTCGCAATATATAAAGTATACATAGCCTGCATAACCGAAACTTATCTTCACGTCAACGAACGATTTAAAATACCAGGATATAAAATATATCGTAAAGACAGAACAACAATAACAGCCTCAGGAGGAGTAGCTATTCTAATTAAAAATAATCTCACCCATTACCCTCTCGGCGAAAATAATTACATCAACCTGGAAGTAACAGGAATAAACATTATTCTACAAAACAAGGAAACGCTCAAAATCAATTGTGTCTACAAACAGCTAATTAGATCACTTCGGCAAGAAGACATCATAAATCTCTTCAAGAAGGATGAGTCTACGTTATCAATCGGGTACTTCAACTCCAAACATACCTCATGGGGCTGTCGGGTCAATAACCCCAATGGAATCAAACTCGACAAAATACTAGTGGCACACCCCTACATAGTCAAGGCCCCCGAAGAACATACCTACCAATCGTACCGACAAGATCACCAATCCGACATACTAGACATAATAATAATGAATAAATTCAAGAAGCAAATCTTTCAACGGGACATCCCCGAATTGGGGTCTGACCATTTGCCAGTCCTCATAACATTCATAGCTACTCCAACACTAATCTTACCTCCACAAACTCTAATCAAAGGTAAAATAAACTGGAAGATCTTTTAAGACTCTCGACGAGAAACTAAACTCCAACGTTAAGCTGTCCAACCCCAACGAAATCGATTCAGCAATAGCACATCTTAACGAGACAATTGAGGAAACAATGTATCCACAACGCAACCCAAGAAACAACACGTAAACACAATCCAACCGCTTACAAAATTCCACCACGCCACATAGTCGCCACAAGGATGAGTCTACGTTATCAATCGGGTACTTCAACTCCAAACATACCTCATGGGGCTGTCGGGTCAATAACCCCAATGGAATCAAACTCGACAAAATACTAGCGGCACACCCCTACATAGTCAAGGCCCCCGAAGAACATACCTACCAATCGTACCGACAAGATCACCAATCCGACATACTAGACATAATAATAATGAATAAATTCAAGAAGCAAATCTTTCAACGGGACATCCCCGAATTGGGGTCTGACCATTTGCCAGTCCTCATAACATTCATAGCTACTCCAACACTAATCTTACCTCCACAAACTCTAATCAAAGGTAAAATAAACTGGAAGATCTTTTAAGACTCTCGACGAGAAACTAAACTCCAACGTTAAGCTGTCCAACCCCAACGAAATCGATTCAGCAATAGCACATCTTAACGAGACAATTGAGGAAACAATGTATCCACAACGCAACCCAAGAAACAACACGTAAACACAATCCAACCGCTTACAAAATTCCACCACGCCACATAATCCAACTAATCAACAAAAAATCAGCAATGCGTAGAGAATGGCAACAAACCCGAAACAAGCAAACCAAAACCACCCTTAACAAACTCACACATTTAATAAAATGGTAAATGGACAACTACTATTACCAGTCATACGTACGGACAATCGAACACCTAAGCTCCAAGGAGCCTGGACTGTGGCGAACGACCAAAAAACTACTCTAACAACCAGAAAGCATCTCGAATATAATAGATAACGGCACTATATATCAAACCGATGGCGAAAAGTGTCAGGCATTTGCGAACCACCTAACATCTTCACATCAACAATTACCGACGAAAACAAAAGACACGCAACACAAATCACACAACACATTGAAACACATCGGCCAGCGACCGTAGATTCAATCGACGAAATAACCTTACCAGAAGTTAAGACGCTAATATCAAACTTACCTAAAAAAGGCACCTGGTGACGACTTAATTACGAACCAAATAATAAAAAACTTAACAAAAAATACACAAAAATACATAATTATACTTTTTAACACATGTTACAAGCAGCAATACTTCCCCAAAATCTGGAAACACGCGCACATAGTCCACTCCACAAACACGGCAACACGGCCTGCTTCCAACGATGTCAAAACTCTTCGAGAAAACAATACAAACAAGACTCAACGTCTAAATCGCAGAAAAAACATCATACCTCCCAAGCAATGTGGATTCAGAAAAGGCCACTCAACCCTACATCAACTTCAAAGACTAACTCAAATCATCGAAAAGGGCTATGAAGATAAAAAATACACCACCAGTCTTTTCTTAGACGTCACCAAAGCCTTCGACAAAGTTTGGCTGTGCGGACTAAAATATAAAATATTTAAAGTTGATCTACCAAACTACCTAACATCAATTATATTTTCATTCCTTGAAAACAGAACTTTCTCTATTAGAGTAAACAATGCCACCTCCAACACGAGAACCATCAACGCTGGTAATCCCCAGGGAAGTGTCTTCGGTCCCACCCTATATAATATCTTCACACATGATCTTCCCGTTATTTCTAACGCCGATATTGGAATGTTCGCAGACGATACAGTAATCTCCACACAACATCTAAATCTGCAGGTAGCAATAGAAACGCTGCAAGCAGCGTATAACCAAATAGAAAGATACAAGAAATGGTGCATTACTATCAACGAAGCCAAAACACAAGCTAAAGTATTCACCCTCAAACACAATATAGACGCACATCAGCTCAATATCAATGGCAAGAACATAACATGGAATCCTAAAGACAGCGCAGTAAAATATCTAGATATATACATGGTTACCAGATTGTCATGGAATTACCATGTCAATAAAAAATTAAACCAATGTTATGCCCGACTCGCACAATTATACCATATTGTGAACCGCAAGTCGTCACTACACATAGAAAGCGCGTCCCTTCTATACAAATCGGTAATACGCCCACTAATAACAAATGGGAGTCCGATATGGGCAGGAACCGCGAAAACAAATATTAAAAAAATTCTAACGCTACAAAACAAAGTCTTACGCACAATTGTCAACGCGCCATGGTTCATCCGAAATAACCAACTCCACTATGAACTAAATATGCCAACTACCCAAGAATTTATATACAAATCCACATTCCACATAAATCTTGAACACCGTGGCAGCGCTACATACTTCAACCTAGGACAACAGAATATCCACCAATGCCTAAGTCGCAAACTACCCCAAGATATCATATACGAAGACCTATGAGGGAAAACTCCGGCCAGTAAGAAACAACCAACGGAGAAGATCACTCTAAGAATAACAGAAATAAATAAGTAAGTAAGTAATAAGTAAGTAAGATAAATCATCATGTTTAACATTAATTTGTTGATCTGATAAATAAAGAAATTAAAAAAAAGAGTCAAGGACATTCAGAAATTCCTTAAATTGGCGGCTATTAAGACCTCTGCTTTTGATAAAATTAATACATGACATTACTGTTCTTATCGCATTGTCAAGCCGCAACGACTGTGCACAGAGACTTTCTTAGTGTATTGATGCATGGCATATAATTAAATAATTTGGGTCAAGACTGACTCGATTCATTTCATTCTTTACAAATGCAATTAACCCTTTCTGCGATCCAACCATGGCTGGAGCGCCATCTGTAGTAAGGGCACTTAACTTTTCAAAGGTTAGCTCAAGTTTCTTCATTGATAGAACAAGTCTTCACCTGTTGTAGTGCAATGCATGGCTTCCAGTGACAGCAGTTCTTCTCGCGTGTCAAACTGCATTTATTCCACGAACTAAAACGACCAGTTGAGCAGTATTTGTTAGGTTAGGTTTGTTGGGTTAGATTTGTTAGGTTAGGTTAGGTTGCCTCGTCACAAGCAACAATTCCTCGTCACAAGCAACTCGTCACAAGCAACAATAGTTAAAAATTGGAAATCGTCTGCAGATCCCTTCAGTGTGTCCCGCAAAGAGTGTTTTTAATATCTTGTGCTAAGTCAGTAATCCGATCTGAGATGGTTCTCCGAGACAAGGTAACACTCTGAAACAATTTTACTTTGTCTGGTGCTATCAACTCCGAAGCAGCCACCATGCACTCTTTCACAAACTCTCCCTCTACATGAAGCCTAAGTTTCTTTGCGATCTTCGCTCACTATATAACTTGTCTGAATAACGTTGTCATTGTCACCACGAAGCTTAGTGAAAACGGCTTGTTGTGATTTAAAACTCTGCTGAAGTGCTTTGATTTTATCCAGGCGCATTTGGCCTCCCAATTCATTTAATTTGGCATGTTTTGTGCTAAACATAACAGCCAACGCATCCCACAAACTAGGCACACAGGCTTGCCTTTCACCTCAACAAAAAAAAATAATCATGTGTCCATTTTTCTTGAAAAGACCGACATTCTGCATCCACTTTTCGTTTCTTTGTACTCGCCATTTGTAGGATGTCACACCATATAAGTTTTAATTTCTAAATCACTCACGTTTGCGAAAGAAGAACCAAAAAGCAAAATGACGAACAGTCACGCATTTGCAACAAGGAAAAATTCACAAACCCCTCACGAATTGCAAAATACGTAAATACGTCAACACGATGTCTGTCAGCAGTCGGCGTATTATCACTGCAACATGAACGTGTTCATTCGCTGGGCCAGATCAAATGACTTCCCCAATCCTGATCTATAGTATAAATCTTAGGTATAAAAATCACCCGTCATAACCAGTTCACCTGATATCGAGGTAGCCTCCGCATTACTTCAGTTCAGGAAGATATTATAACCTAATTTAATTTTGGCTGCCGTCAAGTGAAACGAATCCCCAGGGGGAAGGTAGCATGGTGGAGCAAAGAACTTGAACCGAAAGGAAGTAAAACTAGAAAACTTTATAATAGAGCGAAAAAGACAGGGGACTGCTCGGAATACGCGACAGCTCTCACTGAATATAACAAGTCTATTCGACTGGCAAAAAGGGAATCGTGGAGGAAGCTATGTGAAGGTTTCGAGTGCACATCCGAAACGGCAAAACTCCAAAGGCTCCTTACAAATATCCAATAAATCATGTAGGCACGATTAGTAAGCCTAATGGTGAGCATACTACGAATGGAAAAGAAACCATAGACTGTTCCCCGAGCTTATTTCTCGGGCTGCCAAGTAATTTAACCGCGAGAATGAAACAACATTGCAGCCGAGGATCTCCCGCCGTAACACAAGTCACATAGACTTCTGGTCCTAATACATGGGTTGCATCTATTTACTTGAATGGAACAATTTGGGAAATACAATAGGTCTATAAGGCCGCAGTGTTTTCAAGCGATGTAGGACAAAGTGCTTTCAAGACAAATGAAGTACACTTCCCCGACGCTTTGACAATAATTCACAATAAAACAGTTCAACTACACTTCACCGTTACTTCAATTGCGATAATGTTATCACTTCCTAGATACTTCAACGATACTTCAAAGAAAGTTAATATAGCGAAAGTTAACTGTTCAAATTTCAGTGTTCCAAAAGACACACGCGGAAAAGTTGATTTTACAACGCGACAGCTCGTTTGGGAAACGAGCCCAAAGGGAGAGTTCCTCCATTAGGTGGAGAGTTGTAAAATCATTTACGGCGGAAATTTGTATAAATTTTTTTGACCGACAAATATTATTTAACAAACAAATCGATTTAGATTATTTACAATATTGGAAATAATTAAATATTTTTTTTGCACAATGTTGCAAAGCACGGCTGCTATGCGGTAAAGTGACTTTACCGTATAGTAGTCCAAAATAGTATATTTGATAACTAGGGCAAAAGTTTGAGGCGAAAGGATAAGGCCAGAATACTATATTTTGTAACTACAAAATGGCGAAAGATTGTCAATTTTCCGCGAGAGCGAAATTCTGCGCACGAACGAAGTGAGTGCGCACATTCGCTCGAGAGGGAAGTTGACAAGTTCGACCGTGTTACAAACAATATTTTTTAGTGAATTTTAGTGAAATTTTAGTAAATTTTTCAATAAGATTTATCTTTAGCCTGAAACGTAATGAGCACAAAACCTCTTATCGACGAGAACTAGGATTACAACCTCTCATACATATTATTTTAATAAATTATCGAATGTAGGTAAACCAAGTTACTTACGTGAATTATTTGTGGAGGAGACTGAATTTAGACGTTCGGACGATCGTAACTGTTATACTGTCGTGGGTAGAATTGCCCAGTGAAATGGTAAACTCTAGTAGTCTGGAAGTATTTGATTATATTACACTGGTTAACAAAAAAAGTTTTTTTCCTATGATTTTTTTTTGTTTCTATCTCAAATTGACGCGATTTTTTTAAATATGGCAACAGTTTTGCTCTAACAGCTTTTGTTTTTGAGTTATAGCTAATATTTTTACTTAGATTTTAGTTTTTTATTGGGCAAAACTTGTATTGATCAGTGTTATATTTGACTATCTATTGAGTTTGGTTAGGCCAAAGCCCATTTAGGGCTGTAATGCCAAAGGATAAAGAAGAAGATCTATTGAGTCTGGACTTTTGAAACTTTGTATTCAATTTTAGAGAGAAACCGCATCGAGCAAATCCTAAGTCACGTTGTATAAAGTCAAGTGAACGAATCTGATACCTTAGTCATGTAAATTATGGTGCCTTCTATTTAAGCAAATCTTATAAATTGAGTAGATCTAGAACAATCGCCAATGATATAAAATGTACTTACAAAATTATATGTTGTATTACTATTGTATTCTTTTATACAATCTTTTAATAATAATACTTTTAAAACAATCTCAAACATTAATAAATCTAAATCAATCAATCAATCAATCTCCTGACTTGTTCTTTCTTGTACTGTACTTTCTTGTACTGCCTTGTCTTTTCTTGTCCTGTCTTGCTCCATACTCAACTTGTCTTGTCCTGTCTTGCTCAATACTGAGTAATAAACTCGTACAATTATTACAGTAAACAAATATATAAAAGTAATTGTAATTTCAAATGAAATTGCATTACTAGTACTTTTGAAACAAAAAAAAGTTTTATTGCCATTTCAATCGTATTATTATTTTGTTACCCCACCCAACAAAGTCTATTGTTAAATATTTAAGGAATTCTTAACTAATATCAAATTTCATTAGTTATGAAATTATAGTTTGGCGCTTGCTTATATTAAAAAAAATATTTATAGCCTACAAATCGAAATTTAAAAATGTCTAATTTGACAATTAATTTTATCTAATGGGATATAATTAATTACATTTTCAGTATTCAACTCTGATGTTACATAAGAATCTATTATATTTAAATATCAACATTTTTTTTGTGAAAATGTAATTAGTTAATTAATTTCTGGTAGTTAATTGATGTTAATATTACATAAACTTCAACTAAATGTTAAGTATAATGAGACATTTACACTAATTTAATTCATTAAATTATTATGATTAATATTAAATTATTCAAACGATTAATTTATAAATGAAATCGTCGATTTCAGAAACTAAATCCACCCGGATATAAAAGTAAACGCGACTTATTAACAATTTATATAAATCCGGGTAGAATTCCGAAATTGTATGTTACATGAATCAGATCTCCATTTCAAGCAGCTTACTAAATCTCAATAAAACATTCAATTAACGTCTTTTTAGAATTGCAACTTATTGAGTACTATAGAAAGTATTTAAAGCGAATACTAAAAGCAAATTGACATAAACACATTGAATTAACATTTCATTAAAATTTAAATTTGTTATAATAATTTTCCTAGGCCTTGTCTGGTCGATTGTTATCCATAGGTGAAGTTATATCAGGTCTAGTATAAGCTTGCATTATCTGGTCTGGTTTTGTCTAGACTAGGCTTGCAAATTGTCTCGTCTAGTTTAATTCAGCCTGGATATTTTGTCTTATAGAATCCTATTGATATTTATATAATAATTAATCCAGTAACTAAACATAATTTTTCTTGATATTTTTATCTTGCTTCTACAACAAATTTCAATTGGATTGTCTTGTAATTTCAGGAAGGCTATCACAATTATAAAACTTTCCTGTCTTAGGGCTCCATTTCAAGAATAATTATCCGGTTTATTAATTTCATGCGGTAATTGTTTGAATCAGATTCTACAGTCATATCTGCGAATGATAACATAATAAGAAATCGTGAGTAGAAACAAATAATGTAAGGCTGTCTGCAGGGGAATTTTGTAATAATCGGTATTTCTTATTTTTTATATTTGTGAATTTATGTAAGTCAAAGATAAAAATTAAATAATTTCCAAATGCACTTGGACGTTCTCCATTCTCCAAATTATTGTGCCGGCCACCATATTTCAGTTTGCTAAACAGTTTTAATTCGCTTTTGTTATGCTATCTTTGTATTAGTCCATATAACTGATCTATAAATTGTTTAGTTGGGAAATTTAATTAGATACATTTCATAGATTAATAAGTTTTATAGTGTATTACGATTGTTTACAACATTGATTTACTAATTGGTATTTTGTTTCCAGTGAAGAAATAATACCTAATTAAAGTTTTACCTAAATGTTTTTACCTAAATAAAGTTTTCTATTTGATTTTTTTTTAAATTTGAAATTATAATTTACGATATGCATAATAATGCTAAGGTAGCACTATCCAGACTATAAAAACAAAACTGGGCTGATGGGACAAAAAGAGGAAATTGATAAAACTAAATAAGAAAGGACTACACAGATAAGTCTATTCAGACAAGATTAGATAGAGGAGGCAACAAAAGACTAGCAAATATACTTGGCAGATAAAACTAGAGAGAAAAGACTACACAGATCGTAAAAGACTACACAGAAACATGTACATGATTTGACAGAGACTAAACAGAAAAGAATAGACAGACAAGACTAGATAGACAAGACTAGACAGATAAAACTAGGCACACAAGACTAGACAGACAAGACTAGACCAACAGGACTAGACATACAAGGCTGGACAGACTAGACCATACAAACAAGACAAGACAGACAAGACCAGACAGACAAAGCTAGACAAAAACACTAGATACACAAGACTAGACAGACCAGACTAGACAGACAAGAGTAGACGGACAAGACTAGGCAGGCAATACTAGACAGACAAGACTAGACAGACAAGACTAGACATACAAGACTAGACGACAAGACTAGACAGACAAGACTAGACAGAAAACACTAGACAGACAAGACTAGACATTCAAGACTAGACAGACAGGACTTTTCTGTAGTTCGCACTCAGCAGTCAGCGAGTGTAGACGTACGAACCGCCGAGTGTAGACGTACGAACAAGTCGTGAACTTGTAAAAAAAAAATGTTGCACTAGCACTTTTGTCATAAATATATTTTTGCACTTAATTTTGTATTTTTAATTAATAGAGGGAGGTCGTATACATCTAATATGGACTCACTTTATATTAAGATTTACATTAATAATGTCATCAGAAAATAATATTTAAGGCAAAAAAATTTCAATGAACTGCTTTTTATTTTTGTCGCCGCAAATTTGTAATCCGGCCCAGTGTGCGCCTGCAGTTGGTCTTAAATTTGTATAGTTATAAAACATCCTTGAATATTTATATTTATTTTATTTTATATATATATATATATATATATATATATATATATATATATATATATATATATATATATATGTATATACATATATATATATATATATATATATATATATATATATATATATATATGGGTGGTTTTTAACAATTTTTTCGTCTCAGAAATGCCCTCCCATACTCAGAAAGTGTTCTAATTGATGAAAGAATATGACGGATCACGTGACCCGATGGTTCCCATATCAAAAACCCACTTCTAGAGCCCAAAAACCGTTTTTCAGCTTAAAAATGAAGAATCTGTCAAAACTTAATGAGGGACGGTAAAAATCATCATTTTTACCATCAGGAGCTCATAAACATTGACACTAAATGCTCTTCATTATCAGGTGTACTGAGAAACTAAGCCACATAATCGTGTCAGGCGATTCCAACCTTCCCTATGCAGCTCGAACAAAATTTTGAACATTTCTCTAAAATTTTCGAAATAAGAAATTTTTCACATGAAATTTCATCACTAAAAACATGTCATGAAGATTTTACCAACCTTGGAGTCAGATAGACATCAAGTATTAACGATCCGTCTAGAATGATTTCATCAGGAACATCATCAATTCATAGAATATTTTATGACAAAGTGTAATTTTTTTAAAATAAACAACTATACAATGTTTAGATTCATTAAAATTACTCAAACATGATATTATAATATAGAGTGGCAAATTTATCACCCCAATTAGCATATTTAACGTTATTTAAGAAATATTATGTTTTCATGGCTGTAAATGGACTTTCAAAACCACTTTCAAAATCAATGAAATTACGTTTCCAATGTTCCTGGAAATAAAGATAAAATGTATTAGTATAATACGTAACGAGAGTTGTAAGAAACATATTACGTACGAGCGGAACAGTCACGTAATTCCACGAGGGCGTAGTTTCCTTACAACTCGAGTTATGTACTATACTTTATCTACGACCACACTAATTTGTTTCTGTTTAATAAGAAAAATATGTTTGGTGTAACAAATTTGTTTCATTTTAGGTTATGTTTATCTTATAAACATTATTTAACATTATAATAAACAAACAGTTGTATTTTCATATATACTCGACATTATTTAACTTGAAAGATATGAAAAGAAATACATTCTAAATGGTTACATACCTTATTATTTAGTACTTATTTGGGCTAAACTGGAATTTGAACTGGGCTCATAGATATAGGCAACCCAATGTACAATGTAAATGTGCAATGTCAATTTCCGTTAATTTGAATTGGGCCATGGGCGGCGCTGAATGTATGAGCACGTATTAACAGCTCTCAACCAATCAACGAATCGTAAACCAAACGCATGTGTGTGTTAATCATAACATACGTGTGTGTTATGATGTGTTTACAGAGTCCACGAACTGTACAATAAGGGGCATTTACAATAGTGGTCGTAGATAAACACTTTCATCTTATAAAATCAAGAATGATAAATAGCAGTTGTTAGATAATTTTAACATTAATATTAATATTGTTTTATTAATTATTATTCAATCTTCTCCAGTTTGTGCATGCGGGAGGGATATAAAAAAAATATTGTGGGCAGGTGGTATAGAATGTGGTATACACAGGTGCTATACCAAAATTCTTTGTATTTGAGGTTTGTGAGTTTTTTTATTTTTACATTGAAATTCATATTCCAAGATTCATCAGTTTTCTCTTGAGATATTTTAATATTTTTATACTCTCATACAGTTTGTATTTTTGCAATTTAATTTGTTATAAACAAATTATTAATGAATTACTGAAAATTACAATGGTATATCAAGAGGCCCATATGAATCCATTAGCAAATCGAAACTGAAATTTGAAATTAAATTGTTTATAATAAATTCATTGCACATTGATAATTCAAGTCTCAATCGATTGTTGTCTTGGGTTGAAAAGTGAATCACAATCAATCTTTCATATGTCTCATATTTTCGTAATCATTAAGTGATGAAATTTCATGTGAAAAATTTCTTGTTTCGAATACTTTAGAGCAGGGGTCTCCAAACTACTGCCCGAGGGCCACATCCGGCCCGCGGACAGATTTTGTCCGGCCCGCGGAGAGCTAGCATACTTGAAAACCCCTTTTAGAGAACATATTTTTTATAGCAAATTAAATTTAGTTTCCTAAAGTATTCTAATTGTATGTTGAATAATTATTAATATGACATCTACATTGATATGGTCATGGGCTAACTACTCATAACATTGTTGTAGGCTTATTGTTATTGTTTTTGTGATAAGTTGGATAAAGAAACACAGAATTGTAATGAGTAAAGACATGTATAATATGCAGAAAATTTAACTTCAGTATATAATAACTAACAAATTATTGAAATGAATCCAACTAACATTTTAAACATTTTAAATAAAAACATAACTTATAACAAGCATAATGACATATGAAATACTAATGAGATTTATGTAATTGAGATTTTCCACTGACAATAGTTTGTAGTTGTGGACTAATTTTACTTGTACCAATTATTAAAAGAGATTTAAGATGCTCATTAGTTAATTTAGATCTGTAAACATTTTTTGTGTACTTCATTTTGGAGAAGGTCTTCTCACACAAATAAGTAGTTCCAAAAACAGAAAACAGCCCACGAGCAAATTTTTGCAAATTATCAAATTGTGTCAGTGGAAGACTCTTATAAAATTCCAACAAAGATGAGTTTTGATATTTGTTCTTAATTATATCACTGCACTGTAGATCAATCATTTTCATTTGAAGTTCCGGGGCTAGGGTTTCAATGTCAGTATCAAAAGGATTCTGAACAATCTTAATTTGATTCGCAATGGCATCAAAGTCCGAGAAACGAGTATCAAAATTTATTTTAAAAGCACTCAAAGTTTCGATTGCAAAATCGATAGGAAACTCAGTCTCAGTGGTGTGGCTGAATGTTTCACATGTTTTAAAATGTGAAAAACATTTACTTCGTAGTTGTGATTGAAACAGTATCAATTTCTTCCGGAATGATTTGATATTAATGTATAAATCAGGAAGATGCTGGTTTTCTCCTTACAATCGCAAATTCAGTTCGTTCACATGTTTTGTCAAATCATCAAAGAATGCTAACTTCCACAGCCATGCGTTGTTTTGTAATTCAGTAAGAGGGCGATGCTTTTCATTCAAAAAATTTCGATCACTGCTCGAAGTTCAAAAAAGCGCTAAAGGACTTTCCCACAACTAAGCCAACGTTAAGGCAGTATGATAAGGTAAGTCATTTTCTCCAATCTCTTCAATAAATTGTCGGAATTGTCGGTGATTCAGCCCAAAAGATCTGATAAAATTAACAGTTGATATGAGAGGTTTCAAAACTTCAGACATATCCAAACATTTTCCGCACAAAGACTGTTGATGAATGATACAATGTAAGACTAATGGTTTTGAACCACCGTCATTTTCTACAGCCTTTGACACAAGAGCGACCACTCCTTTATCTTTCCCACTCATGTTTTTGCCTCCATCAGTTGTAATACATTTCAAGTTTTTCCATCGGAGGTTCTTTTGATTAATGGCCATTTCAACTCCTTTATCTGTACCAGTAGTTGTGCCATGAATACTATACATATCAAGAAGTTCTTCATGCACTTCATAGCTTTTATCTACTCCTCGAATATAAATCAACACCTGAGCAGTATCTGACACATCCGTTGACTCATCCAAGGCCAAAGAAAACCAATCAACATGTCCATTTTTGTCGAACAGTTGAGAGGATATATTTTCAGCGATGTTTTCTACCCTTCGAGCCACAATGTTTGCTGACATACTGACAGTTTTTAATAAATTTACCTTTTCAGGGCACATTTCTTCGGCTACTGCAATTATGCATTCTTTGATCATTTCTCCATCGGTGAATGGTTTTCCACGTTTTGCAATTTCAAGAGCCACACGAAAGCTGGCACGAGTTGCAGCCTCTTGTTCAGTTTTGAGTTTTGTAAATGAAGATTGCTGCGATTTCAATCCGCGCTTCATAGCTTCGAATTTTTCTGTCCGCAAACTTCCTGTATATTTTGAGTAATTTTGAAAATGTTTTGTTTCATAATGACGTTTAATGTTATATTCCTTGAGAACGGCTATGCTTTCATTGCAAATCAAACATAGCGCCTTGTTACTGGACTCAATTACGAAATACTGAATGTTCCACTGATCTTTGAATTTTCTGCATTCACTATCAATTTTTCGCTTCTTTTCTATACTACTAAATCACACACAAACATGTCTATGTGTACAAAGATGTCTTAAACTTAAACACGCACAAACACGTTTTAAGGAGGTACGCACTATTTTATTTCACAACAGTGTCATAGGAACTGACTTGTGGTTGCGCCACTAGCCTTCTTATATATTCCAATTCCTGCCATCTAGAAGTGAGTCCAAGACACCAGAACTTTCTCGAACCAATGAGATTATTCTGTACGTGCTATTAGCGCCATCTGTTAGCGATAGAAGGTACTACCTATTTCCGCTTGTATCCACCAGATGTAGTATCACGTTACTCCTCATGGCTCGTACTCTACGACTAATCTAGAAATTACAGATAATGACAGGAAAATTAATAATATGCAGTGTTGCCGTTTTGCGGACTTTAGTCCGATTTGCAGCCTTTTTTAAAAGTTGCGTACTTTTTCGGACTTTTTTTTTCATCAGTGGACTATTTCACTTTTTACCACCGGCAACAATGATAATATGGTTTTGGCCCTCGGAACTTACTGGAGTAATTAGTATGGCCCTAAGGCTGGAAAGTTTGGAGACCCCTGCTTTAGAGAAATGTTAAAAAAAAATTCGAGGTGCATAGGGAAGGCTGGAATCGCCTGACACGATTATGTGGCTTAGTTTCTTAGTACACCTGATAATGAAGAACATTTAGTGTCAATATTTATGTGCTCCTGATGGTAAAATTGATGATTACATATATATATATATATATATATATATATATATATATATATATATATATATATATATGTTGGATTTATATATATATATATATATGTTGTATTGTTTTCTCGGGGATTCCGCGTTGATGTTGAGGGTTGGTTCTGAAAAGAACCGGATTCTCGAAGTTTCGGCGAACTAACATTCGCCATTCTCAAGAGATATATGCGTCCCTGCGGGTCAACGGTTAGACGCATACTCTATGCGTCTAACTATGCAGTATGCGTCTAACCGTTGACCCGCACGGACGCATATATCTCTTGAGAATGGCGAATGTTAGTTCGCCGAAACGTCGAGAATCCGGTTCTTTTCTGAACCAACCCTCAACATCAACGCGGAATCCCCGAGAAAACAATACAATACAGGTATCTATCCGCGAAAACCTCAAATATAACATATATATATATATATATATATATATATATATATATATATATATATATATATATATATAACAAACTACCTAACAATTTTTTCGTCTCAGAAAGGCCCTCCCATGGTCACCTTGTTCTCAATAGATCATCCATCAAAAGCATCTGAGAATAGTTACGTCAAGAGAAATCTGAGTATATTAAAGACGCTTATAACCATATCTGAAACATTACTGAAATCATTTGTTTTACACTGGTACGGGAAGATGATGACTGATTTGATGAATATAAAACTGACAGACTTGCAGTTATTATTACTAATGACGGTTTTGAAAAACTTTTAGTACCTGAATTGGAAAGTTCTACTGGCGAAGAACAAGCAGAAGCAATTTTTGATGTTTTAATAGATTGAGGTTTGGGTGACACAATAAGAGCTTTTGGTTGTGATACTACGCCATCAAATTTGGGACATATTAATGGAGCGGCTCAATTATTACAAAATGTGGAATTAGATGTGCTTGATAGTTTTGTATATGATAAGAGAATCGTTATCCAAGCTAGTGACATCGTCAATTATAAAGACATTGAAATAGATCACTTTATAAATTCGAAGTCAAAGGAATTATTTGAAAGATTTTCTATTGATACAACATTTTTTAAATATAATCCTAAGCCCTGGACGAAAAATAAAAATGACATTAAAGCAAGAAATGAGCCGTTTATTTTGAAAGTGTCCAAGTCCATATTTCAAAAATATTGAGTTTGCTAATGGATTCATGTGGGCCCCTTGATATACCATTGTAATTTTCAGTAATTCATTAATAATTTGTTTATAACAAATTAAATTGCAAAAATGCAAACTGTATGAGAATACAAACTTAGAATACAAATATTAAAATATTTCAAGAGAAAACTTACGAATCTTCGAATATGAATTTCAATGTGAAAATAAAAAAACTCACAAAGCTCAAATACAAAGAATTTTGGTATAGCACCTGTGTATACCACATTCTATACCACCTGTCCGCAATAGTTATTTTATATCCCTCCCGCATACACAAACTGGAGAAGATTGAATAATAATTAACAAAACAATATTAATATTAATGTAAAAATTATTTAACAACTGTTATTTATCCTTCTTGATTTTATAAGACGAAATATCTTCGAGCACTATTGTAAATGCACACAATGCACAATACAATAATGGATTGTACAGTTCGTGGACTCTGTAAACACACTATAACACACACGTATGTTATGATTAACACACACGTCCGTTTGGTTTACGATTCGTTGATTGGTTGAGAGCTGCTACTACGTGCTCATACATTGAGCGCCCCCCGTGGCCCAATTCAAATTAACGGAAATTGACATTGCGTACATTGGGTTGCCTATATCTATGAGCCCAGTTCAAATTCCAGTTTAACCCGAATAAGTACTAAATAATAAGGTATGTAACCATTAAGAATGTATTTCTTTTCATATCTTTCAGGTTAAATAATATTGAGTATATATGAAAATACAACTGTTTGTTTATTTTAATGTTAAATAATGTTTATAAAATAAACATAACCTAATAAGAAACAAATTTGTTATACCAAACATATTTTTCTTATTAAACAGAAACTAATTAATGTGGTCGTAGTGTGGTCGTAATGTGGTCGTAGATAAAGTATAGTACATAACTCGAGTTGTAAGGCAATTACGCACTCGCGGAATTACGGAATTTACTCTTGCGCTCGTACGTAATATGTTTCTTACAACTCTCGTTACGTAATATACTAATACAGTTATCTTTATTTCAAGGAAAAATTGGAAACGTAATTTCATTGATTTTGAAAGTGTCCCAAGTCCATTTACAGCCATGAAGAACATAATATTTCTTAAATAACGTTAAATATGCTAATTGGGGTGATAAATTTGACACCCTTTATTATAACATCATGTTTGTGTAATTTTAATGAATCTAAACATTGTATAGTTGTTTATTTAAAAAAAAATTCACTCTTTGTCATAAAATATTCTATGAATTGATGATGTTCTTGATAAATTCATTCTAGACATTCATATATATATATATATATATATATATATATATATATATATATATATATATATATTAAACATGTATAGAGAACTCAGATCTAACACCCCTTCAGAAAGGCAGTTTGACATTTTCATTACTTTTCTTCAAAGTTCTGTTTTTTTAATTAAATTTAGCAATGAGAAGTTATTCACGTGTTTTAGTTCGTGTGTCAATGTGCAATTAAATAAACACATGGAACTGCTGAAAGTATTAATTAGTGAGTTATCCGTTCAAATGAAGGAATTAAAAATTAATAATGTGAAGTTAGCTAACTCGAATTTTGAATCTGTGAATTCTTGTGCTGAAGTCGTGAAAACTCCTTCAAAGCCTTCAAGTAAAGTGAATATCGTACCCACTAACGGTGATAGCGCTCGGGACGTTCCGTCCACCACAAAAATCTTAAATAGAATTTCCGATTCCGAATACGAAAACATAAACACTCAAAGTAATGTAAACAGTGGGAATTGGGAGGCTAAGCGTCATAAGAAACGGAGTCATAGGAAGTCTAACATCATACACGGTTGCAACGATGATATTGCACAGATTAAGGCGGCAAGATATTACCACCTACACGTTTTTCATCTAGACCCCAATTTGTCAGCGGAGGAGTTAGTATGTTATCTGAACAGTAAAAACATCATATATGCCACGTGTTCCAAGCTCATATCTTAATACCCTGAAGAATACTCTTCATTTAAAGTGTCGTCATTAAAGTAGCATCGGATGATTTTTAAGTCACAATGAAACCGGAAACATGGCCGAGAAATACATACATTAACCGCTTTTTCGAGAGACTAACGAAAAATCGATTGAAAAACCAGGAAGCCGTGTAAGCGCCAACCCCGCTACACCAGCCAAAAACGCACCAACCGTAAATTATTGAGTTACGTTGATAAAGCAAAATACTCAATCTATCGGTAACTCAATAAATAGAATTGAATATATGTTAGAGTTTTACAAACAGTGAAATTTTCTAGTTCTTACGGAGCACTGGAAGAGTCAAGAACAACTTCGGCAATGCAACATCAACAATTTTATCCTGGCGCCCTCCTTTTGCCGTGAAGCTAGAGCTCACGGAGGCTCGGCAATTTATTGCAAGAACGGGATTAACTGTAAGTCTAGACAAGATTTAAACGGATTGGCAGAAATACATGTGTGTGAATGCTCTGCTATTGAGCCAGTCATAAAAGGCAATGTAATAATAATTATTGGCATCTATAGTGCTCCATTGACGTGTTTTAAATTATTCCAACGGAAGATGCATGCTCTCTTGGTAGTAATTTGCAATGGCATAACCTATATATTATAGCTGCTGATTCCAATAGCAATAGCCTTAAGGACTCTAACACAAATCAAGAATTCACATCCTTGTTGGAATCGTTCAATGCGACTATCACCGCAACAGAAGTAATCCACCCTGAGTCCGGTACGTGTATGGACAATATAATATTTAATGTCGCTATGGAATTCACTATCGAAACCTCAAATTAACACATTTCTGATCACTGTGCTCAAATCATTACACTAGAGTCAGGGCTTCGGTCCGCACAAGAAAAATGGCTAGACTGTTCAACCGAAATAATATGGAACATCACAGGGAATTAATGGCAAATACAACGTAGAACCTAATTTTTGAAGTAAAACCGGAGGATGTCGACATGCAATGGAATGCTTTCATGGACATATTTCTGCGTAATTTCAACGAGGCCTTTCCTAGAGTCTCGGTATACAGCACTAAAAAATCTCAACGCGTTTTTAATAACCCATGTTTAAAGAAAATGAAAATGGGCTTATAGCTGTTCCAGACGATATCACGTTTAAGAACTACATTTAAGGACATTTAAGAACCTGTATAATAATTCTGGGTACCTGGGTACTTGTATAATAACGTGGAAATTATACTTGGCTGTTAAGAGACGAAAAGACGCAACAGTTGAGAATGGAAATAGAAACATCGCACAATCGGCAAAAATAGCCAGGGATATAGTAAGACGAATTACCGAAATTAAGATGAAATGTGATAAATTTGTTACCCGTAGTGAAGATTCTCTGAATGCGAAAAGAATTACCAGTTTCTTCACAAACAGAGCAAAAAACTTATCAGACTCTCAAACTGTGGTGTGCTACAAGGAAAATATCGTTTTCAACAATATTTTTAATGCCAATCAGCCGGGTAGAGCTTTATAAGTGCTGGCGATAAATGTGCGATAGAAAACTACAGGCCCATAAGTGTCCTATTAGAGTTTTCTAAGAACTTTGAGAGAATCATTTACTCAAGAATAGTATCGTTCTAAGGTAAATATAAAATAATAAGTCCTCAACAACACGGCTTTGTAGGGCAGACGTATTGAAACTGCGTGTTAACAGTTCACAAAAGGAGTAATTTATAATCTTGAATACCGAAGGATCCCGGTAGGACTTCTTATGGACCTATCTAAGGCCTATGATGTGGCTGACCATAATATATTGTTAATAAAACTTTCAATATATGGCAGTAGGGGGGGGGTCGCACTTAAGTTAATCAAATCCTTCCAAACAAATAATACACAAGCCACTAGGGTTTATACTACACAAGGGTTTGTGCAATCCCTCCATGTACGAGGACGATTGTAACCTTGCTATTTTCACAATTTATAAATGATTTACATTCAACATCTATTAATTCATCCCACATATTGATTAATTATGCGGACGACACATCCTTATTAATACTAAATACGACCATGGATGATATTGCTAGAAATGAAAATAATGTCATTGAATCTTTGAAGTCATGGTTTGGATCTAATATACTGATATTAAACAAAGAGAAAACAGTCACTATTTTTTAAAACTTAGCTTAATTCATTATTGTATCCCGAGGAATTGGCAATCGACAATGAACGCGTGTTGGTTCAAGAGTCTGTTAGTTTGCTTGGTATTCATTTGGACTAGTCTCTAGACTGCACCAGCCATATAACCTTTGTGACTGGGAAGCTAAACCAGGCTGTTTTAGCATTGAGATCCCTCCAGCGATATGTAGATAAAGATGATCTTCGGTTAGTGTATTTCGCCAATTTCCACAGCATTCTTAGGTTTGGTATCATCTTTTGTGGAAATTAATCTACCATTCAAACTATATTCAGGATTCAAAAACAAGCCCACCGGATACTAAATAATTTAGTCTACCACGAATCTTGCAGGGGATGCTTTAGAAGGGCCAATACCTTGACAGTAAATGGCGTCTTTATTTATGACAACACCGTATTTCTTCGAAAATATAATCATCTTTCACCTTTTATAATAACATAATCACCTTTTCAGTAATCTCTACAAACCTACCGAACGGCGAACAAGATTTAATAAAGAACTGTTTCAGCTACCAAAGCGTGCTTCAACACTTACGGAGAGAAATCCCCCATATAATACCATGGGATTGTTTAATAGTTTACCAAGGGATATTAAGCATTTACACAGTAGCAAACAATTTAGAATGCAGTTACTTAAACTGCTAAGTAGTATTGAAGCCTATAATGTACAAGAGTTTTATTCAAAGGTAAATAACGCAAATATCGGCATTTCATGTTAACCATATCTGTTTGACACATTTCATGTAGGATATATATATATATATATATATATATATATATATATATATATATATGTATATATATATATATATATATATATATATATATATATATGTTTCATTTTATTGTAAATGTATTTATCTACGACCACTATTATAATTGCCCAATATTGTACAGATCGTGGATTATGTAAATACATCTTACAACACACGTATGTAACAGTCCGCGATTAATGTTATTTAATGATTCAATAACACACTAGTGCGTTTGGTTTACAATTCGTTGATTCGTTAAGAGCTGCTACTATCATTAATATAAGCAACCCAATACATTCCGTTATTTGTCAAAAAAAATTAAACGTCAAACTAATACATAAACACACACTATATTTTTTTTCAATTATAAAAATTAAAGTCCAGTGATGTCCAGTGATAGCGAAATAGAAAATGCTACTCCGCCCGAAATTGTTGAAAAAGCGAAACAAGCTGCCCATAATTTGCTACGGATTAAATCTCGGGATTGATACGAGGATGCATATAGAAAATTTATGGACCGGAGAATGAAGCATAAAGTTAAATCCTTTTCAGAAAATGTTTTATTATACTTTGATGAGTTATCTCAAACAGTGATCTTCACTTTGGGCAATTTATTGAATGGTTCGGACATCAATTAATATAAAGCACAACATCGACATTTCAAAACATTCAAAGTTAATAGCTTTACTAAAGAGAAAATCTGATGGATTTAAAAGCAACAAATCAAAAATTTTAACCATTCAAGAAATTCAAAAGTTTCCTCAATAATTCGCCGGATAACAAATATTTATTGATGAAGGTATTCATTACTTTTTTATCTTAGAATGCTCTCTAATGGGCATAACGACATATTTTTTTATATAATTTTAGATTATTCTTATCATTGGCATTAGTGGTGCCTGCAGAAAACAAGAACTACGAAATGTCAAACCCTGCCATATAGAAGACACCGGAACATCTCTGATCATTAAAATTCCTGATTCCAAAACAAAAACTTAAAGATCTTTTGTGCTACCGAAAGAATTTTACCAAACCTGTAAAAAATATATTAACCTACGCCCACAAAATATGGACAAAACTCAGTCTTTTTTTTCTAAATTATCAAAATGAGAAATGCACTAAGCAATGGAATAAATAAAATTGGCTCTATTCCTAAACAAATTGCCAATTATCTTCATTTGCCGGAAGAAAATCTTTCTTTATACAGGACATTGTTACAGACGTTCGTCAGCCATCATTCTTGTGGATTCCGGTGGTGATTTATTGTCACTAAAAAGGCATGGTGGCTGGCGTTCGTCTGCAGTAGCAGAAGGCTATATAGACTGCTCCATGAAAAATCAAAACGATACTGCTACCACACAGTAGGTATTAATAGGTATTAATGAAATTAATTAGATTATAAATTATTAAGTAAATATAAATTATTTCATTTGACACTGACACTGCGTACATTGTGTTGCCTATATCGATGAATCACTATATCAGTTACATCAAACATAATTTTCTTATTAAATAGAAAAAAAATAGTGTGGTCGTAGATAAAGTATAGTACATAATTCGAGTTATAAGACAATTACGTACTCGCGGAATTACGCGCTCCCCGCTACGCGGGTCGCGCGTAATTGTTCCGCTCGTACGTAATATGCTTCTTACAACTCTCATTACGTAATATACTATTACGTGCTTAAATAACTAAATAAACTGTTTTGAAATAAAAATAAACTGTTAAATAAACTGAAATAAAAATAAACTGCTTAAATAAACTGTTTTGAAATTTGACTAGACAGACAAGACTATACAGACAAGACTTGTCAGACAAGACAAAAGAGACAAGACTAGACAGAGAAAACTAGACAGACAAGGCTAGACTGACAAGACTAGACAGACAAAACTAGAATATAAGTTTTAAAAGTTATTTCTACAATAAGCAGCACAGCTACAGGTCTGGATGGAATATATATTTTCACATAACAATTGTGTTTTCCTTTTCTGCTTCAATATATAACACATATCACAAATTATAGCATATCTAATTCTATTTTTTCTAGTATACGGAAGAAAGCACGTGTGATGCCATTATCTAATATTATCACCTCGTCCACTTTCAATGTCTTGCGCCATATTACTATTCTCCCAACTAACCTATCTTAACCTAACCTATACTTCTCCTAACCGAACCTATATTTTCCTGTTTATCCTATTTGATTTATTGTATTCTTGAATTCCAGGCGTATCTTTTGCTTGTGTTTTTTTTCACTCTTTTTAAATTTGTTATGTCTACAATTCATTTCTAAAAGCTCTAAGAAAAGTGAATTGGATGAATTGGATAACTTAATTAAAATGAATCCATTTTTAATTATATAATTGAATCTGTTATTTAGTCTTATTTTAACTATGGAATCAATAAAAATTAGGATTTTCAAAATTTTCTGCTTCTTCCAGAAGTAATTGCATTGTAATAGTATTTATTATTTTTTTGTTCTCAATCAATAGCTATTTATAATTTTGTCGGAATGCAGGGTACGCACGTACAGAGTTTTAGAATCACTGACCATTTGTTTGCACCTGAGTAGGTCATGGTTAAGAGGAAAGTAGTCTCTAGCTCGGCGCCGAGTATTCCAGTCCTGCCGAAACCGTTAACAGAAACGCAACGCATTTCAAAACAAACTTAATTAACAACAACAAATCACAAGAATAACCGTTACCGTAAATATTCTCAATTTAATCGCACGTTTTTAAATTAAATTTAGATACTTTATGCAAATAGTAATTTGTTATAATTTTTAAACATTATTTACATTTATAATTACAATCTTTATTAAAATTCATTTAGAAATATAAATTGTTTAAATTAAAAAAAATATGAATAATGAAATCTGTAAAAAAAATATAAATACTATTTTCTACGTTTTACTCTTACCGTTTTGTCAAGTTTTATTTTTTGTATTTGATGCAATGACATGATTAAGTTTTCTTTCTATTTTTGAACATTAAATTCGCATTTAGGCTAAATGAGGGAGACTTTAAAAAATAAGTTTATTAGGTTTTAGTTGAAATTGTTATATTTTCATTTGTATTACATATATAAAGCTAGGGATAAAATAATCGGGAACAGCTTTGCTGCAGAGATCCCCTGGCTGGAAGTACCGAAAGACGTAATGGTATGGAAATACCATTTCGAGAAAAACGATACAGCAAGGTGTAGCTAAAAGACATAGCAATTAAGCCTCAACATATCATAATAAGTGATATCTTGTGGTATACATATAGCTGGAAGACTAGGGAAGGCACAAGAGTATTTAAATATCGTACCAAATTCCTCGAATACATCGGAATCTACCGAAGTATCTTCAACCCAAGTAGAAGTACGTGCAATCGAAAAATGTGCACAATTTAACCTCGACACGAACTATCGCAAAAAACGAATTGCTATCCTGTCTGTCAAGCGGCCATCAAGGCTATTAGGTCATCACACCATCACCTCCAAATTGGTATGGGAATGCATGGGAAAGCTAAACAAGCAAAACAAGTGTGGCAGAGATAATAAAGTAACACTATACTGGGTACCAGGACGTACTGATATAAAAGGAAATGAAGAAACCGATAATAAAGCAAATCAGGGATATAGTAATTCCTTCATACGTTCTGAACCCTTTGGCGATATGAGGATGAATACCTCCCTAAAAAGCTTTGATGAAGAAACTATGAAACAATGGATAGAAACCTGAAAAGAACTTCCAAGGCTAAGACAATCCATAGTACTGCTGCGATCCTTTAAACATAAAAGAAAAAAAGCTTGCCTGAAACTAAACAGGAACAAGCTTAGAATTCTGATAGGAATCCTGACGGTGCGCTGCAGAGTTAGACTGCTAAGTAAGACTGCTTGAACGAAGAGTAGTTGCAATCATTGAACCATACCCAGATATCGATAATTCTAAAGGAATCAAAACTGGAGGAGACGTTCTAAATGGGTAAGTATACAATGATTAAAAGAAGAATGTGGGGCACAATAAATCCTAAAAGACCGTAGTACCAAAGTGACCAACTAAAATCTGCAATCTAAATAGATCAATTAGTAACAATTAAATTAAAATGAATCGATTTTTATTTAATTAATTGAATTTGTTGTTATAGTATTATTTTAATTAAAAAAATACATTGACCAAAATGTTGAGTTGTTACATTTAAACTAAATCCGAAAGCCTGACTAAATTAAGACCAATTCGTATCTTAACCAACTTAGTTTAGCAATTAAAATAACATACATAAGTCAGTCGAGTCAAATTATCCTAATGATGCCGAACTTTTGGCTATATAAAGACTTTAGAATCAAATCTAGTTAGGTTCAGTCAAGTTTAATCAAGTCTATTCAATTCTAGTTAAGTATAGTCAAATGTAGTTAAGTTTTGTTGGATTAATCTAGTTTTGTGTAGTCAAGTATAGTCAAGTCCAGTCAACTTTAGCCAAGTCTCGAGAAGTCTAAATGAGTTTGGTCAAAGGTATTATACATCGGTTCTCAGTACATTAAGACAACTTTAGGCAACTCTAGTTAGCAGTCTTATTAACTGGCTTCAGAAGAATTGTCGACGTATCTTTCAAACTTAGAGACGCTACTATCACACCAAAGAGAACCATAAAGTATTTAGGCGTAATAATAGATAAAAACCTGTAATTCAGGGAACAAGTCAAAAAATCTGCCGACAAATCTCACAAAACTTTATCTGCATTGGAGAGGCTCGTGCCTAATGTAGGAGGACCCAGTACTCGGTGGCCCACTCCGCAATGCTTTATACGGCCCCTATATGGGCCAGAGCTATGAGAGTGAATGCCACCAAACACAAGCTAGCAGCGGTCCAGAGAATTCTAGAAAGAAGAACTAGTAGCGCTTACAGAACTATATCAAGGGTGGAGTCCTTGGTAATAGCAGGCATTCCTCAAATTTAATCACAAGTGCAGAAGAGGACTAACATCTACTCAGCTAAATAAATCAAACCAATTGCTAATAAAAAAGAAGCCAAGAAGATGGCACGGACTGAACTACTGCGGGCATGGCAGAAGGAGTGGATAGGAAACGATAAGGGACAATGGACAAGGCTGTTAATAAAGAATGTCGAAAAATGGGTAACTCGGAAAGACGGACTACTAAACTACCATCAAACACAATCACTCAGTGGACACGGATACTTTCGAGATTACCTTCACAAGATAGGCAGAGCTGTTGATTGCTGCTGCGAATACTGCGGCAAAGAGGACAGCGTGATGCACACCATCTACATATGTAGTAGGTGGGACACAAAGAGAAACACCCTACCAAAGGACCTAGAACCTAGAACCACGTATAGTGCCTAGGTTCATCTTAGTATCCAAAAACAACTGAAACATAGTCCAAAAAACAATATCTGAAATAATCAGTTATAAGGAGCAGGATGAGAAGAAAAGGCAGATTGCTGAAAGACTGCGGCTAAACCAAAACCTCTAATCAGCATGACTGGATGGGGGAAGTAAGGGTTTCAGAGGGGCCACTTGTCAAGTTAACCCAGGGGCGCTTGCTACGTCGCCCCAAAGAAAGAAAAGGCAATTCTAGTAAAATCTGGTTATTCATAACTAAATCTAGTCATGCCAACTGAGGTTTCGTGAAGATTAGTGAAATCTTAATAAGACCAGTCTGGAAACTGACCAGTCTGACCAGACTTGACTAGACTTGACTCAAAGCTAGTCAAGTCCTAATAAGAAATCTTAATAAGACCAGTCTAGAAAAGTCTAGTTCCAAAATTCAAGGTTTGATTAAGTTTGAAGACTAAGCTATACTGGATTGAACTTGAACAGACTTACCGAGACATGACTCATTGCCATGACATCATTTGCGAGTCGACGTTCAACGTGAGTGGACGTACGAATAGCAAGTAAATTTACTCACGTTTACTTACGTGTATAATACTTAGTTTTGAACACTAATAATTTAACATAATTGATAATTCATAATGCAAAGGGAGTTAAGATCAAACACTCCTCCCGAGAAATATTTTGATATCCTGACAACTTTTTTGGAAAGTTCCTCTTTCGAGAATATTATGTCAGGAATTATTAAAAAACATGTGGAGCCCTTACAAAACCGAATCGAGGACCTGACTAAAGAAGTTATTAACGTAAGAAGGGAATTAATGTCAAGAATAGAGCTGTTGTCATCTTTAGCGAGTGCCACTGCGCGGAAAAAACCATCAACTCCAATTATTCAGACCCAAAAGGTACGGAATGCAGTGAACGCGAGAGATAGCGGCTTATCTCTACGGCGCGATACGATTGAAAAAGTGGATACGGCCAAGGATGGGAATAAAAACAATAACGCTAAGACTGAAGCTATCAAATAAAACAATCTAGCACAAATATAGTTGAAAGCGAAAACGACAACATAGATAGCGACAAATGGGAAACACAGAAGCCTAGAAGAAGCAGTACCAGAAAATCCAACGTTATTCTTACTAACGACGATAACAATCAGATTAAGGCGGCGACTAGATTTTATCACCTTCATGTCTACCGACTCGGCCGTACATTAACTGTCGAGGATGTTACTAGATACTTAAACAAGCACCCTGACGAGTACTCCTCATTTAAAGTCACTGTCCCATTTGACGATTTAGACAATGTTATGAAATCAGAAACCTGGCCACGAAACACGTGTCTGAATCGTTTGTACTGATGTTGAAAAAACGACAGTGAATTTGTGAATAAACGATCTAGAACTGACATACTTCCAGAATATTCCATTAGCTTAATAAATCAAAATACTTGTTCACTGGGCAACTCAAGTGACAACATTCAGTATATGTTAGAAAAGAACAAAAGTAAGTTGTAAGTATTTAGTAGTTACAGAACATTGGAAGAGCTCTTGTCAAATCAATGCTTATAATAAATAATTTTAAACTTACCGCTCACTTTTGCAGACCTGATGTTATGCATGGAGTTGTGGCTATTTATTATAAACAGGACGTAGTATATAAAGTTAGAAATGATATTGCCCTAATTGCTGAACAGTCTTTGTTTGAATGTTCGGCAATAGAAACTAAATTAAATAAAGAAAGCTCAGTAATTGTGGCTGTTTACAGAGCCCCTTTGAACAACGGTCGTTCATTCATCGTTAAATTACATGAATTACTAGTTATGGTAGGGGAGCAAGGCAAATCATTTATTATATCTGGTGACTTCAATATGGATTTTAAGAAATACAAATGTATGCCAACAGATCTTGAGTCTACTGAAGTCGTTTAAGGCGTTGCCACTGACTAAACATATGCCACTGGCATAACATATAGCCATCCCGAAACAGGTTCATGCAAAGATAACATAATAGTATGCTGTTCCAAATTTAATTGCGAGTTAAACACATCGAATTATTTTATATCGGACCACTATGCTCAAATACTGTCGATTGAATCCGAGGAAGAATCTGAGCACAGCGTTAATCAATTTAGATGTTATAGCGAAGATAATAAAAGACTGCACAGAGAATTAATGGACAAAATAACGTGGGACGAGCTACTGACGATTGATTCTTGTGATATTAACAGCCAGTGGGAACTATGCATGAGCATTTTTTATGATAATTTTATTGAGGCATTTCCCTTGATCCGCAGCAATTTCAAACAAACCGCAGGAAAACCTCGAGTTTTCTTAAACCCAGAATTGAGCAGAATGAAAAAAACAGTCGCTTTATTGCAAACAATTGCTTACACCGTCCGCCGTTATAAACAGGTATTTAACAACTTTCGAAGGAGGTTTACTAGACATCTTCGCAACGACAAGAAACTCTACTTCAAGAATCCTCAAATATCCAAAAAACTTCCTGGAGTATAGTCAACCAAATTGCGGGCGTAAAGAAGAAACAGTGCTCGTACTGCGATCATTGCCCAGCATCCCTTGAAAATGCCACATTCATCAACGACTATTTTGCCAACAAAGCAGTAGATCTATGCAATATGCAAGTAAAAAGCCATAATTCGAACAATATACATGGTAATAGTGCATCAATTTTTCTTAAAATAAGTAGGGAGGAACTTTTCCTAACAATCATGTCATTAAAGTCTAAGAAAAGTGCAGGTAACGACGATATAACTAAAATTGTAATTAAAAATTCTGTTTTTAGCATTATCACCCCGCTAGAGCTATATTCAATAATTCTTTCATGTTTGGTGTATTTCCTGAAGTCTAGAAAATGGCATTAATTTCGCCTATTTACAAATCTGGAGATAAATCTGATATAGGAAACTACATACCCATCTGCATCTTATCAGCCTTCTAAATGTCATATATTAAACCAAAATCAGCATGGATTCCTTGAAGGGAGAGATACGGACAGTGCAAGCTTCCAATTTATACGGGCGGTAAGTGAGGATCTAGAAGCTAAAAACATACCTGTTGGTATGTTTTTGGATCTCTCCAAAGCTTACGACCTAGTGGACCATGATATACTGTTCGATAAATTATTGCATTATGGTATACGAGGAGTCGCATTGGACTGGTTATATCATTTCTGTCTATTAGAATATTTATTACTAATTTAATTTCCCTATCTGGAATATATAAATCACCTCCTAGGGTATTAAACGTGGGTATACTACAAGGAAGTACTTTAGGCCCACTTTTATTTGTTCCATTTATTAATGATTGGTACCAGATTCGTGCGGCCCCTCGTCGTACCATGATAAATTATGCAGATGATAGTACAATCTGAATATCAAACCAACCTAAGGAGGACATTTCTCATAACGTGAATCTTGTCTTAAGTCCCGTGTTGGAGTGATTTGCTGGAAACCATCTAATAGTCAATAAAGACAAGACCAATGCAATAATTTTTCAATTAAAAAGATCAGCTTCCCAACAGAAATTCGAATTGAACAAGAGGTAATCCAAATCCAAAACTCCGTAAGGCTTTTGGGAATCCACCTAGATAAAAACTTATATTGGTCTACACATATTAATAAACTCTCAATGAAACTAAGTAAAACAGTTTTAGGACTAAGATTTTTGAGTAGATATTTAGACACTGATATCTTGAGGATGGTATACTTCGCGAACTGGGATGATGGGAAGACTGGGAAGATGGGTATACTGGGCGAACGGGAATTATGTCCATCAAGTTTTTCTCCAAAAGCAAGCCCGGCGGATTATTCTTCATCCATCCTTCAGGGAATTATGCCGAGGACAGTTTAAAAAGGCTAACTTGCTAACTACGACTGGCCTATATATATATATATATATATATATATATATATATTTATATATATATATATATATATATATATAAATATATATATATATATATATATATATATATATATATATATATATATATATATATATATATTTGTCAGCATTATTTTTTTGGTTAAACACAAACTATTGTTTGAAAGATATGCAAAACCCACCGCAACCCACCAGTCTTTGAGACGGCATCCTACCTTCCTCAGACGAAATTGTTTTTTTGTTTGCTTTCAGCGGTGTCACAGACGGATTTGTTTGATCATCCCCTTTCTTTTGTTAAAATACCGCGAAACTTGCGCAACCAACTATTCCCTCCACTCTTTAATTTTCTCAGCCAATCCTTGAACACCTAGCTCTTCTACAGATCGTGAATAACTAACGACTAGGACACGTTGCGATGTTAGGCGACATCGATTCACAATTGCCAGTTTGCCGCTAGACTCTCTGCTACTACATACCTTTATTATTTTAAGTGTTAAAAAAATGAGTAAATTGAAGAAAAAAACCTAGTGGTGCAGCATATAAAAGAAAGGCTAAGGAAAAGGAAGAAAAACATCAAATTGTAATCAAGACTACAAAAAATATTGATACATTCTTTTCGAAATTAAAAAGTGATAATTCGGAATCTTCTAACGCAATTCTCAGTGCATCCGCTACCAACCCTAGTCAATGCGAGATTCCAACTAGTTCTAAACGGCCACAAGATTTGTCTGTGCCCACACTGCCTACTTCATCAGTAATAGAAATTGTGAAACAGTCGAAGGAAAGACTGGTTGTAGTTGATTGTGACCCAGTCAAGTGGGATATCAACAACACAACGCGAAAATATATTGCATTGAATGGCTTTAATCAAAATTTAAACGCAGATTTTTCATTGAGTAAAAGGATATATGACAATAAATCCTCACGTTTTTTGACGAAAAGAATGTTTGAACGGAAGTTATTAAACACAGAAACACGTCCAAGGAAACGGCTTATTTACTCGCCAAGTACGGGAAAAGTATATTGTGGGTCTTGTTTATTATTCGGTGGAGAAACTCAATTTGGAAAACAAGATATTGGTTTTAATGATTCGAAGAACGCGCCAATTAGATTGGAAAGCCACTAAAACTCATGTGAACATAAAACATGTGTTTTAAACTTACAACGTAGATCTAACATTGTCGGCCGTGTCGATAATGAGCTAGCAACTCAATTTCAAGAAGAGTTGATTTATTGGCGCGAAGTTCTAAAACGAGTGGTTGCGACTGTAAAGGCTTTAGCATCACGTGGTTTATCTTTTAGGGGCATGTCGAAAAACTCGGCTCTCTTTATGACGGAAATTATATAATGACGATGCAACTAATCGCGGAATTTGATCCGCTTTTATGTAAACATATTGCACAATATGAAGGCAAGGGTAAGGGATGTACCAATTACTTAAGTTCTACAATATGTGAGGAATTTATTGAATTCATGGCAAACAAAATTTTAACACAAATAAAAGAAGAAATCAAGATATCAAAATACTATTCAATAATAGTGGATTCAACACCAGATATTTCCCATACTGACCAATTAACATTTGTGATCCGATATATTCAAGCTTATGGTGCGCCCGTTGAACGTTTTCTTAAGTTTATCGCAAATGTCGGTCACAAATCGCAAGATATAGCAGATGTTATGGTTAAAACATTAGACATGTTTGAAATTGGTATAATAGATTGCAGAGGCCAGTGCTATGATAATGCAGCAAACATGTCAGGCACTTATAACGGGTTACAGGCTAAAATAAAAGATTTATGTCCACTAGCTTAATATATACCCTGCTCCGCTCATTCGCTTAATTTAGTGGGTGAATGTGCCGCTGAAAGCTGTCAAGAAGCTTGTTGGTTCATTGGTTTACTTCAAGAAATTTACACATTTTTTACGTCTTCAACACAGAGGTGGGAAACTCTACAAGCACAAATACTCTTAGGTAGTGATAAAAAAAAACAAAACCACTGTCAAAAGTCCATCTAATACGCGCTGGTCTGCTCGAGCAGATGCCTGCAAAAGTTTAAAAGAATCATTTAAAGGAATTCACTATGCTCTGATAGCTATCGAGAGCAATCTTCAGCAAAAACGTTCTGTTATGTGTGAAGCTAAAGTCATAAGATTGAAATTAGAACGACTAGAAACTGCTTTCATGACCGTGTTTTGGGGTTTTATTTTGATTCACATGAACAAAACCAACACTAAGTTACAGTCCGTTGATATTGACATTTGTACAGTTATTCAAATGTATGACAGTCTAGTCTAATTCACATAATTTCTGCAGAAAGGGAAAATTTTCATAAATATGAAAAACAAGCTTTGGAACTCACATTAGTTAAAGAATACGAAAAGGACACAAAGAGGATGCGGAAGAGAAAGTTCACAGCAGATGAATCTGCCGAAGATATTACTTCTTTTTTATCTGGTCGGGAAACATTCAGAGTGACAGTTTATCTAGTAATTATAGACAGACTTGTGGCAGAACTTCAAAAGAGACGAAAAGCCTACAACAGTTTTAACGACAAATTTTCGTTTTAAAGCAATTTAATTAATTTGGACACCGAAGAAGTTCAAAATAGAGCAGGAATGTTAGTAACGATGTATTCTGGTGATTTAGAACAATGCTTTGTAGAAGAATGTATTCATCTACGTTCTTATTTAACAACAATAGCTCGAGATGGAGAATTGCCACTAACACTCAACGCGATTCTAAGGTTTCTAAGAGATAAAGAACTTGAAACAATTTACCCAAACATTGACATAGCCTTAAGAATGTGCCTATATTTTTCTACAAAGCATTGTTCTAAATCACCAGAATACATCGTTACTAACATTCCTGCTCTATTTTGAACTTCTTCGGTGTCCAAATTAATTAAATTGCTTTAAAACGAAAATTTGTCGTTAAAACTGTTGTAGGCTTTTCGTCTCTTTTGAAGTTCTGCCACAAGTCTGTCTATAATTACTAGATAAACTGTCACTCTGAATGTTTACCGACCAGATAATAAAGAAGTAATATCATCGGCAGATTCATCTGCTGTGAACTTTCTCTTCCGCATCCTCTTTGTGTCCTTTTCGTATTCTTTAACTAATGTGAGTTCCAAAGCTTGTTTTTCATATTTATGAAAATTTTCCCTTTCTGCAGAATTTATCTGAATTAGACTGTCATACATTTGAATAACTGTACAAATGTCAATATCAACGGACTGTAACTTAGTGTTGGTTTTGTTCATGTGAATCAAAATAAAACCCCAAAACACGGTCATGAAAGCAGTTTCTAGTCGTTCTAATTTCAATCTTATGCCTTTAGCTTCACACATAACAGAACGTTTTTGCTGAGGATTGCTCTCGATAGCTATCAGAGCGTAGTGAATTGCTTTAAATGATTCTTTTAAACTTTTGCAGGCATCTGCTCGAGCAAACCAGCGCGTATCAGATGGACTTTTGACAGTGGTTTTGTTTTTTTTTATCACTACCTAAGAGTATTTGTGCTTGTAGAGTTTCCCACCTCTGTGTTGAAGACGTAAAAAATGTGTAAATTTCTTGAAGTAAACCAAAGAACCAACAAGCTTCTTGACAGCTTTCAGCGGCACATTCACCCACTAAATTAAGCGAATGAGCGGAGCAGGGTATATATTCTGCTAGTGGACATAAATCTTTTATTTTAGCCTGTAACCCGTTATAAGTGCCTGACATGTTTGCTGCATTATCATAGCACTGGCCTCTGCAATCTATTATACCAATTTCAAACATGTCTAATGTTTTAACCATAACATCTGCTATATCTTGCGATTTGTGACCGACATTTGCGATAAACTTAAGAAAACGTTCAACGGGCGCACCATCAGCTTGAATATATCGGATCACAAATGTTAATTGGTCAGTATGGGAAATATCTGGTATTGAATCCACTATTATTGAATAGTATTTTGATATCTTGATTTCTTCTTTTATTTGTGTTAAAATTTTGTTTGCCATCAATTCAATAAATTCCTCACATATTGTAGAACTTAAGTAATTGGTACATCCCTTACCCTTGCCTCCATATTGTGCAATATGTTTACATAAAAGCGGATCAAATTCCGCGATGAGTTGCATCGTCATTATATAATTTCCGTCATAACGAGAGCCGAGTTTTTCGTCATGCCCCCTAAAAGATAAACCACGTGATGCTAAAGCCTTTACAGTCGCAACCACTCGTTTTAGAACTTCACGCCAATAAGTCAACTCTTCATGAAATTGAGATGCTAGCTCATTATCGACACGGCCGACAATGTTAGATCTACGTTGTAAGTTCAAAACACATGTTTTATGTTCACATGAGTTTTAGTGGCTTTCCAATCTAATTGGTGCGTTCTTCCAATCATTAAAACCAATATCTTGTTTTCCAAATTGAGTTTCTCCACCGAATAATAAACAAGGCCCAAAATATACTTTTCCCGTACTTGGCGAGTAAATAAGCCATTTCCTTGGACGTGTTTCTGTGTTTAATAACTTCCGTTCAAACATTCTTTTCGTCAAAAAAACGTGAGGATTTATTGTCACATATCCTTTTACTCAATGAAAAATCTGCGTTTAAATTTTGATTAAAGCCATTCAATGCAATATATTTTCGAGTTGTGTTGTTGATATCCCACTTGACTGGGTCACAATCAACTACAACCAGTCTTTCTTTCGACTGTTTCACAATTTCTATTACTGATGAAGTAGGCAGTGTGGGCACAGACAAATCTTGTGGCCGTTTAGAACTAGTTGAAATCTCGCATTGACTAGGGTTGGTAGCGGATGCACTGAGAATTGCGTTAGAAGATTCCGAATTATCACTTTTTAATTTCGAAAAGAATGTATCAATATTTCTTGTATTCTTGATTACAATTTGATGTTTTTCTTCCTTTTCCTTAGCCTTTCGTTTATATGCTGCACCACTAGGTTTTTTCTTCAATTCACTCATTTTTTGAACACTTAAAATAATAAAGGTATGTAGTAGCAGAGAGTCTAGCGGCAAACTGGCAATTGTGAATCGATGTCGCCTAACATCGCAACGTGTCCTAGTCGTTAGTTATTCACGATCTGTAGAAGAGCTAGGTGTTCAAGGATTGGCTGAGAAAATTAAAGAGTGGAGGGAATAGTTGGTTGCGCAAGTTTCGCGGTATTTTAACAAAAGAAAGGGGATGATCAAACAAATCCGTCTGTGACACCGCTGAAAGCAAACAAAAAAACAATTTCGTCTGAGGAAGGTAGGATGCCGTCTCAAAGACTGGTCACAAATCTAAAAAATGTAAAAATACAAAATCTAAAAGAAATCTTAGCAACACAAATGATAAAATGTAGAATAACATATGCGTTTCAACAATTTTAGTCCTTTTTCTGAGATATTGTTGTTATCGAAATTTAAAACCAAGTATGACTTGGCGGCGCGCCACTTTGTAATCTCGCGCCCCTAGGCACGCGCCTAGTTTGCCTTATGGATGATATGCCACTGAGTATAGTCCAGTCTTGTGAAGTTTCGTCAAGCCTAAAGTCTGGTCAAGTATATTCATGCCTGCTCAAATATGGTCTAGTCTGGTCAAGTCAGACTATGTCTATTCAATTATAAGCAAGGCAATTCATGTCCAATATAATCTAGTCAAATCTCGTAAAATAAACAAGTCTAGTCAAGTATAATTTAATGCAATTTGACAAAACTCCCTTGTTTGAAGATCGAGTTTAAAATGTTCTGTAATATATAGTGGATGCCACTCCACAAATGACAACAATAGTATATTAAAGGACGAGTTAGAGGACAGTAAACGATTTTCAGTACGCGATTTGACAGAACGCGTCCAAGTTTGGTAAACGACGAGCGTAGCGAGAAGTTTTCTAATGAACAACTGCCGAAAAACGCTTTACGAATGAGTTGAGCGACTTTTTATGCCATTTCTAAATAAAAAATCGCGGATACATGTTGAGAAAATTTTATCGCACTCGGCGAACCATAACCGCACGCATAAGAGTGTTGTTATGAGTCGATTACAGATGCAAAATAGAAAAAAACCACAAACAATTCTACTTTACATTTAAAGGTTAATGTTACCAGGAAATTAATCTATTAACTTCCTTATCAATACTTGTTAAATTGAAAACAATATTTACTTTTGTGCAAGGAATCAAATGCAATTGATAAAGATTTAAATTGTTTAAAAATTAAATTTCTGATAAATCAAATACAAATAAATCTTAAACAATTTCCAAAGAAAATTTTTCATTTCTAATTTACTGTTATTACATTCCTACACTTGATCCAACGAGAAACACACGATGATCACGGCTTAAGTTCCAATTATCTTCTCATGTTTTCTTTATTTTTTTTTCTATTATTTCTTAAGCTGGACATGACAAGCCGTTGTATTACGTAAGGCCGGAGATAATAACGGTTTTTAGGTGTGCATCCGCTTTGCGGATGACGGCATGATGGACCTCACAGCATCCACGTGCATTAATCAACGGTAATTGTGAAAACTACAACGGGTCGTCTCGACTGACAATGTATTATCTAAATGTTGATTTTATAATGAGATATTCGGACGGATTCGATTTAATTTGTTTGTGTTTGTTAATGTTGAACGAGTGGTTATGAACACGACAATGGTAATTTTACTTATAATTAATGATATGTTGAAAGGGAAACTATTATGTTTAGACAGAAATCAATTCAAGAACCTCAAGTTTTTACTCTAGTTCATAAGTTATAACAATTTTTTTACTAATTATACCTGACTACGCCTTATTAGACGAGACTAGTCTTTGCTCGAATAGGAGTAACTTACTGTAAGTATTTAAACTGAAGAAGAGTCACAAAAATTCCCTGATTATTCACTATATATATATATATATATATATATATATATATATATATATATATATATATATATATATATATATATATATGTTGTAATTGAGGTTTTCGCGGATAGATACCTGTGTTGCATTGTTTTCTCGGGGATTCCGCGTTGATGCTGAGGGTTGGCTCTGAAAAGAACCGAATTCTCGACGTTTCGGCGAACTAATATTCGCCATTCTCAAGAGATATATGCGTCCGTGCGGGTCAACCAACTAGTATGCCTCTAACGGTTGACCCGCACGGACGCATATATCTCTTGAGAATGGCGAATGTTAGTTCGCCGAAACGTCGAGAATCCGGTTCTTTTCAGAGCCAACCCTCAGCATCAACGCGGAATCCCCGAGAAAACAATACAACACGTATATATATATATATATATATATATATATATATATATATATATATATACCGTTTATCACTATACCGTTGTATAGACCTACCTTAATTTACTAACGATTATTTTTAAATGATTCTGAAAGCTATTTAATAAGCTATTAAATATGTCTTGCAAGTTTTGCACCAAATAGGTATGAATAATGAATATTTTTGAAATCGAATTTTCATAAGGAATATTTTCTACAACAATAAAATAAAAGCGTTTGTAATAACTTTGAATAATTTTATATAAAATGTAATTGGTATTGTAAATAATGGATATTAAAACTACAATTCAACGTTCTCCGATATAATTTCCATATAATTATTCCTTTTACATCTTATATTTAATGTGTCATCATTTTAACTTTCCTGTAATAAAAATACATGGAAATAAATATTGGATGTAAATTTTATCTTTGAATGTTAAGACTTTTTAAACTCATTGTTATTAATAAACAATATGACATGTAGATTTCTGTGGTAACTTATACTGTGACCTTCATATTTCTATTGTACCCCACAGTACTTAAAATGCGTCTACAGATAACCACTTAAGGTATCGGAAAGACATGATCTTAGAGAACAATGTTATTTTTCTGGTTCTTGCGGAGCGCTACGAAGGTGGACTGAAAGCTATAAAATAACTGACAAATTTCAAATGAGATTTGTTTTTGGTAGTCCTAAAAAGACTCATTAGTGTTATAGAGCTCCGGAAAGGTTGAATATATTTTTTACATTATCTATTATTTAGTATGGTTTTGCAAATTCTAAAATACCAAAACCCAATAAACAAAGTACTACTATTAAGGACTTTAGATCTATAAGCTTATTATAAACTCTGCCTACTGAGGAGAATTGGTGCATTGAGTAGCTAATCCTCCGAGGCAGCCGGCCCAAGCCCGGGTAAAAGAGGAGGGTTGGGCGGTGGGCCAGTAACCCGCCCCTGGAAAAACAAGAACACTACAAAACCCTTAACAACGCCTCGGAAGAGAACCAACTATAACCTAAAACAACGATATCAGCAAACGGGCAAGAAATTTTCTTTTGGAACCTGGAATGTAAGAATGCTCAATAAACCAGGAGGACAAAGAGCGCTCGTAGAAAAAATCAACAAATACGACCTAGCAATTACAGCCGTCCAAGAGAGCAGATGGATAGGCAAAGGTATCAGAGACTGCAAATCATATACGATATGTTATAGTGGAAAAACAGATGGGAACAAAGAACTGGGAGTTGAATTCATCATAAACAAAGCTATGAAACCAGCAATCATTGACTTCCAACCTGTCAATGAAAGAATATGTAAACTTCAAATCCATACACGTCACACGAATGCAAGATCATCAATGTACATTCCCCACGGAGGAGCAAAACGATGACACAAATATAAGTTTCTTTCTTGAGCTAGAAACAGTTTCTGACGCCTCGCCATCTAGTGACGTTAAAAATATTTTAGGGGATTCGAACGTCAAAATCGGAACATAAATAGAGTATACACATACATACATAGAGTAACAACTGGAAAGCATGAATTAACCAACAACAGTGCAGAGCAGATACTTCGCAACAGGCAGGAACATGGTAATCATCTCAACTCTCTTTCCACATAGAGACTTACACAAGCTTCCCAGATGGCAACACAAAAAATCAAATTGACCATGTCTTAATTAACAGACGATGAGCCACAAATATACTAGACATAAGAACACAGAGAGGGGCCTGTTGTGGCTCAGACCGCTCACTAGTACGCATTGAATATCGATGCAGAATCAGAACGCAAGCATGCGCCAAGTCTAAGAGACCAGAGAGGCTAATTATCGAGGCTTCACAAATATAAGCAAACAAGCACAAACTAAAAACTAACATAGATGAAAAAAGAACAAATATAAATATAGACGAAGGAAGAGATATAGGGTATGATGTGGACCACGGCGAGGAACATAATAAAGAACTCGGCACAGGAAGTACTAGGAATAAGACAGAATAAGCAAAAGAGATCTGAGTGGTAACACGAAGAATGTAGAGAAACCGCTGAACAAAGAAACAATGCCCATAAAAGAATGCTTCAAATAGAAACAAGAGAACGAAGGGAGGCTTTCAAACGAGCACGACAAAAATCGGATAAAAGAAGCTCTGCAGACAAAAGAAGCGAAAACGAATAAATCCTAAATATGGAAAAAGATTTTCGAGCACACAATGCTAGAGATGAGTACAAAAACCTGAAGCAGAGAAGAGAAGGTTTCAAACCCCAAACAAGTTTATGTAGAGACGTAACGGGAAAAATCATAAGTGATCAACGCGAGACAGAGGACATCTGGAAAAAGTACTTCAAAAAGTTGCTAAATCCGAGCACTACCTATAATAGACTGCAAACTATAGTTTCAGTAACACCATTAAGACAAGCAGAGCTACTGACAATGGAGGAAGACAGCCAATACACGATGGTACCACCTATAGAAGAAACTGTAACAGCAATCAATACGATAAAGGCAATACGGCATGCAAAAAGGCATACGATAACAAATCTCCAGGCATCGAAATACGGAGCGAAATACTGTAGCAAGGCGATGAAAAGCTATCATGCTACCTACACCATCTTCTAATGGAAATATGGAAGAAAGAACAGATCCCGCAAGAATGAGACGGGAGCATAATATGCCCGATATACAAAAAAGGCGATAGGATGACATGCTCAAACCACAGAGGAGTAGTAGGAGTAACTGGTGTGCAACGTATACAAAATGTTCACGACTATAATTACAACGATAATAACAGACGATAATAACAGACTCAAGCAATTTGCCTCAAATATAATAGGAGAGTACCAAGCAGGTTCTAGACCTGGAAGATCGACAGTAGATCGACAGTAAATACACAACGTCAAACGTACTCTCAGCAAAGCCTGGGAACACAATGTCGACGTATACAATGTGTTTGTCGATTTCAAAGAAGCATACGACTCCTTAAGTAGAGACGAGCTATACGTGATACTGACAGAACTGGGCATACCAGAAAAGCTGGTAAGGCTTGTCCAAATCACCATGTCAGAATGTACCGCACAGGTGCGGTTGCAGGCAAAACTGTCAAAAAGCATTACATGTGGATATGGTCTGAAACAAGGCGATGGACTGGCATCGACGCCGTTCAACCTCACCCCGGAGCATGTACAAAGAAAGACTGGAATGGAGAGAGAAAAGTCGCTAATAAACAAATCCGTACAACTCGCAGCATACGCGGATGATATTGATATTATGGGACACACAAAACGATCCACGGAGGAAGCTTATACAGCACTAAAATCAGCAGCCTTAAACAATCGGCCTCCAAATCAACAGCGACAAAACAAAGACGCTAGTGCAAAGTAGAACGGGTACACCAAGAATACAAACACAAAGCAATTTGCAACATGTGAACGACTTCAAGTATCTGGGCGCAAACTGCACTAGCAATGGCTTGGAAGACGCGGAAATTAAAGCCAGAGTGATGATGGCAAATAAAGCTTATTTCTCATTGACGTATGTACTCGAGTCCAATGTGATACACAGAGACACAAAAATTAAGCTGTAGGAAACAATCATCCGACCAATACTCACGTTCGGCTGCGAAGTATGGATCCTTACCGTAAAGAATGAAGAAAAAATCGACTCGTTCCAGGGGCAAATATTAAGAAGAATCCTAGGACCAGTACGGGAAAATGAAGAATGTAGAAAGGGATACAACAAGGAATTATATCAGGCCCTTAAAGGCCAAGCAGTATCGATATACGTGAAACTGCCGCGCCTCCGGTGGGCAGGCCACATTATAAGAATGCCAGATGAAGTAGACCAGGACGCCGGACCAATCTTTAGACTAGGAAGATGGAAGGAAGTGCCCCGGGAAAGGGTGGAATGGAGGAGGTATCTAGGGGAGGTCAAGGCTCAAATTGGGCTGTAGCACCAGAAAAAGAAGAAGAAGCTTATTACATGAGTAAGGTACTTGACTCCTTGCTTACCTCTAGTATAGAATATCATTTGCATATCCGCAATTTGCTTAACAAAAACCAACTTTGCTTTCCCAAGGGGACGGCTACCTGTAAGGAAAACATCGCAAACAGACGATATTGCGCTGTATGTGCGCTAGATATAAGTGGGGCTTTCGATAATGCCTGGTGGCCTCTTATAAGCGGGCAAATGGTTTACAAACAATGTCCAAATAATCTGATTAACTTGACTAAAGATTATCTTAAAAATCGTGTAATATCCGAGCCTGGCAAGCATGTAGAAAGAGAAGTCAAGAAAGGATGTCCACAAGACTAACGTTGAGGACCAACTTATTGGAAATTATTATATGACTCCATCTTCGATAGGCATCTAACAGAAGGCCCCAAAATTATTTCCTATGCTGACGAGTATTGACGACTATTACATCGAGTAAGACCATTACTGGCTTAAAAAATATTACAAATTAGACGCTCGAAATCTTTCGAGGATGGGCCATAGACTGTAAGCTAAATTTTAAAAACTCTAAGGCGGAAGCCATTTTATATGGCAATAAAACACAGAATATCAAAAAATATACAGAAAGAATGGCAATCACGATGGAACATCACCCAAGCCAGACAAAGAACCAAAAAATGTATTAAATCCATCAGCAAATGGATTGATATGGACATCAGCCTCTCATACCATGAAGTGTAGCATAATACAGGGCATGGTAACTTCCAGGTTTACCTCTACCGATTAGGACTAACGGATGCGAATGTGGCGAAGAAAACACTGCCGCAGTCGCTGCCGCTGCTGCTCACATTTCAAATGCCCCATCACATTTGAATGGAGGAGGCAAACAAATCTAAGATTCGCAAGAGCAGAATGCTCCTGGCCGCTCAACCAAAAAACATCTTAATGAAATTAATAATAATATGAAGTTGTGCGAAACCTTCGACAGATGTGCAACTAAATTAAAGAAAATAGTCAACCATCTCCCAAAAAAATAATTAGAAAATGCAATTAATGTATTGAACTAAAGAAATAATAATCTAGTCAAAAAAAATAATAACATTATTACAAAGATTAGTAATAGACTGCCAGCATAGTGCCCAACTCACGGAGTGCTGGCCAATAAGCTAATTATGTAAATTTATGTAAACAAATAAATAAGCTGTGTAGTTTTTCTCGAAATGATACTTACATATCATTTCCTCTTTGGGTACTTCCAGCCAGGGGATGTTGGCAGAGAGGCTGTTCTGGTCTTTGCTCTCGATTACTTTACCTACGCCTATTCATTCCTTGCAGAACCTTTTTCAATCACCGATCTGGAGCCCCCCGCTACGACAAGGTGCAACGGAGTCAGATCCTGTAGCAATTACATCGCTGCTGTCGGGCATTACTTCAGAAGGCTCTGACAAGACACAACGAGATCACACTTTCTTGTGTGATACAGGGGACTGATGACGGAATCGTCGATTTCCATTTCGAAAACGAAATGACGGACAAATTAGTAAAGGATGGTGCTATCAAAACAACGATTAGTGGTAGCAGGAACTCCTACATTACCAAAACCAAGGCACGAAATGAAATCTGTAAATGGGTAAGCATTAACTAAGCATCGGTTACAGTGGGATAAAATAAATGGTCACAAACACAGCAAATAAATGCTAGAAAATTAATGAAAATGCTAGAAAATTACAACGGTCAAGGAAGCAGATTACAATTGAGGGTGGCTTATTCACAGAACATCTGCACTCTACGAGAATATATGCACGAAATGGGGATCTGGAGAGATGTACCACTATGCAGACCATGATTTGAAGAGTATGAAACTGCACCCCATATAATCGTCCATTGCGAAACATTTGCACGTAGGAGACACGAGCTAAGCATTACAGCAAATGAAATTTCCGTAAAGAGTATGAAACATAATACAGGGGCTGGACCTATTTACATGAATGGAATAATCTGGGGAAATACAATAGGCCTATAGACCACAGCGTTATAAGACCCACATTGGTTGATAAGAAAAATAAACAATTTTGCTAAAAATTCACTCAGATTTCCCCCTCAAAATTTTCCCAGATCTTAGTTACTTGCAGTTATTTTCCCAGTTCTTTGGTCGAGCGCTAAAATGTGTTGAAATTTCGCTCGATTTTATAAATAAATAAAAACTATTGTATAAAAAAACTAGACAGGTAGTCCTCAATTTACGACCTACCTTTACGACCACATGGACTTTCTGGTCAAATTTTCTGTAGTTATTTCTTTATGAACCGAGCTTATTCAAGAATAAGACGAAGAAAATTCACTTATGAATTGGTAAACATCCGAGCGCTAGATATTACAGAGTAAGCTCTTTCTTAAGCCGGGGTTATATTAGAGCCACGCCGCGTGTCGCAACGCGTGGGATTGCAATTGGTTACATACATTTAGTATGAACTAAATTGTATGATTACATTAGCTCAGTCCCGATTGTGGCCGAGCGAGCTGACTCCACGCAGACCACTCGATTTCGATCGTCGTGGCATCGCTTGGTTGGCTCGGCTCTAGTATAATCAGCACGTGGCCACGCGCATTCCGGTGCGGTGTGTTGACAAGCAAGCAAGCAGACGTCTACCACATTCCAGTAAGCGCGCAAAATGTCCGCCGACGAAATTATTGAGTTAGTAAAAGAGTATAAATTTTGATATGATCCGAAAAATAAGGATTATTTAAGGAATAAGGATTTTTTTGAATATCTTTTTCAAACAAGGAATATACGTAATTACATTTGTGTTTTGTCATCCTGAAATATTGCTGAATTTCCTCTTAATGCATTTACTGGGTGCACCCAGTATCTCCTCTTCTTTCTTTTCTTCTTGAGTAGGCTTAACATAACTATGTAGGCAATATCTTCTTCAAGATCCGTATCCGAGTTGGAAGAGAACATTGCAAATAGGTGCGGACGTTTACGCTGTCGCCCCTGAACTGACACAAAAATTTCATCAGCACGCGCGGCGACGCGACACTGTAGTATAATCACAGCCCGTTGCGTGAGGCAGCGTTGCGACACGCTGCGTGGCTCTAATATAAGCCCGGCTTTAGTCAGTCTTACTCTCGCAGTAATTATTTACTAGACAAAATGTTCGCAATTTGTAAGATCTTGAATGAAAAAGTTAGAGAATGAAACATTGAAAGCATCGATGGGGTAATTTTTACATGATACAAAAAATTCAAAATAAATAAGATGTAAGGTTTTATAGACCACTTTGCTTAACGATTCAGCTAAACTCGTTAAAAAAGGAGTACCTGTATCTATAAAAATACATTGTTTTTTTTTTCTATATAGAAGAAATGGCCTTGGCGCTTGTAGTTTTTATTTGGGAAATGTGGGATGTGTGGAATGGAGTATAATAATCTATTACCCTTATTAAAAGCACACCAACAAAGCGCTAGTTGTAACAAAGGACGATTTTTTTCGCGGCGTAAAGAAAAAGACCTCTAATGCAATCCCATTAATTGCATAATATTGTATTTCAATTCTTTGCTGGAGAAATTGAAATAACATTTAATAAAAATTTCCATTCGATCTTGAACGGTTTATTTATCTTATGCAAATACTATTAAACAGTAATCATATTTCAACAGGTTTTCTGCCGCAATTTACGATACTCCGTGAGCATTAAACTTTTCGTTTGAATTAAAATAAATTGTAAATGTGTTTCTAATTATGTTAATTTTTAAAATATTATTAATTTTACCGATGTTAAATACCTCACCAATAAATAGAGTTATTAGACTTCGTAGTTAATTTAGTTAATATCGTGTTGTAGGTTCAGGTTCATAAATTCTATTCAAACCTAAATAAGCCTAACCTAAATCAAATTCTAACCTATATCAAACCTTAATAAGTATAAAAAGTATAGTGAAAACTAATAAAATGACAAAGAAATATTTAAATAGTAAAATTAGTATAAAATATTATTTTAAAAAAATATTTTGATAATATTTTTTTAAATTATTGTTTATATGATTAATAACAAAAAATATATACAAATTATTGTTTTAGGTTGCCTTTTTATATTGCCTTTTGCCAGACCTAGAGAAATTTGTCAAGTCTGATAAAATCAATCATATCGAAACCTTCTTCTTATTCATGTGCCTTCTCCTACTCGGAGATTAGTTACCAACAAAGCAACCTTCACTTCTGGCGCTGCCGCTCTAAGCAGTTATTTTGAAGTACACCGGAACCAATCTCTAAGATTTTTTAACCAGGAAATACAGCGTCTTTCCGCACTTCTACTTCCTCTAATCTCCACCTGCAATTTGATCTGTAGTATTTTGATCTTTAGAGAACGGAAAAAATGGAGGGTGAACCCACTCATTGCCACAACAAAGAACAGTGATGCTGTGTGAATGACAAAAAAACTATATGTATAAGGGACTTCAAAGAATGTAAGAATGGAATATTTCCCGAGCTTGTCAATCATGGGGGAAAAAAGTGGAGTACATCTAAATATGTGTATGCTATGGAGACGGCAGAAGCAGTGCGCCGGACAAAATACTAGCACGCATGTACGCGGAGACGGAAGAACGTGAGTACATAATGCTGCATACTGTCATGATTAAAGAAGGAAGGAAAAAAATAGCCATGCCTAGAGCGGACATAGAGTGGCTCCAAAGATTCTCGCGAATGGTAGAATGCGTGTTGAGACTCAGAGATTATAATACAAGTACTCAATAAACGGGAGACAAAAAGGACGAAGAACAGGTCAATGTATCACTCATAACCAGTGTCAAAACAAAGAAGGTTTAACCCGAGCTCATTAAGAAAGTCAAAGAATGTGTGGTCAAATAAGGGAAGCATAAAGCATTGAAGACGATGAGGGAAACAAGAGATGGTGCCCTGCTTATAGAATTAAAAAAAGGGGACAAAAATGTCGAAAGTATGGAAAAAATAATTGACACAAAGATAGCAAGTGCCCATATGAAGAAACTCGGCAGGGATGGTGGTGGTATATATCAGGTACAGAGAGCGGCCAACGAACAAGTCGAAAAAGCCTTACAAGGTACGACTACGGAAGCACGCAGGCAACAATTGACCCAACAATTATTAAGCAAACGGGATATTAAGATAGAGCTAAACATCTGTAACGTTTAATAAAGAATTGATCTAAAGATGTGCTATAGGTGTGCTGGGGTACAGTCACCACGCCAGGTACCGTGAGAAAAGGTACCACAGGGGTCTTTGGCGTAGATGCGGTGAGGAGGGGCTTATGACTAATGACTACAAAAACGACCCTCATTGCATAAAGTGAAATAGGGCCGTACTTGCAGCGAGGTGGCAAAATGCGGGGCATACAAAAAAGCGCTAGCAAACGCAAGACAAAAGAAAGGGTATGAGTTTCATAATAATAATAAAAATGGGACCCATGAGAACAGATACAAGACGAGTAAGTGGGAAGGAATTACAACGGCCCCTACAAATAAACCTGCTGAAGTTTCTACAACTCAACATGAACCGTAGTAGGATGGCGCATGACCTGCTTGAGCAAGCGTATAAAGAGAAAAACCTGGATACAATCCTTGAACAAGAACCCAACAAAACGCGAGCAAAAAACTTTATATGTTAGCAAAATTGCGATGCGTGCATAAGACTAGGCAAGGCAATAAAACATGACAACCCATACGAGGGCCAAGGATTTATAAGTGTAGACCTTTGCGGTGTACTCGTGCTACTTTTCACCCAACAAACCACTTAATGAATTTGAGGAATTCCTGGTAGAAATACTAATCCAAACAAAAGGTTCTCGAAACAAAGATTCATCATGGGAACGGACATGAATGCCAAATTGCAGATGTTCGGCTCGGCCAAGACATAAAGTCGAGGACAAATTTTGGGTGAGCGCAATGAACTTTGGCACCAAACTGGCATATGCAGGGCAAGGAGGCAGATCAGTAATAGACATCACACTAGCATCTGAAGGAGTAAGCCGAAATGTCACCAATTAAATAGTAGATGAACATGAGGAAAATTCCAGCGACTCTAACAATATATACTTCGATGACGGCGAATAAACCAAGACGCTTATAAGTAGTTGCAGGAAAACAGCAAAACGAACACAAAGGTAATATTGCCGATAGATTAATCGAAAGTATTACAATAAAAGTATTTTACCTAAGGAAACGCTGAAGACAAAAGCATAGCCAACATATATATAGCCAACAAATAAATAGCCAACATATAAATTGCCAACATGATATAAGAGTGGAATAACAAAAGAAGGGAGATGGTAAGAATGAACAGAAGCAGTACCGCCAATAATAATCAGAAAATAAAGCCCGTGGACTCGTGAAGTTTCAAAAAGGCACTCCAAAGAGCAATCACGACTCAATAAGTAAAGCCTGGAATGAGGCTGGTACTCGACTATGTCCGGACAACAATATATGGGGTTTAGGGTACAAAATTGCTAAACTCAACGAGCAAACTCAAGGTAAAACTCCAGACGAATCTTACAAAAGAGGCCACACTGGAACAATATAATCAAAATACTATTCCTGGAGAGCGAGTAAATTGCTTGGCCTACGAATAAACTTCAAAATGTACCAACAGTCACGGAGGAAGATATAGAAGCAACTGCAAAGCGAATGGAAGAAAAAACGCACTCGGGATAGGCTAAATACCATCGAAGGTTGTAAAATATGTAGCTATTGCTTGCCAGAAAATTATCGCTTTAGTCTTGAGCGAATGCTTGAAACAGTCCTGATAGAGAATCCTAATAGAGACAGGAGCAAAATTACTAGTAGCCATAATAAAAAACCTGCTGGAAAATTAACTAGACCGGTTTGGCTTCCGAAGATGGAGATAGATGCCCTAAATGAAGTTATGGAAGTACCAAATAATATAACAAACAAAGCACATAAAAATAGAGAGTTCTGTGCAGTGATAGTGATAGACATAGAAAATGCATTTAATTCGTCGCCGTGCACAAAAATAATAGAAGCATTGAAAAAGGCCAAAGTATGTTCTTACTTTGGCCTTCTTCAATGCTTCCAACCTAACAGAGATAATATAACCTTTCAGAGATAATAAAATCGTATCTTAGCACCTGATTCATCATGACCGCTCAGGGGTAAAAAATTGATGTGACAAGAGTATGGAATGTCTACTACGATCAGATTCTACGACTGGACCTAGGAGGTGAGGTTAAGCTTTTGGCTTTCGCAGAGTACCTTGCCATTATGGTTAAGGCAAGCACCCCTACGATACTATAAGAAGCTGCAAAAACTGAGATCGTCTTCATGGAAAGAAGAAGAAAACTGACAAGTCTTCTGGTCCAAATAGAAGGAACTAGCATCGAAAGCATCGACAAATATGTAATATGGAAAAAAGGTCTTTATGCTCTTAACGCGTATTACTCCCAATGCAGGAGGACCGCGAGCAAATAAGAGAAGGGTTATAACCTCAGTAGTAAGGTCAATATTTTTTTATGCCGCACCAGTATGGGCTTTAGCGCTGAGATATAAAAGATATTATAGCATGATGGAAAAGATGAACTGGACAATGGTTCTGCGTATTATTGCAGGATATAACAAAATAGCTACCGAGGCGATACTTGTCAATCGCCGCGCACAATCACCGGACTACAAGTAGAATAGAGAATAGCGATGTACAGAAAAGGGGCTGAGCATAAAGCGGAGGCTAGGGGCGAGACGTTCATTAAATGGCAGACGCAATGAGTAAAATACCAAGGATGCGCAAAAACATTCATATCAAGTTAATATCCTTTTTTTCATTATATTTTATTTAATTCTTGTGTAAAGGATTTTGGTTAATAATAAACACTGATATATTGCCAACGTTTCGGTCTATTTAAATTCTGACCTTCTTCAAGTCTTATATTAATTATTATATATTAATTAACTTGAACATAAGAAATATAAATATAAACTGTTAAGACTAAAATCTAAACATTAATCTTGTATATAAATGACAAATAACTAAAAATTAATTTTTTTTTAAACAAAAAATTAAATAAAAAACCAGTGGAGGAGGAGTACTCAGCTGGTCCAAACACAGTATATATCGAGTAAGTATCCGTCGAAAAACATCTTGAAATATGCGGAATTGAATGGAAAACGAGGATCCACCTTAGATACATTATCACAGTATAAAGACAACTGGCAGGATGCTTCGCTACATTTATGGCGATATTACAACACCTTTTTGATAATATTTATCTAAATCCACGGAAATAATTTTATCAGAAGATTTTAATATCAACTTCGACAAATGTTAAAAATCTGAAAAACCACTTGCTATTCTATGGCTTATCAAAGATTGTAAAAAAGTATACTAGAGTAACGAGCACATTAAAAACGACGTACAAAATACAACTTCCTTGGACAATAAACTATTGGTTCTAAGTAGAAACAACATAAACAATCATAAACCAGTTAAGAAACTGAAAAGATACTACAATTTATACAACAAGGAAAAAATTCGGAAGCCTATAGTGGAGGAAACATGGTTGGAAGTTGCTTGAAAGAACTGTAATAGCAAATCTTATACACTAATTGCAAGAATACATACCACGACATCTACTTGACATGTTCTTTATCCTCTAATAAAGGCAAAAGAACGATGGAATTCCTGGATCACGGATGTACTTCAGGAACACTTCCTAATGCTTAAAAAACAAGTAAGTACTAGCAGCAAGAGAGGGGAAAACATAATTCTCTGCTAATACAAACGCAACAAACATATTAGGAATCCAAAATTGAGCAGAAGTGTTACTAACGTAAAAGCTATTTGACAGACAATTAATCAACTGAACAACAAAACCAAAGCAAAGGAAGACATAACCATCCAACTTAATGACCTATCTAGACAACCCCGATGAAGTTACTGAAGCGTTTAATAGTGTGTTTCATTAATGCATAGCCAACAACATTCGCAACATCAACAATCACTGATCATCATACTGATCATCATATCATTACTGATCATCATATTTCCTTTTTACTGATCATCATATTTCCTGGAATGAGCAATCAATGTAGGTACCTAGAAGATTACATGGTACTGGAAATTGAAGAACTATTGCAAAAACTTAAAACCAGAGCGAGTTACGGGCCATATATGCTGCCTTGCAACATCATAAAGGAATCATAGCAATGAGCTGGCACGGTCAATTACAGAGCTAGTAAACTATTTATTTCATAGTGAATTCTATCTTATGCCAATAAAACAGTTATCATCCCGGTACACAAAAAAAGGAAATTCACTTAAGCTAGACAATTATAGGCCAGTTTCCCTACAATCAGCATTGGTAAAAGTTATGGAATAGAGCATGGAAAAAAGACTGTTGAGTTTTATAAACAAAAGCAATTTAATACCAAAGGAACAACACAGGTCCAGAAAAAGAAGTCAACTACAACATCAATCCCGAATTTCTAGAACAATTCTCAGTGAGGTCAATAGAGGCAAATCACCGGTTGTTTTTTGCGATTTGTCTAAAGCTCTCGATTGCATCTCACATTAGACACTTCTAAATAAACAGCTTACATACGTTATTGAAGGGAACACCAGTCGCTGGTCGCTGGAATCTTTAACCATGAGTAAATGCCCCTTGGTGTTTCATAGGGGTTGTAAAACATCCAGCTTTGTTTTTAATAAGGACACCGTAATCTGTGATAAGTATACAAATCAATCCATTGTAGCAAATCCCGGTCTTGTTAAAAACTTTTCTCAACATAGGCCTTGTTATGAAAAATAACATATCTTTAAGAAATCCATGAATTGAAAGTAATACTCTCCAATAACTTCGATTCCATTAAAGAAGAGATGAAAAATAAATTATCTTTGAAAACTAATGTACTAGGGAAATAACTGCCTGAAAGAACTGATATCTTACATTTTAACAAATATTAAGTACAAATTCAAATTGTTTAACGCGTCCGGCAACATCTCCTTCCGCAGTATCTCCGCCAGTCAGGATAAACGCAATATCCAACCACCATACGTCTACCGTAGTATCTTCGCCAACCGCGGGAATTCGCTTTCGCGCCCTACAACTTCTGCGTCCACCAACAATAGGAATGTCGTATCTCAAAGGAACCGATTATATCTTCACTAAAACCACTGATAGTAGGATCGGGACCATCTAATAAACCTCTTGCAGCTCTACCACTCAATCGGAAATGGTTCCACATAAAGAATGTCTCTCCTGACCCCAATAAACAAACACTGGTATAATATATTAAATAGACATTCAGTATAAGAAACTGTATCCGTAAATGCATAAATTGTAACAATAGATACACTTTCAAAGTTGGTATCATCGAAGAGGTCACCGAAAATGTTTTGGTTCCAGGATTGTGCCTCGTTAATATATCTACCTGCATCTATTTACCTAAAGATAGGAGAAAGCAAAGCCCGTGAAACGTTAGTAGCTCGTGTGAAGTTACTAATCCTCCGTCGGGCGCCTCCCAGGTGATGGATAAGGGAGAGCCTCCCAGATATGGGTACCGGGGAAATAAAATACCCAGGGCGAGCCTAAATTTAGCACGAAGACTACCGGGAAAAGCGATCATCTTAAAGTGGCTAACATTTTTAGCTTCGGGTGGAGGAGCCAAGTGATGTAAGGGCACTCCCTTGTCCTGAGTTTAAGAAGTTGTACTCGAAGGCAGATGAACTACCTCTGTGGTCAACGACATATCAACGCAGAGGCGAACGGGCAACGGGAACCATTTCCGACTGCATTAAAGATCCCAATGCAGAGTTTTGCAGAGCTATAAGTCCCCGGATCGGATCTCCGGGGAAACAGTTAAGGATAAAGCTGCGCAAATATCATCAAGTAATCTGAATGTGGGAACTTGGAATGCAAGAAGTTTGTTTACACCAAGAAAACTGGATAACATCGTGTTGGAAATGGAAAGAGTTAAAGTAAAAATCCTGGGCTTTCGGCGTTTATTCCCCCAATGAGGATCCCTAGCATCATCATAATGGCGGTATTCAAAACCAAATTTTCCGGAGCTATAAGTTCCCCAAATCGGATCTACGGGGAAACAGTTAAGGGGTCTAACGCTATACAAATATCATGAAATAATCTGAAAGTGGGAACTTGGAATACAAGAAGTTTGTTTACACCAGAAAAACTGAATAATATCGTGTTGGAAATGGAAAGATTGAAAGTAAAAATCCTGGGCGTTTAAGCCAGCGTTTCCGTGGCGTTAGGTGATCCAGAAGCGGTACTTGTTCAACCAGCTATGGTACTATCTATTACTCGGGAAATAATGACCCGAAACACATGCATGAAGGTGGGATTATCTTAGAAAAGGGAATTACAGCGTCAGTTCTTAATTTTTTACCTTATTCAGAAAGAGTAATATTGCTACAGTTGAAAACAAACACCAACATAATTAATGTAATATATGCAGACTTATTCTCCAACGGCCGACAAGGAGGACGCGGATATAGAAGATTTTTATGCGCAGTTGGATGTAGTCTTTAAAGATTAGCGATTTTAAATTGGTCATAGACGACTTTAACGCCAAAGTTTTCAACGGCGGAGTTGGTAGATCCGCGACAAGTTATGGCCTAGGACAGCGCTGTCCAACTTCTCTTAGCCCACGGGACATTTTTTCTCTAGCAAATTTTTCGCGGGCCGAAAAGGATATGTAAATGGAAAGTCAGTTCATGTCAACTCAATAGTTATTTATACGAATAAATTTTATTTATACGAAAAAAATAAAGTCAAAAATAATAACATTTTTCAACAATAAACTTTATATTTTTGCATAATAAATATTGTGTTATATTTATTGGTAAAATGAAATATCACATAGTAATGGACAAAACAATGTTATTCTTGAAAATAATAGAAGAGATAATAAAAACACAATAATACTAGAATAATATTAAGCCTAAACTATTTAATGGGAGCATTGTGGCCGTGCTTGTTGAGCAACAATTTCCTTTATGTCTATATCAATATTTGTTGTGGCAACTCTAATTATATTTTCAAGAGCAGAGTCTTTCAAGCTGTTTATAAATTTTGATTTTATATTCAGAGAATGCAATTCAGGATTTCATGTCAGAGAATGCACGCTTGTAGATATACCTATGTACTTCCGAACATAGAAATGATTTGAAGTCCAAAATCTTACATTTTTGGATATTTCCTTTTTTCCAAATATTTGAACACTTGTATTCCAGTTGCTCCACTAGATGGAATGAATGAGCCAGCCTGAAGGTCGCATAATTCCATTTTATATTTAGGTTCAACGAAGGTAATATCGATATTGATTGGATCTCTGAATAAATTTATACTCATCTATAAATCATCAAATTGAGAAAATCTTCTGTTAAAATCTTCAATAAGCATATCTAATTTCAGTAAAATATGTCAAAATTCACTTCTATGTTACCATCATTTGCAGTTTTCCTTCATCAGCTTGCAGTTCTTCAAAAAAAGTTTTAAATTTTGGATGTGTAAGAGAACGATTTCATACACGATTTAAATTTGTTATTTTGCAAACCATGTGTATTACAACGTTTAGTTTTAGTGAAAGACCACATAATGCCCGCTGATGCACAGTACAATGGGACATTCAACAATTTATTCCTTCTTTTTGTGAGCCCTTTTGTTGTTCCGTGTAATGATCGTAATTTTAAAGTTCTTCTGAATAATCATAGTTTTCATTTACGGTTCTTTCTATAAAAATAAGCATTTCACTTGTGTCGGAAATGTCTTTACTTTCGTCCAATGCTACGGAAAAATAGCAGCAATTATTGATTAGGTTGTGTACACGTCGGCTTACAGTTTGATGAGAAAGAGAAACTGTTTGATTTTTTTTTGCCATTTCGTTATTATTAAGAGCTTCGGCCATTTTGATGACACATTTTTTAATTTATTCTCCATCCGAAAAAGGCTTTTTTGCTTGTGCAGTTTCTAAGCAAATTGCAAACGATGTTGCTTCTTGAGAATTTGTTACTTGGGTAAAATAATTCGTTTGATAGTTCTGCTGTTTTTTTGAACGGTCTGCCGTTAACTACAGTTAGATAAGATAAGCGACTCTCGGCAACAGTGATACCAGAATGCAGCCGCGGCTACAATGCCTACCGCTCCTTCTGCCCCCACGAAAATTCGAGACGGACAAAAATGGACAATGCATAAAGAAGAAGCGCGCTCGGGCGGGCGACTTGGTGGTGGTAGAGAGTGCATAAACAGATACACTTGCATAGAACGTGGATTAATTTTATCGAATGACCATAACACAACCATAATTATTCATCATAAGCATTTTTATAATTCTTGTTGTATATGGTTGAATAATCTCATATATTTTTTAAATGTTTGATTACTATAACTCGCGGGCCGTAAAAAAAGGTTCCCGGGCCGGATGAGGCCCGCGGGCCGCCAGTTGACCAGCGCTGGCCTAGGAGAAAGAAACGATAGAGGTGATCGCTTGATACTGTTCTGTCAAGAAATGGACCTAGTCGTTGCAAAAACATTCTTTAAACTCTCTGTACGCAGACTATATACATGGATAGACATCTCAAGCTGATAATCCAGAAAGGGTAGCACGGAACCGAATAGAATACAACTTCATTAACAACCGGTATAGCAACGATATCAAATCAGTTGAAGAGTATCTTGGCGCTTCTATCAATTATGATCATAACCCTGTAATATCCGAAGCTAGTGTGAGAATGAAGTCTACGAAGCAGAAGAACCAATATATACACACAAAGCCTATAGAAGAACCCAAAATAAATGTTGCTGTACATCAAGCATCAAATTATCATAGGAAAAAGTCGTGGATAAGAGAAGAAATCTTAGATCTTATGGATGAACGGAGCAATAATAAGAACAATGCTCAACAACTTAAGACTTCGCATAAATTGATACAATGCGATGGCATGGTCTTCTCTGATCTTCTCTGGTCTTCTCTTGTCTTATGGGGTCTTCTTTAGTCTTGTTTGATCTCGTCTGGTCTCGCCTTGTCTCGTCTAGTCTCGTCTAATCTTGACTGGTCTCATCTGGTCTCGTCTTGTCACGTCTGGACTTTTGTAGTCTGGCCTGGTCTTGTCTTCTCTTGTAGATATAAATCTAATTCCACTTGTCTTGTTCAGACTTGTAAATTCATCTTGTTCAACTCATCTTGTTCAATCTCATCCAATTCAATCCTTTCTTGTCCGGTTTTATTTAGTCTGTTCCATTGTTGTCAATTCTTGTCAGGTTAAATTACAACATACCTGCATTTTATATTACCATTTTCAACTTTTAAAAATCTGGTTCAGTCTATATTGTATTTAATCGTATGTAATTAAATCATGGAAAAGCTATTTAATTTAAGCATAAGTTTACAAAATATGTGTATCACGTTTGCCAAGTCTTGTGAAATCATATCAATTCTTGACAAGATGAAGTCTTGTTAATTGTTTTATATGTTAAGATTTTCTTATTGTTCTAAAACTGACCGATTCAGAATAAACCAAATTATGATTAAAATTATAGTTTGGTCCAGTCACGTTTAAAATAATTACTTAATTTAAGCTGATCATGATTTAAACCATACGCTTATGGTATAAATAGTATTTATGATTAGGTATATTAAAATGTATCTAGGCTATTCCAATTTTGAAGAAAACATATTGGGACTTCATCAGAACTAATTTCTTATTTGTGTTACTTACTTGTCAATTATATTATAAAGTGAAAATTTCGAAACTGATTCTCTATTTGTATTTTTTTTCAAAATAGCTGTTGATTTCAGAAAAAAAAAACTGATTGTTGCAAGATAAATTGAGCCATCGGCCATTGAGATCCTTCGAATGGTCAAGAACAAATCGAGAAAAATCCAAATCGCTTAAAAAATAATAAAAAAACTTAACCTTTCAACTGCAAAAGCAACAATAAAACTATAATTGGGCCGCCGGCCACGTAAACATTATCAAAACCATCTTAAAATTATCAATTTTTACGGAGATTACGTTTTTACGCAGAGATTTTAATTATGCAAAATTTAGTGTTTTCACAACAGACTGCGATTTGAATCAATTAACGCGTGACTAATGAATTTGTCTTGGAGGTATAAGTGGGCCTTTCTGATAACAAGCTCGATTTCAATTAAATAAATCGTGTTATTGTGTAAATGCGTGTTTTGTCTAGCATATATTAACAAACTCAACATTACAGATGATTTTGTTTGTCTAGAATTTTAAGTAAAACAATGGAAATTATATAGTATAGAAATATTAAGAATACTTCAACTAAACAAAACTAGGCAACAACATTCACTATTTAATTTTACTCGCTTTATTGATTCTAAATGTAAACTATTTATCGTATGGCATACATGCAGCGACGCTTATACAATTAGTCATGGGATCAGTCGAGATAGGAAGCTCAAACCAAACAATAAAATGTAATAGTTAATTTTAATATAATTAATAATTTAAAAATTTAGTTTTTACAGATTTCAAAATTTAAAAAAATTTTCGCCACCCCACAGCTAAGAGTTGCCGCTCTAGACCACGAGAATTTTTACGAAACTCATTTTATAAAGTGTATAATTTGTCCATACAAAATTGAAAATGATTTATGTCGCGTACATCTTTTGTGACATCGGATATAGATAATTCAAGTATATGAATTATAAATATGGTTTTAATGCTTAAAATTGTTGATTCATCAATAAGTCGATATCAAGTGTGATTTATAATATTTGTTGAAGTATATCGGGATTTCTTCAAATTCTTCAAAACAACTGGAAGAAGCTGAGACAGCATTAGGTCCATTTGGAATCTCTCTCTCTCTCTCTCTCTCTCTCTCTCTCTCTCTCTCTCTCTCTCTCTCTCTCTCTCTCTCTCTGAAGAGGTGTTTGTCCGCTGCTGAACATAGGTGTCCATCAAGTCATAGTTGTTCCTTGCGCATCTTCTTTTAGCGATTTGATGCCATTCTCTCCCCGCTATTTTCTTGATGTCGTCGAGCCATCTTCTTTGCGGTTTCCAATACTTTGTTTTATAGCTCATGGTCTCCAGTGAGTAATCCTATGAGTCCATTTGTCGTTGTTTTCCCTGGCTATATGTGTGCTACACAGCTCCACTAAGTTCAGCGCTTCGTCCAATCACGTCTTTGACTTTGGTTCGCAGTCTCATGTCCTGGTTTGTTATTCTCTCTCTTAAGCTTATGCCGAGCAGAGCCCGTTCCTCTGCTCGCTGGCAGGATTTTAATCTGTTTGCACTCCTTCCTGTCCAAGTCATTGTTTCTAGACCATACGTCGTAATGGGCAATGTGCACATGTCGTATACTTTTCGTTTTAGACAGTGCGATATGTCTGAGTTCTTGAGTATTTGTCTGAGTTTCCCGAAGCAGCACAGCTCTGACTTATTCTTTTCGTTATTTCTGTTGCATGATTTTCCTTCTCCAGTTTTGTTTGATGTCATAGGTTTATGTACTCTTTCATTTGTTCGATTTGTTGCCCGTCCGTTTGGTGCGGTTGGGCTCCAACTTCTTGGGTCATGGCTCCAACTTCTTGGGTATTGGTCTTTCCCAAGTTCATTTTCAGGCCTACTTACTGATAGTGATGCTGGGTTTAGGTGGTCTAGCATATCTTTAAGTTCTTGGTTGTCTGAGTAACGTAATTGGATATTTGCCATCTATGCATATGCCTTTCTTCTCCCAAGGCATGCTTTTAAAAACGTCTTCTAAAGCGAGTGTAAACAGCTTTGATATTCTCTGTAGTCGACTTTTCATGGTATCATGGCATTTTGGTAAATTTGTCGAATTAATTGTTTATTCCGTGAGTCGATTCTGGCTTTATTCATGGCAGTAAAGATTGCCCAGAGTTCGATAGAATCGAACGCTTTTTCATAGTCAATAAACGCTAGATGTATGGGTAAATTATATTCCGTACACTTCTCAATTAATGTGCGAAGGGTCTGTATGTGATCCGTGGTGCTAAACCCTTTATGAAATCCAGCCTGTTCTGGAGGTTGGTAAAAATAAAGTTTGTTTGTTGGGCTATTTGTTATGATTTTTGTTAACAATTTATGATAAGGTGTGATTGCAGGCTAATGGGTCTATAGTTCATAATGCCTTTATTGTCCCCTTTCGTATATATCAGAATAACTTCAGTTTTCCCAGGCAGTAGGTATTCTCGTTTCTTCAATTCATTTATTTAGTAGAAGTTTTATACCATTTGGAATAGGAGTCAGAAACGGTAGAGCCTACTTGAATCAACTTTCTCTCACAGCACCGACTATACCTAATGAATAGCTTCTTCCAGAAAAAAGAACACATAAGATAGGCTCTAGAGCCATTAAAGAAGCGAAAAACCACATGCATTCAAAAAAACAACAAAAAACAAAATATATCCTTACGAAGAAAAATAGGAAAACAAAATGATGGGAGTTCTGAGCATCTTACACAGTTGAAAAAAAGAATATCTAAAGAAATCAGGAAAGATGTAAGAAAATTCAATACAGAAAGTATTAGGCAAACTATAGAAGACAACAAAAATATGAAGGTGTTGCGAAGAATACTATCAAATGGAAAGAGAGAGATTTTTAAATTAAAAGACAACCAAAGTGTAGTAACAACAAACAGGGAAAAACTGCTGAGGATAATATCAAATTTCTATTCTGAACTATACTGAGTAGAGTAAACACCAACAAACACGCAACAACCAACAGCATATGTACAAGAAGAAAATTAACTAAAGATCAGAGGATATTCCGAAAATAACTTTAGAAGAGATTAGAAACTCTGAACTGAAAAATGAAAAATAGCAGAGTCCCGTGCGATGACGGCATAGTGGTAGAGGCTATAAAAGTTGGAGGAGAAACGTTACTAAGATGGATTACAGATTTATTTAACGTATGCCTTGAAAATGGAATAATCCCGTCACAGTGAAACAACGCTATTATGATACTTCTCCGTAAAAAGGCTGAGAACTATAGACCGATAAGCCTCCTAAGCTACTTGTGTAAGCTATTTACCAAAATCATTGCCAAACATCTGGAAGGTAAATTAGATTTTTATGAATCACGGGATCAGGCCGGGTTTAGGAATGGTTACGGGACAAATGACCATCTCAAAGCAAGTACTGATAGAAAAGTCTTTGGAATACAATATACATTTATCCTTGGTATATATTGATTGATTTCCATAAGCACTCGACAGGGTAAATAGATAAGATACACTAGTGTAGGATAGATAGTAGATATACAACGCTTATAGAATTCCTATACAGTAATGCCACCACAACTATAAAACGTCATTAAACAACAGGCGAAATTTCAGTAGACCGAGAAGGGGACACCATTTCGCCTAGAGTAGAGGCATCAATATCGATGGCGAAAGTCTGACACACCTCAGATTCGCAGATGCGAATCAAAAACGAAAAACTACTATTAAAATAGCCTGCTGGAATATTACCTCATGGAACGGAAGGGATCAGGAAGTAATCTTGGTGATGAACAAGCACAAGATAGATATATGCGGACTATCCGAGACAAAACGTAAAGGTCAGGGCACAACAAAGTACGAAAACTATATCCTACTCTATAGTGGCAAACCGAAACAAGAAAGGAGCCGCTCGGGAGTCGGTATCCTTTTACACGAAAGGTACACTGACATAATAGAAATCGTCGACTACGTTAGCGACCGAATATTGAAAGTAACACTTACCTTCCCCAAAGGCCAATTGCATCATGTGAGTATCTACGCCCCGGACATGTCCAAGACCCAAAACAAGAGAGGAATTAAACGGTTTCTATGAGTAGCTACAAAACACTATTGACCAAATAAACAACAACGGAAAAGTAATCCTATTCGGAGACTTCAACGCGAGAATCGGCTCAGACGAAATACCTGGAGTTAAGCAAAGATTTAACTTGCACATATTAAATGAAAACGGCGACCAACTGAAGAACTTCTGGGCAAGAAACGAACTGCGGATAAACAACACCTATTTTCCTCACAAAGACCAACATAAATACACTTTCTGCAACACCAGAGGCCAGAAATCAATGATCGATTACATAATAACAAATAGCTATATCACACCTAATAAAATACAAGACAAAAGAGTACTAACCTCTGCTAATACCGGCACAGATCACAACCTAGTGCTCGGAAAGTTCGTCATAGAGAGGCATCGAGGAATAAAGCAAAGACCGATAATGATTGAAAAATTCAACCTAGAATCATTGGATAACGACTACGCCAAATACCTATATGAAAGCAGACCAAGTGGAAAACTTACATCGGGAAACATAACAGAGAAGAATGTGGAGAACAGCTGGAATATAATGAAGAGATGCTTACAGGAGGCGGCTAACGAGTCAATAGGAAAAAGAACCATAAACTTAAACTCGCAAATCAAAACCAAGCCCTGGTTTACACAGGAGGTAAAAAGGCTGGCTGAGGAAAAAAAGGAAAGCTACCTACAATATAAAAGTACACCAACAGAGGAAAACAGCAATATATATATATATATATATACATATATATATATATATATATATATATATATATAGAGAGAGAGAGAGAGAGAGAGAGATAGAGCCAACGCGGCAATCAGAAGAATCAAAAGGGAATACTGGGAGAAGTTCTCCACAGTCCATGTCTGTGGAGAACGTCTGTGGAGAACACGATCTTTATGGAGCCCAGATGAGAGTTTGCAAGATGCTAAAAAACAAAAAGAAGCCCGTAAACGAATACATCTAGACCAAGAGGGTTCCACTGAACGAATGGGAAACATATTTTGGAAACTTATCTGACAACACGGACAATACGGCAGAACCTCAATCACAGGAAGTAGAGGAAGAAATCACTAATAAATTAATGGCCTCAGAGGAGGAAGTTAGGGTCAACATTAAAAACTTGAAAAACAGAAAAGCTCTGGGAGTGGACGAGATCCCAAACGAACACATAAAATATGGAGGTAAAGAGCTAGCAAGAAAATTAACGGAACTGTTTAACAAAATAATAACCACATCCAGCATACCAACAGAGTTGCACGGAAGTATCACCATACCAATTTTAAAAAGGGACAAAAAACCAATCAGGAGAACTGCAGAGGAATAACCCTGCTTTGCATTACCATGAAACTGCCCATCAGCATTGTCAAAAGCATTCTAGAATGCACCATCGAAAACAAAGATGAACAACAAGGATTTCCAAAGAACATATCGACAACTGATGCCTTGTTCATTGTGAGACAGGTAAATGAGTAAGGCGATCGAATTCGGCTACCCTGCTTATGTGTGTCTTATCGACCTAATTAAGGCATTCGACAAAGTAGAGCTGGACATTTGGACATTTTAGGAGAGAAACAAATCCCAACATCAATTATAAATATAATCAGAAATCTGAATACAGGCAACACTACAAGAATAAAAGTGGATCAGCAAACAACAAAGGACACAGTGTATACACAGTGTGACAACAATGAACAGGGGATACAGACTGAATAACAAACCAATCAGCATGGTGTGCTATGCGGATGATGCGGTAATCTCGGCAGAAACAGAAAACGAATAGCGAAAAAAAGAATAGTGAAAAATACAACATTTCAATCTCCATTAATAAAACAAAATGTATGACCTTCAACAAAAAACCAGCAAGGTGTAAAGTCGTAGTAGACAATAAATCAATAGAACAAGTAATGAGCTTCCGTTACCTAGGAGCGGACACATCAAGCAGCAACAACCCGATAAACGACATAAAATCACAGGTCAACAAAACCGCAACAGTCTCAGGATGCCTGAGAGATATCGTCTGGAAAAACAACCACATCCGCATTGATAGTAAAGTGCGGATATATAAATCCTTTGTCAGACCGGTGCTAACCTATGGTAGTGAAACTATAACTGACACAAATAAGACAAAAAGCATCCTCAGAACAGCGGAGATGAAAACATTAAGAACCAACCAAGAACCAACCAACCATGCAGGGAAGACACTTAGAGATAGGGTGAGAAACAATGACATAAGAGCGGCATGCAGGGCGGAGGACATAGTGAGATGGGGAGGGAAAGGAGAAGATTTTGGCGTGACCACATAGACAGAATGAACTGGCATACATCGCCAGAGATAGAAAACCAGGTGGCCGACGCCATAAGAGATGGAAGGATTGTTGCAGATCCGCCTCACAGGATAACCAACCGAATTGAGCCTTGGCAATAAACAGACCTCAAGGTATTCTCGAAGTACAAGAAGAAGAAGAAAAAGAATGAAAGGCAAGAGATATAGCGTATAATAGGTTTGGGTAGGGCTGCTTTTGGCAAAATAAGAGAGGTATTTAAAAGTTATGTCCCATATTATGTCTGAAGAGAAAGGTGTATGAACAATGCGTGCTACCGGTAATAACATATGGAGCAGAAAATGTAATAGTAAGTCAAAGAGCAATGGAGAGAGCCATACTTGTTATCGCCTTTAAACATATCTATATTATGAACATATCTATATTAATAAATTTCAATGATCTTTCGATAGGTGAATGTTAGCCATAATTGCTGGCGTGGAACATTATATAGATTGTATTGTTCTTAGGTAGAATTCTATTAGGCATATTAAAGTTTATCATTTGGAGCAATGCAGGGCTAATTATCAAACCGTTCAGTAAGTTGTAAATGAAGTTTTTATCATTAACCGTTCTATGGTTAGCTAAGGAATGTATGTTGAGTATTATAGTAATAGCAGAGTAATAATGATTTTCAATGTTTACATGGAGTTTGTATGCACAGAACCTCAGGAACTTATTTTTAATCTTCTCGATTGTGTATTTGTGAGACTGAGACCACACAAGAGAGGCATAATGCAGGTGGAAGGCAACCAATTACATGTAAACTATATTTACAGCACGAATGGATTAATTTTCGCAATTCCTTAATATATTGCCTAACATCTTCAACAAAGATGAGACTTTCATCAGAATAGATGCCAAGATCTTTTACAGTTGCTGTAGATTTCAATAAGTTATCGATTAGGGTTTACTGTGAATTGTGGTTTTTAATAGATTTGGAAAATCTTATCAAACAGTATTTCTGTACGTTTAGTTCTAGATTGTTCAGATTACACCATTTGACAAAGCAATTTAGATCATCTTGAAGTAGCAATTGGTCAGAGTGAGAGTTTATAAGCCTAACAATGTTTATATGTTATGTTTATTATGTATGTATTATATGTTATGGTCACCATTATCGAAAGCTTTAGAGAAATAGTATATATGGAATCAATTTGGATTTTATTCTCTAAAGCCTTCATGATTTCAGTCTCATAGATTAATAGGTTCGTAACCGTAGATTTCTTTTAGGAGAAACCATGCTGCTGATTACCGATGATTTACTTGCAAGAAAATGCTAGTTGGTCAGTAACAAGACTATCCAACTGCTTAGGAATGGCAGATTGTGTTGTAATACCTCTGTAGTTCTTTACGTTATTTTTCTCGCAAGATTTGAATATATGTAAAATAAAGCTATTTTTTACAGGGATAAGTTGAATATGACATTGAAAGGATTGCAAATAGCAAAAGAGCAGTTTTTTAAGAATAAATTGGGGATTTCATCAGGACCTGAGCTTAGTTTATTTGACAGTGTGCTGATTTTTTCAAGAAGTGGATCTAATGGTATTTTGGAACATAGGATGTCGAGGTTGGTATGGCTTTTATATTAAAAAATAAAGTCTTTGTGATTACTGTGAATTGCGGAAAAATTGTCCGAAAAAAGTTGGGGTATTTCTATACCAACATTAGCTGTTTGATCTTTGTAATAAACTTGGATTGGAATGCTGTATGATCAGTTTTAGTTATTTACAGACTTACTTACTAACTTTCTGGATAATTTTGGATCTATCTGCAAATTGTCATGTATTTGTTTCAAGTAACGTTCATAACAAGTTTTCGATAGTTGTTTTCATAGGGTACTTAAAGCTACAAATTCATTGTAGCGCAGCGAATTATTTGATACTTTGTAAGATTTATGTGCTATTTTTTTACTTTTTATTACATGCTTTAACTCTGTGCTAAACTACTTTGGGAAGGTTAAGGTTCAGTACTGCTTTAACGACACGAATAAGGCCATTGCCATATTTAAGAGGTGATAAAATGCATCGACGACTGCATTCACGTTAGCTGAGTTTAGAAGAGATTCCCAGTTTATTGGGGATAAGTAATTATTGCTTGCATTATCGTCTGCTTTCAAGAAATCATAATAAGCTTCGCGAAGAATTAGACTAGGATAATTTGAATCATTTAAGGATCTTTCAAAGGAAAAGCTTTCATGACGAAAAGAGAAGGGAATTAGTGGATCTACAGCTATGTTAACAAATATAATAGGCCTATTTGAAAATAAAACATCCAAGAAAACACCTCTAGCGTTGGGAATGTCAATATGTTGATAAAAATTTAGAAACCCGTAACCCCGTGCTAGAGTTTCACTGTTGACTGCTGTGACAATACATAACTATGCCTAAATTGTCATTAGAGCACGTAACATTTAGTAAATTGAAGTCACCAAACACGTAAAAGTCAGTATATGGGATGCATAGACATAAGCGCTGAATAATGATGTAAAATAAACAACAAACAACATAAACCAAAACAACATAAGCCAGGAAATCCAACGAAGAATAGTCAGCGCTAACAGATGCCGTTGGAGATTGCGAATGTGTAATCGTACATCCTTTAGATTGTTTTAAATGTTTTCTTACAAAAGCCTCTGTTCCTCGAATCATTGCTTATTACAGGGAATCAGAAGATAGGTTTTGGTTTGATTGCTACGGTTATTAGTTTCATAGTATACTTCAACGGAATGTCAATTATTTTAGTGAAAAATCCGTTCCGTCAGATAGAAACACAATACACCGCTACATAGAAGATTAGTGGTAGAGAAGGAGCACGAAGCCTACATGTACAAGCACCCCATGTTGTGCCACATAGCTTCTGGACCTTATTGTAACGCGTACTGATCTTGGCAGCATTTTACTCTAAAGGTTTTTTGTATGAGAGAGAGAGTGCGGTCCAGGTATTTAGGAAACTTGTTATGGTGAAGTGTCACATCATTGAATGCTACTTAAGGTAGCTCCACATTTGGTAATAATAGAAATTTATTGAGATAACAGGCACGTTGTTCAGTATTACTTGTTATGATGTAGTCTCTATTTTCTAAAGCAGGCACTCGTAGTTGCAAGGTCATCCATCCGAGTTACCTCTATTTTCTCTGGTCTTGTCTGTTCCTGGTTAGAACTCTTCGGTCTTGTCCGGTCCTGTCTGGTGAAAACTAGCCTTGTCTTATCTTCTTTGGTCTTGTCTGGCATCGCCTAATCTTGTCTAGCCTTTCGTTTTCTTCTGATGGTCTTGCCTGGTCGAGTTTGGTCGTGTCTGGTCTTGTATAGTCTTGTCTGGTCTTTTCTGATCTTGTCTAGTCATGTCCGGTTATGTATGGTCATGTCCGTCATGTATGGTCTTTTCTGGTCTCCTTTGTTTTTGTCTGATCTTGTCTAGTTTTGTTGGGTTTTTTTCAGGTTTTATCCGTTCTTTTTTGCCCTCAGGTTTTCAGGTTTTATCCGTCCCTCTTGCATAGTCTTGTCTGGTCTTGCCTAGATTATTCGGTTTTGTCTGGTTTTGTCTGATTTTATCTGATTTTTCTGGTCCTATCTGGTCCTGTCTCGCCTTCTCTGGTCTTTTCTGGTTTTGTCTGGTGTTGCCTAGTCTTGCCGAGTCTTGTCTGATCCTCTCTGGCCTTGTCTGGGCTTGTACCGTCTTGACTGCTCTTGTATGATCTTTCCTAGTCTTGCCTGGTCTTTTGGCCTGATTTTATCTGGTCTTCTCTGGGTTTGTCTGGTCTTATCTGGCCTTATCTGGTCTTCTCAGGTCTTTTCTGGCCTTGCCTTACTTTTTCTGATCTTGTCTTTTCTGGTATTCTTTGGCCTTGTCTAGTCTTTTCTGGTCTTATCTGATCTTGTCTAATCTTCTCCGGTCTTGCCTGGTCTTGTCTGGTCTTATTAGGATTCGTCTGGCCTTGCCTGCTCTTATTTGCGCTTATCTGAACTTTTCTGGAAGACACAGACCATGAAATCTAATTGTACTTGTCTTGATCTATCTCGTTCATTCTTGTCTAATATTATTCTTTCTCATTCACTCTATTCACTTCTTGTCCTGTCTTGTTTAGTTTATTCGATTGCTCCATTCTTGTCCAATCTTTTCCAGTCAAATCTTCTCCAGTCTAAGTCCACTAGTTTTTTTCGAATGTTATATAGTTTTGTCCGTTCTTATCTAGCCTTGTCCATAATTGCTGAACATGTTTCAAGATTTTTTTTTTATATTCTCTGATACTCCGCAGGTATTGTCGATTATTTCTCATTCTTATTTCTCATTTTATATTTCTCAACGACTTTTGCACAATTACTTTTTATTTACCATACAGAACATTAAGGTTACGCTTGTGATGTTTTTAAAGTGTTAATGGCGGTGTTCTAATGCTTTCCTAATACGAATTAAGACTATATAGAAATAATGCAATTGCAAATAGAGAAAGTTTTTGTAAAACGCGAGAAGAAAAAACTTTACAGAAATTACAACGTTCTTTGTGTGTGTGTGTGTGTATTTTGTGCCGTTTTCAATGTAAATCTGTAGTGCGGAACATATGTGTAACGAAATGTCGCGCGGATAATTAAACGGTAGTTTAATATTTTGTGTTGGGTGTTATTAAAGTTCACGTCTCGACGATAATATTATATATAATCAGTTTTAATACCTCGTATTAGCATTAAAAAATTGAAATTGAATGTTGTAGAATTTTAATTTTGATAAATCATTTTTGATTAGGCACATCCTGTTTCAAATAACTACCTAAATTTAGTATTAGTATTACATTGTCTAGGTCTTTTTGTAAAAGCAGACTCAACCATGCAGTAGACATGTCCGAAGTCTCCGTACAAACCATAAACTAATATTACTAATGAATAGGATGGTTGCGACTGTTACTACGTAGCAATTCATACTTACATTGAACCGAAAATGTTTTAACCAAACTTATAATATTTAAAAATGTTATATAACTTATTATTCACAGTTATATAAATTTCTACATTTACATTCACGACTCAAGTTTCGACGCTTGACGATCATTTTCAAGTCGTTTCGTTTTCAAGACGTTTGACGGTCATTATATTACTAAGATTGAAGACAAGAACTTACTAATTTACAAATTCCAAAAGGAACTATTGTGCAAAGAATAAACGAAAATTTCGATCGATGCTATTGGCTGAAACATGAGAGGAGATGTACGGAGAAACAGACTGCGAAAACAAAACTAAACACTTCTTTAAGGCAATACAACATTTCTTTACATCGCCCCCATGAAGAAATATAAAACAACATACTAAGACATGGGTCTCAAATGAAATTTTTTCCTCAAGTAAGAACCTTAAAGATCTATTTGTTTAACAAAAAAAAATCCCATTTTAAGAGCTTATATCTTTTAAGTAAATGTAAACACAATAGATTAATCTCGCAGAAAAAAACTAAATTTCTTTAAGAAGACGATGGAAAGAGGGACAAACTTCCAGTACGTGGTATGGCAGACAATGAATTAATTAGATAATAAAACCAAAAGTCAAATAAAACAAACAAAAAGTCATAAGCAAATGGCGGCCTCTTTCAATCATTTAGAAAAAGCACCCCTGCTTGCAACAAGAGATATTCCACCGGCGGTTATTAATAATGATCATAGCTGATTCAGAAATCCGAGAAATCTATGTTTCTTGAAACCTACACAGTCACATAAATGTTCGAAATTTACCATAAACTGAGAATAAATCCAGGTACCGACCAGATTTATTCACGTGCCATATTATAATAGTATATTGTGCAACTAGTACGGCAAGTTGTCAATTGCCCACGAGATCGAAGTTGGGTTCGCTCATTCACTCAAGAGAACAATTAACAATACCGCACGAGCTGCAGATTTTGAGAGTATTTTTTATTACTCATGAGAGGGGATGAATCTTACAAGTCTGCGGTCCAAGGTCCATCCATAAAAAGGAATCTAAAATAAAGATTTTGCATCTTCAATTATCTCCGGTGATGCGGATTCGTCATAAGAAATCTCATCATTCTCTGGTATCACCATAGAATGTACACTCATTCTAAAACTTCTTATTCAATTTCTTAATGAAAAAAATTCTTCTTTTACTTTCACGTCACTTTTTTAAAAAATTGATTTTGATTGTGGTTTTTTAGTTACCTATTCGATTTTTATTGAAAATTTGGTTGCGCCAAGTATAATTGAATTGACAAACAGCCATTTGCCGTATTAAAAAACGGGCGCCAAGTTCTCCCTATTACCAACTTAGTAAATTGTTGATTTAACAGTGAGGTATCTCCAGCTATTCTCAATAGGTCTGTGATTGTGTCAGTACACAAAAACGAGACAAAACAAAACTGGTCAACTATCGACCATTATCCCTAGTATCGGCAGTTGACAAAATCCTTGAATAGAGCATGGAGATAAGACTAATACAATTCATCACTCTCTCTTAATGGTGCTACAGTTCTAGTAGGACCTGGACCTCCTCCCATAGCCTACATTTAATCACTAAGCACAACATATTCCCACAAGAACAACATGGATTTAGAAAAAACAAATCCCCTAGGACGGACATTTTTATAACATTATTATTATGTAGTATTAGAGTTATGTAGTATTAGTGCATTAGTCCTGAATGAGACAGACAAAGGGAGTATGCCGGTCGGGATATTTTGCAACCTGTCCAAGGCAGGACAAATTAGACAAGTTACACAATTATGGTATCGGGGGGAATGTGGGCAAATGGTTCCAATCATACCTCTATTATAGACAATGCTATGTCAAAATAGATCTTCTGAACGCATCGAGTGCGTCGAATAGGAACTTGCGTATATTAATATCGGTGTTCCACAGGGCAGCGTGTTTGCCCCGACTCTTTTCTCTATATACAGCTGACCTTATTCATTACATAAGTGGAACAGTGCATGCTATATGCGGATGATGTTAGTTTTTCAATTTCTCAAAACTCATTAAGCTATATGGAAGCGAATGCACCGATGGTTATCCTGAATTCTAAAAAATCCTAAATTCGTAAAAGTTTAAATATGTGATTTTGCAAACTCCTCAAAACAGGCCAATAGAAAACCTATTATTGGTAAATAGCAAAGACGAGTTGTCGAGAGGAAAAACCACACAATTTCCTTTGAATTACCTTCGAAAAATTCCTCACATGGAATATCACAACAGAGACAATTGTAAATAAAGTAAATCGTAAGATTCCCCTGTCCTCTACTATTTTCTCTATGTTTCGATTCCATGTTGTCTTTGGTCTTCCTCTACTTTTCTTTTTTGACCTTTAGCTTCCCATACTCTCTTGACTGGTGTTTTGTCTTCCATTCGCTTGAGGTGTCCATACCATCTCAGTTGGCAGTTCTCGATTCGGTTTGCTACTGGTTGCACCTTTAACTGTTCTCTGATGGTGTCATTTCTTATGCGATCTCGTCTTGTGACTCCTAACACTCTTCTTAGTTATTTCATCTCTATACTTTGGAACTTGTTTTTTAATCTCTTCGTTAACACCCAGCTTTCGCAGCCAAATGTTAGTATATGTACGAATACAGCTCTGTATATACTCATTTTTGCTTTTAGCGAAACTTCTTTCTTTCCCAGGTAACTATTTCTGAGGCTGTGGTACAACCTTGCTGAACTCTCTATTCTGTCATTAATTTCTATTTCATGGTGTCCCTTGCTATCGAGACGGACATGTACCCAGATATTTAAAGGTGTCAACTTGTTCTAATACCTTTCCATTTAGCTCAATGTTTATTTTTGTATCTGCTTTCCCACTAACCATGATTTTTGTTTTCTCTTCGTTTATATTGAGGTTCTTCTCTGCTAATGTCTCATTCCATATCTCCAAGTTTCTCCTCAGTTCAACTTCATTTCTCGCGAATATAACAAGGTCGTCGGAACGCACATTCCCTTATACGGATTGGTTCTAGGTTTCTATACCCCACACTAAATGAAGACGTTCTTTTCTTCGTTTCTTTCATTACCTCGTCCATAACTAGGTTGAATAAAGTTGGACTCAAAACGCCTCCTTGCCGTACACCCTCGTTTACCGTAAACTCGCGTGATTGCATGTTGTCTGTTCTAACAATATTTCTACTATTTTTGTACATGCCCATTATTGACCTTATTAGTTTTATGTTAATTTTCCTTTTGATCAGGGTTTCTTCTATAATTGATCTTGATATTCTGTCGAATGCCTTTTCCAGGTCAAGGAATGCTTGATATATTTCATCGTTTGTATTGCTTATTCTTTCCATCATTTGTTTAATCGTAAATATATGATCCTCTATACTTCTGCCTTTCCTGAAACCACTCTGTGACTCTTCGAGCTGTGGCTCTAGTTCCCGACTCAGTTTTGTTTCTAATATTCTCTCGTTCCCTTTCGATGCTATGCTTAGCAGGGTGATTCCTCGGTAGTTGTTACAGTCTCTTCTGTCTCCTTTCTTGTATATTGGCACAATGACCCCTATCTCCCAGTCTTTTGATACTCTGCCTTTCTCCCAAGCCATATTGCATATTTTTGATAATAACTGGGCTCCTTTTTCGCCCATATTTTTCAGCATTTCTCCTGTTATATTATCATGCCCAGCAGCTTTTCCTCTTTTGGGTCTATTTATGGCATTCTTAACATCTTCTAATTGTATGTGCTCTCTTTGTTGTTCTGTTTCTTCTATGTTGTAGGTTCTTTCGGTTCTGTCCACAATAATTTCATTGTTCAGCAGATTTTCAAATTATCTTCTCCATCTTTCTATTATGTCTTCTTATTCCGTTAATATTGCTTCATGTTCATCCTTAATTTGCTTAATTACTTAATTCTTCTTCCCAGATCTTATGTTTTTCAGAGTGTTGTAAAATAGTTTTTGGTTTGTATGGAAGTCAGCTTCGATTTTTCGTCCAAACTCCTCCCAGGTTTCTCTTTTTGCTTCTAATACTATCTCTTTGACTCTGTCTCTCTGTCTTTTATAATCTTGGTAAGTGGTATTATCTTCATTACGTAGATATATTTTCCATTTCTCTTTCTTTAGTTTATCTTCCTTTTTAACATTGTCGTTCCACCAGGCCGTTTGCTTTTTGTTTCTATTTATTTTCGTGTTTCCACATGTTTCTTTTGCTGCGCTAATTAGGGTGCTTCTGAATGTTTCCCAAGCTTCCTCCACATTATAATATTTATTAGTTCTTGTCTCATCTAACATTTCCTCAACTTTCTTTGCATACTTGTTCGCCACTTTTCTTATCATTAGTCTGTAGTTTTTTATCCTCTCCTTACTATTGTTGTTTCGCAGTTCTATTTTGTTCTTATTATTTCCCGCTCTCCGGCAGCTTATTGTCGTTTTCGCTTTTAGTAGATAATGATCACTCTTTATCTCGGATCCTCTTATAACTCTAACATCCCTTATTTCCCGCCTAGAGGAATTCCTCCTATTTATGAGTACATAGTCTATTATGGATTTTTCCCCTCTGCTTGGGACCTCTCTTGTGTATTTATGGGCGTCTTTGTGTTTAAAGAATGAGTTCATTACTAATAGGTTATTTTGTACACAGAAATCAATAATTCTGTGTCCATTGTTGTTTCTCGCTTTTTCTCCAAACTGTCCTATTACATCACTTGTCCTTTCATCTTTTATGCCGACTCTACCGTTTAAGTCTCCTAGCACCACAATTTTTCCGTAGCAATTTTCCACTATTTCTGATGCTTCTTCCAAAAAATTGTCTTTAGTTTCAGCTTTATCGTTATCATTTGGGCCATACAGAATTAGCAGATGTAATCTGCTGTTTCTTTCTATTTCTAATTCAATTTTGATTATTCTTCCAGATAGGCATTCCCATTTTTTTAAGTACTTGATTACATTTTTGTGTATTATACACCCAACTCCTCCTTTTGCTCTAACTTCATATGTGATCATCAGCTTAGGATCATCATATGACCTTCCTCTCGCTCTGTGAACTTTTTTCCCTTATTTTAGTTTCTGTAATTGCTGAGATGTTTATATCTCTTTCTTTAAATTCCTCAATTAGTTCTTTTTCTTTTCCATTTAGTCCTCTAATGTTCCATGTTGCCAAATTTATTCCTCGTAAACCATTTACATGCCGTGTCGTTGCCGTATTTCCCTTATCGTTAATGTCTGTTAATCGTTTTTTGAAGTATTATCTTCTACATTCTTTACTAGTACTAGCTTTTCTTCATCTTCACACCATTTCCATTCTTGGTCATCAATAAATAGTTTCTGGTACCCTATTTAAGTTTTCTTCCCCTTCTAGAACAAAGAGAGTACAGAAACGAGATAAGGGAACTGAGAAAAGAAAATGAACAAACCAAACGCGAAAATGCAAAACTATAGGAGCAAGTTAAGACAATAAATGCTAGGCTAGATGCGATGGAAAGAGAAAAAAGAAGAAATAATATTGTAGTACAAGGACTAATGCTGGGGGATGATGAAATGCTAACACTAAAGGAATCAATGGAAAACTTCATGAAAAACCAACTCGAATCGGATATAGGCGTAAAATCAGCTGTGAAACTAGGTATGAAAACGTACCTCGTGGAACTAATCAATGCAAATGAAAAAATGAAAGTCATGAAAAACAAAAATAAATTACGTAACTATGAAGAAGGAAAAGTATACATTAATGATGATATGTCAAGAAAAGAAAGAGAGATACAAGGAAAAATTAGGAAAGCTGCCCAAGAAGAAGGAATTTTTCCATTAGCATTAATTAGTTCCATGAGGTACGTTTTCATACCTAGTTTCACAGCTGATTTTACGCCTATATCCGATTCGAGTTGGTTTTTCATGAAGTTTTCCATTGATTCCTTTGGTGTTAGCATTTCATCATCTCCCAGCATTAGTCCTTGTACTACAATATTATTTCTTCTTTTTTCTCTTTCCATCGCATCTAGCCTAGCATTTATTGTCTTCCTCCATTAGTTTTTCATTTTCGCGTTTGGTTTGTTCATTTTCTTTCCTCAGTTTCCTTATCTCGTGTCTGTACTCTCTTTGATCTAATATGATCCCTTTTACCTCATCTGTTAGTTGTTTCATCGTTTCTAGTATCTTTTCTAGTTTATCACTCTCGGTTTTAGATTTACTTTTCCCAGGGGAGCGTGCTATTTTCTTGGTTTTGTTGCGGGTCTCATCCTCTTCATCTTCCCAGTTTTTCCTTCGTTTTCTTTCATCAGTTCTGTATTCGTCACTACTCATATTTAATTTCCTTTAAATATTCTTACTAAATACGGTCCTGTGCTCAGCTCTTTAAATTTATTTACAGCTGATTTCGGCTGTCGTTGTTATCTTGGATCGCGCCGCGATAAAAAGCCGCTTGCCCGGATTGACTCCTCGGAGGTTAGGCCTTTTTTTAAATATTTTTAAGGAACGTAAATTTCTACTTTTTATCTCTTTATTCTAGCCTTTCTTTACTTCTCTAATTACTCTATTAATTTCTTACTTTACTTACTTTAATTCTCTATCAGATCTTTTGGGTTGCACTCACTACTACTTCACATACACTTTACAGATATAAATCGTGAATTAAATTTCTCAGAATCTCCCGAAATTTGAGATTAGTTTCGGAGCTGCCTCAATCGAGCTGAATCGTAAGATCTATATTTTATTCGTATGCTCATTGTAAGGACATTTTCAGTGGTGCGGTGCTAATTCACTGTTATTTTGCACAGATATATTTCGTGTTGGCATATAGAATTATGATATGCCCCGCTTCCCCAACATGGAAAGAGTATTATAGGCTCAAGAAAAGGCTATCCGAAGCATCGTGGGAATTGGTAAGAGAACCTCCTGCAACCCCCTTAGGTTTTGGTTTGGTTAAGTTATAATAGAGTCAGGTAAATCGAGACAGAGTGGCCGAAACTTCAAAATAATAAAAATTAATTCAATTTTTATATACGTCAGAAAATTTATTTTCATTGTTTATGTTTTTTGGTTAGTAACGCGAGTTGTCGCCATAGTAACAACAAACAGAAATCGTTTAATAATGAAACTTCATTTGATTTACCTTGGGCTTTTACGCACGCTGTGGATACTTTTGTACACGATTATAATAATGGTATACTTCATATACAATAACTTACTTATTACTGTGTCCAATTTGGTGTGTGAGTAGATTATAAAAGTATATACAATTGTATCCCATTTAATTTAAGGCAAGAAAACACCAAAGCTCTTAGAAGAAAACTGAAGGGTATTTTGACTGACACAGGCTTTTACAGTATTGAAAAAATCACCCTTAAACAAAACACGTGTGTGATCTGTATACGTTATTATTTGGCTTAATTATTTATATTCAATTTTTCTGTAGTACTTCAATTATGTAGCTAAATTTATAATTTTTATTTCTGTATTTTGGACATGTTTTAGTATTTACTTCGGTATATCATAGTTAAAGTTAAATTGGACAAGACCCAACAAGACCGAACAATACCGGGCAAGAACGGACAAGACCGAGCAAAACCGAACAATATAGATAAGAAGCGGAGAAGATTGAACAAGAGCGGAAAAGGCCAGATCGATTAGGATCGGACAAGACAAAACAATACCAAACAAAATCAGGCTAGGCCAGACAAGATCAAACGAATGTTCATTTCGATAGCGAGTTGCCAATTTCTCTTAGCAAATCACGTTTAGGCCAACAAGCTGGTAAAGATTATAATGAAACAAAAACGAATTTCTGTTGAACTAAGAATATACAGAAGAGATAAAATAGAGATTGGTGAAACCATCGCATGTTATAGATAATCATACAAACTTAAAGAAACAGAACACAACCTGAGTATATAAATATATTCAGCCTTTTCGGAGCTCTATAACAATCATTGAGTATTTTTAGGACTACCAAAACAAATCTCAGTGTAATTTAAGTAAGTTGTTTTATAGCTTTCAGTCCACCTTCGTGGCACTCAAGAAAAACCATAAAAATAACATTGTTCTTAAGATCATGTCTTTCCGATACCTTAAGTGGATAGCCAGCTGTGGACGCGTTTCGAGTTTTATTTCTCATCAGCACAGTTTTGCAAAGCACTCACTTGAAAACCCATGCGGTGACCAGGGCAAGGTGTTTTTAATTTTGACATTTTGTGAGAGAGACATGCACTTAGCCGGTTAATTGATTAAACTGATAAAATAGAGCTATAAAATAACTTACAAATTTCACTTAGAATTGTTATTGTAGTCATAAAAAAGACTAAATAATTGTTATAGAGCTCCGGAAAAGCTGAATATATTTATATATTCAGGCTGTGTTCCGTTTGTTTTAAGTTTATACAGAAGAGAATTTATATTCAAGATGAGGCAGAGAATACTGTATACACAAAGCCTCTCAAAGAACACTGAACATGTAGTCTCGACACATAAATATTTGAGTAGTTTTGAACAGAAAATATTATACAGACATTTAGTTATACAGACTACCAAAGAAGAAAAATTACAAACAATAAAAATAGACCGGGATGACGAGAGAAGGAAAACTCCAGAGAATTCCAAATGGAAATTCAAAATAGGAAGTACTTAATAATCAATTTTAGACATAAGGATACTTGTACAAGATGGCAAAGAAATTCCGGACAGGACCATAAATATTCAGAAAACACTATAAAACATATTAATGTAGACAGAAGACTTTAAAATGAATCCAACTTTACCAAAGAAAAACTGACTACATTGGACGGAATTAGTCAAGATCACACAATACTAGTCGAGACCACAATGTTACAGAAAAATGTAATCAGGCAGATGATTCAAGAAATACAAATGGAATTTTTCAGCATTTTTTCTCCATTTCTTCCAATATATCCTCAAAAGACTCCATAGAAACCGATGTTTTCCACCAATGTCTTCCACCCCACAGCTTGTCGATAAGGCTATTGAAGTAAAACTATATCTATCGGCGTAAAAGTGACGTTTGGTTTGGTGAAGTTTGGTTGGTTTGTAATGGTGCTACAAAAAAATTAAGTATTTGACGCAACACATGATTTTTTGTTTACAGATTTTTATTGAAAGAATTTAAAAAATAATATACAATGTCTATCTATAAAATCTTGTTGTGTCAAAGGATGTTCAGAAAAGTCACGGCGAAATCGCAAAGTTGATTTACCATTGAAATTTTATTGCTTTCCTTCGAGTAATTCTCCTTCTCCTTCGCACCACGCATTGTTTAAGGATGATAAACCTATTTAGTGGATACATGCAGTACAAAATTATGTGTAAATAACTTATTAAATTTATAATTATTATAAAAAATTAAAACTTATGTAGTTCTATAAATACATACACCTTAAATATTCATTAAAAAATATAGACCTAAGGTGGTGTAAGATCAGTGGGGTGGGATCGTAAACGGGGCAAGATGGTAATCGGTCTATATTTGTTATAAGAATATTATAATGCTTTGTATGGTTTTTCGATTCAAATAAACTTCTTTCTTTATGGAAGCTAAAAAGGAATTTAAAAGTGTGTAATTTTTAAACAAATCGACTTATTTTAATGCGGTAAAATGCGGCAAACAAGGGCTACAGTATAGTCAATGTACAAGCCCCAATCAACCAGGAAAACAGACAAAATCCAGGCAGAACTGATAAATTCTGGGAAGAATTAGAAGATATTATCACTAAAATTCCAGAGAGGCACACCGTCATACTGCTTGGTGACTTCAATGCTCAATTGGGAAAAGAGAAAAAATACAGAAACATAGTGGGCAATAATCCGGCGCATAAGCGAACCAACCGCAACGGAGAACGATTGGTGGATCTGTGTAGGACTTTTGGGTTGATCATGAAGTCTACAGCCTTCAAACACTTGCCAAGGAAGCAGAAGACTTGGACTTCACCTAATACCCACCTGGGTGAATTCCAGATAGATCATATGGCCATTTCACGCAAATCCCAAAAGGAAATACAAAACGTGAAGGTACTAAGAAGCGCCAATCTGGACTCAGACCACTACCTCTCAAAGATCAAAATAAGACTCCAGCCTAGAAACACTAGATTACACAGAACCTCAAAAATTGTAAAATTTGGCGTCGAGCGACGCAAGAACAGTCAAGAACTAAGTCAGAGACTGAACAACACAGACGTAAACAACTGGGACCTACTGAAGGAGACTCTTGTCAAGGCGGCCAATGAACTCGCCCCTCTCGCTAGAAGAAGGAAGCATCCGTGGTGGACTGAAGACTGTGACAATGCAATAGCCCAAGGACAGATAGCCTGGCTGAAGTGGAATTCTAAAAAGACCAAGGAAAATTAGCATAAATTTACAGCTGACAGTAAATTTGTCGTTACAGCCAAGATAATTCGAGGAACCAAACGAACCTTCACACAAAACCAACTAACCCAAATCGAAGACAGCTTTGCTAAGAATAATTTCAGAGATTTATTTGGAACCTTTAAGCAGGTACTCAGAAAATACGCTCCGCCAAGCCTCCACTTCAGAGACTCACAAGGCAAACTGGCTTATAACGTCAAGGACAACTGCCACCTTTTGGCTCAGTACTTTTAATATCTACTCAACTGTGACCCACCCAGCGAAGACTTCGACTATAAACAAACCACATCAAACCCGGACTCGCTTCCCCCTTCATTGGAAGAAGTTGGCCAGATCATCCAACTTCTTAAGAATAATTAGGCAGCTGGAGAGAACTCTATCGTTGCAGAACTGTAGAAAGGTGCTGGAAACAATGCCGTGCGCAAGCTAACCGAGATCATTCAGGACATCTGGGAAACAGAGAAATTACCAACCGATTGGAAATCTGCTCTGATCCATCCGCTTCACAAAAAGGGAGATTTTACGGATCTAAACAACTACCGTGGAATTTCTCTCGTCCCGGTAACATACAAGATTCTCTCGAAGGCGTTACAAACAAGGGCAGAAAATCAGTTGGATAGTCAACTGGAAGAATAACAGGGGGGCTTCAGGAAGACCCGACTCTGTGTTGAACAGATCCTTAATCTTAAAACTGTACTTGCCTACTCCAAGATGAGAAACCGCAAGGTGGTTGTCGTCACCTTTGTTGATTTTCGGAGGGCCTACGGTTCCATCGATAAAGAAACGCTTAACAAAGTACTCCAGGAACTAGCACTAGACAACAAAAGTCGCAGACTAATCCTAGAAACTTTGACCAACACCCATTCCAAGGTTAAATTTAGAGGCGAGATTTCAGCAAGCTTAGAAATAAAAACTGGAGTGAGACAATGAGATGGACTTTCCCCACTTCTCTTCAACTGTGCCCTTGAAAAGGTTATGAGAAAATGGCGCAAGGAACTGAACAATTTGGGTGCTCAGAGTGGTATCTACCTGGGACGTAAGAACGATATACTGGTTGTAGATTGCCTGGCCTTTGCAGATGACATGGCACTGTTTGCTGATTCTCTTGAGATGGCAGTTAAACCAATGAAATTAAACCAATGATTGAACAATGCAGTTAAACTATCTCAGAAAACAGGCTGCCAAAGTAGGTCCTCAAGTGTCGCTGGAGAAAACAGAATTCTTCACCAACATTAGAGAAGCAAACAGAGAGATGTTACTAGAACAGGGAAACATCAAGAGGACTGAGAAATTTAAGTATCTCGGCGAATGGATTGAACCCAACTTATCAGAAAGAGCATCATTATCCATGAGAGTCAGCAAGTTAGAACTAGCCTATCGGCTGACTAAGAACACTTACAATAAAAATGCCTATCACGCAACCTGAAACTTAAGCACTACACACCAGTCTTACGACCAGAAGCCTTATATGCCACGGAGTGTCTTTCCTTGAACCGAAGGGGTCTAATAGAGAAATTGGAAATCAGAGAAAGGAGAATCTTTAGGAAGATCCTAGGCCCGGTAGAGGAAGATGGGGAGTTCCGAAGACGGCATAACTCTGAGCTCTACGAATATATTGAGATGCTCTCTGACTGTGCATGGAAAAGAAGGGTAGCTTTCTATGGCCACGTTGCAAGATTGCCTCCAAACCGCCTAACCAACCGTCTGTTCGCCTTCTGGCAAAACAAGAAGCTTCGTACCACTTGGTTGACAGAGACCGAGAAGGATATTAAAGAACTGGGTATAACAGATCTCAAAAACAGATAGTCTGTGAGACGCACCCTAAAGGAAGTCCGTGGATTTCAGGAAAAACCTCGAAGGAAAGGTACCCCTTGGACAGAAGAGAGAAAGCAGTTGCAGCGGCAGAAGATGCGACAATACTGGGTAAAGGTCAAAGCCCAATAGTTGAACAAGCGCGGTCCAAAGTAGGCCTATTAGAAAGAAGAAGAAGAAAAGGACGGAGCCAAATAAATATACGAGGATTTGTTATGATCATTTCATCAATAATTGTAAACTGGAGCACCCACTTCGTCCGTCTTATATCTCGTCTATTTTTTATAAAAAAGTAAATATAAAAAAATGTACACAATTCTGGCAATAATTTGAATTCTTAAGAAATCGCCAATTGAAATTTATTGAAAAAAGATCAGACTGCAAATAAGACTGGCTACGGAAAGATGGCTAACAGCTTAATGTGATGTATTGAACAACTGCATTCCATAAATGATAACTTTAATATGCACCGCAATGCAAAGGAAATGACGAGAACCAAGAGGAAAAAACGCCATCAAGTTTAACTGATGATGATGGCAGACTTGTAATCGAAGTCACAAACAAAGCGGAGAAATGGGAAAAGTATGTACCACAAACCTTTCAATGACACCAGATCAGACCACCATAATATTACCGCTACTAGTAATGAGAGAGCGACCATTACAAAAGACGAAGTTCAAAAAGCCATAACATCAATGAAGAATGCGAAAGCAGCCGACCCAGATAACATCCACTCTGAAATGATTCAGTTATGTTAACTCGCACCCAGAATTCCGGAACATCATTACTGACTTATTTAAACAAAGCTACAAACGGGACAAATTCCAGCAGACTGGATGACCTCTACGTTTGTTACAATCCCCAAGAAAACATCTGCGAAGAGACGCGACAAAAATAGACTTATTAGCCTGAACCACATTGTCAAGATATTTTTAAAAGGAACATGTGGGAGAGGCGCAGTTTGGCTTTCGGAATGTGCTCGGAACGAGAGAAGCCATCTTCACAGTCCAAATAACGATAGGTTATTGATATGATATGATATGATATGATATTGATATGATAGGTACTAGGATTAGGTAGCGATAGGTTAGAACAAGAGGTGCAGAGACATGGGACGAGATGTACACTTCGCCAAAGCGTGTTACACCGTACAACATGATACATTAATCCAGGTGTTACAGCAGACCGGCATAGATAAGAAACACTTAAGAATTATCGCAAACCTGTATTGGCTGTATTGGTTTTAAAACGTAAAGTTTTTAGATTTGCTTAAACAAAGTGCAACCTGGCATTTTTGGCATTGAATTCTGGACCGCCCCGACCAAGATTCTAGCTTGCAGCGCTGTTCATGTCCTTCCTTATGTTCTGGCCAATGTGCAACATTGTTGTATCTAATTTTATCAACAGGTACTGTGTTCCTTCTATTATGTCGTTTTGTAATTGGCGGATTTCTTGCTCTTCCTTTTATCGGAGTACTGACACAGTTACTGTTAGTCACTGTCAGTCACAGTTACAGTTACTGTATCAGTAACCGCTGAACGTTAAACCTTCCGCAATTTTCACGGAAAATTGTTGGAAAACCATAACCGAATGTCTGCCTTTTTCTGTACCAACCTGTTTATATTCCAACCATGCATTTCAAACAGCTAAATTGAAATAGTGAAACATAACTCTCAATAAGTCTATTTGTGTGAATATATTGCATAAATGTACGATAAAGCGCAGAAGCACAAAAAGTCATTTTTATCGGAATCTCCCATGGACATATTATATAGACGTATAATTATTGGACGTTTCACATGCCGTACTCTCCTTTCTTCTTGTCCCATCTTTTAACTTCATCTTCTTTAGTTCTAACGACATTTAAAGCCATATTTACTACTTGATTATCGTACCAACGAACTACAGGAATTTTACTGTCTTTGTAACAGAAGAATCGCAACTCCCTGTAACTGTAACTGTGACTGACGACCAAGTTTTTGTAATTTACGTTCTTCTTTCAATGAACATTTCTGGAGCAACAAAAGCGTCGTCAAATAATAAAATAATTATCGCAAATTATGTCCTCGATGATCAGGAATTCCGTTTGCTAAATGAATCGCTAGAGCAATTGTAGCAAAAAACAGTTCTTGCAATTGTACTGGAATTGTGGTGGATCCTTGGTATACAATTGAAGATAAACAATACCAGAGGCACTGCACAGCATAAATTTTTTTACACCCCATGGATTTGGTTTACCTTTTAATATACTGCTTTATGATAAGCTGAGCCTTGAATAATTGGTTCGTCGATGCAAAGTTTCTCTTCCAATTCTAGTTGTTCATATATACGTTCAAAAGCATGTATTATTGTACACACTTTCCACAGCTTATCGATTTTGTCGTGATCAGCATTTACATCAACAGCATATAAATTATTTCTAAGGCATTCGAATCTATTACGAAGCAGTGAAATGACATCTATAACTTTGAGTGTTGTTGCAGGTGTTCAGTACATTCTCAATCTGAGATAAGGAATTATATCCATTAGAATATGCAAAGCAACAAGTTTTTTAATTACTTCTTCATTAGTGTTCAGTACTTTTTTTGAAGCGAATAGGCGTTTGTGTTTGTTGCTAAATCCCAAAAAACTGTGTTTAGAAAATATTTAGCAAAATATTTCATTTGTGTCTGTGCTCTTCTTCTTTATTGTCGTAGACGACATTAGGCAGTTGATATGTAAGCAATGTTTGGAGTCTAACAATCTTTTGTTATCCAGAACTCGTTCTCTATATTTTTTTTCTTTTAGTTTGATGTAATTTGTTTGATAATGCAGGCAATGGAGTATTATCGCCTTCTTCCTCCCATTTATCGCACTGTTTTACTGTATCTTCATCTTTGACTTGGTCGTCTTCTTTAATATCTGATTCAGAAATGACTGATACTGCTGCTTCAGCTTGGTTCAAAGTCACTACCTTGTCTACATTCTTCAAATTTCCAAAAAACTGCATGGGTGGTATTTTGTCGTTATCTGTAGAAAAACTTGACACAAAATATAACGACAGCACCTTATGGTGGCAAATGCTCACAGCCTTTTTGCGAAACAATTATTAGCATTGCTAGTTCACAGTTTGGCTTTAACGAGCGCATTCTGAGCACAGTCCAAGTCATGATACAGAGGTGTAGAAACACGGGACGAGATGTACACGTTTGTTACATTGACTTCGCCAAAGCGTTTGATAGCGTACAACATGATACATTGATCCAGGTGTTACAGGAAACCGGCATAGATAAGAAAAACTTAAGAATTATCGCAAAACTGTATTGGCATCTGACAGCTGCCATAAAAGTGGACAACATCATCTCGCAAGATGTATGCATCCGGATAGGCGTGAGTCAAGGTTGTGTACTATCTCCAATCTTGTTCCACATATACGCTGAGAAAATGTTCCAAGGAGTATTAAAGGTAAACGAATACGCTGATGATACCATCATAGTAGAGTATAATGAACAAGGTCAAAACTAGGAGCGAACAGTATGGACTCAGATTAAACACCTCTAATGCAAAATACATGATGATATCTAAAAACGAGGGCCCACACTAAGATACACTAATACTTAGAAATATTAAAATATGTCTACCTGGGTACTCTCATAAATGACAACTGGGATTACACCAAAGAAATTCGTGCAAGAATAAAACAGGCCAGATCTTCTTTCTACAAACTAAAGAAAATGTTCTTCTCCAGCGACTTGTCACTTCTACTTAAAATCCGGATGGTAAGCTGCTATGTCATGCCTGTTCTCCTATATGGTGTGGAGGCCTGGACATTGACAGAGGCGACGCAAAATAGACTGGAGGCTTTCGAGTTTTGGATATATGGACGCATCTTGCGCATATCATGGATCCATCATATCACAAATGAAGAAGTACTCCAAGAAGTCGGTGAAAATAAAGATCTGCTCAACATTGTCAAATGAAGAAAGCTGCAATACTTAGGTCTCAGAATGCGAAATGACAAATATCGCATATTACATTTAGTCTTGCAAGGAAGAGTAGATGGGAGAAAAGGACCAGGCAGACGACGTAACTCCAGGCTTAAGAACTTACGCCAGGATTCAGCCTTGCATCAATTCAACCATTTCGTCAAGCAGTTTATAAAGCCAAGATTGTCATGATAATCGCCAACATCTGCAACGGATAGGGCACTCTAAGAAGAAGAAAGCTGCAAGTGATTCGGCAGCTATAATCTCTTTACGACACCTCTTTTCAATATACACTATTGTATAAAGAGGTACGTTGAGCGTTTTAGTCTACAAGGAAATCTTTAGTCTACTTCCTTGTCTCAAGAAAGTACGTTTGAAAATTCACATTCACAATAAGGTAGTGGTATACATTTCACTCATTTTTATACGTTTTTTTTTTATTGCAGCAACTAGCGTGGAGATGGCTTACCCCATTCTTGATCATGACTTGTTTTGGAAAAAGCTGTTTCAGCTGAGTGGATGAAATGGACAACAGCACAAATATATTTACATTTGCCTGAGAGCCCTGCCTTGCATGTATTGTATACTCAGCTTTGGTTACATTGCCATCACATGCAATTTTTTTTTAAATATTTTTTTTTTAACATATTATAAGATCCTTAGAGAAATAGAGTAAAATAAATTGATACATACTGTTATTTTTACGTTATAAGTTTTGGATACACTTGTCTAAGCTACAATAATAGCGGTTCTGGTTACCATACCATTTAAGTGTTTGTTCTCCACAACAGTAAAAACATGTCCGGACCGATACAATTTTTCCTTTTAGGTTTAGGAAGGTAATTGTTTGTTATCTGTCGAAAGCCGTATTTTATAGTATTTTCCATTTCTTTTTTTCACTTGTCAATTTTTTTCCTTTAAAATTTAGCCTGTCTGCAAACTGGGTGCCGCGGCACCCAAGTCTGCCGAGAATTATTGTTAGGGGTGCCGTAAAAAAATCACATTTTATTATTTTTTAAGCATAAATTTTAAGTTTCTAGTTGATTCCAGTAAAAATTTAGAATAATTTGGTTTTGAGTCGTCGTCGGAAACTTGTCATCTGTTTTATAAAAACCGGATGTAGTTCGTATTTCTGTTTGTTGAGTTTTAGTATGTTATAGTCTAGCGCAGTTGTACTGACACAGTGAAAGTGTGACAAGTTTATCTTTATCTTCACATCAATAAAATTGTGTGCATACAATATTCTCAATAATAGGTAAACATAACATTAAAATACGAGTTTTTAAATACTGAAATATTTTCTTTTTTGGTAGTTTAAAAAATGGACAAATTTCTTGTAAGAAAGAGGAGTATGGACGAGAATTCATATTTGCAACCAGGTACAATTGACACAAATTCCAGTGGTACTAATGAAGATAAAGCTCCAACTAAGAAAAAAAGCATGTAAGAATAAGACCCGTTTATACCAAAAAAACTATTTGGAATACGGGTTTACTTGGAACGGTGACAAAATATCTCGTGACCCAAAATGTGTTGTATGTGGAGAAGTACTGGCTAATGAAGCTATGGGGCCTAGCAAACTATTGCGTCATTTTTCGATGAAACATGCTCATCTTTCTTTAAAAAAATGTGGAATATTTTAAGACTGCTTTGTTTACAACACAAACAAAGCAGTAATTTTACAAAACAATTGAAAATTTCTGATCGTGTTCAAGAGGCCAGTTACGTAGACGCAGAAATAATAGCACAGCAAATGAAACCACATACAATAGAAGAGACATTAATTATACCGTCTTGTTTAGCAATTGTAAAGGTAGTGCTCGGGGAAGCACTGAGAAGAAGCTGCAGCTGAAATCAATAATATTCCATTATCACACGACACAGTACGAGGACTTATTAATGAAATGACTGATGAAGAAAATGTTGTTTTGAAAATGAAAGAAGCTAATATGTACTCTTTGCAAGTAGATGCAAGTACTGACATTAGAGGAAAAGCTCAGTTATTATGAAAAGCGATTTATTGATAGCGGCGAAAAAATGTTTGAACAATTTTTATGCTGCAAATAATTTGAAAGAACGACTACTGGGGCTGATGTTTTTAATATTTTAGATCAGTATTTATCATCAGTTGTCATGTCTTGGGAAACATGTGCTGGTTATGTACGGATGGTGCACCATCTATGGTCGGTTACATAAAGGGATTTGTGTCTCTTGCTAAAAAGAAGAACAAGAAAATCGTATCAACACATTGTTTTATATTTCAACACATTGTTTCTATTGTTTGGGATCTCAATTAAAAAATCTTATTCTTCATACAGAAGTAAGGTGACTCTCTAAAGGGCGTGTTTTGAGCCGTTTTTACGATTTGAAAGCAGAATTACTATTATTTTTTTAAGAAGAAAACCAAAGCAAATATTGTAGTGGTAGTGGTAGATATTTTTGAACAAATGAATAAATTGAACTTCAGAATGCAGGGAAGAAATGAAAATATTTTGACTTCTTCAGACAAAATAGTGGCTTTCAAAGGCAAATCGAAGTTGCGGATAAAGAAAGTAAGCCAAAGTAATTTGGGAATATTTTAAAGAACTTAAGAAATTGAAAATAGCCAAATTCGGCAACTTATTATTGAGCAATTAACAACTTTAGGGACAAAAGTTAATAATTATTTTTCCGATATCAATGTGGAAAATTATGATTTGATGGCATCAGTTATGGAAAAAAAATGATTTGGAACTTATAGAAGAGGAAGAATTGATGAATATTCGAAATGATTGAACACTCAAACTAAAACATGAGGAATTAGAAGTAACCTGCTTCCGGATTGAGATTAGAAAATAATGTCCCAACATAGGACTACAAGCACTCAAAATTCTCCTACAATTCTCAATTTCATATTTGTGCGAGCTTGGCTTTTCTGCTTTGGTAAACATCAAAACTAAAATAAGAGAAAGACTCAAGTCAGTCGAAGATGAAATGAGAGTATGTGTATCTCAAATTCGCCCAGACATTAAAAAAATATGCTCATCACACCAATCGCATGTTTCTCATTGAATTCCTTAAGCATATTATAAGTAAATTGGTAATAATTGTTTTTATGTTCATCTAAAAGTGCTAATATATCTCGTATACATATTTGTTAATAAAATAATATTATAATAAAAATAAATCTTGTTTGTATATACAATATTTCTTTTCAAAGTTCTTTTAATATATAAGTACATATCCATATTTATACGTGGGAGATGAAAGGATGCAGGGTGCCGTGAGTTTCAATTGATAATGTTGGGTTGCCAGCAGCAATAAAACTTTGCGAACCACTGTTTTAGAGTGCCGGCGAAAGTGCTGCCTCTATATTTCGAGCAAGCTCCCTTGTCTCCTAGTAGAGGATTCTAGAATTGTGGGGCTGCCAACTTGCAGTATAATAACGTACCTTTAGAGTTGTATACAAACTGTATGATCAGTGCTTAATATGAGAATAGCTATTAGATGTTGGGTTTATAATTATTTTACTGATAGTTTTTTTGGATACAGACGCTGAGCCCGTAGCATTTGCTGCTTCCAGCTACATTGCTAGTCCCGCACTGTCTGGTGTATTGTCCGCCAATGATTATTATTATTATTATTCTTTTCAATAGGAACTGGAATGGCTGATCAAAATAATTTATAATAGGTAAATATTATGGTAAATATTTGATTTTTTTTTTTCTTCTTTTCAATATGTATCTATTGAAAATACATCACCAACTTTGATCCTGAAATAAAACTCTATTAAACTACTAGTTTATCAGATTTGTTACACATAATTAATAACAAAGGTATCTATGTAGACTTTTAGTTAGGCAAAGAAAATACATTTAGCAAATAGATTGTTACTAAATTACTTAAATTACTACTTACCATCCAGACTCGTAGCTATTCATAAGAGTTCTTAAAATCAAAGAAAACCTTTTCAAAAATTTAGTTCACGAACATTAAACAAGAATCAATAAACGTTTCTCCTTATTAATTTAACAAGATTTATGTTAATAAAAAAAAATTAACTACAAAAGAATGAAATATAGAATAAAAAAATGAAATATTAATCCGCCAAGTTGCCGTCTGGAGGTATCATTAAAATCACCACATTTACTCTTTCGCGAACATAAATTTTACCCAATGAATTTAACGTCAATCAACTTTTTAAATGTTAATCTGGATAAAATTCAACTGCGAAATGATTAATAATTGTAATAAACAGGGGATTAAAATAATATTAATAATGATGAAAAAAGTCGATTTGTAACGTGAAAAATCACCATCACAAAGCATAGAAAGAAAGAAATATGCATACAAAATATATTATAATAAATTCAAAATAATAAATCAAGACACACGATGATATTTACTTGAAATTATGGTGCCATTGTCATGATAAACGCAAGGATAAATACTCGGACATTATTTATTGTTTTTCAGGCATAATAAAATAATTATTATTGTCTTTATAAGTACACGCGGGCGGCGTGTCTACAATGCCCGTATTAAGAATCTCTCGCCTTTATTTAAATCCATTAAATCTTGTATACCTTTCAATAAACAATAAAATTTATTTATTGTAAATTAAGGCTCGATATATGTCATAATACATGAAATTTATTGTTAACAATAATAATACAAGACTAGGCTGACAACCCTAGAGAGACAAAAAGAGACAAACAAGACTAGAGAGACAAAACTAGAGAAACAAGTCTAAACAGACAAGACTAGACGGACAAGACTAGACAGACAAGACTAGACAAACAAGACTAGACAGTCAAGACAAGACATACAAGACTAGACAGACAAGATTTCTTCTTCTTCTTGGTGCCTTGTATGATTTGATCTTACCTTGTATGATGAGCTGCAGTAGGTGGTATTTATTATTTCGCATGATGTGTCTCAGGTAAGAGAGCTTCCTTATCTTGATGTTTGGCATGACTTCGATCTGCTTTCCCTTTCTTCTCAGAACCTCTTCGTTCGTTATTCTGTCAACCCAACTGATCCGCAGAATTCTTCGATATACCCACATCTCGTAGGCGTCGATCTTCTTCGAGAATGCTTCTGTTAAGGTACATGCCTCCATACCGTAAAGCAAGACCGAAAAACATAGCATTTCACAATACGTATTTTTAACTTCAGGCTAAGATTGTGACTGCACAGCACGGATCTCATACTTATAAAGGCTACTCTTGCAAGTGCGATTTTTGTTTTAATTTCCACCGAGTGGTCCCATTTCTCGTTCATGTTTTATCCTAGATATGTGATGCGCTGTACTCCTTCAATAGCTGTGTTTTTTGCGTACAGACCAGTATCTTGCGGATTTGCCAATTTGCTTACCACCATGTACTTCATCTTGCTTGCATTGAGTTTGAGACCATATGCTTCACCACTTCAGCTATTCTGCTTAGTAAACTCTGCAGTCTTTCAGGTGTGTCTGCGATCAGCAAGGTGTCGTCTGCGTAACGGATGTTGTTAATTGCCTTCTTCCATTACGTGCAGGGTATCTTTAAATAGTTCTTCTGAATATACGCTAAAAAGAAGTGGTGACAAAATACAACCTTGACGTACTCCACGTAGGATTTTGACTTCGTCAGTGTGACTATCCTCTACCCTGTTAGTCGCTCTCTGCTTCCAGTAAAGGTTACCGATTATTCTGATGTCCTTGTCGTCCATTCCGGTGTACGTAAATATTTCAAGCATCTTCTGGTGCTTTATTTTGTCAAACACCTTTTCAAAGTCTATAAAGCATACATTTACGTTCTTGTTAACATCTCTGCATCGCTGAATGAGAACCTGAGCGGCAGAGAGGGCATCTCTGGTTCCAAAACCACTTGTGAGCCAAATTGTGTGTGACCAATTTGTTCTTCGAGCTTGTGGTATATGCGCTCGTGGATGACCTTGAGGAAGAGTTTAAGTGCATGGCTCAGGATACTAATAGTTCGGTATTCTCCACATTTTCTTGCATTCATTTTTTTTTGGGTAGAGTTATGTATCTCACTAGAACCAATCCGATGGAATATTTCCGGAGTCGTAAATAGCGTTAAATAGTCTTACAAGTATCTCTACAAGTATTTAACCTAAACTTCATCGGGTCCAACTGCCTTCCCATCTTCCATTCTTCCGAGTGCTTTCTCCACCTATGAAGTTGTAATTCGTTGACCTGATATAGCGATATTCATATGTTGTTCTTGTGGTCTTATATCGTCACATAGTTCCTAGGTGAAGTCTTTCCATGTTATACTTATCTTCTAGGCTGTGTATTGCTTGTCCGTGCTTGTCTAGCAACGTGTTTGCGTCAAGTTTTCTTCGAGTTTCTGTAATAAACTTGATCTTCTTACTGCCGTATATGTCGTGCCTTGCTTGCAGTTCTTCTAATTCATAGCAGTCTTTTTCGTGCTTATTTTCTTTTGCTGCTCTGATGTCACGTCTAATTCTTCTTTGCAGTTGCCAGTATTTATCTGCATCTTTGTTTTTATATTGTCTCAGTGGATCCATTTTTGCAAAATTTCTTGTGTCATGATGTGTCATGCCACTGCTGTTTTGCTCTCCGGCCGTATTGTCTTATTGTTTCATTTGCCACTTCAATCGTTGCCTTTTTATTGTGATTCCACAGGTCTTCTACATCTGTCTCTGTGTTGTTAGCGTCTATTTCCAATTTTGTCTAAAGGCAGTCGATGGCTTCTGCCTTTACTACAGTGTCCTTCAGTTTTCGGGTGTTTATTCGATTAAATTTGATTTTCTTTGCCATTTTCCTTGACCGAAATTCTACCTCTGCTATAAGCAGATTGTGGTCCAAAAGCACGTCAGCGCCTGGCTACGTTTTACAAGCCTGGACAGTGTTGCGGAATCTTTGCTTTATTCCGAGAAAATCTTTCTGATTGCGGACTATGTGACCGCGGGCGATTTCCAGGTGTACAGTCTCCTAGCTGGTAAAAAGTATTCATTAGTGCCAGCCGCTCCTCTTGGCAGAACTGCACAAGACGGTTACCTCGTTCGTTTCGGATTCCTAAACCTTGATTTCCTACTGTATTGCCTTCCAGCCCTCTTCCAACCTTGGCGTTAAAGTCGCTCATGATAATAGTGATTTCGCTGTATTTAGTTAGGAGTAATTTGGTTTTCAGATCGGCGTATAACTCTTCTATCTGCTGGTCCGTTGCGGTTGTTGTTGGTGCATATACTTTAATTAGTTTAAAATCTACTGGACTTGCAAGTACTTTAATCATACCTAGTCTATCTGACTGCGGCAGGAAGCTGGTCACTGCTTGTGAGGTATCTTTCCTAACTATAAAACCTACACCATTCCTATGGTGGTTATCGTCTTCTCCTGAGTAATACAATGTATGATTGTCTACTACACAGCTTCCAGATTTAGGCCATCTCATTTCACTAATATCTAGGACTGCTATGACCAGTCTCTTCATTTCAAAAAATCAAAGGATTTTTCCTTGGTCATATAAACTCCGCACGTTCCACGTGCCTATTCTTTTCATCACATCTAACCGGGAGATTCTTAGAACGAAGAGGAAGATTCTTATTCATCGCAGTTTGAAGGCCGGTTGAATCATATGTGCTTTCCGTCCATGAATATTTGGTAACGAGCCGTTAGGGAAATCATTCTTCGATATCCTTGCCCCAGTAATGAGATAGCTGCTGCCCAATCTCATGCTACTTTTGGTCCGCACACTAGTATTTTATTTCCTTGGTACAAACCATATCTGGTGAGTGTTCCCCTATCCGCCACCTGGGGAGGCGCACAATGGGGGAGTAGTAAACCCCTCAAGGTAAGACAAGACTAGTGAGTAGTATTGTTTGTCAAGACTAGACAGACAAGACTTAGAGAGACAAGACTAGGCAGACAAGACTCGACAGACGAGACTAGACAGACAGGACTAGACAGACAGAACTAGAGAGATAAGACTTTTTTTAATATGGGGACTTAGCAAGCACTATTGATTTAATTTGTGAAGACACCCGCCCCCGAGAAACATCTTGGAACTGCTCTAGGCATAACAAGGTGTCGCTGTATTTATTTTTCCTTTACATTCCCCTTCCACATCTAGTGATTATGGGTTCAAGGGGTGAGTTGCGGTTTTCCTCTTGATTTCGGCATGGGGTCTTTTCGATTCGTCCTGCTCTTTCATGTACATAATGTCTTGGATCATTTTCGTTGTTGCAGTCCAGTCGTGCCCTAACTTAATCATTTGGTCGACTACTCTTATGGGCTCTAGGGTTGTATTTGTTCCACTTTCCCAAATTTCTCTCTCCGGTATCCATCTGTGGTAATCAAAAATAGTGTGAGGTTCTCTGCCTTAAAGGCCACAGTATTCACAGAGGCTATCGCTTGCTCTAGAGATGCTATAGTAGGTAGTCTATGTAGGTAACATCCATAAAAATTTAACTCCTGCTGTCTAGGTAAAGCCCATTTCTCCATGTCAGGGATCAATAATCTCGTCCATTGCCCCTTGTTTCACGATTACCATACATTATTTTCTCGAGTTACTTTTTGTGCTATTGTCGAAATGTGTATTTCTGAATAGTTCTCTCTCTCTCTTTCTCTCTCTCTCTCTCTCTCTCTCTCTCTCTCTCTCTCTCTCTCTCGTACCATTAGATTTATTGGTGGTATGTCAGAGATCACCTGCGCGGCATCCCTCGAGATATTCCGGTAAGCACTATACACTCTGAGTATCATTTTGCGTTGAATTAAAAATAACTTACCACTGGGCACTCGCTCTGTCAAGGAACTTGCCCAGACCGAAGCTGCGAAGAGCATAGTCGAGTGAAACACCGAATATAAGAGAATTCGCTTGCTTCTAGGACCACCGACGTTAGGCATTAGTTTTTCTAGTAGCAGCAGCAGTTTTAAGGGATCTTCTGCGACTATATCGATAAACATTTGTCAATTCTTATACTTTGATATTTTATAGCAAAATAATCGGTTTATTCTTTCTCAGCCCTGTTAAGGGTACTGATTCCATCTTCTGTGAAACAAATACATCTTACATCCAGGCGCCGACTATTGCTATGGCCCTATTTGGTCTAAGTATTAGTGATCTTTCTGTTTTTCTTATGGCTACTAGTGCCAGGTCGCCAACAAAACCTGCGGCTTTTACCCCGTCCAGTAGCTCGAGTCTTAGGACTCCGTCCAACATGACGTGCCACAGCATCGGACCCAGCACCGATCCCTGCAGATCACCAATGCAGATATAGCTCTTCTGTCGTATTGTGTGCCTGTAGGACAATTTTAAGACATACAGACCTGTACGAGGAAGGCATTTCTATAGGCTTATCACCTTTCCTTATTAGGACAAGTTTCGCTATTTTACATATATCTGGGAAATGCGTATGAGGTTCATTGTATCCAATACGTATTTAGCAAACTTTTCCACTGTAGTTTATATATCCTCCGTGGATAGTTCATCTGCGCCTGCGGCTCTACCGTTTTGGAGGCGCTGGCCCATGATAATTCTTCCTCGATCAATTAAATTATCTCCAATACCATGATTGTTCATGTATAGAGCAGTCTTTCCTTCCGTATTTGGATGTTTAGGTGCCTTACTTTTAACCCTCGCCTTTCAATCTGGCATGCATCCCCCATATGTTTTCATTGCTCTCATAGCAGAGTTTTTGCCAAAGGGTGCGTTTCGATTTATTGATTGGGAATCTAATTGTCTTTTTCGCTGTTGAGTACTCCTGCTTGTATTGCACATTACTCTGTGTTGGGTGTTTTCTGATTTTACCCTGGTGTATTCGCCTTGCTTTATTGCCTTTAATGCAAGCTATGCTGCAGCGATTGTATTATTCCACCAGTAAACTCGTCTTATTTGTACGCGTTTCATTTTAGGTGGCATTTAAAATGCCATCACAAGTATTTGAAATTGTTTTTATAAACGATTGTGGTGTACGAACATCTGTGTTGTTTCTTCTAGATCAGGGGTCTCCAAACTACGGCCCGAGGGCCACATCCGGCCCGCGGACAGATTTTGTCCGGCCCGCGGAGAGCTAGCATACTTGAAAACTCCTTTTAGAGAACATATTTTTTATAGAAAATTAAATTTAGTTTACTGAAGTATTCTAATTTTATGTTGAATAATTATTAATATGACATCTACATTGATATGGTCATGGGCTAACTACTCATAACATTGTTGTAGGCTTATTATTATTGTTTTTGTGATAAGTTGGATAAAGAAACACAGAATTGTAATGAGTAAAGACATGTATAATATGCAGAAAATTTAACTTCAGTATATAATAACTAACAAATTATTGAAATAAATCCAACTAACATTTTATACATTTTAAATAAAAACATAACTTATAACAAGCATAATGACATATGAAATACTAATGAGATTTATGTAATTGAGATTTTCCACTGACAATAGTTTATAGTTGTGGACTAATTTTACTTGTACCAATTATTAAAAGAGATTTAAGATGCTCATCAGTTAATTTAGATCTGTAAACATTTTTTGTGTACTTCATTTTGGAGAAGGTCTTCTCACACAAATAAGTAGTACCAAAAACAGAAAACAGCCCACGAGCAAATTTATGCAAATTATCAAATTGTGTCAGTGGAAGACTCTTGACTGCACTGTAGATCAATCATTTCCATTTGAAGTTCCGGGGCTAGGGTTTCAATGTCAGTATCAAAAGGATTCTGAAAACTCTTAGTTTGATTCGCAATGGCATCAAAGTCCGAGAAACGAGTATCAAAATTTATTTTCAAAGCACTCAAAGTTTCGATTGCAAAATAGATAGGAAACTCAGTCTCAGTGGTGTGGCTGAATATTTCACATGTTTTAAAATGTGAAAAACATTTACTTCGTAGTTGTGATTGAAACAGTATCAATTTCTTCCGGAATGATTTGATATTAGTGTATAAATCAGGAAGATGCTGGTTTTCTCCTTGCAATCTCAAATTCAGTTCGTTCACATGTTTTGTCAAATCAACATAGAATGCTAACTTCCACAGCCATGCGTTGTTTTGTAATTCAGTAAGAGGGCGATGCTTTTCATTCAAAAAAATTTCGATCACTGCTCGAAGTTCAAAAAAGCGCCGAAGTACTTTCCCACAACTAAGCCAACGTACGGCAGTATGATAAGGTAAGTCATTTTCTCCAATCTCTTCAATAAATTGTCGGAATTGTCGGTGATTCAGCCCAAAAGATCTGAAAAAATTAACAGTTGATATGACTGGTTTCAGAACTTCAGACATATCCAAACATTTTCCGCACAAAGACTGTTGATGAATGATACAATGTAAGACTAATGGTTTTGAACCAGCGTCATTTTCTACAGCCTTTGACACAAGAGCGACCACTCACTCCTTTATCTTTCCCACTCATGTTTTTGCCTCCATCAGTTGTAATACATTTCAAGTTTTTCCATCGAAGGTTCTTTTGATTAATGGCCATTGCAACTCCTTTAAAAATATCTGTACCAGTAGTTGTGCCATGAATACTATACATATCAAGAAGTTCTTCATGCACTTCATAGCTTTTATCTACTCCTCGGATATAAATCAACACCTGAGCAGTATCTGACACATCCGTTGACTCATCCAAGGCCAAAGAAAACCACTCAACATGTCCATTTTTGTCGAACAGTTGAGAGGATATATTTTCAGCGACACTGTGGCTCGAAGGGTAGAAAACACCCTTCGAGCCACAGTTTTTGCTGACATACTGACAGTTTTTAATAAATTTAACTTTTCAGGGCACATTTCTTCGGCTACTGCAATTATGCATTCTTTGATCATTTCTCCATCGGCGAATGGTTTTCCACGTTTTGCAATTTCAAGAGCCACACGAAAGCTGCCACGAGTTGCAGCCTCTTGTTCAGTTTTGAGTTTTGTAAATGAAGATTGCTGCGATTTCAATCGGCGCTTCAGAGCTTCGAATTTTTCTGTCCGCAAACTTCCTGTATATTTTGAGTAATTTTGAAAATGTTTTGTTTCATAATGACGTTTAATGTTATATTCCTTGAGAACAGCTATGCTTTCATTGCAAATCAAACATAGCGCCTTGTTACTGGACTCAATTACGAAATACTGAATGTTCCACTGATTTTTGAATTTTCTGCATTCACTGTCAATTTTTCGCTTCTTTTCCATACTACTAAATCACGCACAAAAGCAACAATTCAAATCAAAATACTGTTACAAGGATGTCTTAAACTTAAACACGCACAAACACGTTTTAAGGAGGTACGCACTATTTTATTTCACAACAGCGTCATAGGAACTGACTTGTGGTTGCGTCACTAGCCTTCTTATATATTCCAATTACTGCCATCTAGAAGTGAGTGGAAGACACCAGAACTTTCTCGAACCAACGAGATTATTCTGTACGTGCTATTAGCACCATCTCTTAGCGATAGAAGGTACTACCTATTTCCGCTTGTGTCCACCAGATGTCGTGTCACGTTTCTAGAAACTGCAGATAATGACAGGAAAATTAATAATATGCAGTGTTGCCGTTTTGCGGACTTTAGTCCGATTTGCAGCCTTTTTTAAACGTTGCGTACTTTTTCGGACTTTTTTATTTATCAGTGGACTAATTCACTTTTTACTACCGGCAACAATGATAATATGGTTTTGGCCCTCGGAACTTACTAGAGTAATCAGTATGGCCCTAAGGCTGGAAAGTTTGGAGACCCCTGTTCTAGATTATTCAGACCTCTTCTAAATTACCTAGTGTGGAATTTGTGAATGTCAGCATTGATGTAGTAGTCCAGCCGTTTTTGCTTGTACTGAGAGGGAATATTTTTGTGTTCTTATACCATGTAAAGTAGATAGGTGTGGTCACTCAATGACTCTCTTGCTCCAGCAGCTGCCAGTTTCTGATTTTTTGAGCTAGTTCACTTATGGTAAACGTAAGGTCAATTAAGAAGACTAGACAGTCAAGATTACCTATCTTGATTTGAGAGATAATACTAGATATACAACACTATACTGATAAGACTAGACGGACGAGACTAGTCGCATAAGACTAGAAATAAAGTCTTTCTGGTCATGGTAATTGTTTGAAAGAATCTAAGGCAGTTAATTCAGAGAGCCACTATGTTCGGTCGCCACTGGACTTATAAATCAAAATTGTATATTTTGATGAGAATTATGTGTTTATTCCTATCTAAATGCACGTATAACGACGCGCTGGGGGAATTTCTCTTGTAGATATAACACAAATTTATTGAGAGGGTTACATTTGTACTAATGATAAATATATTTTATTAAAAGCAAGCAAGCTCAATTCCCGATTCAATCTTCCTGCCTTTTTTATAATATATTCTGTATATTATACATATTATGAATGGATGTCTAGAGAGCATCCCCCACGCTATTAACTAGCGTACCGTAGATAGTTTTACCACCGCGGGTACGTGACGAAGGGAACATCCGTCACGTATCCCAACCCAATAAATACAATTTACATATGTGGCGTTGCGAATACGAAGGGCGAACTCAACAAATGATGGTTTCGAGAAAAACGCATTTTAAACTTTTTTTATCCATTGCGGATAAAGGACCAACTCAGCAAAGACTGAAGTCGATTTTGATGAACTTATGACGAACTCAACATGAAAACTATACCTGCGGATTCTCGAGAGGGTTCTGATCAGATCCGTGAAAAAAAAAATGACACAATGTTGAGTTCGTCCTTCGTATTCGCAACGCCTCATATGTTAAATACTTAGTTTGGTATATGAAGTTAATAGAGGCATAAACCGTTTAAGCATAGTTTCCTAATAAAATATGAGAATCAACTGATCTATTTACTTCAAGACAGCATGTCTTTAAATACCTACCAACAACACAAGAAAGGATTTCAGGCCCCTCAACTTGGAACCATAACATTGCTAACAGCGGTGGTTCTGAAACCATGCCAACCTTAAAATTGGTGGCAATGGTGGTTCTCAACCACCATAGCCTTAATCTATGGAGGACCTGGATTTTTCAAACGCGGTATCGGTGAATGCCGTACATCATTTCTAATTATTTGGCACCCAAGAAATGCAAATACGCTAACAGCTTCGCTGTACCTGACTTACCTGCGGATATATGATATGTATGGTTAATCGAACAATCGATCGAATCGAATTATCGAATCCTCGAATGTCACAAAAAAGGTAATCATAAAAGTAGCTGCAAGAATTAAGGCCAACAAGGCTCCAAGCGGCGCTAGCATTCCACCGGAAGTGAAAATGTTGCTGCCGTCCTGCAAAAAGAGCTGTTTGCAGATATTTTTAACGCAGTCATCCGAACTATATACATTCTTCAAAGGTGGAAAGAGGCCAGATTAGTCCTGATAACCAAGCCAGGAAAGCACCCATTGAAAGCACACAATCACTTCACCCAACCTACCTAAGAGATACCATACCAAACTTCGAATGCAGAATAACAAACTAAGAACTTGACCTACATCGGAGGTTATCAACATCTAATATGGTTTTCGATAGAGGAGGTCGACAACAGACGCTATCCAATAGGTGATAAAAATTGCCCGTTGTATTAACTGAGGGAAAGGAAGACAGCGAAAGATATGCCTAGCAGTTGCACTAGATGTATAAAATGCATTCAATACTTGGTGGCAAATCGTAAACCTACTTAGACGTAAGATAGACGCACTTATTGTTAGATGTAATTTAACAGCGGCGAAAACCTGCCAGCAGGATGCAAACAAAGAAGAAACAAATAATATAATAACATATGCTATACAGCAAGTAGAAAAACAGTGCCAAGCCGATTACCGGACCAAGCCAAGCCAATACTATTTTTTTAGAAACTATTAATGAGATGAAATAAAGAAATATGCCGTTTGAAAAACAATTTGATATGCTGAGTTTATCCAAAATGCTTATCGTTTATAGGCGTAGCTACGGGTAAACAAAAACGAACGTGTTTATGTATTGGATATAACGAGAAAAACAAACTTGTGAAAGATTGTAATGATTGCCTTTGCAATTGAAGCAACATTATTCGTTTATGATAATTGATTAGCTCTCAAGAATGTTTCAACATTGTCAAACAATGTGTAATTTCCAATTTTAAGCATTCGTTACAGGGTAAGAAGCCTATTACGATTCTCGGACTATGCGAAAAGTTTTATTTAATTTTTAGAGATTATGTTTTACAATTTCAGATTTCTAAAAATATCTAACAAACTATTTTCTTCATAGTAAAAAAGCTAATGTTTAAAGTATTTGTCATTATGTGAAGTTAGTCAATTCTGCAATTTCTTTGGCAGTTTCGTAAATTACACAGCCATTTAATTTCTTTCGTAAATTCGACATTTTACACATTACACGAATAGTATTATTTTAAAGGAAGGAGACGATTTGAGTGGTTAAGCAATCACTTTGTTCTATGCAACATTTAAATAATTATATAGGTTTTCACTAAATGTTTAATTTCAGATAATTATTCTCTTGAATTTTCAAAAATTCGACCATTTCATTGTTTCATTTACAAAAACTACAAAATTGTATGTAGTTATATTTTTCAACCATAATTTTATGTGTTTTAAAGAATTTTAAATATCAATAATAGTTTGTTTCCTAATTCAATAAATTAATAGTTGTTGAAATAAATTGACTCTGAAACAATAAGAGAGAATTAAAACAATATATAGGGTGTCCCAAAATGCACGCAAGATTTGAATTCTCCGATATTTCTGCTTAGCCAGTGTAGCCAATAAAAAGTAAATGCAGCGTGACAGGTAAGAGTTCACGGTTATAAAAATGGAGCGCCATAAGAACAACGCGTTTTGATTATTTATCAATATTTTTACGATAATGAACATTTGGCAACTACAATTCGCAATTTTCGTAAAAAGTAGGGTCGGAAAAGTAATTTAACCTTATCAACTCTGAAGAGATTAATTATAAAATTACGAGAGACTGTGGCCGTCGTTCAACAAGTCGTTCAACACAAAAACCTAAGCAGATCGTCAGAGTGTTGCTGAGAGTCCAGTAATATCAATTTGGCACTGTGGTCAAGAAGTGTACATTATGAGCAGCTCTCCCTAGTGAGTTTTCTCACGAAAGACTTACATCTTCAGACTTGAGATGCTAAGCTTTCTCCGCGCGTGCTCAGTACGCGCGGAGAAAATAATTCGGATACTGATTTCTCGAACAATACCATCTTCAGCGATGAGGCTAATTTTCAGATCGTTGTCTTCGTTAATCAACAAAATTGATATTGGTCTGGAGGTAAATGGTTTGGTCTGGTTTGCTAAATAAAGACTTTCTTGACGGTTAGAATATTTTCATAGGCTAATTGTACATTGGGATATTTTCTGAATACTTTTTGTAACTTGCGAGATATTGTAAGTCCGTACCGCAATGAAAAGTATTGAACTGGATTGACATCAACGATATCCTGTCGTTTTGTGAGGATTAATATGCTTCGCGTTGCTCCGGTTGAATAAGAGTTTGTTAAGTAGTGCTATAAGGGGAGCTAAGGGGATAACCACTGTTACTGTTACACAAATAATTCAAATAATCTTTTCAGATTATTGTTCGTTGAGCAGAAATGGCTAGTTTTTGTGACTCTGTTTTTTATTCCTAATACTAGATTTATTTTGTGTTTTTTTTAGTGGTAAGACTTAATAACTTTGTTCTAATAACTTTGGTATCTTCTTCTCAATAACTTTGGTATCAAGGAAAGGAACGCCATTATCAGAATCTTCGGTTTCTATAGTGAACTTAAGCAGTGGCCCATAGCTCTAGAAAACAAGTGTTACTTCATCGGCACCATAAGCAGGGATACTAAGAATGAAGTCGTCTACATATGTCTTAATAAACAGAATTTCAAAACCAATTTTACCTAAACAGGTATCCAGTAAGTCATCCATTAAGCGACTATTGGTGAAACCGGACTGCACATTATCATTCCCAAAACTTGTTTGTAGAACTGGTTGTTGTACGTACCTAAACCCAGTGATTGTGAAAAGGAATTCTTGTAGAATAAGAACAGAAGTTTTGTAGGAGATGTACAATGCATCTTAATTTAATTCCAATGTTTCTTTATGAACTCTTTTGCTAAATTAAATGTGATATTGTTGGATAAAAAATTATGACTAATCATGACATACTTTTCTGGTAGTTGGAACTCATTAATATCACATCACAAAACTGGAATGAGTCTTTGATATAGTAAGGATTATCTTTGTCTTATGCGATAATAAAAATATCTCTGACTAATTGTGCGACTCCCCCATTAGGGCTATTATTTGAGAGCCACGCCGTTATAAACTCTATATATTGTGGCTTCCTGGTTGGTTATCATTAGTCTCCTTTCTAAATCCGAAATAAGTTTGATAGATTTCTGCTGGATGGTTGATGAAGAATCTTTAAGAATGGGCAAGTAATAAGTTTGATTGTGTGAGCCATTTCGTTATGTCAAATCAAGTGATATGAAACCCTAAAAATTAGGTCAAGACCTAAAAATGTCAGCCGCTGAAGACCGGCAGTTATTCATAAACTAAAAACTAGTTGTAGAGCATTATTCACTGACTATAACTGAAACATCTGAATCTATCGATAATTGTTCTAGTTCTTAAATATCTGACGATACAGATGCATTTCTAGATACAAACCGTGACAATCCAGACAAATTGTCAACACGGCCGCCATCACACGTCGGTGTGAGGACGGTCTCGTGTCAGGATGTGATGGCGGCCGCGTTGGCCATTTGTCCGATTTGTCTGGGTTTGTGTCTACAAATGCATCCGTGTCGTCAGATATTTTACAAGTAGAACAATTATCGATAAATTCAGATTTTTCAGTTATAGTCAGTGAATAATGCTTTACTAGTTTTTAGTTTATGAAGAACTGCCGACCTTCAGCCCCTGACATTTTTAAGTCTTTACCGTTTCTTGTTACTTGCATTGACGTAGCGAAACGGCTCACGCAACGCTTCTAGAGCAAAGTGTGCCAAAGGGTGACAGAAGATGTATTATTCACTGTACACAGGATAGGCTGTTTTGTTTTCAATTCTTTTATATATATATATATATATATATATATATATATATATATATATATATATATATATATATATATATATAAATATTAAGAAAAAAAAACTGAAATTGGCAGCGCAAAAATTGCTTACAGAAATAATTAAAATAAGTCGTAATCTGCAGTTACAAATTCAACCAGACAAAAAAATGAACCCATTTAGTTTTGCTTAATAATTTCTATGCAAACGAAAATATTTTTGCGGTATTATGAAAGCAGCCTTGAAGGAAAATATTTTAATAAAATATAAATATAAAATAATAACATTCAATCTGTACATGTTTAACAATAATTATTCAAACGAATATTTAAATAAAACAGACAAGAAAAGACCGGACAATACCAGATAAGAGCAGACAAGACCAGACAAAGCTATACAAGACCAGCCAAAACTAGACCAGACAAGACATGATAAAACCAGACGAGACCAGTCAAGACCAAACAAGACGAGACAACACCAGACAATACCAGAAAGACCAGACTATATATTTCTCTTTGTGTGTCACTGAAACTGCATTCGCTCTGGTTCAACAGACATTTTCAACACCGGCCACTGGATGGATTCCAGGATCTCAAGTGCTCTTGGACAAATTAGCCACAAAATGTGACGGGTATATAGAGAAGCCATAGAGATTGAAAAACGAGACTGCAGCCTGAACACGAGAGATGATTCCTTGCGAATCTCACCAGCATGGCGACCGATCATATCCACCCTCGAAATGCAATCTCAGACATCCCAGACATATATACGACCAACAAGCAAAGAAACAAGCAAACCGAAGCATTGCAAACTACGCGCATGACCCGAAGTCAGACAGCTATAAGTCCGCGTCCCGCGAACGAGCGGTCAGTATGCATCAGGGGGTAGGCACTCTTATGGGTGACCTTGTGACAAAAGTTTTAATTCAATGATGCAATATAGATGGCTTGATCGCTTAAATTATCCGATAGATGGCAATGAGCACCTGAAATCTCAAGAAAATAACTGGTGTTGTTTATATTTATATTAGCAAAATGTCACCCAGATACAAATGTTTAAAGATGATGTCCACAATGTGTCAGATCATTCGTTATACTGGATATATATGTTTTTCGTTTTTGTAGATTTGTCGCGAGTGTTATATATGCGGTCAAGGAATTTCAAAACCAGGATGGCAAAATAAATTTGACCATTCCTACAACTACCCTTGATATCTGACCCTAAGAGTGCTGCGCGGGTGTCTCAATATGAGAGGGATTGGAACATGTGTCAATTTAAGAAGGTACATAAATACAAAAAGGCCCTTTCTTTTCCTGCCACCAGCATCCAAGAATTAAAGAAGTGCAAGACTTGAAAATTATTCTCCGTACATTAGTTATAATCTAAATTGAAAGGTAAGTGTGCATGTTTTTACTATATTAAACATAATTGGTTTATTACCATCATATCCCTTACTTTCAGACAGTGGATTCCATATATTTCCGATGTGTTGTTCCTGGTTGTGAAAGTAATATGAAGGATGACCTTCCACTAAGTTTTATATATATATATATATATATATATATATATATATATATATATATATACAGGGTGCTTCAAAAAAATGTATACACACTTTAAACTATTGTAGTTTTCCCGCTCTACAAGGCTAATGTTATATTTCTTCGCCAGGTGCCAGCATAATCGTCCCTCTATGTTATATTATCAGTTGGAATTTGTAATATCAACATGGGGGACGTACGTTTGAGTTTTGAAGAACGTAAGCAGGTTATTAAGTGGTACTGGAAGTTTGAGAATGTAAATGAAGTTCAAAAACAGTGGAGAAGGGAGTATGATACAGAACCACCTTCAAGATTAACAATTACACGCATACGAGACAAATTCTAAGTTCATGGAACAGTGTGTGATGTGCATAAAGGTCATTCAGGTCGGCCTCGAACAGCTACAAGTGATGAGTCATCAACGGCAGTCTTGGAACTGTTTCAACGCTCTCCTAACAAATCTTCAAGGCAAGGGGCACGTGAAAGTGATGTAAGTGCTAGCAGCGTGCTACGCATTCTGAAGAGAGGCAAGTATCGTGTTTACATTCCAAGGCTGGTGCAACAGCTAAATGACGACGATCCAGATCGAAGGTTGCAATTTTGTGAATGGATTCAGGAGATGGTGATACGTGAACCGGGATTTATGGGTAGCATCATTTGGTCGGATGAAGCCCAATTCAAACTTAATGGAACTGTCAATAGGCACAATTGTGTTTACTGGGGTGAAGAAAATCCTCACATTACAATTGAAAAAGCTGTAAATTTGCCTGGTGTAAATGTGTGGTGCGGTTTGTCTTCAAGGGGACTCATTGGACCTTTTCGATTTGAAGGCACTGTAACTGGTATTAATTACCTAACAATGCTTGCTGATTCCATATTTCCTGCCATTCGTGCATTATACGGTAATGATGATTTTTATTTTCAACAAGATGGTGCTCCGCCGCACTATCACAGGGACGTACGAGCTTACCTGGATCAAAATTTGTCGGGACAGTGGATAGGACGCAGGGGGCCAATCGAGTTTCCAGCACGCTCTCCAGACCTTACACCACTGGATTTCTTCTTGTGGGGCACAGTAAAAGATGAGGTGTACAAACGTAAACCACGTAACCTAGACATTCTTTGGAATGAGATTCAAGCAGTGTGTAGAGAAATCTCGTTGGACGTTTTGATACGATGTACAGAATCAGTGGTGACTCGTACTCAGAATTGTATTGATGCTGCAGGTCACCAATTTGAACAGTATTAACATTTGTTATTTATGTTTCATTTACATTGGACTTTCAGCTTTCTATTTTCCTGAAATTTAACTTTGTAGAACGGTAAATAAATTTTCTATGGAAGTTCAAAGTGTGTATACATTTTTTTGAAGCACCCTGTATATATATTTCAAGAGGGTTGAAGCCCTGTTGATGGACCATAACATCATCGTTTAAAACGGCAGACACGAAGACAAACTCAAAATCCAGACAAGTCTGATTGTGAGCCAAAAGCACCGGTACTCTGGACAACGTCTGTTAGCTCAGTGAGCTCGGCTGAAAATAATATGTTCCAAAGTCCTCAACAACCTCTGGTCCTATCCAGTCCTGGTATCAACCAGGCTAAACCAGTCAAATACAAGCAAACATGAACTGTGCAAGCAAATTCAACTTTATCCCAGGTGGTACACAATCCACCCGTCGGCAGACGGCAGCTGGACTATCGGATTCTGGGGAGTCCAGACAAGTACAGCAGAGAGTATGTGGTAAACTTCCCTACAAGAAGAAAACATTAATCGGAACATTAAACATTAATACTCTAATCCAGACTGGAAAATTACATGATCTCACTCAAGAAATCGACTGACAAAAAATTCTCATCCTTGCTCATCAAGAAACACGACTGGCTGACAATGACACCATGAACTATGGAAACTACCGCATCTTCAAGTGCAAAAACAGAAGGTTGCGAAAGGGGCACCAATCTTTGGCATGGCCTTTCTCGTACACAAATCCGTCTTCAACGCTCTCAAAAAAATCACAGCCATTAACAATCGACTCATGATTATACGCATTCAGAGCGCAAATAAAATATATACGCTCATAAATGCACATGCCTCCACCAACATCGATAACAAAAAAAAACCAGAGACCGTCGAACATTTTAGGAAAAAACTTGAAAAAACCATGAGCAAAATTCAGCAAGACGACGTGAAAATTCTAATGGGAGACTTTAATGCCCAACTAGGTAAAAAAAAAACTTTAAAAACATCGGCAAAAATTCTGCATACCAAAACACTAACACAAACGGCATGTGTCTGATTGACATTTGCCAACAATTCAATCTCAAAGTTATGTCTACCCACTTCAGAAAACACACACAAAAACAGAAAACATGGCGATCCCCGAACCAACATCTTGGTAAATACCAGCTCGATCACGTTGCTATCTCCTACGCCCACTGCAGAATCATTCACGATATTCAAGTCCGAAGAGGTGCTAACATCGATTCATACCACTACCTCATCCGAGTTAAGGTAAAATTCTCTCCAAATAGAGTGCACCAAAATAAACCGTACATCTAAAAGTTTGACACATCAAAAATTCAAGAAACAAAGATCACAGAAGAATGGGAAAAAGAACCGATAAATAACTGGACCGACTTCTGCAACTAAATAATCATAAAATCCAAGGAATTAATACCACTTAAGAAACAGGTGGAATCCCACCCATGGTGGGATTCCAACTGCGATCAAGCCATCATCAATCGCAGACTCGCATTTCAAAAATAAAACAGCAACAAATCGCCGGTAACCCTACAACACTTTCTCGACATCCGCAAATAGACAAACAGAACCATCAAGAAAACCAAACGCCAATACATAACAGAACAGCTCTCATCAATTGAGGATAACTTTAGAAACTACAACAGCAGAAATTTCTATAGAGCTTTTGCAAATAAAATTAAAGGTTACTCACCACAGAATTTGACCTTCAAGAAAAAAAATTGAAAACTTGCACTCACCAACCAAGAAAACTGCGAAGAATCGAATTATTTAATTAATTGCCCCGAACCATCTGAACGATTCCCACACACATCTTGAATAAACACGAAACCCGACGCTGTTCCACCGACAATAGAAGAAATACGACACCGTATCACAAAACTGAAGAATGGAAAGATATCAGGAGAAGATGGAATAGCCGCAGAACTACTGAAAAATCTTGGACCACGATCATTACGGGAAATTACAAACATAATTCAGGAAATTTGGAGTGAAGAACTCCCAGATGATTGAAAATGTGCACTCATCCACCCACTCCACAAAAAGGAGAAAAATCTGATGTGAATAACTACAGAAGAATCTACCTCCTTTCGGTTCCCTGCAAAATCTTATCCGCTTGCCTCTTACAACGCACACAAGAACTACTTGAACCCCGAATTGTGGAATATCAGGCAGGTTTCAGACCACACAGATCATACGCCGAGCAAATTTTTAACCTGAAATCTGTACTAAAAATTCGAGCTAAACGAAATCTCTCAACCATCTGTACATTTATTAACTTTAGGAAAGCTTATGACTCCATCGACCGACAATCCCTGTTTAATATACTTGAAGAAAACAATCTGGATCCGAAAACACAACGGCTCATCCAACAAACACTAACAAACACAACTTCCAAAATCAAATTCAACGGAGAAATTTGAAAACCTTTCCCCAGCAAGACTGGAGTCCGGCAGGGCGATAGCCTTTCTCTGTTACTCTTCAACATCGTTTTAGATAAAGTTATCAAAGCATGAGAACAAGAATTGGAAAATCGAAAAATTTGGAGACCCATAAGACTAGGAAAACAACAAGATAACATCAACGTCACATGCCATGATCTCGCGATCCTTTCCAAAAATGAACAAACGGCAGTCCACCAGATCGAAGTCCTAAAAGAATGTGCGGAGAAAGCTGGACTACAAATTTCCTTTTCGAAAACCGAATTCATGGCCACAAAACACATAAAAACAGAAAATGTAATTACAAAATACGGCACGATAAACATGGTTAGTCACTTCAAATACTTGGGCGAAATTATTGAACCTACAGGAACAGAAAGATTAGCATAAAAAGCACGGGAACTCAAAATGCAGAAAGCATATGGAAAAGTTGCAAGCATCTATAATAAAAAATGCATAAATATTAACACCTAAATTCGACACTACACGACTGTTATCAAACCTGAAATACTCTACGCCAGCGATACATTAAGTCTGAATTACAAAGGAGACATAGAGAACATCAAGAAGGCTGAAAGAAAAATTATCCGAAAAATCCTTGGCCTAAAACTAACAAACGAATGATATCGTCTACAATCACACACTGTCACAGAAAAATACTCTAATATCGAAACCGATTTCCACAAACGACGACTGAAATTCTACGGGCACGTTATGAGACTAGATGACAACCAACTAACAGAGAGAGTTTTCAAGTACATACAGAAAATGAAAACGACAACATTCAGGGTAAAACAGGTCCAAATTGATCAAAAACGCCAACATCTCACCGACAGACATCGAAAATCTTTAGACATAATGTCTACAGCTGGGAAATTATGTCAGTTGAAAACCCCAAAATAACAAGAGCAAAATGTACAGATGAACGTCGAGCTAAACATAGCGAGATGATAAAATAATTTTGGAAGAACAAGAAAAAAAAAGCAACAGGTCATAATTTGCTTTATGTGATCCCCTGTGGGTCTAAACAATGTAAATGAATAAATTTAATATATTATTAGGACATGTAAATAACATATTTAACAAATTGTTTTTATTTTTCACCCTATTTTAAATAAATTACATTATCGCATATATTGAAGCGCTCATAGTTGGCGCAAACTTATGTCACAGAAATTCCTTAGTCAATAATCGACGCTTTCGGTTTACGATTCGTTGATTGGTTGAGATCTGCACGTTGATACTATTTTTAAATATATTTATAATCTACTCCGTGATTTCCAAACAATCATTAAACGTCACATCATTCACATAGAAGCTTGCATTCATTTCATTTTTTCACGTTTAAATATAACGAAAACTTCAAATAAGTATAAACTAAATAAACTAAAAAGGTATGTAACCATTTTGAATGTATTTCTTATCATTTCTATCAATTTCAAAGGTTCAATGTCAAAGGTGTTACATCAAACATATTTTTCTTATTAAACAGAAAGAAATTAGTGTGGTCGTAGATAAAGTATAGTACATAATTCGAGTTGTTAGGCAATTACGTACTCGCGGAATTACGCGCTCCCCGCTACGCGGGTTGTCCGTAACTGTTCCGTTCGGACGTAATATGTTTCTTACAACTCTCATTACGTAATATACTAGTAATTATTAATAATTATATAACATCATATTAATAATGTATACATGTTTCTTTTTTGTTTTTTATTTATAAATATATACATATAAAACACCGAAACGCAGGTCGCGTCTGCAGTGGCATCCACCGGCAACCTGGTCAGCGTCTGTTCACCAGAGGTGCGGCTGCAAATACATGTCTACAAAGGCCTCAACAGCCAGTAGTACTAGAAGCCCTGTACCCAACCAGGCAAACTCAAACAAGCAACCATGGCAGTTCAACCAAAACTTTACTATACCCCAGGTGGTAACCAATCCACACGCCACAGGGCGTCATCTAGGCAATCGGATTCTGGGGAGCCTAGAGTTAAACTGCTAAAGAGGAAATCGGATCCTCACTTCCCACATATATATAGGCACACTCAACATCAATACACTAATACAAGTAGGAAAACATCACCTAACCACAGAACTCGAAAGACAGCACATCATGATAGCGGCTCTACAGGAAACCAGGTACACAGACGATCTCACAATGGACTACACAAAATTCAGGATCTTCAAAGGAAAAACTGGGAGACGAGTAGGCAGGGGCGGAACCCCAATATTGGGCATGGCATTCCTAGTCGACAAAGATGCAGTCAACTCAATCAAAGAAGTCGCACCAGTAAACGAAAGATTAATGACCATGAGAATTAGAACATACAACAGGCACTATACCTTTATTAACACACACGGTCCTATAAACAAGGAAACCAAGACACACCCAGAAAGCACAGTGAAATTCTGGAACACGCTAGAAAAAACCCTGAGTAAAATTCACAAAGATGATGTGAAAATTTTACTAGGAGACTTCAATGCACAAATTGGCAGAGAAAAATATAACAGAGACACAGCAGGTGGATGCTCTGCACACCACAACACAAACTGCAACGGATTGAAACTAGTCGAACTCTGCAGACAATTCAACCTCAAAATTATGAGCACCCAATTAACAATTAGTACAATCCTTAGGATAATACCAAATCGATCACATAGCCATATCAAGAGAACATTACAGGACGATCTCAGATATTAAAGTCAGAAGAGGAGCCAACATTGACTCAGACCACTACCTTACACGTGCCAAAGTCAAATTCACTCCAAGAAAAAGACCACTACTCAAGCAGACACCACAAAAATTTGACATAGAGAAAATACACACATCCAACTTACAGGAACAATGGGAAAAAATCCCCACAGATAATTGGCCTGACTTCCAGAAGAAAATCACACAGACAGCCATACAGACAATCCCACTCAAAAGAAAGTCCAAACATCCCTGGTGAAACCAAGAATGCGATGACGCGATGGAAGAACGCAAATTAGCACTCAAAAGATACGCGACTAAAAAATCAGATGAAACCTTATAAGAGTTCCTGGAGATCAGAAAACGAGCGGCAAAAACAATCAGACAGATCAAACGCAGATACATCCACGAACAACTAGACTCGATCGAACAGGATTTCCGCAACTATAACTCACACAACTTCTACAGAACATTTGCCAATAAAATTAAAGGTAACCTCAACATCAACCTCAAAATCTATGTTTCAGAAAACCAGACAAAACACTAGCACTGACCAACACGGAGAACTGCGAACTCCTAGCACGATACTTTGACTCACTACTGAACTGCCCACCCCCACCAGAGAGATTCCAACACGAATACAGAGAACCCACAACACCACCATCACCTGCCCCAACAACAGAAGAAATCAGAAGACACATCCAACGGCTTAAGAACAACAGAACCTCAGGTGAAGATGGCATAGTCGCAGAACTATTGAAAAACCTAGGCAAAAACGCACTCCAAGAACTCACAGAAATTATCCACGAAATCTGGAACACAGAAAAAGTACCCGAAGACTGGAGATGCGCTCTCATTCATCCGCTCTTCAAAAAGGGAGACCGGACAGATGTGAACAACTACAGAGGGATCTCCCTTCTTCAAGTAAGATACAAAATTTTCTCAGCATGCTTACAAGAACGACTTCAGACACAAGTTGAAGGCAAAATAGGCGAGTATCAAGCGGGCTTCCGGCCTCACAGATCTTGCGTAGAACAAATATTCAATCTCAAAAGCTGCCTAAAAATTAGATCACTCAGCAACAAATCCACGGTCTGCACATTTGTTGACTTCAAAAAGGCGTACGACTAAGTAGACCGGACATCACTCTTCAACACGCTAAACGAACTCGGACTGGACACAAAAACACTGAACCTAGTAAAGGCAACACTCACAGATACATACTCCAAAGTGAAATTCATGGGAGAAATTTTAAGACCTTTTAAAATTGAAACAGGAGTCAGACAAGGCTCTCCCCGCTCCTGTACAACCTCATTTTGGACAAAGTAATTAGAGAATGGAACACAACACCCACCACTCTAGGCAGAAGCGGTATCACCTTTAAATGCTTAGCATTCGCGGATGAACTTGCAGTTTTAGTAGACACTGAGGAACAAGCGATCCAACAGGTAGAAGCCCTCAAAAAGTGCGCTGAAAAAGTTGGACTACAAATATCGTTCGAGAAAACTGAGTACATGTCAACAAACAAACAAAAACACAACAATTACAGACGAAATACGGAACAATAAACAGAGTTACAAAATTCAAATACCTAGGAGAAATCATACAACATACAGGAATTGAGAAAGAAACTCAAAAGACAAGGATAGAGAAAGTAAGAGAAGGCTACGGCATGACTGCAAACATCTACAACAAGAAGAACCTTGGCATCCAAACAAAAATCAGACATTACAATACAGTCATCAAACCCGCCATACTATACGCATCAGAAACTATAGCCTCGAATAAAGGTGACATGGAAGCCCTGAAGAAAGAAGAAAGGCGAATCATCAGAAAAATTATTGGACCAAAACTCACAGATGAAGGATATAGACTACAATCAATAGAAACCACGGAAACACTGTCTAACATAGAGAACGACATCAGAAAACGCAGACTTAGATTCTACGGACACATCTCAAGACTCCCGGAGACCAGACTAACTAAACAGATGCTGAACTTCTTACAGAAACGTAAAGTCAGTACCAAGTGGATGAAACAAGTAACAAAAGACCTAGAAGCAGCAAACATCACAGATACTCAGGACAGAACGACCCTCAGATATCAAATACACCAGTGGGAAGTGATGAAGGAGACCAAGAAAAAGACTGGAACCTCCTGGACCGAAGAAAGAAAACAGGCACACTCACAGAAAATGCGGGAAATCTGGGCCAAGAAGAAGAAAAAGATTTGAAAACCATGAAAACTTAGCGCCATCCACTTTGGGTGCAATCCGAGGATAATAATAATAATATATACATATATGTATTTGCTTTGAATAAATTGTGTATAGTGTATTTTACACATTTTGTAGTTTATGTTTATGTATTTCTATAGCTCCAATTTTCTATAACTCGATTTTTTTTTTGTGAACTACGGTAATTCGAGGAAAGTTCGACTATATATATATATATATATATATATATATATATATATATATATATATATATATATATATATATATATATATATATATATGTATATATGAAGCAAATTACGTAATTGCCTTACAACTCGAATTATGTACTATACTTTATCTACGACCACACTAATTTGTTTCTGATATGATTATATGTGTCTTACGCGTACTTCAATTCTGACAGAAGAGTATCATCATCTTCTTCACCCCAGTTTGTTTTGCCTAGATTTTTAAAGCCAGCCTTTGTGAAACATTTTTTTGAACATCGATGCCCCACGCTTTTGTCAAGTTTGTTATGGCATCTCATACAGTAAAATGTTCGGGTTGATTGTATTCTAGGGCAACTATAGTTTTTCTCAGAATTCTTCTTCTGTAGTACAATTTTATATTGTTAATAATTCCTTGGTCCATAGGTTGTATCTTTGACGTCATGTTTGGCGGGAGAATAACAACACGAATCAAATTTAGCTGCTTTGTAATTTTTGGGTGTGACGGACAGTTATCTACAAGCAGCAAGATATTACGTTTTCGGAATTGAATTTCTTGTCTAAACTTGGAAGCCATTCTTCCTAAATTGCGCTTATCATCCGAACTTTTTTGTTGCTTCTGTATGTCACTGGTAAAAACCGATTACCTTTAAAGCATCGCAGATTTTTTGATTTTTCAATCACCAACGGTTTCAGTTTTTCAGTACCACACATATTGGCTCCCGTCATGGCGGTGATTCTTTCTTTGCTGTGTTTTTCACCGAAGCACTTTTTTTAATGTCTTTTTCATGATAAGATGCTAAAAGTTCCTGCAAGATATTGTTGCACCACTCTTCACAGTCATGTTCGTTAATGTCCGGACTTTCACCACACATAACCTTTTGAATAATATTATGCCTTTTCTTAAACTTATCTAGCCAACATACACTAACGATGAAATCAATGTGTCCCAGACTCTTAAAAATAAAAGCCTATCCTTTAAAAGTTGTCCAGACATTGGCACATTTTTATCCCGCGTAATTTTAAACCATTCCAAATTAGCTTTGTCAATGTCTTCGTAGGTACAGTTTATCAAACGTTTGCGATCACTAGTTGTACCATTTTCGGCTTTGCTCTGGATTTATTCAAGGTTTCTTATAACTGAAGAAAGTGTACTTGGAAGAATAACAATATCTTCAGCAATCACTGTTTTTTTACAATACCTTTGTCAACTTCACTTACAAATCTCACTTAGATAACGACATCGTATTGAGATTTCTTTTGTGGCCAATCATGTTCTAAAGGCAGAGGTAAGAAGAAAAATGAGTTTAAACTCAAAAATTTCATTAATATAAATCGTAAAGGTGCTTTAAACACCACAAACATAACAAACAGGATACGGTTTATGATAAGCAATATCCGGCACCAACATTTATGGTTAAAAAATTGGAGTTAATCCGAGGCCGCACTACGGTTTTTTCCCGCGAACGGTAACCGCTATAACCGCAACCGGTCAAGAAGCACACAGTACGCTTTTAAAATCATCCGCGGGAAAAAAACCGCAATTGAGGCCACTTAGTTGGGGACTGATCTTAATAGCATAATTTGTGCTTCTCGAGCAGTTTCGCGGTTATAGCGGCTAACCGCTCGCTATAAAAAAATTTGTAGGGGGCCTGGGATTTATAGTGATTATTTTGTATGTATTTTTGTATTGTACAAATTTTTACTACGAGTTATGGAAAAAATCGAGTTAAAGAAAACTCGAGTTCTGGCAGTGAATATATGTAAAATGCTATCTAAACGTTTTGAATTTCTAAAAATATTCGAGTTATAGAAAAAATGGAGTTATTATATATATATATATATATATATATATATATATATATATATATATATATTATACAATCAATTATTTAAAAAAAAAAGTATTCTTTTAATATGCTTAATTTCAATTGAACCTTTATTATTGATCAATACGCTGTTCACTTTTAACCGTTTCGTCATTTCAATTGAACGGACCAAAATTTAATTATCACTTGGGATTATTAATTAATTCCGAGATAAACAATGACCCGTTGAGAATTCCATGACGAAATATTGCGTATTGAGAAATTGACGAAAAAAAATAAATTGGTAGCGCAAAAATTGCTTACAGAAATAATTATAATAAAAGGAGTCGTAATTTGCAGTTGTAAATTCAACGAGAGAAAAAAATGAACTCATTTACTTTTGCTTAATAATTTCTATGCAAACGAATACATTTTTGCAGTATTACAAAAGCAGCCTTGAAAGAAAATATTTTAATGAAGATTCAATCTGTACAAGTTTAATAATATTTATCCAAACAAATATTTAAATTTAGTTTTAAACAGACTATAGATATTAAATAAAATATAAGAAAAAATAGACAAGACTAGACAAGACCTGACAACTCAAGACAAGACAAGACCGGACGTACTAGACAGGACCAGACAAGAACAGACAAGACCAGAGAAGACCAGACAATACCAGAGAAGATCAGACAATACCAGACAAGAAAAGAGAAGGTCAGACAAGACTAGACAAGACCTGACAACTCAAAACAAAACAAGACCGGACGTGCTAGACAAGACCAGACAAAATCAGACCAGGACAGACACGACAAGACAAGATCAGACAATATTACACAAGATCAGACAATACCAGAGAAGACTAGACAAGAACGGACAAGCTAGACAAGACTAGACAAGACAATACAAGACCCGCCAAGACTAAACAAGACCAGACAAAACCAGACAAGACTAGACAATACCAGAAAAGACCTGGGAAGATCAGATACGACGAGAGTATACTAGACAAGACCAGACAGCACCACTCAAGACCAGGAAAGAAAGGTAAGGACCAGAGTAGACAAGGCTAGAACATACAGAACCAAAGAAAACTAAACAAAACTAGATAAGATCAGACAAGACTAGGAAAGACCAGACAAGAACAGACAAAGCCAGACAAAACCACTCAAGACCAGACATGACTTGAGAAGATCAGACAAGACCATGCGTGACTAGGGAGATAGATAAGGCGAAACACTAGATAAACAAGATAATTGTAGAAGAGCGATATTTTTCAAAACTAGATAATGCAATCAAAATTTGCAAATAAGTTTATATTGTTTAAGTTGGCAATACCTTTTATTTTTTATCAAAAAAAAGATAATTTTCCTATTAATTTGAACAATGTATAAGTTTATTTAGAGAGAAAGAAATATTGAAAGTTTATAGTGAAATCAGAACAGATCAAAGGCGAGGAAACATAATAATATAGCAATTATTAAATTGTCTTAATCCATTTAAAATGTTCTCAATTTAGAAAATATTTGTACGTATCTTCTCCTTTGTGTTTAGTAAATGTAGATAATAAAAAAATGAATGGAGGCGCGCGGCAACAGCTGGTTGATTAGACTTATAGAAGGTAGGCGGACATCTGGAATAAGACGACGGCCTTGCCTGGTATTCGGGCGCCACAAGCAGGTTGGGGTCGCCATTCTTGCATCATCGTAGGAATTTAAATAAATATATTTCTTATAAGCACGGTCTGTCAGCAGCGGATCGTCGGCGCCGATCGACACCTTTGAAATCCAGTCGAATTCCAAAAAATGATAACACATTTAATCGCACGCTATAATCCAGATAATGATTCTAAAACCCAATTTCTCTTCTATTTAATACAACATTCTCTTCTATTTAATAATATCTTCTAATTATTTTCTCTTCTATTTAATACAAGAAGTTTTGAATCCAGTGAATTTGAAAAATTGTTTTTTCTTTAGTTTACTACCTACTTTCAATTAAACATATACGATTTAGTTTTGTAACTCAGAAACTCAGTTCAGGAAATCACGTTGATTGACGGAAATAGGGTTAGGTTAAATCATATCTTCATAGTAGTAGATCTTACAGTTTATTATTACAGTTTAAATATTTTGACATTTTTCAACACGTATTTACCCAAACATAACCCTATTTAAATGTCACAATGTCAACAATAAAAAAACATTATAGAGCTATTATACTATAGCGAATACTTCTTTAGACGCAACTTGATTGTAACCCAGACCTTATAGTCTGCTTATACATTGTCCTTTATTGGCAATTTCAAATTTTGTAAAAATTGATCAATAAATGTCGCCTAAAAATATAAAAGTGTTTTCAAATGTGAATTTCTTAAGTAATAACTTCTTTCGGCGCGACTTCGGGGCCTACAAAGTGGCCCAAAATTAGCGGAGGGTTTTGAATTCCCTATAACTTTTGATTATATATATTTTTTTATTTCTTTCAGTATTTTGTAAAGAAGACTTGGGGAATTTAAAATGGAACCTACTCAAAAATCAAAAATAATTACATCCACCTTGGGACACACAAGGCTCACACAATGCATCTCGAGCGCTGTGTGCTAAAGAGTAACAGAAGATTTCCGTGATCCTCCCTTGATTTACTTAGTTAAGCTGTCCCAAGGTGGATGTTATTATTTTTGATTTTTGAGTAGGCTTCGCCTATGTGACTGTCGTTTACTAAGTCGTTTGTCAATTTGAACATTAAAATGGAACAGTACACAATTCAACAAAGGGCCCAAATCGTTGAAGTGTATTTCTCAAATCAACAGTCCATTGTTTTGACTCAGCGTGCACATCGTCGTTATTATAATGTGCGGTTTGGACCCACAGAGTCAAAAATAAACCGTCTGGTTGCAAATTTTCGACAACAAGGGGCAGTAAGGAACCTTCCTTGTGCCGGAAGACGACGAACGGTGCAAACAGATGACAATATTGAACGGGTACAGGAGATTATTCGGGAAGATGGAGAAACATCAACCAGGAGACGTTCGACAAAACTTGGCCTCTCACGAGGGTCGCTGCAGAGAATTTTGCATACAATAAGAATTCTTCCATACAAAATTCAGCTTGTCCAAAAATTGAAACCAACAGATTGTCAGCAACGACTTGATTATGCAATTTATTTCCGGCAAAAAGCAGAAGAAAATCATGAAAAAAATCTTAATTTAATTATGAGCGACGAAGCCTATTTCCAATTAAATGGGTTCGTTAATAGGCGAAACTGCAGGATATGAGCTACGGAAACTCCAAGAGTAGTTCAACAGCGACAAATACACCCACTTAAGTGCACTGTTTGGTGCGGTGTTTCGTCGGAAAGGATAATTGGCCCATATTTTTTGAAACTGAACACGGTGTCGCCGTTTCCATCACTAATGGAGATTGACTCGTGATCGATATCGGACAATGTTGGAATTTTTTTAAGGCCAGTTGTGAAAAACCATCCGCAAGTATGGTTCCAACAGGATGGATTCACAGCGCACACTGCGAGGAAAACAAAGGCTTTTTTTTCGCGACATCTTTGGTGAACGAATTAATTAGCATAAAAGCGATTTTAATTGGCCTCCGCGTTCACCAGATTTAGCCGTCTGGAGCGGTTTGGTTGTTTCCTTTGGGGCTATTTGAAAGGAAAAGTCTATATTAATAAGCCTAGAACCATCCAGCAATCAAAAAAAACAATATACGCGACGAAATCAACAACATAACACCTGAAGTTTTGCGAAAGGTTATGGAAAATGTTTTGGATAGAGCACGAATATGCGAAGCAGAAAATGGCCACCTCTTGCGAGAAATAATTTTTTATAGTTAAATTAGAAATATTCCCGGAATGCCCCATATATATATATATATGTATATATATATATATATATATATATATATATATATATATATATATATATATATATATATATATATATATATATATATATATGTATATGTATATATATATATATATATATATATATATATATATATATATATATATATATATATATATATATATATAAATATATATCATACATATATATAATTATATCTTAAATACAATGTTATAAGGAACTCAATGAACCCAAACCCCATCGGTAATTTTGAGCCACCCTGTAACCCTGAAACCACTCAGATCTTTTTTCCGAGGAAAATTAGGTTCAGCAAAGCCTACAGTTTGCTTACGCCTTATATGGGGAAAGTTATGTTCAGTAAAGTCTGTAGTCTGCTTACAACTACTTACTACATCCACATACTAATAATTGAAATATTATTATAATTTAAATATGAAACTAGAGGTTTTTTATAACTAAAATGAAACTTAAACTAAACTCTAAAAATTTCTCCAATTTCTTGAAATAACCGCGTCATTTGTTGCACCAAATCTAGGGTATCTATTGAAATATACACAAAAAATTCATCAAAATTGGTGCAGCAGAACCGGCATACCTAACCTAACCTAAACCTTAGGTTGTCCTAACCTAACCTAAACCATCTGTACAACTTTTTGCGATTAGATAGACACACTTCTAAGTATGTACAACTCGGTTTTCAGAACATTCTAGCGCTAGTTTAGTGATGCCGTCTATGCACCTAAGCAACTTGGTCTCCATTACGTCTAATCGGCATCAACCTCAATCGCCAACCCTCTCAATATAAATTTTGAACTTTTGATGATTTTGCGTCCTCTGGTCACAAGTTACTGCGGTTGATATTTGCCATTTGATCCAGGATGCTCGGCCTGGTAGTCTACAGAGTTAAAGCGTTAACTACAAATCTGGAGGTCCCGTTCGATCCCGATAGCGGGTGTCGGCCGATTTTGTACCTGAAGACAAATGTGGAATTAATTAACGCCAATTTTAAATAACACCTAGGTTTCTGTCTGTACTTAGGAAGTGAAAAATGTGGACAAAATACAATAGACCACAATAGGCCACAGGGTTTTAAGAGTAGTTAATAACCTGGTAGTTAATAATATTGGCCCAACATTAAAAAATCCAGGGAGTGTTTCCCCTTGCATTGACTTCTTCCACATTTGGCCATCATCAGCGATTGTGGAACCATGATATTTGAATTTTGTCACCCGTCCATATGTATGGTTCCGAGTTCTGTATGGTCTGACATCATACAGGTATATTCATTTTTTCTTTTGTTGAGGCTCAAGCCGTACTGCACCAGCCGATCGTTTCATTCTGGGGTGTGACGTTGAATGACAAGCTTCATCTCACCTGCCAACATGACTTTAGCGTACAGACGCGTCCACGGTAAAGGGCGATGCAATTGCAGCTACAGTGCCCATCACTAATACGTACAGGAGCGGTGATAGCGCTGAACCATGGTGAACAACAAAAGTGGTGAGGAGGACATTAGATGTTCCTGCGCCGGCCTAAATATAGCTTCTTGTATCTATACAAAGTGTCTGCACCTTATTGACAATATATTCCGGTACGTCGAGCTTTCGCAATGCTAACCATATGAGGCAATGTGGTACACGATCCAAGGCTTTTTCAAGGTTCAGAAAAGCGAGATGATGCCACGCAGCATGAATTGCATTGGTTGTACATCTGTACATCAGAGTTCTTCACAAAACCAGTTTAACTTGTGGAGAAGTTTACTATCTCACGAATCCTGCTGTCAAGGACACATCTGAAGATCTTCATCGCATCGCCTTAAAAATCGGATTGGGCGGTAAAACACATTCTGTAGGACTTATATTTAAAGATGGATACGGTGATGCTCCGTCGCCAGTAGGTTCTTATTTGTCCATCTTTGATGATCATGTTGAAAAGTCGTTCCAACCATTCTGGTGCATCCAACTGTTGAAATAACCTGAAAAATCTGAGCTGGAAGATCGCCTGGGCGGGTAGCTTTACTTGGCTTCATTACCTGCACAGTTACCATGACTTCTTCGACAGTCTTCATACAGATCTTTCAACAGTAACAGTAACTGAGATTTGCGGATGCCGAAATTCCTCGGTTGTGCTAACTTCCAATCAACCAACAAGTTCCCTATCTCGTCATTGATACTTTAGAAACGCTTGATGTCATCGGTTTTGCAGTACCCTGACTTGATGAGTCGATATAATTCCCTTCAGTTGCATCGAGTTTTGTAGCGGCTAGATCTTCTTTGCATCGAAACATGCTGTCTTGTAGGCATTTCAGCGACACGTTCTCTTGTCTGCAAGAAAGTCATCGTAAGGGTAACACTCGCCATTCCTATCACAACCACATAACTTTATCGATTCGGTGAGACCTTCGGTGAGACTATAGGGATTGGCGGTGTAGCACTGGTCGGTGTAGCATCTCAACTGTTTCATATGGTACGACCTTTGTGTCCAACACGTCTTTCAGGTCTCGTTGCCTTACAATGATTTAGTGGATCTGTAGTCTGTCTGCGGGGCACAGGCGCTGAAAAAGAGATTTTTTATTCCGCCTACGATGTAGATGATCTTGATTAGACGGTCATCGTATCGCAGCACATCAGAGATACAGACAACAAATCCTGCTAACACAACAATGCCCACGCCAGTGGTTTTTCCACGACTACCATTGTGAATTAGCTTTTATCCGCATCCCATGTAATACGATTTTTGTGTACTCTTTCGTGTTTAGCTTTCCTGCGAAGCACAGACGTAGATATGTCGGTTTCGAAAATCTTTGCTACTTGTTCGCGATGTATGGGCTAGCTTGCTTAGCCGCCGCCCACGTAATGGAAACCATTGCATATTTCTCATGTTGACCGGGCTTTGTCAATGCACGTCGCCTACGGGGTACACCCCAGCCACGATAGTGAATCTGGGAGAAATCATTTCCATGAGGAAAAAGTACTGGGTGTTTTGCAGTCGGATTGTCAGATAGCATGTTTCCAAGAAGAGAACAAACGCCTATAATTGCAGCCGCTCCACTGGATTACAGACCCTAACACTGATGAAGCTGCTACCCTACATCAGTGAATTGTGGTCGTTCGGTAGGGGTTCGGCCTTCTTTTCCGGGATTTAAAGTCGAAAAAGGAGGAGGGCAAAAAAAATATTTTCTTTGAGTCACTTTGAGAGCTATATTATTGATGCAACATATAATATACAATATTTATGTAATGTCTATATAATATCTTTATAATATCAACATAATATGTATATAATATCTATGTAATATCTATATATCACAAGATGAATTTTAATAGTATTTAGTGAGAACTAAAATTTAGTCATAAGCACATAAAAACTTTATAAGCGTAACCTTATTATTATGTACGCTAAACAAAGATGAAATTGTACAAAAAAACATTGAGAAATCCAGAAATATGCGTACCTAACGAACTTACTCGGCTACCGTTTTGAAATCTCATATAATACATGATGATGATCGTAAAAATTCTAATTAAATTAATTTAATATAACAATTTGCGTTTCGTAAGCCCATAAATCAATCTGTTCTTCTTTTTTAAAACAAATTAGTTTCTATTAAAATATCTCCATTTGAATAGAATATTCGGCTATTTTTTCCTTGTAATTGCCCATCAATTTCGTATAAATTGGAATCGTGTAATGCTTGTTTCAATTAGAAATTGAACCAAGGCTTGTCAAAATTATTGTTGTTAAAACCGTTATTACAATTGCAAAATATGCAAATTTCAAGACAATTATACAATTCTGTTTTCCTTTTTCTCATTCAAATTTATATGAGAAAATTGTTTCAAATTAATAATAACCTTGAAAAAAAAAATATTTATTTATTGAAAACCATTAACATCAGAAAAAAAATCAATGTCATTTCAAAATAGACGCTTGAAACCATTGTTACTAATCGTCTTCGTCAAATCATCAGTACAATCAAATCTAGTACAGTCTTGTACTAGTATTGTTGTCCAATAAAGAACCATGTAACTTAACTCGTATTTATTATATTACCATCAATTATATTTCATGACATAATTAGTTTTTTTCAGATTATTACAACTATGGCATAAACTTAACAAATCAAGCTTAAATAGATAAGAGTACTTTCTAAAAAAACACTGCCATGAGTACATGAGTTTACTTTACTAATCATGCACCAAACCGGTGGAAAAATATCCATATCCCCCTTAAATTTTCATGGTCAAGCCAGGATTTCCTTGTCTTGTCTGAACTTGTCTGGTCTTTTCTAGTCTAACCTGGACTTATCTGGCAATGTCTGGTATTGTCTGATTTTATCTGGTCTTGTCTGATCCTCGCTGGTCTTGTCTCGTCTTGTCAGGTCTTGTCTGGCCTTGCCTGGACTTCTCTTGTCTTGTCTGGTCTGGACGCGGTACAATAAATATATCACACAGGGATTGCAGAGGAATTTATTTACAATCAGATATATACAAATATACAAGACATACAAACACTGTATTAAGGGAATGGCGGAGCTGCAACGTATTGGATATAATTTGAAGAAACCTGCACTATTAACTTGGGTGGAACTGATGTCTCATTGTCAGAGGCACTCATATTCGGACTGTCATCGTACCTTAACTTGACTTCTTGTTTATTCGAAGGCCCGAGTATTTATACTACTTCCAGGTATACTGGTCCCTCCTCTAGGGGTGATTATGTTTCTTTCTTCGGTTATATCGTCCCTTTGGTGATTACCGATTCTCGGGAGAAAAATATCCTATCGTAATCTGGCCGAGGATTACACTATTAGCCCTCATAAAATATTTTCTGAAATTTGTCCGAAAATATTTTGATAATTCTTGTAATGCCCTCGTAAAACTAAATTAGATTGGAACGGCTCGTTGCTGTTACATCACCCCCTTGCCAGTGATAACGCCATATAGAGTTTGTTGCTGTTGTTGTTTGTTTGTTCGTAGGCGTCTGATAGACAGTTGAAGTCGTTACCGTAGACGTTGTTTGTTGTTGCAGGCGTCATCGTACACTTTGTTCTTGCAAGTTTGTTGCAAGGATTTTTCGTAAACGTCGTTTGCTGATAGGCGGTTTCCTACGCAAAACCACCTTGCACCTATCAGTCGCTGTTGCGGAGTTTGTTCGTAGGTGTGTAGTAGACAGTTTAAGTCTTTACTGTAGACGTTGTTTGTTGTTGCAGGCGTACTGTTAGACTGTTGAAGACGTCATCGTAGAGGTTGTTTACGGTTGCATACGTCGTCGTAGACGGTAGAATACGTCATCGCAGACCTTATTGTTGCAAATTTGTTGCAAGGCATTTTCGTAGACATCGTTTACTGATAGGCGGTTTCCTATACAAAACCAGCTTGCACCTATCAGTATGAGTCGATCCGGTACATTAACAAGTCGATAGCGGCCTTATACACGGTAGAAGGCGTCGTCGTAGTCGTTGTTGTTGCCTGCGTCCTCGTAGACGGTTGAAGTCGTCATCGTAGACGTTGTTGTTGACTGCGTCGTCGTAGACGGTTGAAGGCGTCATCGTAGACGTTGTTGTTGATTGCGTCCTCGTGGACAGTTGAAGGCGACATCGTAGACGTTGTTTTTTTTTGTTGCAGGGCGGAAGCGGCATCATGACGCGTATGAGAGGCGGTATTCCGATTTTGACTAGATGGTTGGTTGTGTGTACACTAATTTTACAAAAAAAGGTAATTCTGAGACTATAGAGCGAAGAAATTTTTCCAATAATCGAGGTTATCGTCACTTAAATAAGGCGTCAAGCATTCCTCTCATTCGGAAACGGGTAAACTAGTTTGAGGAGACCGGTTCAACACTAGACAAACTAAAACCCGAACGCCCAAGGTTATTGAGAACGGAAGAGAACGTGGAACAGGTTAATCGGTTTGTTTGTGATGAACCCGACCTCTCCATTCGGAAGTTAGGCATTCAGAGCGTTGACAAGTAAACAACGCAATTGAGCGCTTACAAACGCTTATCAACATCTTCTTTTCGGATGAAGCCCATTTTCACTTTAAGGGCGGGGGTCCTCTAGTTTCTTGGCTGTTTTTTACGGCTTTTTCAATAATTTTTTACAGGCCATCGAAATAATAAATCTCATTGTTTTTACATATTCTTTATTAACATTTAAATGAGCTTTATATTTTTTTTAAGACAAAATATATAATAGAATCAAAGTTATAGTGGCCGACAGGAAGACATCAAGTGAAGGAGGTGCTTGACAGTGACCAAGATATCGGCTGTTTTGCTTATCTTAAATCAAAAAACCAAACGGAATTTTAATCCTCATATTTAAGACTAGCGATTGAACTAGAATGAATCTTAAATTACATAAATTAATTTTTTTATACACTTTTGAAAATTGAATTCTAGTTTTTTATCATTTTTTTTAAGTTTCTCGCACTTAGAAAAAAAAAACTATTGAAGCAATCATGATCATCCTAGTTCAATCGCTGGCTTATAACATATTAAAGATGTGGTATAAATTTGAACAAGATCGGTGCAGTAGTTTCTGAAATATCGTGGACACCGTTTTGAAAAATAGTGTTTCGAGAAAAACGCGTTTTAAAGTTCTCGCATGTGGTTTATAATAAAAATTCCATCTCACCGTCAATCTGCTATGTCTGGACCATACAGTAGGCCTTCCTCTTCTTCTTGGAAGTCACGCAGAGCTGCTCCGTCTTTCCTTTTTGCGATTCGGGCCTGTTTTACGACATCACTCGTGCGCTATTCTGAACGGTCGATCCCACAGATAGCACGCTGTTGAACGTATCCTTTAGCTTGTGGGCCGATTTTCACTCCCATGGTTTCCAAGGTTTTTAGGATAGATTCGAAACCTTCGTTGGAGATCATGCGAGAAACGTGGCGATTTCAACGACTTTTGGCCCAGAATGGAGGTGCTTCTGAGCAAAAGGCGAGATTAACGAATTGAGCGACTCATTATTATTTTGAGTTTCCGCTCCCAGGCATCTGTTTAACAATTCTTTTCTGGATACATCCTCATAAATTGGCTTTATAACCTTTTGAACTGCTTCAGAAAGAGGCGGTTTATCGTGCTTGAATTGATCAGCCTCTACGAGGAACTCTGCTCTGCGCCATTTGCACCAACTAGATTCGCCTGCAGGGCAATTTTGATGCTGTGGATTGCTGTCTGTGGAAATCTTGTGATAGAATGTTGCCCAAATTTCCTTCCTCATTTCCTCAATAGAATCTGGATGTCTCCGAATAGCTAATACATAATACTTTGTCATCTCACCAATCAATTTGTCAGTGAGTTTTCCTGCACCTTTTCCACCAATGCCTTTATTAGATTTTTTTGCATTTCGGAGCCGAGTCCCCATCCTCTTTTCAACGTGTCCAACACACTCTTTTTTTACCACAACAACATCTTTTCCATATGGTTCTGTCTTCAAAATACCGTTGAATGTCTTGCTGTCACCATCTCCTATGTATGTCGTATATCGAACTTGATGTTTATTTATTGAACGAGAAAACATTTTCACAACTACATCTATTTCCATCTTCCCAGAACTTCCAGTATGATTTACAGTACAGTTTTCTTCATGATCAGCGAGCCATCCTGCATATCCACTGCACATCCCCTGGATCACTATTTTTTTTATTTTTCCACAAATTACATCCAGCACAAAAACTACTCATTACACACGCATCAACCACTTTACCGGTGTTCTTTGTAATTAATGTGTAAACTCCGAATAAAGATAAAAATCCTCTTTTTTCCATTTGCCATCTCCAGATACGATGAATTCATTTTCTGCTTTTCCTTGTTCTTGAAGGAATTCCTTTTCTTAATTAACCGCAATCGACAACACTGTATCAAAAATGGTAGAAGAAGCTGAGTGAATATTTTCTAATATGGAATAGTACGTGTTCAAAGCAAAATCTTGTCCCGTATCCATCAGTACGCAGAAAATTCTATAGCCTTCATAACCGACTCCCAACAATCGCATCACGAAAGCTAAGCGGCGATTAATTTCGTATGTATTACCTATTTTTGGGCAATAATCTATTTCTTTTTCTTTCTTACACTTGCACGCCATAGAAATTTTAAAGCCTAATCCTCGTACATCACCTTGATGGAAAGTCACCGAACTTTTGCACTCTTTAAAATTAACAGCTGAAGAGATAGTTGAAAATAGTCGAACACTCGCGAAATTCAGAATACAATACATAAAAGTCTGCTCAACGTTCACTTCAAAATTTTTATTTTGAACAAGTTTCTTCGCTGGCGCCGATGTTAACGACTTGTCTTGTTCAAAAGTGTGTCGGTTGCCTGCAAAATTTCGCTTCTCAGGTCGATCGTAACAAGCTGGGGCGTCTCTACTTCCTTTCTTTAACACTTCAAAAATTATTTTCAAAAAAACAGCCACGTGCGACTCGCAAGAGAAAATATACAGTACGCTTAGCAGCTGCCACACAAAACTGAACTAATAAACGCTTCACAACGTTTTTGTCAATATTCGTAAACGTCTGTCAACGATCTAGGCTCCCCTCTACTCGGGTCTAATTCACAGAAGGTTCAGGTTGCAGTTAGATTTAGGGATATCATATAGCAGTGTTGCGCGCTGCGTATACCTGCTCCATTCCAGTAACTTGTTAACCACTTCGAATATCGAAAAATCCTTTGCACGCATTTTCTACACATGCTGTAGATGTGATTTATGAAAAAAAAATGATTTTTTCGACCCGAGAAACTAGAGGACCCTAGAGTCCTAGTCCTAGAAACGCAAGCATCAGAAAGCTCTTCATTCTGCAATGTCATCGCGAGGAATTATCGGCCCTTACTTTTTTGAAGATGAAAGGGGCCATGACTTACTGTGAATTCAGAGTGTTATGTTAGGACGTTAGATGAGTTTCTGTTGCCTGAACTGGAGAATTTTCCTACTATAACCAAATAAATACAAACCAAATTGGCTATAACCAAAGAAAATGTTTCCAGCAGGATGGAGCAACTTCACACACGCTCAATGTGTGTCTCCGCCACGAGTTGGTGAAATTTTTCCAGGCAAATTAATCTCCAGGAGAGGTGACATTAATTGGGCCCTCACTGTCCTGATTTGGCGCCTATGGACTTTTTCCTGTGGGGTTTCCTTAAATCTAAACTTTACGTCAGTAAACCAACTTCCCTAGCCCAGTAAAAACAAAATATTCGCCACGAAATGGGAGCCATCACGGAGAATATTTGCCAAGGCGTCATCAGGAAATTTAGTGTTAGATTGTGTTAGATAGTGTAGACATTTGAACGACACTATTTTTAAGAAATAAATTCTCAAGGAGTGTATTTTCATAATTAAAAAATATTTTTTCGATGAACGGCTTATTTTTTGATAGCCTTTTTACATATAAACTTTCTTTTGAGACATCTTCTATGATCTTGTCTGGTCTTATTTGGTTTCATCTAGTATTCTATGGTCTTATCTCGTCTTGTTTGGTCATGTATGGTCTTGTCTAACCTTATATTGTCTTGTCTACCCTTGCCCGATGTTGTTTGTTTTGTCTGGTCTTGTTTGGTCTTGCCTGATTTTGTGTGGTCTTGTCTAGATTTTTCTGGTCTTGTCATATCCTGTCTGGCCATATTTTCTCTTGTCTGGTCTTGTCTGTTCTTGTCTTTTCTTGTCTGATCTTGTCTGATTTTGTCTGGTGTTGTCCGGTCTTGTCCGATCTGGTCTTATCTGGTCCAGTCTGATCTTGTCAGGACTGATCAGGTCTTATCTGCTCTAATCTGGCCGTGTTTGTTTTCAACTAGTCTTCTATGATCCTCTGTCGTCTTGTCAATTCTCGTTTGGTATAGTCTTGTCCGGTCTGGTATGGAGGACTTGTCTACACTTATCTGGTTTGTCTAGTCTTATCTGGGCTTCTTTGGCCTTGCCTTATCTTGACTGAGCTTATCTACTCTTGTTCGGATAACCTGTTCCCTGGTCTTGTCTGATCTTGTAGTAGTCTAGTATTGTCTGTCTTGTCTGGCCGTGTTTGTTCTTGTCGTGTTTGTTCTGGTCTTGTCTAGTCTCTGATATATTATTGAAGGTATGCCATTCCTTACAAATAACGGATTGTGAACCCAGTTGTATATTAAAGGCGAGGAGATAGAAGCTAGTTCGCATGTTCACCAATTACCAGAAACATCAGATTGAGGCAACTGCTTGAAAATCCGATGAAAATGTTATTATTTTCAATTAAAATGCTAATTAAAATTAGATTAATATTTTATATTTTATAAATGATTTGCGGAAACCTTTTTACTAATTGCAAATATGATGTAATTAAAGATAGACATAAGTTTTTTTTTAAACCGAGATCAGATAAAAATTACAATTAGTCGACCATATAAATGAAATATGAACGGCAAACATTTCTTCGACATTTTTTTGTGAAACGATTTGCGACTAAATCTAATGGAGATATTGAAATGTTATTATATAATGGCTATCTAAAAATTATAAATCGAATTTTGACCCAGTTTTCAACACTGACCTAATGCAAGCCATTTTTTATTCAATCTAGTTTTAATAATGGCCACGCATATCAGACGATTCCACTTTTCCACCATTTCATATAGTTTACGTATTAATTCAAATGCAATATCTGTAAATTAATTGTTACATATTAATCAAAACAATGATTACAAAAGAATGACTAGACATAAAAATATGAATAAACACAAAATTAGAGAAAACAAAACTATATAACAAAGCTCTAAGAAAATAATCTAGATAAGATTAGACACGAGTGGACAAGAGTAGACAAGACTAGTACAATTTTGAACATGATTATACAAGACCGAACAGGTATGGACAAGACCCGACAAGACCAGACAAGGTCAAACAAGACCAGATATGAACAGACAAGACTAGACAAGACCAGGCAAGAACAGTGACAACAGGCAGTACACACTCGTAATAGACTTTTGTTTTCAGAGTCATTGGGATATTCATGCTGGAGATGTACTTTAATTTGCCGTAGGCCGCCCATCCCAGTCTAATTCTCCTATCAATCTCCATTTCTTGATTTTGTTTGCCCGGTGTTATAGCTTGGCCAAGGTGTATGTATGTTTCTGTCCTTTTTATTGTGCTGTCATGAATCGGTATTGTTTCGTCTGCATCTGGTGTATTTGTAATAAACTGGGTCTTTGTGTAGTTCATGTGTAATCCTACTTTTGCAGCCTCATCTTGTAGTACTTCCAAAATATCAATCAATTCCTGTTTATCTCTTGCAAATAGTGCAATATCGTCGGAAAATCTTAGATTGTGCAAGCGTTCACCATGTTCAATCCTTTGTTTTCCCTTTGTATCTTTTTAAAAACATCCTCGAGTACTAAGGTGAATAGTTTTGGAGATATTACGTCATCTTGCCGAACGCCGAGCGTTTATTTTGTTAGACAATTCATGAAGTCTTATCGACATTGTCGAAGTCCTATAGATATTTTCAAAAAGGTTTATATAACGTTGATCCATTCTAGCATTTCTCAATGAAATTATTATTGCCCAGATTCTCACTATGGCTACGCTACAGCTACGCGACGTGCCCATTTAAAACAATGTAATCATTATTTGACAGGCGATGTCGCACGACATCGCGTAGCTGACGTGTAACTAAATATGTGCCCGAAACTTTCATATTTCTGCCTTTCAAACTTGACGGATGCGCATGCGCTTAACTAACCGTAAAAAGTCTATTGTTCAGAAATTGTAGGCAAAAATGTCTCGATAAAGGGGACTTGTTAATAAAAGTTGCTGCAGATAATGGCGTAGGAGTACTGACATAGGAGTACACTGTAGCAGAGTGGTACAAAGTCGTGATAAAATAGAGCAGTGAAATAGCGTTTTAGCGTTTCCTAGTGTTGGGCGGAAAAGCATAAAATCTGGTAAATACTACAAAATTGATGATACAAACTACATTATATCTCTGGTTCACTCAGCAACTTGATCCATGGGATTCCCCATGTCAGCTTCAATTTTACAGAGAGAGGCAAACAAAAAAATGTTAATGAAGATCTTCCAGTGTTGGACGCACGCTTATTGCAAGTGATTGGTGGCTGGGAAAATGGAATAAAAGGAACAGTATAAGAAATTTGAAAATTTGTGGTGAAAGATTATGAAATGAAAATGCAGCTTCTGATTATTTCGAAAAGAATTTTAGAAGAATTGTTGACAAAAATAGTGATGTTGATCAAGTATACAATTGTGATGAAGTTAAGCTTAATTACAAAATGTTGCCAGTACATTGACTTCAAAAAATGAAGCGGCTGCACTTAGTTAAAAAGAAAGTAAGGAACGTGTGACAATTTTAGCTTGTGCCAATTATTCATGTAGACATAAACTTCCCTTGATGCAAATCTGCCAAACCAAAAGGATTCAAACATGTAGCTCCCGTTTATTATAACAAGTTCCCCTCCCGTTTCCCGCTCCCGTTCAACATCTACCCGTTTATTATATGAACCAAAAAATTGCCTGAATGCCCGCTTTATCTGAAGATTAGTAGGGAAGGATGTCATGTTCTAGACCCTCCACCTCCACTGTCATGAGCATGCGCGATGACCTTGGACCCCCTAACCTTGACCTCTGACCCTGACCTTGGCATGCCGGTTTCGACTTCCGGTTTCTGGTTTCGACTTCCGGTTTGACTTCAGGTTTCGACTTCCGGCTTCCCGTTTCCGGTATCGACTTCCGGCCTCCATTTTCCGATGCGCGGGAAAATTAAAACAATAGACGCGAGGCGGGGAAATTCTAAATTAGATCCTGTTAAGACAAATGAGGTGTGAAGTTGGTTGCCTATATCAACGAGACTAAATACATGAGACTAGACAGACAGGGCTAGATCCATAAGACTAAATACATGAGACTAGATAGACGGGGCTAAATACATGAGACTAGGCAGACGCAGCTAAATACATGAAACTAGATAGACGGGGCTAGCTACATGGGACTAGATAAGACTGAACTAAAATATATAAGGGATTGTTTAATTTAACTAAAATTTATTTTCAATTGTTTTTCGTTTAACTTAATAAACATATTATGATTTGAATTTATTAGCAGTCAGTTAAGCATAGTCGGATGTTTGTGTATGTCAGTGTAATCAATTTCTTCGAAATGTTTTTCGTACTTGTTTTTCGGCTTGGCGATTAGGCGCAGCTGGCCGTCTAGCACTGATAACAATTTCTGCTATCTTATCAGTGGTGCGCGAGCGGAGAAAATAATAAATTATGAAGCGTGGTCTAATCAATTTCATAGGTTTTTTTCGTTTTAATTTAATAAACATATTCACGTGAAACATCCAGCGGGTATATAAGAACGAGCTGAGAGAGTTCTAAATCAGTTGTTATTCGTTAGGATCATTCCATTCAATAAACGGATTAAAGGTATGCTCCCTCCGAAATCATAGTCTGTGAAATCACTTTCTTCATCTTCTTCTATCTTATTAAAACAATTTTTTGGAAATCCTGCAGGCGTATTCTGTTTGTGTGTTTGAGAATTACTAATATCAAATCGATGTTCCAATAAATCCAGGTAATTTAACAACTCTTTAAAGGAGTCAGCTAACATTGAGACGTTTCCTTTTATTTCCACCATTAAGTCATTGTATATATCATGATCTTTGGGTACACCTGCTTCAATATCTTCAGCTACACTTTTATCCAAACTGCTTTCTTCCATTAAGTCATACTTGCATCCACTTCAATCCACTTTTCATCTACTTGATACACTTTTCATCTACTTGCATCCACTTTTCGTCACGATAAACAGGGTGTGAGGTCTATGTAGCCCCACGCTAAACAGGGTGTGAGGTCTATGTATCCCCACGCTAAACAAAGTGTGAGGTCTATCTAGCCCCACGCTAAACAGGGTGTGAGGTCTATGTAACCCCACGCTAAACTCTGTCCACTTCCGTCCGCTTTCCGTTCACTCCGTCCACTTTCCGTCCAGTTTTTATTCTTCTCTTCAGCTTTAATCTCATTGGGTTAGTTGGGTTAGCATTAGGTTAGGTTACGGGATGTTAGGAATGAAGCGCGCTTCATTCCCTACCTCCTGTACCTTAACCTAATGCTAACCTAACCTAATGCTAGACCAACTAACCCAATGAGATTAAAGCTGAAGAGAAGAATAAAAACTGGACGGAAAGTGGACGGAGTGAACGGAAAGCGGACGGAAGTGGACAGAGTTTAGCGTGGGGTTACATAGACCTCACACCCTGTTTAGCGTGGGGCTAGATAGACCTCACACTTTGTTTAGCGTGGGGATACATAGACCTCACACAAAAAGTGGACGGAAAGTGGACGGAGTGAACGGAAAGCGGACGGAATTGGACTGAGTTTAGCGTGGGGTTACATAGACCTCACACCCTGTTTAGCGTGATGAAAAGTGGATGCAAGTAGATGAAAAGTGTATGCAAGTAGATGAAAAGTGGATTGAAGTGGATGCAAGTATGACTTAATGGAAGAAAGCATGTTGGATAAAAGTGTAGCTGAAGATATTGAAGCAGGTGTACCCAAAGATCATGATATATACAATGACTTAATGGTGGAAATAAAAGGAAACGTCTCAATGTTGGCTGACTCCTTTAAAGAGTTGTTAAATTACCTGGATTTATTGGAACATCGATTTAATATTAGTAATTCTCAAACACCCAAACAGAATACCCCTGCAGGCTTTAAAAAAAATTGCATTAATAAGATGAAGAAAGTGTTTTCACAGACTATGATTTCTAAGGGAGCATACCTTTAATCCGTTTATTGAATGGTATGATCCTAACGAATAACAACTGATTTAGAACTCTCTCAGCTCGTTCTTATATACCCGCTGGATGTTTCACGTGAATATCTTTATTAAATTAAAACGAAAAACAAACCTAAGAAATTGATTAGACCACGCTTCATAATTTAATATTTTCTCCGCTCGCGCACCACTGATAAGATAGCAGAAGTTGTTATCAGTGCTAGACGGTCAGCTGCGCCTAATTGCCAAGCCGAAAAACAAATACGAAACACATTTCGAAGAAATTGATTACACTGACATACAAAAACATCCGGCTATGCTTAACTGACTGCTGATAAATTCAAATCTTATTATGTTTATTAAGTTAAACGAAAAAACAATTGAAAATCTATTTTAGTTAAATTAAACAATCCCTTATATATTTTAGTTCAGTCTTATCTAGTCCCATGTATCTAGCCCCGTCTATCTAATTTCATGTATTTAGCATCGTCTGCCTAGTCTGATGTATCTAGCCCCGTCTATCTAGCCCCATGTATCTAGCCGTGTCTATCTAGTCTCATGTATCTAGCCCCATCTATCTAGTCTCATGTATTTATTTCCGTTTATCTAGTCTCATGTATCTAGTCCCATCTATCTAGTCTCATGTATTTAGCCCCGTCTATCTAGTCTCATGTATTTAGTCTCATGGATCTAGCTCCGTCTGTCTAGTCTCATGTATTTAGTCTCGTTGATATATGCAACCAACTTCACACCTCATTTGTCTCAACAGGATCTAATTTTGAATTTCCCCGCCTCGCGTCTAATTTTTGAATTTTCCCGCGCATCCGAAAATGGAGGCCGGAAGTCGAAACCGGAAGTCGAAGCCGTAAGCTGAAACCGGAAACCGGAAGTCGAAACCGGAAGTGTCTAAGTCAAGGTCAGAGGCCAAGGTTAGGGGTCAAATGTCATCGCGCATGCGCATAACAGTGGAGGTGGAGGGTCTAGAACATGACATCTTTCGCTACTAAGATGATTGTTTTAGCAGTTTGTGCCAAAAACTGAACATTTTTTTAAAGAAAAACAGATTTCCAAGAAAAGCTTTGTTAGTGCTTGATAACGCGCCTTGTCGAAATGAAAAGTGGGGACATACAAATTATGTATCTGCCACCAAATTTCACAGCTATTCTTCAACCCATGAACCAATGGGTTTTAGAAAATTTAAAGCGCAATTATCAAGGTCTTCTGCAAGAAATATTACAGCAACTAGGGGAGAATAACAATCTTGTAAGTTGTTTGAAAAAAACATTAATCTCAAAGATGGTGCGAACTGGAGGGCAGATGTATGGAACCGCATTTAAAGCGCTACACTTAAAAATCTTGGTCAAAAATTATTGAACAAAACGTGAATGACAATAAAATAAATACCTTTTGAATTAGGTATTGGTGACGAGCTGGAAAAGGAATGAACAAATAATAGGCTTATTAATATTTTGGGCATCCAGCAAGAAATTAGAGAAGAAATTGATGAAAATGTGGAATAAATGGAAGAAAATACTCCCAGAATTTTCCGATAGCGAAGGAATGAAGGCTCTTGAGAAATCGCTTGCATATGTGGAACAACAACCCAATGCAACCAACAATAATATTGCACTAATTCAAAGGTGGAGAGATATTGCGGCCAGAGGCAATATGTTGTTGAGAGAAACAGAGGCAATATGTTGAAACAAACACTTATTTATTCGTTTTTCAAATAACTATGTATTATAAGTTGTTAATAAAAAAATTCTAACAATTATGTTAATAATTAACCTCCGTATTATCCGAAGTTTAATTTATCCGGAATGGCCTTGATCCACATTATTTCGGATAACCGGGCGGCTACTGTTCTAGGAAAATCTGTAAATGAGGAAGAAGTACTATAGGAATAATAAAGCTTTGTTTTGTTCTTAAAGGGCCGTCCATAAATTTCGTAAGGCATTTTTAAGGCTAATTTAGGCCCCTCCAACCCTATTTTAAGATACCGTAAGATTTTAGTTACCCCCCTACCCTTGAGTAAGAAGTTATCGTAAGAAATGGACATTTCAATAAAAAAAGAGCCGTTTAATCAAATAATATTATTTTTTATTGCAATTTTGTTATAAAGTAATCAAATATTTGACCAGAATAAGTTTAGTAAATACTGGAGTATTCAGAAAAGTGGATATTTTATCTAAATTTTAATTATTATTTATTCATGGACTGACTAACCAGTCTGATATTGAACTGTGCTGCCTGGTTCATGATTTGGTTCTTCAGGTTCTTTCAATATTTCAATATAAATTTCCTCATTATCGAACCACTCTACATCGTGAATATAATTATCGTATGAATTGAGATACAAACTCTGTCCAGCTCGACGACGTATTAATTTAATTGGCTGAACTTTCTCTGTTCGAGATTCTCTGTTCTGTTCATTTATGAACTGACAATGTGTTCTAACATTTTTTATTGATGCGAAGTACAATCCACATGCTTGACATGTTCGCCCAAGCAATTGCATTTGGACTGTCGGACTATAAAGTCATATGGTGTTGAAAGAAAGCCTGGACGACTAGGAATCTCAATGGTTAGATACACGCACAAATAAGTTACAAAAATTAGCATTTACTTGGTCTTTCGGAAGTGGGATATCCAAAGTTTCTGTTTGTTGAAGAGGACAAGGTAGTGGAATAAATTCCTTTTGTAGAATTATTCGCAAACTACTTTTTAATTTGCCACAACATTTAGGCTCGGTACATTTGCTAAAGAGTAAATTCTGAGATTGCAGATCAATTACATGTCTGTAGTACTAATATGGAGTCCATTCTGCTTGATCTACATTAAAATTATCACTTTCAGGATTTATATAGTCGGCGACAAGTGGTTCCTCATCAATAATGAAAGTACTCCATACTTGCTCCAAAATATCACCAGCCATTTTGAAATTTTAAAGTTGCAGTTCATTATCGATTGTACGTCGTAAATAATAATCGAGATGATTTCCAAAAGAATCATACGGCAAGACGAGTCCAGATAATTGATGAAGGAGCCATTCGACGCTCCACTCGATTGAAACTCCGCCTGATTTGTTTTTGTTTTGTAATTTTCGAAAATGGCAAATCGCATGGCAGATGTTGATGATGATAATGAACTTGAGGAAATTTTGGATTTTCATCGGGTCCTCCATCAAGAGTGATGATTAAAACTGGTTTCACGCGATTATCATCGTTTTTGGCTAAATATTGAAATTCCTTAATCTCCATGAGGCGCTCAAAATCTATACTATAAGTGCAGATGATGAAAAATGTTTCCCGGATCTGATTGCAATGTACGTAGGTCCACTGTATGGGCATTCAGGAGTAAGTTTAATACCTGCATAAACGGAAGGTATTAATTTATATTTTCCTGCTACAACCTAGTCGTGATCTGGCAAGCCGACTATATACTCCATGTGCATCAGAAATGGTGTTTGTTTTTCTACAGTAGTTTTACCAATTGGTATAGCTACGTGCTTTGTCGTCCTGCTACAAAAAGAACACTTTAGCTGGACCAAGTATTGAGGCGAGACACCCGAAATCTCTAAAAGATGCAGTACAAAATTTAGCATCTTTTGTGTTCATCAATCATTGTTCTAGATAACTTGACCGGTACTGTAACTACGTGATTCTAACATTTTTTATTGATGCGAAGTACAATCCACATGCTTGACATGTTCGCCCAAGCAATTGCATTTGGACTGTCGGACTATAAAGTCATATGGTGTTGAAAGAAAGCCTGGACGACTAGGAATCTCAATGGTTAGATACACGCACAAATAAGTTACAAAAATTAGCATTTACTTGGTCTTTCGGAAGTGGGATATCCAAAGTTTCTGTTTGTTGAAGAGGACAAGGTAGTGGAATAAATTCCTTTTGTAGAATTATTCGCAAACTACTTTTTAATTTGCCACAACATTTAGGCTCGGTACATTTGCTAAAGAGTAAATTCTGAGATTGCAGATCAATTACATGTCTGTAGTACTAATATGGAGTCCATTCTGCTTGATCTACATTAAAATTATCACTTTCAGGATTTATATAGTCGGCGACAAGTGGTTCCTCATCAATAATGAAAGTACTCCATACTTGCTCCAAAATATCACCAGCCATTTTGAAATTTTAAAGTTGCAGTTCATTATCGATTGTACGTCGTAAATAATAATCGAGATGATTTCCAAAAGAATCATACGGCAAGACGAGTCCAGATAATTGATGAAGGAGCCATTCGACGCTCCACTCGATTGAAACTCCGCCTGATTTGTTTTTGTTTTGTAATTTTCGAAAATGGCAAATCGCATGGCAGATGTTGATGATGATAATGAACTTGAGGAAATTTTGGATTTTCATCGGGTCCTCCATCAAGAGTGATGATTAAAACTGGTTTCACGCGATTATCATCGTTTTTGGCTAAATATTGAAATTCCTTAATCTCCATGAGGCGCTCAAAATCTATACTATAAGTGCAGATGATGAAAAATGTTTCCCGGATCTGATTGCAATGTACGTAGGTCCACTGTATGGGCATTCAGGAGTAAGTTTAATACCTGCATAAACGGAAGGTATTAATTTATATTTTCCTGCTACAACCTAGTCGTGATCTGGCAAGCCGACTATATACTCCATGTGCATCAGAAATGGTGTTTGTTTTTCTACAGTAGTTTTACCAATTGGTATAGCTACGTGCTTTGTCGTCCTGCTACAAAAAGAACACTTTAGCTGGACCAAGTATTGAGGCGAGACACCCGAAATCTCTAAAAGATGCAGTACAAAATTTAGCATCTTTTGTGTTCATCAATCATTGTTCTAGATAACTTGACCGGTACTGTAACTACGTGATTTTTACCTGAGTTGTAGATGAGTAACTAGATTAAAACCTAATGTGTGTAGTTCATTTCGTCGTTTTTCATCTGCACCACCTCCGAAACTTGCAATATTAACTATAACGTTTAAAAGTTCAGAATGAGGTTTTTCAATTTTTCCCCTCCCCATAGTAAGAATTAATAATACTTGGTTTAACACCTCCCCCCCCCCCTTGAAATGTCTTACGTAATTTATGAATGGCCCCTGTTATGTGGCTCAAAGAAAAAAAATGTTTGGACACACATGATGTGGATTTATATAATTTTGGAGTTAAGAATTTATCATTATATATATATATATATATATATATATATATATATATATATATATATATATATATTTGCGTTAAAATCTAATAATGTATTTCATTGAATTTCAAATTAAACTCCATGTATACTTTATTTAAGATCAAATTTCAAACAAAAAGAATAAACGTAGCGGCAAAGCGCACATCAGATGTACTTGCTGATTACTAAAACATTATACCCACAGAACTTATACCCTAAAAAATCCGAATGACCTTGGACAAAAATTATCCGTTCGCTTTAAGCGTTCTGCGGGTGGACATTCCACAAATAGACGTCGTTTATTTGATGTATTGCCACGATAAATAATCTAATTTCCCATAAACGGCAACCTACTTATTCTAATTTTGCACAAAACGTAAAATAAACAACGAAAATTATGACTACAATAAATTGCAACGAATAGGTTATTACTTACAATGACCATGTTAATTGCCTATTCATTATTTTTTATCAAGCCAAAATAAGACATTGAATCGCATAAATTTCTGCGATCAAAATTATGCAAACTCTTTTCATTCCAGTAAACAACTTAGAGGTAAAATAACAACTTTACTATGTTATATGTAAAGTATTCAACTCGTAATGTGAAGAAATATAAATAAATTAAAACATTAACTGTCTCTATAGTATTTACAATTTTTCTGTAGAATATAATTGCACCTAAGCTACTGAAACAGCATCGGATTTATTGGGATGCTACAGAATGAGGACTAAACAGACAAGACTAGACAGTTTATAATATACATACAAGATTAGCTTGAAAAGACTAGTAAGCAAAGACCAAACGGACAAGACTAGACAGATAGGACTAGATTGACATGACTAGGTAGACAAGACTAGACATACAAGACTAAGCAGATGAGATCTGAAGACCAGAAAGTTCACAACTGTATTCTGCAAGAAGTTACAGACAAAACACAGCTAGAAGACTATTCTTCTTTCAAAGTGTCAGTACCACTAGCTAATCTAGATGATATGAACCCTGAGTTATGGCCAAGAGATATTCATATTAATTCCACAGAAGACATATCATTTATTCACATTCAGAACTCATCAATGTGTAATAACTGCAAAGACGTCTATATACCCCAGGGGTAGGCAATTTTTTTGGCCACATTGCGTAAGAAAATTTAATCGCGGACCGCATTATTTTTTTCTATTTAAATAGTTATTTACTTACTTGTTAACGACGACCGTTGCATATATACTCGCCTAGACAGAACAATTTTTGTAGGTTTTCTCATAGTGGACAATATATTCTTCTTGTAAAACGAAATATTTTGAGAACACCCGTAAATGTGGATTGTCTATAAAATACTGGCAGATAGATAATAAAGTAAACATCATATCTGGTAAACATAATAAGCATCTCCCGTCAAATTATAGAAGTTTATAAATTGATTCGCGGGCCACATATAAGGTAGACGCGGGCATTATGTGGCACGCGGGCCGCTATTTGCCCAGGCCTGATATAAACGTTTCTGCTTATCCCTAGATAGACCACCAACAGGCTGCTTAATAACAGTCTTATCTGTTTTAGATGATATTCTGCACACTTAAACTTGTTAACTTTAAGGAAAGCACTAAACATAAAAACCATTTGATAGCCATATATCTATATACAAGGACAACAGCAAAATCAAGCGCACAGTTACACAATATTTTTGCAAAATCTAGACAATACTTAACCACCTCAGTCGAAGACACTCCGACCATTGATTATGATGTCCGACCATCGATTAATACGTCTGGCAATAGGAAGATAAATCAGAAGAAATGTACATTTGTCTGGTGAGGCTATATCCGACCTCTCCAGAAACATGTCCACTTCAAACAAAAATCGCTTTACTGAACATTTTCAGAACGAAACCTAATGAGAGACAGTTCCCTTGATCAACATCCTACAATATTACTTTTTCTCATGCTTTACCAAGGTAAAAATCAACTGGACACACAATTCTTTGATTACGATGGAGGTAAAACGGCCAGCAAGCTAAGGGATGTGTTCACTCTACTATAACAATATCCCATACTGAAATGTAAATACTTAGGACAAAAAAATGAACTCTATGCTTATTAAGTTGGCAAAAGAAAGTTAGTTCTTTCGTCATAGAATAATCGAAGCACCAAATAGACAAAGAGCCTTCTGAAAAGTAATAAAGGAGCAGACGAAAAAATCTAGCGTACCAAAACCAATCCAAATACAGGAAAATGACATGCTAGTTACTCAGCCAAAACAGATTGCTACAGTCTTCATCAACTTTTTTGGACAAACACCGAAAGTAATCCGCCAAAAGATCTAACCAACATGCAACACTGATATCGTACTCAAGATTTACCTACAACAACTGAAATCCTACAGATTATGGAGTCAATAAAACTCCTTGTGGCCCTGACTCACCATCAATCTCAAAGAATTCAGACATGTACTGGTACATCCAATAACAGGCATTGTTAACGCCTCTTTACATAAAGCAATCTTCCCAGAAATTTTAAGAACCGCAACAATAATACCTGTCTATAAAAATGGAAATAAGTCACAAGCAAATAACTATCGCCCCATAGCCCTAATGTCAGTTCTATCAAAGATATTAGAATGTTGCATGCGGATTAGAATGTTGCCCTTCATGCAAAAATTCCACCTAGTGCCTACTTAGCAACACAGTTTCTCCAGAGGTAAATCTAACACATCAGCGGTAACCTAATTCAATAACAAAATTTTAGATGAAGTAGATACAGGAAATCGTCCGATTGGTATCTTCCGCGACTTGTCTAAAATTTCTGCAACGTCTTTTCGAAAGCGTTCGAGTGTGTCGCACAGGCAACTCCATAACAAAATTTACAATTACGGAATAAGAGGTAAATCTGCTAGACGGCTCACTTCTTTTCTCCCAAATGGGAAACAATTCGAGAAAGTAAAATGCGGTTCGATAACTGGCCAATCCGACTTCAGTTGTCTAAACTTGGTAGACCCTCAGGGCAGTGTCCTGGCTCCGACTCTATTCCTTCTATACTCTGCAGACCTGGTCAGCTACATCGAAGGTCAACAATGCACCTTATATGCTGATAACGCTAGTTTTATCGTCTCCGAAATAATGCATCCACTAATCCACTACTTGCCAACATGCTCCTGGATACACTGAACAAATAGTTTGAGCACAACAATCTCTTTCTCAACAGAAATAAAACGGAATATTCTATAGAGCACGTAGCAACTGTCCCCTTCGATAGTGTAGTTGCCAACGTACCCGCCGGGTGACCTCAATTCCTGGTCGGACAGGCGACAACTAGGGCGGTTTTCACTAACCGTCCGGGCTGCTCACCCTGAGTGCGATGCCGGGTGGCGCATACTAAAAGCCAAAGTGGAATAGAGTGTTTATTGAGAGAGTGTTTTTTTTTAAGTTTGGTCCAAAGTGGATATTGGGTATTAACCCTTAAAACACTGCGTCCCAGTGGTCTATTGTATTTTGCCCACATTTTTCACTTATAGGCCCAGAAACCTAGATGCTATTATAAATTGCGCTAATTAATTTCACATTTGTCTTCTGGTATAAATGCAACATTGGGGATAGATCTCGGGAACTACAGACTTGTTAGTTAGCGCTCTAACATAAGACTAAACCGCTTTAAAAAAAAACCTAAACCACTTTAAAAAGAAAAACACTTAGCAACTACTTCATAGACATCCAGCTGTAAATAAATATTGACGAACTTTAGCAAACTAAGGTGAATAATTTGTTGGGAATTTATGTAGAGGAATACCTTCAGTGGAACACCACCATATTTAGTAGAACACCACATATCGCGGGCTTAATGAGAAACTGACGTAACTACAATTTTTATGATTTCCTGATTATTGGCTATTTCGCTTCCTTTGGGTATTACAGATGAGTGTGAAACTAACGTATATGAAAAAATATTAGGTTAGGTTTTAATATTAAATATTTTTTCATATACGTTGGTTTCACACTCATCTGTAATACCCAAAGGAAGCGAAATAGCCAATAATCAGGAAATCATAAAAATTGTAGTTACGTCAGTTTCTCATTAAGCCCGCGATATGTGCTCCAAACTGCATAGGAAGCTGTTTCAAATAAAGATAATTTTTAAAAATTGAAGATCTCCTTACATTCTACTTTGCGGAGAACCAATCGATAATTTGATATGGTATTCTGCTTATTAACAAGCATAAAATTATACCTAAGGAACCACATACTTTCCAGAGCGATACATTTATAACATGAGTCCCAAAAGTCTTGGAATCCACTCTTGCCATGAATTTGAAGAAGTATGTCACTTCTTAATTCAGACACATAAAATTAAACAAATTATGAAATGTCATTTTTAAGTAGCTATCCGTGGTCTTGAGGTTATGATTTTAGTGTTAAGATCAACAATTTCATTAGTTATAAATATAACACCTTCTCATAAATTTAACACTCATTTATTCTATAGTGTTGTGAATTAAATATAAAATGTGAATGTTGAATGTGGTGTCATTTTCATCATCATTTTCACAAATACACAAATTATTAGGTCGTTTTATGTTATCGAACACATTTTGTAATACTGTGTTGTCTATCTTTTCACATTTTCTTATTACATTGTTATGCAGATCTTCTACTGTATGCACTGGGCTGCCGAATACTGAATTTTTTAAATATGGAAAAAGAAAAAAGTCCAAAGGAGTTAGATCACAAGAACGTGGTGGAAATCGGTCTTTGCTTTTAAGCCTGTCGTCGAAGAATTCCTTAAGATAATTTAATGTTTCATGTGCAATGTGCGGTCTAGCAGAATCTTGTTGGAAGAAGCCATTTTGGAGTTCATCATCATAAAGTTCGTTAATAAATTGTTGCAAATAGTGGCTCTATAAGTGGCAGCGTTTAAATTACCATGAAAAAATATTGGACTAATAATTCTGTGTCTTGACATTGCTAACCACACACCAACTTTTATTGGATGCAGTGGGGTCTCTATAAAAAATGTGGGTTGTCAACACTCTACATGCGCATGTTTTGGGAATTAATGTATCCGTTTAGATGAAACCAGGCTTCATCAGTCAAAAATGTTGAATTTAACACTTCGTCGTTCAAATTTTCATTGAACTACAGACAGTAGGCCAGTCTTTTATTATAATTGACTGGTAAAAGTTCTTGGTACATTTGCAACTTATATGGTTTCATGTAAAGATCTTGACGAATAATCCTGTGGGTGGTAGTACGACTTAAATTCAACTGTTGAGCTAGTGTCCTAATTGAAGTGGTAGGTACATCTTGGAATGCATTTCTAATGTTGTTTATAATATTCTCATTATTAATACGAGGCCTTCCACTTCTTGATTTGTTGTTAATGTTACCAGTACTTCGAAAGCAATCAACTGATCGTAATACCTACCTTCTAAACTGATTCCTATTAAATACAGCCATAGGAAAACGTTTAAAACGCCTAAATTTTCAATGCACGACCGTCGAACAACACAATCAACTTATGTTGTAATATTTGTTCTTTTTTGTTAATTTTATAATTTACAACACTATAAAATAAATCAGTGTTAAATTTATGAGAAGGCGTTTTATTTATAATTAATGAAATTGTTGAACTTAACACTAAAAACAATGCGACATAACCTCAAGACCACTGACAGCTACTTAAAAATGACATTTGATAATTTGTTTAATTTTATGTCTGGAATTAAGAAATGACCTACGTGTTCAAATTCATGGCAAGAGTGGATTCCCAGACTTCTGGGACTCACGATATAAGAAAATACTCGCAGAAGTAGATACTGGAAAGTTTTCTATCGACACTTTCAGCGACTTGAGTAAAGCATTTGACTGCATTGATCACATCCAGCTAATCAATAAATTATATAAATTCGAAATACCTCAAATATGTACAAATTCGTTCTAGCACTACCCAAACCGAGTCTTCAAAAATAATGTCAAATACAGGGGTTCCTCAGGGAAGCGTGTTAGTGCCTACTTTATTTGTCTTATACTAGCCGACTTGGTATCATATTCTCAAAAATCCTACAACACTCTATATTCAGATGATGCCAGAGTAGGGCAAGATCCTTCAATCTAGACTACCTGCTCTATCAATGTAATTTCCCCATATGCCGGATGGGGCAAAACTGGCCACGCTCACCGCCTAGCTTACCAGTACTTCTAAACGTAGCCGAGCGAGTAAGTAGAATATTGTAAGTATAACATTGTTCAATTTCACGTTCCACTGACGCCTAGCTTGCTCAAGCCCATATATTGATTTATGTTGGTGACATACCTTAGCATTCTATTCATAATATTTTGGTTGTGACATGTAAATTTCGCTGTCTATATCACTCTGAAAAAATGCACGAATTGAAAAACTCATGTCATCCATCTGAATTATTTCCAGGTCATATTTAGCAGCTAGAGCAAAGAATTATCGAACTTAGGAATATCTTACCACAGTAGCATAGGCCTCGTCATAATCATTACCCCGTTTTTGAGCACCCCTTAATTACTAATCTTGCTCTAAAACAAACAATTTTTCCTTTCTCATTAGTGGTTTCCTTTATAATACCCTATTTACATGACAAGACTCTTGTCATGTAAATGTAAATTACCTGATGCCAAATCAACCAGTGGCCAAGTTTTATTCTTTACTAAAGAGTCATATTTTTCCTGCATGACTTTCTTCCACTGGTCAATATGTGAAGATGAAACAACTTCATCCAGAGTCTGAGGATCATTCAAATCATATATTGGACAAGAATAAGTCACATTCTGTTTATCCCTCTCTGCATACCAGATAGTTCCAAGTGGAGGTAAATTTATATTACGTGCTGGAGCCGAAAAATAAACAGGTTCTTCTGGTGTGTAGGATGAAGCGTCATTGTCTTCTTTCTCATAGTCATCACTTGAAGACTGATCTGAGTTGTTTTAACGTTCTTCAACGTTTCTTTGCCAGACCTCATTTCCATAGAAGTTTTTCCACAGGTGATCTTGTGGGTGATTATATAGATCGTTATTAATTATATAGACCGCTCTTGCTAATAGCTCCCCTAAGTTTTTTACAAATATACGTCAAACAGCATACATTTAGTTATTTCCTCCAGTATTCTGTTCATCCTTTCTGCAAGTTCTGCAGAGGGTGAGTATGGGGTACTTGTTTGATGTTCAATTCCGTGCTTCCTTAAGAAACTATTAAAATATACTTGATTTGCCTATAAATAAGTAAACATAAACTTTTCTAGAAAGATCATCAATAAAGGTGATAAAATACTTCATACCTACCAGTGAAGCTTGTTCCACTGGTCAACATAAGTTGGTATGGATTAGTTACAGTTGATGTAAAGCTCTTTTAATATTAATAAATATCAATTAATATTATTAAAAGGGAGTCTGCTCTATTTACCTTGGAGACAGGTGGTACATGTGATACGAAACCTAACCTTTTCTCAAAAAATGGATTGACTCCCTCTAAACACACCTATAACTTATTAACATCTGAAATATTCGTGTCCCATATGCCTATGCCACAGGACAACATCGTTTGAGTTATGTGAGCATGTCAGGTTTGAGAAAACTTCTCTGTGAGTGTTTAACTGGTACAAATTGTTTACTAGTGTGGATGAACATAGGAATCTATTATCTTGATCTTAAATATCACATTTGTCTCTAAAGTTTATTTTGCAGCCATTTTCCACTATTGCACTTACTGGTAAGAGATTTGCAGCAAGTTTCCTCATTCCTCCATAAATTAACCTTTCTCGTGCTTTTCACAGGTAGCGGTGTCTTATTGGCAAGTTTTGATGGGTAGATTCAGTCACATATGTTGGTCATGAGCATTGAGGCACCACTTACCAAGGATCCGGGATCAGTATGTGGAGACATTGAGAATGCTGCAATAAAACTTTTATTTCAATCTACTTTTTCTGCATCATCTTTCTTCGGAGAACAACTATCCTTGGCAAAGTCCATGTTTGATACAGTTATAACATCGAAGCCCTTTATGCCTTTGGGCTTTAGCTGTATCTTGTTTAACATGAATGGCTGCTTTCCTAGTGAATAATGCTGTACTTTCTTCATTGAACTACCTGCAGGAAGTTTTGTTTTGATTGAATCTGCACTTATCTTGGTCCCTGAGCTCTCCAAACCTATTATCATTGTTTTATAAATTCCAGGAAAATCAGAGTGTTAATATATTTGCTAATATTGAATATCTTCTATTAAAATCATTACCTATGTCGATGATATATGACTTTCGATGATATATGACCCCGCTTCCGTTAGGTTATGCGATAACCTCAAAAATTGTGTCTCGAGACAAAAAAAAAAATACGTAAAAATACGCATAAAAAACCTAGTCTGAATTTTCACCTATTTTACTTTAATCAGCCATACCCTGCTATCTTGTTCATATTTTGAGTTGACATTAATTGAAACTTATGTAGAACTCTAAAGAATGCTCATTAAAGTATTTATTATACATTAATACACCAACATAACAACGAGAGAATGAATGCATCCAAAGTTGCCAGCCTAAGACTAAATTGGTAAGCAGTGAAGTAATAATGGCTGCGTTCTCAAATTCCAACAGTAAATCTCAATGATAAGTACATTGGATCATATTTTCTACATTTAGAATTACTATTTTGCGTAGTTGTATTCCCGCTATTTTCATTATTTTTAACTTGTACGATATATATAATATTTTAGTATATTATATAATATATATGTTACGGTAAAAGTACAAAATCGGCAAATTTGAACATTTACCGGTATATGTACACATCTACCAATGTGATACGAAAATGTGAGTTTAAATCTGAGATCAGCTTTCTATATCAACTTTTTCCGGAAAATGTTTACTTTTTGTGTGTTACAATATCACGTGTGTCTTGTTGGACAGCCCATGCGTTATGTATGTTAATGTAAACCTGTAACAATTGCTAACAACATAATGCATATATGCACATTTGCCGGAAATAATTGGTAAATGTAAGTTTTAAACTCACATTTACCAACCAAGAAGGTAAATGTGTACATATGCCTGTAAATGTTCACATTTACCTAACTACGCACTTTTACCGTAATATATATATATATATATATATATATATATATATATATATATATATATATATGTATAATATATATATATATATATATATATATATATATATATATATATATATATATATATATATAATATTTAACAGTAACAGCTGCGCGCCCTCTTGGGGAGCGCGCTCCAAAAGTTGGAAACTGAATGCACATTTATACTGTGCAGAAAGAACCAGAACAATAGGGTATCGCGATTTATAACTTAATTGAAATTACCTCCAAGCATTTCTATATTCTATACGTAGAGCCTTCTGATTCTTGTTGCCTTTTACTCATCTTTGTATTTTAGACTTTACCTAGTAATATTGTTACTTACCGGCGAATGAATAATTGATTTTATTTCTAAAGACAAGCAAGACTAGACAGATAAAACTATATGGACTATATGGAGAACTAGACTAGACTAAGCAAGCCTAGATTGGCTAGATTAGACGTGTTTTTAAAGACAAAACTAGGTTTATATGGACAAAATTAGGTTGCGAAAACCTTGATAGACAAAACTAAATACATTTTGCAAACCTTTAATAGAGAAAACAAAAGTAGCAAATTTAATTATGCAAACATTGATAAGAAAAATAAAATTACAAAATACAAAAACACCTTGATGGACAAATGAGGGTTGCCAAACTATACGAAAAAAACACAAAAAGAGCCAAACCCACGTTGTAAGTGCCACACGAACTCAAATACGGTTTGTCTATACGTTGTATGTCTCGGCGTTTACTTGCACTCTTAAAGTGAAACCACACAAATGCAACGATCGAGATGAACGACACCTTAATAATGTTTTTTTTAAAAATGATTAATGTTTCTTAAATGCTTTTTAACGTAGATTAACATTTATCAATAAAATTTTTAAAAATGGAACCGTTTCTTTCTTACAGTTATTTCAAAAATTCAGGTTTGGCAGCCGCACCCTTTAGAATAAAAATGTTCAATTCACAAACAAAATTTTATTTAAACAGAATTTTTCATTGATTACTATCAATGTTCAGTTACTAATTCATAAGATTGATTTTATATTTTTTAATAATTTAAACGTGTTATTATTACTTTAATTCATTATTTCCTACTCGTATATTTATAGTGTTGAGAATAAAAAAATGAATAGAATATAAGGCAATTAAATTTCAGAACACTTTTTATAAGAGAACTGAAAAAATAAATCAAGCAAAACTATAAACATAAAGTTAATCAATACTTTACTGGCACATTAATTTGCAAAATTTTAATTGTCCTTGTTAATTCGCACAGCTACTGCTCCATAAACTGCCAAAATAACAATAACAATAAAAAAAAATCCATGAATATATTTGATACAAAAGAAACATTTAAGATGTTCAAATAATATTCCAGTCACCTTATCAATTCATATCTGTTTATTTTTCAAAGAAAACTTATAAATTCGGATACAAGGCCAACGTTTTAATATTTAAAATTAATTATTCACACATTTTTTTGTGTAAATCCCCTTTCTAAGACAATCTCAATTTATTATTAAAAAGAATAAATGACTTTCCAGTTGTGGGTCAAGAATGATGAATTTTATTATATATCTTTTGTCACGACACACAAGGAAAGCAGAAAGCAATTAATCGAAATGCTAATAACTAATTAAACGAATTTTCGGTTTTGCAATAATATGGAAACAGGGGCATGAAATCTGGGTTGCAATTAAAACAACAAATCTGATCCTTTTATACGTTTATGGCCTTTATCTCTTATCTGAATGTGTCCATACAAATTGACATAGCAAATTAAAATAGAAATGTATATATTTATTATATCGTAAATTTTTGTAAATTTCAACAAAATAAATAAGTCAATGAAAATTTAGCTAAACCATGTAATCAATCTTATTAGAAAAGTAAGGTAAAACTAAATATATTACTTATTCTAGTCTGTCTAGTTTTGATTATCTAGTTTTCTCTGTCTAATCTTGTTTGACTAGTTTTCTTGTCAAATTATAACTACATCTGTTTATTAGTCTTTAATAAAAAGTTGACGTTCGTGGATCGTTCTAAAGTTGATCTCTCTGTTTATGTTTTTAATTTCCTAGAATTTGTCTAGCCGCTAAAAAGTTGGTGTTCCAAATTCTACCGACAATTAAAAGAGACACGGCTGTAAATATCTGTATATAATTATATATTTCTTATATATTATTACGCTGACGATCGCGTTCGCGCCTTATGAAGAAATTTCGCAAATATTTGGCAAGGACGTTTGCCGGTGTGCTTTCGCAATCTCTGATAAAAGTTCAGTGTTCGGACGTGAAATCAAAACAGCATTCCCGTTTCGCGAAGGTGATTACAATTTTTTTGCATTCAATTTAATTCTCTGTTACTATTCGCGGTATATCGTTATTATTAACATTAATTTGTTAGATTTAGCGCCAGCGATAAATCAATGTTCACTTTTAAATGCGTATTAGTTTCTCTTTAGATTTCTATAATAAAATTATTCGCGTGAAGTTGACCCGAAGATTTTTGAAAACCTGATTTTTTTTGAGTAAAAATTGAAGTACTGGCAAGATTTTGAATATTTCAAGGGTTCTAGCTTGAAAACTTTAATATGCTATAATTTGAGTTTAAATTTATCAAGAAGGCTTATCGTTTATAGGCGTAGTAACCGGTAAACAAAAACATAAATAGGTTCTTATGTGGTGGTTATAACGAGAATAACAAATTTGTGAAAGATTATAATTATTGCCTTTGTTCTTGAAATTTGCACATTATTCGTTTTTCATAATTTGAATAGTTTTCAATAGTGTTAGTTTAATGGATACTACGCAGCAAAAAGCCGCCACAGTTTTTGTTCTAATCGAAAATGGACTTAGCCAGCAAGCAATTGCTGGACAACTGTATATAACACAGGCGTTTTGCAAATAATCATTTATATTAGACGTTGGAACAATATTGATCTGTTCTGTTCTCAGATGAGACCAGAATATGCCTCTATGGTAGCGACCGAAGAAGAAAAGTGTACCGGAGACCAAGCAAGTGATTTGCAGAATGCTGCATTGAAGATCGGATTGCTTATGAAGGTGCTTCCAGCATGATCTGGGGTGCAACTTCTTTGGGAGCACGTACCGACCACTGGTTTCATCATTAAGGGCGCAAGTGGCCACAGGAGAGGAGGTTGAACGGGTGCTAGGTACATCGAGGAGACTTTAGCAGTTCATGTGGTACCTTACATCGACAATATTGTAGAAGAATTTATCTTTATGCATGACAATGCGAAGCCGCAAGAATCGTGCAAGATTACATTACAGAATTCGGCTTTCTGGTCATGGAGTGGTCAGCATGCAGTCCCGATCTAAATCCGATAGAATAGTCATAGGATGAGCATAAACGAAGAATTCAAGCTAGGCTTCGTACCCCAACCTCGGAGCTTATTGGACACTTTGATTGTCGCTGAGCGCCGACTTCCCTCAGGTATCCTCGCAGGTGAATGACTTCCTTGGTCGCATTCGCCATCGCCATGTATTCAGCTTCGACGGTTGAAAAGGCCACGGTCCGTTGTTTTCTCGATTCCGAACTCACTACCGCTCCAGCCTATTTGAACACGTAGCCAGTGTGACTTCCTATCATTTGGACACGAGCTTTAGTCCGCAACTTCGCCACCAGTAAGTTTGCTTCTCCAGTTTGCTTGTAGCGCAAACCCAAATCTCTCATTCCATTTACTTCCAAGTACCTAAGTACTCGTTTCTCGTTTCCCAGCGTTCCAATGGTTGCAGATACAGTTGGAGTTGAATTGGCCGAACGTGCTGACTGTGAAAGCGATGTCCGGTCTTGTATACACGGCGAGATACATCGATGATCCTACCAAACTTTGGAATGAATGTTCTTCCTTGTTCTCATCAAAGTTTCGATTTTTTTGCCTTTGCATCGAGTGGAGTCGCGATCGTTTTGCAGCTACTCATTCCAAAGGTTTTAAAAACTGCTTGAATATATCGTTTCTGCGACATAGAAATGGCTCCTGTGTTCTTGTCTTGGTGTAACTCAATTCCAAGAGAGTGGTGAATAGGGCCCAAGTCTCTCATCTCAAATTTCATCATAAGGTTTGATTTTATTTCTTAACTCATGTCACAAAAAGGAGTTTTTTTTTTCTTTGAGCGTCGAAATGTAAATTCAAGGATCTGCGTTTAATGGCTCCAGTCCGGATATCTTCAATTCTTGTTGGAGCTTCTTATAACACTGCTTCTCTCCATTTCTCCACATCGGGACTTTCAGAAGCGATCCTGGCTTCTTGGTTTTGCCTGACCCAATTGTACTACATCACGGGTCTTTCCCTTTTTCCCTTTTCCGGTTCTCATTAACCGGTGGTGACCTGGTTTGCGATTCATTGATAGTTCCGTTCGTTTTGTTTCATCTAACGACTCATGTTCACTATATAAATATATATATATATATATATATATATATATATATATATATATATATATATATATATATATATATATATATATATATATAAATATATATATATATTAAAAAAAAATAAGTCACCTTGTCGCAGTATGAGGGCTTAGTTTCGCAACAAACGTTAGACGGAGTTACCGATGGAGTCCAACTCTGATCGGAGCGGTCGGCGGATAGCGAACAACTGAGAACTTCCAAACCCTTAATCCAAGGTGTCATGCGACCCGTGCCGAAGGGACTGGTTGGTGGCCAAGGGCAACCGGCCATCGCTAGCGGAGCCCTCTGATACCTGGCGACCTCAGAGGGTATCAAGCCTTACCATGTTAAGCGGGGCTCTGACTTGGAGGACCTTAAGTTGCCTGGCCAATCGTGGGATTTATATGAATTCCAAAAAATATATATAATTCATGTGTGCGCGACCTACCAGACACAGAGAACAAGGAAGTCAGTCCGGATTACCGCGAGGACGACCTTGACCTCACAGTCGTAGACATGAGCGGTCCAGCCATGTCTACGGAGGCAGAGGAAGAAGTTGTTCTTGTAGGGATAGAGGAGGACTTGCCGCCTCCTGTCACAAAACAAGAATGACCAGCAGGCGCACAGAATACAAAGGCGCACAAAATAGCACAAGTGAACATCCACCATGCCAAAGCGGCCTCGGCTGTGATGGCTCTAATGATGGCTGGATGTTCACTAAACAACACCTAGGGCTAGCGCTGCTGCAAGAACCCTGGACCTACAGAGGTAAGATCAGAGGTCTTAGCAACAGGGAATGTAAGTTGGTATGGGACAGCCGTGAGGTCTTCCCTAGAACCTGCATTATGGTAAGGAAGGGCATAAATTACTTATGTCTTTCAGAATTTTTTACGCGGGATTTAGTTCCGATCCAGGCCTTCATCAAGACCGATGGCCTCCACCGCGAAGTAGTGATCGCATCAGCATACTTCTTTGGCGATGATAACAGCATACCACCCATCGAAGTACAAAAGCTAGTGGAACACTGTATTAGGAGAAGGCTGCCACTCATCCTGGGATGTGACGCAATCGCACAGAATGAGATGTGGGGCAGCACGGCCACTAATAAGAAAGGTGAGTACCTTTTAGAGAAAACTTAATTGTGTACAACTTTAGGAAGTAAATTAATTAAAAATTGGAGAGTTTCAAATGAACCCTCAATGTCAGATCATAGGATCATAGAGTTTGAACTGGAAGGAGCGAGTGAGGAAAACACACCAATTCCAAACCCCAGACAAACTGTGTGGCCTATGTTTAGTTCCTAACTAAAAGAGTATCAAACACTACACGCCACAGGAGCAGGCTGTAGGAGAAATAAATTTAGCAATCACCACGGCATTTGAATCAAGCTGCCCGGTAGGATCCGTGAAGGAGCCTAAGGATGAAAAATAGTGGGAAAAATTGTTGTTTACATTAAGAGCAAAAGTACGTATGCTTTTCAACAAAATTATGCAATACGGAAATTGGCTAGAATACTCCTAGGTGCTTACTAACCTACAACAATGAGATCAGAAGGGCAAAAAGAAAAACTTTAAGACCTTTTGCGAAAACATAGAATCCACCCCGGTGGCAGCTAGATTGCACAAAGTACTAGCGAAGGATAAAGTGGAAATGACAAGCACTCTCAAGAGACCGATAGGAACTTCACGAAGGATGAAGAGCAGAGAGCTCTCCTCCTAACAGAAACCCATTTTCCAGGGTGTAGGAAATACACAAGGACCGAGGGTTTGATGCAACCACGGAGACCAAGTCGGGCTGACTGGAGAAGGGCCGCGTCCATCTGTACGGGTGGTAACTAATCAGATGGGCAGAAAACTAATCAGATGGGCTATTGACACTTTCCAACCATTTAAGACCACAGGTGTGAACGGACTAGTTCCCGCCTTCCTACAAAAGGGAGTGAGAGAACTAATGCCATATCTTCTAAGAATCTTTAGAAGTAGTTTTGCGCTCGGATATATACCAGAGTATGTAGAAGGGCTGAGGTGGTATTCATACCTAAAGTGGGGAAAAAAGACACCACGTCCAAGTCAGTTAGACCCATTATTCTAACATCTTTTATGTTAAAGACAATGGAGAAAGTAATCGATAATTACCTTAGTACAATAGTGCTGGTAGGTACACCACTGCACCATCGCACAACTGTCAGCATGCATAGAGAGGTGGGAAATCCACAGAAACCGCCCTGTATCAGCTGACAAATGAAATAGAAGCAGCACTAGAGACAAAGGAAGTAGCGGTATGTGCCTTCTTGACTATTGAGGGAGCCTTTGACAACACCTCACACGGGGCTGTCAAAGCGGCCCTCGATAGAAGAAATATCGACAACACTATCTCAAAGTGAATGGCAGAAATGCTAAGAACCAGAACGGCAAAGACACAAGTGGGAAGAGACACCATTAATATCTCCACAATTCGAGGGTACCCATAGGCAGGTGTGCTATCACCACTAATGTGGAGCCTGGTAGTAGATGAACTACTGGCTAGGTTGAACGACCTAGACATCAAATGTCAAGGTTACGCCGATGACATAGTCATAATGGTCAGAGTGAAGTTTGAGGGAACGCTCTGTGAAATCGTTCAGAGAGGCCTCAAAGTAGCTAGTAAATGGTGTCAAAAAGTGGGACTGAGACTCAACCCGACAAAAACCACTGTGATACCATTTACTAGAAGGGGAAAATTAAACTGCCTACAGCTCATACTGATAGATAGGAGGGCAGTAGAATACAAACAGGAGATAAGGTATCTGGGTATCAAATTATGTGTGTATCAAACTACGTGTGTGGCGTGTGTCTGCATCACGGGGTCGATGGGGTCGTGTCCGACAGCAGCAATGGAGCTGCTGCTGGATCTGACCCCGCTGCACCTTGTGTTGGAAAGTGCCGTCAGGTCGGCGATTGTAAGGTTCAGCAAGGAATGAATAGGCAGAGGTAAAATAATCGGGAGCAGAGACCGAAACAGCCTCGCTGCCAAGATCCCCTGGCTGGAAGCACCAAAGAAATGGAAATGGAAAGACGAAATGGTATGCAAATACCATCGAGAAAAACTACACAGCAATGTGTAGTAGTAAAGCCCCTTGGAGCGACGAATCCTCAGCATACCACATAGAGCAAAATGCTATCAAGTGGTATACAGATGGTTCGAAGACAAAGGAAGATACTGTTGCAGGAGTGTTAGGTTAGGACCTCGTACCAATGAGTTCGAATCCAAGGGAACATTTCCAAGTATCTTCCAAGCAGAGGTACACGCAATCGAAAGATGTGCACAGTTTAACCTCGACAGGAATTATCGCAAGAAACGAATTGCTATCCTGTCAGACAGCTAAGCATCCATCAAGGCCATTAGCTCATACACCATCAGATCCAAACTGGTATGGGACTGTGTGGGAAAGCTAAACAAGCTTGACAAAAGCATTAAGTAACACTATACTGGGTACCAGGTCACACTGGTATAGACGGAAACGAAGAAGCCGATCACCTAGCAAACAAGGGATCCAGTAGTCCTTTTATAGATCCGGAACCCTTTTGCAGCATCAGTGTGAACACCATCTACAAAAGTTTAGATGAAGAAATGAGGGATAAATGGATGAAAACCTGGAAAGAACTTTCAGGGTTAAGGCAGTCCAAAGTGATGCTGGGATCTTTTAACCAGAAAAGAACATAAGCTTGCCTGAAACAAAACAGGAACAAGCTTAGAATACTGACAGGAGTCCTGACGGGACACTGCAGACTTAGAAAACACCTCAAGGCCCTAGGCCTAGGGTAGGATGACGGATGCAGATTATGTGGTTCAGCAGAGGAAACTCCCATAGATCTGCTCAAAGACTGCCGAGTACTGATCCGCAAGAGACAGTTGTACCTCGGGGCTCACTGCCTGAACGCAGAGGAGTTGCAGTCCTTGAATCCCACCCAGATCCTGAAATTCCTATAGGAATCAGGATTAGAGGAGGCGATCTAAATGGGTAAGTACACCAAGGCTTAGAGGAAGAGGGTGGGGTACAACAGATCTATAAGGGTCGCAGTACAAGTCGTCACAACCATATCTACAATCTATCTATATCTACAATCTATATATATATATATATATATATATATATATATATATATATATATATATATATGTTGTATTTGAGGTTTTCGCGGATAGATACCTGTGTTGTATTGTTTTCTCGGGGATTGCGCGTTGATGCTGAGGGTTGGCTCTAAAAAGAAACGGATTCTCGACGTTTCGGCGAACTAACATTCGCCATTCTCAAGAGATATATGCGTCCGTACGGGTCAACCTTTAGACAGTATGCATGCGTCTAACGGTTGACCCGTACGGACGCATATATCTCTTGAGAATGGCGAATGTTAGTTCGCCTAAACGTCGAGAATCCGTTTCTTTTCAGAGCCAACCCTCAGCATCAACGCGGAATCCCCGAGAAAACAATACAACACATATATATATATATATATATATATATATATATATATATATATATATATGTATATATATAGATACCTGTGTTGTATTGTTTTCTCGGGTTGATGTTGAGGGTTGAGGTTGGGTCTGAAAAGAACCGGATTCTCGACGTTTCGTTGAACTAACATTCGCCATTCTCAAGAGATATATGCGTCTGTGCGGGTCAACCGTTAGACGCATACTATATATACAGTATGTAAATCTAACGTTGAGGCGTCGAGAATCCGGTTCTTTAAAAAAAAAACAAAAAAAAACCCTCAACATCAACGCGGAATCCCCGAGAAAACAATTCAACACAGGTATCATCCCCGAAATCCTCAAATACAACATATATATTATATATATATATATATATATATATATATATATATATATATATATATATATATATATATATATAATATATATATATATATATATATAATATATATATATATATATATATATATAGAAGTATAAGAGTGTAGAGGAATCTAAGACAAATCTCATGTTGAAAGACATAAAGAAACAGATATTTGTGTTATTCACTAGAACTCAGTACACTTCCGTGACACTAAAACAAGCCACAAGATAAATAACATTGTTTTTTAAAATCAAATCTTTCTCTTTAACCCAAAGTGAATAGCTCATCCGTTGCAGATCTCGAAACGCGTCTGCAGATGACAATTTGCAGCGACTATTTTGATCAAGCGCCAAAGTCAATCAGCCAGAAGATCACACGAACAGAAATCACCAACAGCCTCTATAATTTCAACGCAAATACTATGTTCCTGAAGGAATTTTTGCCGAACAAGATTCTACAAATTATGGGGTCCTTAAAAAACACGTGGACGCGACTCGCTTCCTACCAACATCTTTAAAGAATTACAATACAATAACTAATATAGTGAGCGCTTCCGTCACTGCTGAACTATTCCCAGAAATTCTGAAGATATCCACTATTATTCCTGTTCACGAAAAGGGACACAAAAAACAAGCTAACAATTACCGACCAATAGCCCTAACATCAGTTTTAGCTAAAATTCAGGAATACTCTATGCGAATTAGGCTTATCCCATTTGTTGAAAAAATGCAACTTATTCCAAAGCAACAGCATGCATTTTGCAAAGGAAAATCTACCACGACCGCATTAGCTCAATTTTACAAAACAATCATAGCTGAGGTAGATAAGGGGACAATTGCCCAATTGGGATATTCTGCGATATATCGAAAGCATTCGATTATGTATCTCACGATCTTCTTTTGGACAAGATTTTCAATTATGGGATAAGAGTCCTTCTTCGAAAATCGCCAGCAACTTGTTCAAGTCAAATCGGGGACGGTAGTTGGCCAATCCCTTATTTAGTTTACAAATATGGGTGTCCCTCAAGGAAGTGTCGTCGCTCCAACACTTTTCCTACTATATATTTCAGAGCTGGCTAGTTCATAAATGAAAATCACTGCGCATTGTATACAGACGACGACAGCTTTATCGTATCTGAACATACTGATACTGACAACCCACCTCGAGCTAATTTGCTTTTTGCTGTCTTTATCTCAACAGAGATAAAACTGAATATATGATATTCCAGACTGCACGCAATTCTCGTGTCAAAGACTTTCCACTTACAATTAAATTAAACTAAACAATCATCAAGAGATTTAATGTAACCAAATTTCATGGTATTCATTTAGAGGAAAACCTGCACTGCAATATCACCATTCAACAAATTTGCACCAAACGTCACAAGCAGGTATTTCAAATCAGGTATCTCCGATTGTTTTAACTATACAGACTTGACTAGACAGATTCTTTCTATGCGGGAGACCCGAGTTCGAATCCTGGTCGGGGAGGCGACAACTAGGGCGGTTTTCAATAACCATCCGGGCTGCCCACCCTGAATGTCTGCAAAATATGCGATACCGGGGTGGCGCATACTAAAAGCTAAAGTGGAATAGGGGTTTAGTGAGAGCTTCCCCCGAACCACTACAAAAAAAGACAGACTAGACTAGACAGACAGGACTCCAGCATTCGAAGATCACACTGCCTGTCTCCCCGCATAATACACATAATTCGCCTAAAGTTCGCCTTCGGCCTATGTTGTGTAAATAATCTCTGAAACAGCCATGGTCAGATAGTGCTTGGACAGAGAGACAAGACTAGACAAACAAGACTGGAGAGACAAGACGAGACAGACAAGACCTTTTATACCTTTACCAGACAGACATTTTATATCATTTTATCTTCGGCAATTAATAGAGTAAACTATTGATTATTCAAAGATTCTAAAAGAAAAAATCACGAAATCAATAAAAGCAGAATTTATCATAAGTAAGTTTTGATTTGTATTATATTTATAAAAGGTTCAAAGATAATTGAACTGTCGCGGATTCAAATCTACTTCATAAAAATTAACAAATATTTTGCAATATATATAACGTTACAAACATTTTACAAAAAGTAATATTTGCTGTATTATTTTTTGGGCAATTTAAGAATTGTAGTCAAACCCATAAAAAAAGAAAGTTTTAAAAATCTTGTCGTACCCCTTCCAACCCCTTCGAGTAACCCTTGGGGTACACGTACCACACTTTGAGAAACAGAGTCTATGTAGATCAGTTTTTCCCTGTAATTGTACATTACATTAGTCTTTTAATATAATGAACAGTGATTGTGAAATATAATATAAATGTTATAAATTAGATAAATATTCAAATATAATCTCATTATATCGGCGGAGAACATAATAAATCGGCGAGAGAGTATAGTGACCCTCTTTAACAATATGTATGTATATATATTTATATACATATATATATATATATATATATATATATATATATATATATATATATATATATATGTAAAATTAATGGAATCTAGTAAAATTACGCTAATCTACAACTCGTCAAGGATTTCTTGTGCAATGATGAACATATACACTGGTATTACGTCTACGTTATATTTATTTATACTATGGATATGAACTATATTAAATGCATACATTTCCACATCTACATTTTGAATAATCTGAAGTACACGAGAGATTATTTTATCCATCGTGTTTGTTCTATTATGTTGCTTAATTTTTGAGTATTTAAGTTTAAAGCACGTAGGGGATATACATTATATCAACCATGAAAATAAATTATGTCATTTGTAAGGTGAATATTTTGTTACAAATTTATTTTAGGGATTTTCAAATGAAAATATTTCGTACGTGGATTTACATTTGTTAGGGAAAACAAGATTTTTGTTTGACTACAAAAATTGTATAAACATTGTATGAACTTTAAATTTAATGAAATTTTAAATTTATTTGTTTATTTATTTAATAAAAAAGTTTATACAACTACAGTTACATACAATTACATGATTGCACCTAGATACGATGTACATTAGGGTGGAGCACGGATGTATGTAAAAATATTTTTTTCGAGATTTAAAGTTGTAATCGGGTGCATTATATTAATGTTAAAATAAATATAATTTTTGAATCAATTTGATGAACATCTTTTGCCTCCGTAGTGACCTCAAAAATTTAAATTTAATTATAAAAGTCTACAGCTATGCCCAAATATTAAGCTTAATTTAATGATAAATGGGTGATAAATGATGCGCAATATATAATTCAGATATATATTAATCACCTTTAATCAAAAATACAACATTTTTTTTTACAAAAATATTACTAAAAAATAAACAATTAATTTGCTCGAAAATCTCTTTTTGTCTCAAATTTAGGCATTACGTTTCGTGATTCCAATTTGGCTCTTAGTGCACCTAATCGTGACTTTTGTGGCAGCTATCGTCTTCAATTTTACAGTTCGTTCAACAGCTTGAGTTGGCATGGTGGCATGGAAGTCTTAAAAACAACAGTTCACCCTCACCAACTGATTAAATGATACTGAATTTCTTGGTCAGGCAGGTTTTTCATAATCGGTGGTTCACTTAATATTTCTTGCCAATTTATTAAATCAGTATATGTTGAACCATTGAAATTTATAGGCGGCACTATACACGACGCAGGTCTTCGATAAAGTAGGAAAATCGACGGATACATTTTTTTTCGGAAAGCTTTTGTTTATGGTGTTAGTGGAATTATCGGAACTACTACGACTTTCAGACGCTGACGATACCGAAGAAGTACTAACTTCTATAACAGAAGTATTTAAAGCTGTAGTTGGGCGGTTATCTCATTCCTGTTTCCTCTTTCCAACTCCTCCTTTGCAACTTCTTCGTAACACTTACGTCGATTCTACCTATTATCATACTTCGAGAGGTTCTTTGAACAATTCCAAAAGTATGTTCTTGTTTGGGAACCTTTTAATCCTTGAGACAGATACATTGAGGGAAATCTTTACATTTGTACCTTAGTGTATTTTTGTACCTTTATATTTGTACCTTTTGTACATAGTACCTTACTACTTTGTCGAAAACTTTCTAACTTTCCCGGAGAGAGCCTTTTTCACAGACATAAGTAGGTTTTGCATTTAAAATGGTATCGTTTTTACATCTGTACTACCCTTATTGGTGTTACTATCGAAATAGATGCAGGTTGGCAATTATTTTCAATTCTGGATGTCACTATATTTGCTATTTCTGAAAATGTGGGCGCTTTTGCAGTTTCCAATTGCAACTTTAGTTGATGTCTTGTCCATTCTTAGTATTTTATTACATCTTTGTAAGTAGGTAGAATATTGTCTTTTATCTCACAAGTATCCCCAAAAATAGGACATTTAAAGACACTTCGTTTTCTTTGCATGTTTTTTACGAAACAAAATTGACGTTAGGTTACTTATTAAATAACTAGCGCAAGTCTAATTTGAGCCAAAACCAATAGTCCACTGACGACGCGACAAGTGTTCTAATTGTCACCTCCTGCACTCTCTCACTCCCCTTATTTTATATTATAAACTTAAAATCATGCTTTTTTTGTATAGAAAATAAACTGTAGTTTTAATAATTTCTTTGAATAAAATTCTTCTGTTCATTAAAATTTCAATTAGTCTAAAAACCATATTTTTTCAAAAATTCAATGACGTTGCGGAGGTTATTACTATAAATCAAATCAAATAATATTTTGCATGGATTAATTTGAGTCTAAAGGGCACCGATTTTTCACTATTAGATCAGTCACAACCCAAAAAAATATTTCGCTCCACCCTAATGTGGACGGTATTGTGCAAATAAAAGTTGATCTAAATGCAAGAAGTGTGATGAGAGAAGTGAGATTATTATAGTGTTACAAGTAACGTCTACAATCCTGATAAATGCTATAAGTGTTTGGTGATTAGTATGGATAAAGTTCGTACATTTTCTGACAAAATTTTAACAATTCCTGGTATCTCTTTAGTCAAGCAGTAATTGGTTATAGATTTTTGATGCTACTGTAGTTGGGATTTTTTTGCTGGCTACTTTAGTAACGAAAGAAACCATTACATTATTTCTAGTTTTATTTCGCGTTTGATTTGAATTGGTAACAGCCCTTAACAAAATATATTTTTTGTATATGATCTTATATTCAAGACATCTTCGTTCTATAGTAGCAGAGTATAATTGTAGATATCGGTGGGGACTCGTACTGCGACCTTAATATTTCTATTGTACCCCACCCTCTTCCTCTAATCGTTGGTATACTTACCCATTCACAGCGCCTCCTCTAGTTATGATTCCTTAAGGAGTTTCAGGATCTGGGCAGGATTCAAGGACTGCAACTTCTCTTCGTTCAAGCAGTAGGCCCCAGGGCACATCTGTCTCTTACGGCGCAGTGTTCCGCAGTCTTGGAGCAGATGTATGGGGGTTTCCTCTGCTGAGCGCCAAAATCTACATCTGCCATCATCCTCCAGGCCTAGCGCCCTAAAGTGTTTTCAAAATCTGCTGTGTCCCGTCAGGACTCCTGTCAGAATTCTAGGCTTGTTCCTGTTTAATTTCAGGTAAGCTTTTGTCCTTATTTTATTGTTAAAAGATCAGAATTTCTTTGGATTGTCTTGCCCTGGAAGTTCTTTCCATGTTTTCATCCAGTGTTCTTTTATTTCGTCACCTAAACTTTTGTGGATATTTTGCGGTATGGTATACATACTCATACCGCAAAAGGGTTCCAGACCTATAAAGGTATAACTGGATCCCTTGTTTGCTAGGTGATAAGCTTCCACGTTTCTATCTACACCAGTGTCTCCTGGTAAATAGTATAGCGTTACTTTTTTTCTCTGCCGAGCCTGTTTAGCTTTACAACACAGTCCCATACCAGTTTGGATCTAATGGTGTATAAGCTAATGGCATTGATGGCAGCTTGGTTACCTAACAGGATAGCAATTTGTTTTTTGCGATAGTTCCTGTCGAGGTAAAATTATGGACCTCTCAATTGTATGTACTTCTACTTGGTAGATACTTGGACAGATTCCCCTGGATTCGAAGTCTTTGGCACGAGGTCCAAACATTCAGTAACTTTCTTTGCCCTCGAACCATCCGCGTACAACTTGATAGCACTTTGCTCTATGTGGTATGCTGAGGATTCGTCGCTCCAATCGTCTTTTCTACTACACATTGCTGTGCAGTTTTTCTGGAAATGGTATTTGCATACTATTTCGTCTTTCGGTACTTCAGTGGATATTAGCAGCGAGGCTGCTCCGGTCTCTGCTTCCAATTACTTTACCTCTGCCTATTCCATCCTTGCTGAACTTTACAATCGCCCATCTCGCGGCACCCTCCACGACAATGTGCAACGGAGTCAGATCCAGCAGCAGTTCCATTACTGCTGTCTAGCATGGACTAATTACCCTCGTGATGCAGACACACGTCACTCTTTAAATCTTCTAGAGCTGCTTAAAATTACTCCGTAAGTCATCACAGGTCTCACTATCATACTGTACATCCATCGTAGGATTGTAGGGTTACAACCCCACGTTTTCCCTGACAGATTTCTGCATACCATTAGAGCGCGTTTCGCTTTTTCCTGTTCCATAGGAGTTCACTATCTAGTATTATACCCAGACACTTTATCTCCTGCTTGTATTCTACTGCTCTTCCAACTAACAGTATGGACTGTAGGCAATTTAACCTTCTCTTCCTAGTAAATGATTACCGTTGCTTTTCTCGGTTTGAGTTCCAGTCCCACTGTTTGACAAAAAAACATCTATTAGTTACTTGAGGCCTCTCTGTACGATTTCACAGAGCGTTCCTCAATTGGAACCAAATCCCGTGTTAAGAACTCTGAAAGACATAAATATTTTATGTCCTTCCATACCATATTGCAAGTTCTGGGGGAGACCTCTCGGTTATCTCACACCAGCTTACATTCCCTGTTGCTGAGGCCTTAGATCTTACCTCCATAAGCCCAGCGTTCTTGCAGCAGCGCTAGCCCTAGGTGTTGTTTAGTGAACAACCTAGCCATCACAACCGAAGCTGCTTTGGCATAGTGGAAGTTCGCTTGGGCTATTTTTGTGCGTTTTATGGTCATTTTTGTTATGTGACATGAGGCAGCCAGTAATTTTCTGTGCCGGCAAGAACGTCGTCTTCCTCTACCTCAGTAAACATAGCAGTACTGCACATGTCTACTATTGTGAGGTCTAGGTCGCCCTCTCGGTAATCCGAGCTGACTTCCTCGTTCTCGGCCATTGTGACTTCAACAGAGGGAGTGGCCGCTGTTGCCGTCTCTTCAGGCATGCAAGTGGCCGCTATTGCAGTCGTAACTTTCGAGGAAGAGACTTGCTGTGAATTTATGTAAAGAATTGGATAAAGAATTGGACCCAGTACTATGCCTTAAGGGATTACCATCGATACTAGCAACGGTTCACTAAGTTCTTCTTTCACTCTCAAGGATTGAGTACATGAATTAAGATAGCTTTCGCATACTTTTAGTGCGTCATCCTTCACGCCATAGTGTTTAGGAACATCCAGTTGCTGTGTGTGAGGCACCGTGTCAAAGGCCTTCGCCAGGTCTATAAATATAGCAATATTCTACATATAGCTTATCTATAGAGATTGGCGTATATATCTTAGAGATTGGCGTATGTAAATTATTCTTTTGTTGCATTTTCATGATAATCCATATTTTTTGTAAATTTGTGTTTATTCCAGTATATGTAGCAAGCCACTTCCCAATTGTAAATACAGGGTTCTCAAGAGGGATGAAATATCTTTTGCAATATTTTGAAGCGTTATAGCAAATAGATCTATATTCGTTTTTGCCCTTAAATACACAAGTTATTCTGGAGGAGGATCCTCATACTATTAAATGCATACGATATTGCCGATTGCACCTCTGCATAGCATATATTCAAAAGTACCTCGTAATCAACGTATTTTCGGATACTTCTCAGTAGAAATGCTTTAATGTTAATATATGCTTTAATTTCTTGATTAAATTATGGTAATTTTTCTTCGATGTGAAGGCCTAAAAATGTTGTAGATTTTTCCTTTTCAATTGTACGTCATTGCAATCATTTTTAGAATAAGATCTTCATTTTGTCTCCTTAGCGTTTGAAAAATCATATTATTTGTTTTTTGAGCGTTTATAGTTTATTAGCCGCAAACCATGTATATTTATTTTGTAAAAGTTGGTTACCTTTTGTTTGACAAATAACACTTTAAGTAGTGGACTGTATGTTTTTAGGGATTCAGAACAAATATGGTATTAATAAAACTAGTCTACAGCGATATTTCATGAGAATACAAAAACATAGCTTTAATTGAACTTGTGAATATAAAAATGAGCTTAACAATAAGTTTGAGAATAATAATAAGTCTTATTCGCGGGCAGTACGGCTATATCCGTCAAATATATTTTCCAAGCTCAGGTTATGACGGTCTAAGCCGTCGTGTGTTTTTATTCAAATATACAAACGACGGTTATAGCATGTTTCAAATCCATACTAGTATATGCTAACTACTATAAAGTGTCCTATCAGGAACCAACCAAATTCAGTAAATGTCCTACTATAAACTCACAACTTGAACATTATTGTTGTGAACAAGAATGAACTTGTCTATGGTCATGACGGCTACAGCCGTCTATGTATCGATAAGATTACATTTAGTTATCAGAAAACTGTCGTGTTGCATACATATATGTTACATGTAAGTAGAGTTGATAAGTGATAAAAGTTATAAAAGATAGGTAAGAGATAAATTTGCCAATTAAATTATATTTAATTTTATTTGAAATTAATAAAACTTTACATTGTTAGTTTGTCTTACGAAAAGGAACAAGAGGATATGAAAAAATTATTTGATCTCTTATGTGCAGAAAGCGACAATGAACTTGAAGAAGGTTTTAGATATACTGAATCTGAATCTGAAGAATTTCAAGATGATGGGGAGTTTAATGCTGATGCTGATTTTGTTCCTGTAGTGATAATAGTGAAAACAAAAACGATAACGAAGATGATCAATATGACCCATTTGACGAAGAATCCGAAGATATAGAAGAAGATGCTTCAGATACATGGCAGGAAGATGTGAAACCAATAATCGATTTCGATTTTGATGCTAAAAATTCTGGGCCAATTGATGTGGATACGAGTTCCCGTATCAATATTTTCAAGAAAATGTTTTCAGATGAAGTTCTTGATATGTTAGTCACGTCTAGTAATATTTACGGCAAGAAATTATGTCAACTAAACAGACTAAACACCCACAAGAAATAGAAGGATACTGAGCTTCAAAAAAACTAACATACTGGAGGTGTCACAATTCTTAGGGCTGTGTTTACTAAAATCTCAAGTTCGAGCTCCAAGCATTAGACATCTTTTTAGTAATGCTATTCTGTATTACCATCCTATTTTTCCTTGTATAATTGTATTATATATTGTATTTGCCTTGTCTGGATGTCGTTTTGAACAGATTTTGAGGTGATTGAGTTGTTACGAGAAACCAGACCAAAAGAAAATTTCATGTATGAAATCGAAAAAACTGAAGCGGTCCCTCCTCACAGGTCTCACGGAACTTAGCCCACATTTAAACATATTTTCACATTTAAAGTAAAGGAGGCAATAATAATTCCGAAAGAAAATCTCAAATACCTCGGAGTATTAATTTATAAAAGGCTATCTTACATGGCGCGCATAACCGAAGCAGCAGAAAATGGAACGAGAACACTAGCAGGTGTCCAGCAACTCATGCCAAACCTAGGAGTAACATTTTTTCCATGGCATTTTTTTATTGTTACGATCTTTATAAACTTCAGACTTTACTTTCCACAACTCAGGCAGCTCTCGGAACGTTTCAAAAAATTCCACCCATACATGAATATTTGGTATATTAGCCATAACTATTAAGACGAACAATTACAAAAAACTGAAAAAATAAAAATCGCAAACAAGTCACCTGCACAAACCTTCCATAACCTGCACAAGTTCACAACTGATGTTTATAACCATGTCTTCAACCTCCCCACACACTCCTCAACATGTTTGCCAACATCAGACTCCGCCAAGGAAATAAAAAAAATCCAAGTTACTTTGTTTTTATTCAACTTTGTACTCAACCTAAAATATTGTCTTCAATCAACCCATACACTTCTAAATCTTGCCGTCAACATAGCAAGTTGACGACAAGGTTGTTGACTAGGTTGCTAGTGTATGAGGCCCTTAAGGCCGACGCCATTCTCCACGCGACCATGTGGTGAGAATTCCGATATCCGGTAACGGGTCACACAAGATACTGAGCTTCAAAAAAACTAACATACTGGAGGTTTCACAATTCTTAAGGCGGAATTCCACTGATGCAACACTGTACGACATCAGGCATGCTACATGTTTCCTAGTTTTGCCTGATTATACGTGTGCGACTTTGTGGCACAGAATTCAATAATATTGCATGCGAAATTTGTCGTCCCATGTCGCATGCGCTTTTTCGTCTATGTTTCTAGCATCCGTCTGAAACGATTCCATTTAGGCAACTTCAGTTTACTGCGTCTTTTCGGAAAGCTGCGGCAGCGCATATTTGGTAATAGCTTTGAATCGTAAGAAAAAAAGAAGGTCACCACGGTGGTGGAGAAGACAACTACATATTGATGTTGAAGAAACACATATAATTTATACAACAACTTTCTTGCTGATGATGAAGCTTAATTTCGAAATTTTACACGAATGAGCAAGGTGGATTTTGAGTACTTGCTTGATAAAATCTCACCCACTATGAAAAAGTATGATACCAACTTTCGGATGCAATACCGCCTCGTTTGAGGTTATTAGTGACATTAAGATATTTAGCTATGGGTGATAGCTATGCATCACTTATGTATCTGTTAGAAATTAAAACGCGAACCATTTTAGTTTTCTCTGGGGAGACGATCCACTCTTTTTTTATTGCACATTTTTTCGTTATCAATGATATGCTGCACGCAACTTTTTGAATTTGTTTTTTTATCTCAGGAGGAGTACAATTATATTTAATTTAACTCCTTTAACTTGTCATTTTTAATTTTATTGTCTTTATATTCACTGATTTTATTATTCCACAATGCGGGTGAATTATGGTAATCTTCAATGAACGTTGTGGTTCTTTCACTATTCCAGTCCATATCGCATACTACAAGTTGCCCGATCCGATTGCTGTTGGATAGAGACGACACCGTTCAACACGTTAAAGTTTTTCGAGAGGTGACGCATGCGTTACGGCAACAATACTCGACACGTAACATGCCACAAATAGACATGTTTCTTGTGGCATCGTGTTCCTTCAAGGGAAAGACTTGCGTAGCATGCGTCAATGCCGCATGCTACATGTTGCCTAAAAAGTTGCCTCAGTGGAATCCAGCCTTTAGGGCTGTGTTTACTAAAATCTAAAGTTCGAGCTCCAAGCATTAGACATCTTTTCAGTTATGCTATTCTACATTGCCATCCGATTTTTCCTTGTATAATTGTATTGTATATTGTATTTTTCTTGTCTGGATGTCGTTTTGAACAAATTTTGAGGAGCTTGAGTTGTTACGAAAAACTAGACCAAAAGAAAATTTCAACAGAGAACAAACTAGGAAAAGTTTCAGATTCAGTTTCTTTAGTTATAAAAAAATTTCAAAAAGCATATATGCCAGGCGAAAAACTATCTCTGGATGAATCACTTTTATTATTTCGTGAAATTTTCAGAATTTTCAGAAAAAAAATCAGCAACAGTGGATTATAAAAGAACAACTGATTTTTTACGTTATAAACAGTGCTGGAATCGGAAAGTAAGAAAAGAAACATCATATAGGTGTAAATGATGTAGTGATAAACCTGAACTGTGTCCAAGTTGTTTTGAAAGTTATCATTAAAATATCTAAAATTATAAAAAAAGTTAATATTTCGTTTTTGTAGTACTGTAATAGAGGAGACTGTTAGCCAGCATTTGTTTCTCAGAACTGACAGGTATTTGTCAAACAAATTACGGCTATATTAGTTAACTAAAATTTTTTATAAAAATAAATAAAATTACTTTCTTTTGTTCTAAAATGTAATACTTTTTAATTTCTAACCTCAATTCCTTCGCAAACGTTCATAAACGAAAATTTTAAAAAGTGATGTTTTGGGAACATCTCATTGCACAAAACTGTCCGCGAATGTGTTAAATAGTTTTATTAATCGCACCGGTCTTTCCGACACCCGTGAAGGATTTTAGCGACAGGTTATAAGGCGGAAGCCATTCTCCAAGCGACCATGTGGTGAGAATTCCGTTCTGCGGTCACGAGTCACATAAGATCTCGTGACCCATAGAGAAGGGCCGAATGAGTTATAAGACATTGGGGTTGAGATGGACATGCGCGCTAGGAGCATCTTTTTGCTGGAACGGTTGAGATGTATGAATACAGATGCCGCTATTCATTTTCCAACAGCTTTAGATTCATTAGCATGTCTGGATCCTTCTGATATTATAAAGCTGGAATCATAAGAGTAAAATGTTGCTTGTATTTTAGGCGAAATGTATTTACTTACGTCTGAAGTGTATATGGTAAAGAACACAGGCGCCAGAAATTGTATTGCCAAATCAAAATAAATATTTTTTTAAGTATTGTTCGAAAGATACAATCGGCACCATTGGTAACATTTGCATTTAATGCCGTATGTATAGAGGTTATCAAGCAGTCTATTATGGCACACGCAGTTGAAAGCTTTAGAGTTGTCACAGAAGATTTCGATTGGGCATTTTCCCTCGTCTACTTCTTGGAGTATTCTGTGCATACATTTCTCGAAAACCGTGGTGCTCCTTCGGTAGTATATTGCTTTTATCGACGAATGACAAAAATCTTTTTAGCTTGGCTTATTCAACGAATTTAGGTATTACAGAGATCAGGGCGATTGGTCGTAATTGTTTAGTTCATGTTTGTTTCCATATTTAAAAGTTTGTATAATTACGGGTTTTTAGTGATTCTGGAAGTTCTTCTGTGTTAAATGAGTAATTGGTAATCTCCGTTGAAGGTTTATCAACTGGCTGGAGTTCTTTGATTAGCTTGCATGGGAGTAGCTCATGGCCAGAGCTGTTTTTTTTTAAATTGCCTAAGATTATTAAGATTTCTTCTTATACGGAGTTGGGATTTCCGATTATGTGTTCATTGCTGATTGTAGCCACAGGTCTGTTACGAGTTTGGGGATATTTATGAAGAAGCTCAAGAAAAGGCCCTGATTTATTTGATACTCAATTTATGGTCTACCACAGAGTTTTCTGATACGTAAAGGATTTATTGATGCTTGTTATAATTACATTGTAGATGTTGTTTCCCTCATATTAACTAAGATACTTTCAATCTTGGGTGCTTCTTTTGTAGAATGTATAGTGTTTTTAGATTTTCACTGGATATTTTAAAATTGTTTGTTACCCAAGAGATTGGGGTTTTCTGTTCTTTTGGCAAGGTGAACTAAGTAAAGAAGTTATATTGCAAGGGTTTTTATTTCTATAAAGTTAATTGTTTTACTGTTGCAGTTGTTTTTGGCATATATATTTCACCACTTTTCTTCAGATAATTTTGTTTGCAACCAAATCTTACTCGATTCACAAACATTTCTCTTATATGGCATGATAGGTATTTCTGCTATCTGTGAATTTCCTTGCCTGCTCATAATTCGGAGCCTGTAATCAGATATTGTGAGTCTTCTACTCGGAATGTCGTATTATACAATATGTTAAGTTAGGTTAAAGTTAATCATTTTGCAGTTGCAGTTGTTTTTTGGCGTATATAATTAACCACTTTTCTTCAGATAATGCTGTTTGAAACCTAATTTTATTAGATTCACAAACAATTCTCTTATATGGCATGACAAGACTTTCTGCTATCTGTGAATTTTCTGGTCTGCTCATAATTACGAGCCTGTGATCATATATTGTTGAATCTTCTACTCGGTATGTTGTATTAAACTTTATGTTAGTAAATATGTTGTCTGTTTGTGTTTTGTTCGTATTAGTTATCCTGGTGTAATCATTTAGTTGAGTTTCCATGCCGTATCCTAACATAAAGTTTCTCGTGTTGGTACTGTCTTTTGAATCGATTGCATAAGAAAATAATTTCTGGAAACTTGTCAAGTTGATTATGTAGTAAATTATCTAGAATTGCCAGAAAAGTTAACATGCAACCTGCTGGAGGTCGGTAATATACTTATAATTTGAATAGTGTCTTTTACGTCTTGTCTTTCTAGTCTTATCTTGATTATTCGCGCTTTATTTTAGCTGCCTAGAAGGCCTAATTATATTAATCTACTCCGAATTTCTGCCTATTTTTAGTTCAATTTTTTCAGTCTAATCGTGTAGTCCTGTAAGTGAGGCGTAAAATAAAATCACCAAAAACAATATTTTTTTATAAATACCAATTTGGAATTCCGCTAATAATTTAAATTTGGCCTATAAAAATGGATTTGAAACCAAATAAATCAATCAGATCGAATTCGCCTATAAAAATGTTGAAACAAATATTAATTTTGCTGTCGTGCATTGTGCGATAGCGGGCCTGTAGCCGTGTATCGCGACTCGATGCAATAAACCTATATTTAAATATAATAAATCTTAATTCGCACGTGGTGCGATTTACTTGCGGATTATTATTGTCTACATTTTGAAATAATAAAGCCATCAAAATTTTACTTTTACCTAATTCACTACAGTACATGTTTGTTTCGATTCTGCTTCGATTTTATTAAACAGAAATTTCAATGTTTTTTTATAAATATGTATTAAAAAAAAATAACTGCTGTGATGTTCATATAGGTTCATATGGATCATATAAAATGAACAAAAGGAATAAAGCTTATATAAATATTGGCAACAAAACCAGACAAAACCAAACATGACTATACATGTCTAGAAAAGACCAGAGAAGACAGGACAAGACGAGACAAGACCAGATTAGACAAGACAAGACCGGACTAGACCAAACAAGACCAGACAATAACACACAATACCAGACAGGACCAGATAATATTCAACCAGACCATAGAAGACTATAGAAAACCACACTGGACCAGTTAAGGCCAGAAAAGACGACACAAAACCAGACAATACCCGACAATTCTATAGAAGATACAGAAATGCAAGGACCAGACAAGACTAGAGATGACCTGACAAGACCACAAAAGAAAAGATCATACAAGAGCAGACAATACCAGACAAGTACACTACTCAAGTTCAGATCTGACCATAAAAGACCAGACAAGCCTGCAAAGATCAGACAATTTTTTTTCTTTTCACGCCGTCTAATTCCGAAGGTTGGCGATCCAATTGATGGTCAATATCGTTCTTGACACGGATGCTAGGAAGACATCAGAGCTCGTACATTTGAACCAACGACTTAGTTCTTTAAACCATGAGTTCTGTCGTCTGCCAATATGGTTGAAAGAACAAAGTCGTTGGTTCAAATGTACGACCTCTGTATCTCCGTGTCAAGAACGATATTGACCATCAATTGGATCGCCAACCTTCGTGTATCGTAGGAGTTCGTAACGCATCCCTCTCAAGAGTGCTCTAGGTAGGTATTCGACCTTTCTTCTCATCATAGCACAAAGTTGTTTTTTTTTTTACTTTTTCATACGGGTAAGTACATTAGCATTAGTCACTCTTTATACCCAAGATATTCTCAGTATGCGCCTGTAAAGGTATATTTCAAAGGCTTCGATCCTTTTATTCCATAGCGGGGTTTAGAGTTCATCTCTCGCATCCATACAGAAACTCTGGAAACAAGTAGCATCTCAACATTAGGACCCTCATTTCCAGATTTAGGTCAGGTCTAATAAAGAAATTTCGCATGGTTATAAATGTTGAATACTTATTTCGTCATGTCACAGTGTTGGTTGACTAAGGAGCCAAGATATTTAAAGTTGGCAACCTGCTGTATGGATTCCCCGTTGATGGTTATGGAAACGTTTGTTGGTTTCTTGGTTTGTGGAGATCATGTTTTTTGTCTTCAGTATGTTAATAAACAACCCTGCCCTTTCACTATGGTGTACCACATTATCTATCATTTTCTGTAGATCAGCTTGGATATTTGCAATGATGACCGTGTCGTCAGCGTATCTCAAGTTATTTATTATTCGTGACATCGTGATTTACCGTGATTCCGCCTGAAGTTCCTATAAGTACTTCGTTGAATATTACTTCCGAGTGTAGATTGATTATAAGAGGCGATGCACGCACCCCTTTGAGACACCTTACTTTATATGTATATCATCTGTGAGTACATTATCCACTGATTCTTGAGCCGTGTGATTCTGGTATATTTTCGTGATAATCTGTATGTCTCTCCTATCTATGCCTGTTGATTTCAGTATTTTTATCATTTTCTCAGGTTGAACACAATTGAAACATTTTCTCAGGTTGAACAACTATTGGTAGTTTATATAGCAGGCGTACACATCGAAATTCATATCTCGGCATCTTTGGGCCAAGACATTCAGGGAGAACAACGCTTCGCGTGTACCGACTCCATTACGATACCCAAATTGTGTTTGGCCCGTCTGATTCTCACACTTCCAGAAGATTCTTGTGCGGATTATACATAAAAACACTTTCAGTACGTGTGCTATTAAACTTATCATTTTGTAATCATCGCAATGGGACGAGTTGTTTTTGGGGATTTTGGCAAAGGTGTAAATTGCGTTAAATAGTGATGTCAATAGTTTTAGCACGTAATCCTCCTGTTCTGTTAATATTTTGAGAACCTGTGCTAAGATATTATCAGGGCCGGCAGCTTCTCTGGTTTTCTGCACCTTGATTGCATGTGTGGGCCCCAATTCGCTTACATCTGTCAGTAGCAGCGGTAGTAGTCAATCATTATGAAGTAGTTTCTCAACATATTGAGTCCACCTTTCAAGTTTGTCTTCTATTCCCAGTATTATTTCATTGCCCGCGCTTCTTAACACTGCTACATGACGCCTTCTACTTATATCTCCTAGTTCTTTCATCTTTTTGTGCAAGAGTTTCAAAAGTTTCATACATTGCCTGCAGATTTTCTATTTCTGCACATTTCTCGCTCAACCACTGCTCCTTAGCCTTTCTTGTTTGTCTCCGTACTTCTGTTTATTTCTTTGTATTTTACCATGTCTTTCTCCTTATGCTTTCTTCTTTCCTTCATAAATTTCAGAATTTCCATAGTCATCCACTCTTGCTTTTTGTTTTCTTAGTGTGCCCTAGCTGGTTTACTTATATGACATTCAGTGTTGCCTCAATTATGCTCCATGCTGTTTCTACCTCCGTTGGTGGTGCGCATTCTACATTTCTTAGTAAGAGGTACTAAGAAATGTAGAATGCGCAAGAGCCTCATATACAAGGTTTTTATATATTAAGGTTTCATACCGGTTTTGTACTTCTACTCATTTTCGTGGTTTATCCTTTCTTACTGTTTTGAAAAGTGAAATTTTGGAATCGACAACGACTGGGTTATGATCGGAATTGACATCTGCACACGGTTACGTTTTCACAGATCTATGTATTTCTTGAAGTGCGGCTTGCGAGTACAAAGTCAATCTGGTTTCTCTCAATCTTAGCCTTTGTGTTTTCTGGGGATACCCACTAGTAGAGTCTTCTTGGATGTTGTTTAAAGAAAGTATTTGTAGTAGCCATATTCCATTCAGTGCCAAATCGTACCAACAGATCCCCCTGCTGTTTCGTTCTCCCAAGCCAGACGCTCCTACCGAATAATTTTCGGAGACGACCCGTATCATTGCGTTAATACTTGGTGCCTTTCTTCGTAGCCTGTATGAGCTCCTCTATGTTGTTGTAGAAATCTTCTACTTCTTCGTCAGTTTTGTCAGTTGGTGGAGCGTATGCTTTTATTATATTCATTATTCGATGAGAGGTTTGCAGTCTAAGCATCTTGACCCTGTTTAGCGGTATGAAATCTACAACTGACAGTGCAACCAGACCTGACCATAGAAGACCGTAAAAGAACCGAAAGGACTAGGTAAGAGTAGACCAGACAATAGCAGACAAGACCAGACAAGGACAGATAAGGCAATACAATATCAGAAAAGAGCATCCATAACGGGCAAGACCAGACAGGACCAGATAAGATTAGACAAGACCAGACAAGACCAGACATTAGCAGACATTACCAGACAATATCAGACAAGAACAAACAAGACCAGACAAGACCATGCAAGATCAGAGAAGACCAGGCCAGATCAGACAAAAGCAGACAGGACCAGACAAGACCAGACAACACCAGGTTAACTCGGGCAAGACCGGGCAAGCTCAGACGAGTCAGACAAGAAAAGGTATAAAATGACAAGACTAGACATGATCAAACAAGTGTATACAAAACTTTCTTTGTTGACAGTGTTAGGGTAATAAGGTTAAACGGCAATACTTTCACAAGCATTTGACTTTAAACTGATGTTAGCGAAAGATCAAATGTATACTAAAAAATGCAGATGTTAACTAGAGTAATGAAAATATAATTTGGGGATTTTTAATATATTTTGTATGTACTAGTTTCGGTATATTATTGGAGAACAAAAATGTAATTTTTAGTAAATGTTGATAATATTATACAAAATAAAAATGACAAATTGTAAACACGTGTTACGTTAAAAAATTTATAGGCAAGCACCAAAGAGACATGAATCAAGTATGAATCTATTTTGTATATTTCACAGCCATCGATTAGGAACAGATTTGAATCTAAAATATGTTAAATTCTACATTAACATCTGTTAAGTTCATTATTACAATATATCAGGATTAAAAATATTTATTAAGTTTTAAATAATCTCACAAAAATTTATTTACCACTTTTACCACAATGCTAATTGATAGATAAGATCGACCGAGAAAAACTTTTCAGCTGGATTAAATTATATTAATCGTCGTGGCATAATTACAATATTTAAATGTCAAATGTTAATATACAAAATATTCAACGAAAAATATATTTATTGGCGGCTCAATAGAAAAACCAAAATAATAAAATGTTATCGTGATAAGAAAAGAATGTTAAATTTTTAAATCCAATCCATTAATAAAGTGTGTATTTCGCTAGATTTGTATAAAGTATACAATAAATATATTTTCTCTCATACAAAAAAAAACAACAATAAAAATAGTGTGTTTTTGAGTCTTCGCTATCTTGGGTTGTACGTCTAGTTTTGTTTTTCTGTTGCGATATTGATAGTATAGTACTCTAGTATAGTCCTGTGCATATAATATATTCAGTTTAAACTTAGCTTGGATGCTGAAGCATGAAACTCCAATCAGACCCCTAAACATACGGGACTAGGCAAACCAGACAGGACAGGACTAGGCAGACAAGACTAGACCGATAAGACTAGACCTGAAGATGGTCAGAGCAGAGGTCGACCCGAAACTTCCAGGCGCTGGGATTAAAAGAGCAAAAAAGTCAGAATGCGGGGAGCTACTCCTTAAAGTTATAGGCGGAAATGGACAGAGTCTCAGGGATATCCGGCGCCCCAAAGCTGACATCCGGCTAGAAACCGAAGAGATGGTCCTTCATATCAAGGAATAGACGCCGCCACAACGGAGGAACAGATTTTGATGGCAATCAAAAATGAACTAGGAGACAACAACTGCGAAGGAAAGATTCGAAACCTCTACCAAATAAACAAGCTACTATCCTGACCAACAAAGGAAAAATAACGATAAGTATGCTGGTATGTAAAATTCAACAAAGAATAAATGTTATAAAATGCCACAGATGCTGGCGCTGTGTGTTAAAAAGGCGCTGGAGGAGACGAGATGCTCACAGCTACAAAAATGTTCATAAAAAAAAGTCCTACAGATAAATACCACAAGGGACCGAACAGCTAACGACCAATATACTACTTGCTACCAACTTGAAATTGACATAATAATCATTATCGAGTATATAAAAAAAAATGTAGATTCAATAGTGGTTTAAATACCCTAAAAACGATACGGCGGTCAAAATATCCATAATGGGTAAGACCAGATAAATCCAGACAAATGAAAGACACATGAAAAGCATCGTAGTGTTGAACAGCGGAAGTGGTCGAGGCTTTGTGTGGGTGGAATTAGAAGGAGCAATTATATATAGCTGCTACTTCTCCCCTAACGAGCATCTCTAAGCCCTCGAGTCCTCTCTAGAAGGACTACAGGGACTATAATGTGAAATCCCAAATCTGGGGGTGAAGACACACTAATTCCAGAGGAGTCATGGTTATTGAATGAATATCCGAACTTGATTTAACTCCAATAAACGAGGGAACGACGCCAACGTTTGAAAGACGTAGATCAACATAAGTCTTGGACCTGACTCAAGCAATCAGTGCAATGGCGGTAAGTATAATTGACTGGCAAGTACTAGCTAAGGAAACACTCAGTGAGCACAGATATATAAGGAAAATAGTGAGGAAATAGCTGCCCCTAGAAGATCCTTCGTCGTCACAAGACGCAAATGCCTTAGAGCAACAAAAAAAAAGAGCGAAAATACTCAACAATGATTGTACAATGCCTCAAAGAAAATCCTACAAGGAGTAATAGACCAGGCCAAAGAAACAGCACTGGTCTTCGCTGTGCTGCAAGGTAGACGAAAAGTGGTCTGAAAATAAGGCATGCAAATGCTGAATTCAGCATGGACAGAACATGGTAGGTGGTGGATGCTCTATTCCCCTTGGATATGAAACGAAGCCAAAACTGGCCACAACTTACCACCCCCGCATCAACCGAAGAGTTCAGTCTCCCGGAATTGGGGTGGGCAAGCAGAAAGCTACGCAAGGCTCCATGTCAAGATAGTATCCCTTCGGAAGCCATCAAAATTGCCGTGGAAATTATCCCAGAATGCAACCTCGCAATAAATTACAAAGTGCTGCGAGATGGAGTCTTCAAAAGTGAACCCTGGAAATGATCCAATCTATCCGAAAAATAATACGGTTTCCACTAGGGAAGATCCACTATCGACGCCATCGCGAAAGTTAGTAAAATCGCAGCAGAGGCCTCGGCTGGCTCCAGAAAAACTAGGAAAATGCTGGTCCTGATCACACTCGATGCTCGAAACGCCTTTAACACAGCAGCGTGGCACAATATTATCGATGAGATCGACCAAAGATAATTTCCAGCTTAGATTGGGCCCGTACAACCTTGGGGTAATGATTGACCGAAGGCTTGGCTTCAACCAGCACATGGAAAAGTATCCACGAAGGCGCTAAAAACTGCTTAAGCCTTGGGACGGCTCCTGCCAAATGTGGGTGGCCCCCTTAGCAGCAAAAGAAGACTACTAAGTAGTGTTGTTCAAACGACGCTACTATACGCCGCTCCCATCTGGACTTCATCTCTGCTGAGAGACAATGAAAGAGACAGGCTAGCCAGGGTGCAGATGACATTGGCCCTGAGAGTAAGCAGATAGGACAGTGTCAAGAGACGCAGTACTGGTAATTGGCAGCATTGCTCCAATAGAGCTCATGGCTGAACAAAGGACCCTAGCCTACCGGGATAAAAACAAATCGGTTGGGCTCAACATAGTTCAAATTAAAAAACATGCAAAAGAAAAACTGCTGGAGAAGCAGCACATGCAGCGTCCCGCAGCATCAAAAGGAAGGTGGACCTACAAAATGATACCTGTCATAATCCCGTGGGTTACACGGAACCACGGTGAGATAAATTACTATCTAACCCAGGTGCTAAGTGGACACGGGTGCTTTAAAGAATACCTGTTCCGCATAGGCAGAGCCGAAGATGACAGATGCGTCTACTGTGGCGATACCGACAGTTTGTCAAACACATTATTGGTATGCGAGTGGTGGACCGACGAACGGAACATATGGACAAACAAGACAGAAACGGTACTCAACGAATACTTACAGGTAACAAAAATTCTGCAGGACAAGGAGAGCTGGACTGTCACCGACAACTTTATAAGAGCCATTCTAAGACAAAAAGAACAGGACGAACGAACAGCGCAAGACACGCGCCAAATCTAACCAAATATACAGCAAATTTTGTAAAAGTGAAACTAAGCACAAAAAGTGAATGGGGGATATAGGGGTTGCTATAAATAAGGAATTCAGATTTGGAAATACTTTTTCCAGTACGGCGACATCACGAAGATATGCGAAGGGCGGTTCCGGGATGTGCGTGAAGTTCAGGGGGGCTACTTATCAAGTTAACGAAGTGATTGCTACGTCCCTCACAAAGAAAAAATAAGACTAGGGCGACAAGACTAGTAAGACAAAACTAGACAGAAAAGACTAGACATACAAGATTTGATTTCAATGGAAACATCTTACTAATATTAGTGAAGTTTGGCAATCTGAATTACACTTATTGCTTAACCGAGCAGGCAATTATCTAGTGGATCAATTAATTTTACACTTATTAACAATAAAATGTTTTTGCAAAACTTTCGAGATTGTGTAGCAACGTGTGGATTATTATTAACATTTTCTTCGAGCAGACAAAGAGGATTATTAGGTTGCACCGGCCATTGGAAACAGTTTAATTGGATGGAAAATTGTTAGTGGCTTGTAGGATGTGTAATAAGTAAAAGTTACTGTTTAATGATATCAGCAAACGATGAAAAAAATGCTGCAGTTATAGTGTCGAAATTATCCTTGTTTCCAATAAATATTTGCAATTACAATTGCTGCTATAAATTTTAATTAGTTAATTAGTGCAATAATTTTGTTTGTTATTTACCTATTACTGGAATATAAGATCAATAAATGAAACATAAACACAAAAAACAGACAGAGGAGTTGGATTAGCGAAGCTAAAGGGACTAAAAAATATATAGACTGGAGGGTTAATAGTAGGAGGCAAAACAAGTTACTTGTCTTGCGAAAACAAAAGTTAACAAGACTATACTAAAGGATATAAGTTAGAAAAGCTAGATATAGAGAAGACTAAATATACAAACGCTAGAGAAACAAGTCTTGAAAGTCTTCACTAGATAATCAAGAGATAATCAGAAGTAGTTGAACAGTTCTACATGGGAAATGTTAGATTAGTTAACTACTATAGTTCACTTCCAATAAGATTCGATAAGACGATCAATATCAAATCAAAATAGGACTACAAATGGCAGATCTATAGACAAAATATTAGGCAAACTGAACCAGCCCAGTACTTTGTAATCATAAATATACTAACTAATAAATTCTAATTAATTTATGGGCATAATGAAAACCTATGAGGCATTAAGTTCCACACCTTATCATTGAAAACGTATCAACGCAATAAATACCGAGACAAGTCAAGTTAGACAATGAAATATCTCTAGCAAAAACGACTTTGAAATAATAATTAGTATTAGCGATCCTTTATAGCCAAGTGTGAAGTAAGCGGCAGATTCGAGTCGCAGAAAAAACATTGAAAAAAACCACGTAGCTTCAGTTACGGTCTGATTGTCAACACTGCTGAGGACGATCGAATTGTGCTGCAAGTAATCATACACGTCTTACACGTATAATATACACGTTGTTGTTGTAATCCTTTTCAAAGCGAATCAAGGATAAACATCTCCGCCGGAGTAACCCTCATTTTTCAACTGCGATCGTGCTTATGTAATGACAGCAGCTGAAAGGTCGGGAGAATATTAATATAGAAAAATTAGACTTAATGGACAAGGCAGATATGATGACCAAGGAAGCATACATGGAAATGGAGAGAGAATAGAAAGGAATAATAAACGGAATAATAAAAAATGAAAATTATTTGACAAACGAAATTGGATGCAGAATTTAGACAAACGGCAGACAGAAAAGACTATTCAAACAAGTCTAGATAGGCAAGAGTAGATAGGCAGAACTAGGCAGACAACACTAGGCAGACAAGTCTAGACAAACAAAACTAAACAGACAAGACTATTTACTTAACATCCATACATATGCATTAACTTAACTATCCCAAACGAGCGACAATAGGAAAAGATGATATAGATGTTAGGAAGACTGTGAAACTTTTAGGAATGGAAATCGACTGCTGCGTAAAATGGAATGCCCACATAAATGCACTAGAAGCAAAATTAAATAAAACAACATACGCCATAATATTACAGCGAAGCGTAAGTCAAGAAGTCTTAAAAATTGTATACTACGCTAACTTTTGCCCCACTCACGTTATGGGATTTTATTTTGGGGTTGCAGCAAAGACGTTTATCGAACGCTTAGGATCCAAAAACAGGCAATAAGAATCATTTACAAAATGAAATACTATCAAACTTGCCGAAGAAACTTTAAAGCTGCAAATATTTTTACGGTCACAGCATTCTTTATTTATGAAACCATAATTTTCTTAGAAAAGAACAAACATCTCTTCCCATAACACATGAATCCTAACCACAGAAACACAAGAAATCAAAACCAAATCTTCATTTTACCAAAACATAACTTGACAACAACGGAAAAAGCACCGCTTTAAAAAAATTAAAACTATATAATACATTGCCAAGACATCTAAAGTTGATACAAAATCAAAGACAATTTATAAAAGAAATCCGCAATATCCTCCTAAATATGAAACGCTGCAATTTAAAGGAATATCATGAAAATACAAAAACTCACCCAACCTAAATTATTCTATGAACATATTTCATTAGGTTTTACAAATAAATTTATATCTGTTATGTATAGCTTTATATAATGAAATAAAATAAATTGAAATTGACTACATAGACAAGACTAGACAGACAAGACTAGACAGACAAGACTAGACAGACAAGACTAGACAGACAAGACTAGACAGACAAGACTAGACAGACAAGACTAGACAGACAAGACTAGACAGACAAGACTAGACAGACAAGACTAGACAGACAAGACTAGACAGACAAGACTAGACAGACAAGACTAGACAGACAAGACTAGACAGACAAGACTAGACAGACAAGACTAGACAGACAAGACTAGACAGACAAGACTAGACAGACAAGACTAGACAGACAAGACTAGACAGACAAGACTAGACAGACAAGACTAGACAGACAAGACTAGACAGACAAGACTAGACAGACAAGACTAGACAGACAAGACTAGACAGACAAGACTAGACAGACAAGACTAGACAGACAAGACTAGACAGACAAGACTAGACAGACAAGACTAGACAGACAAGACTAGACAGACAAGACTAGACAGACAAGACTAGACAGACAAGACTAGACAGACAAGACTAGACAGACAAGACTAGACAGACAAGACTAGACAGACAAGACTAGACAGACAAGACTAGACAGACAAGACTAGACAGACAAGACTAGACAGACAAGACTAGACAGACAAGACTAGACAGACAAGACTAGACAGACAAGACTAGACAGACAAGACTAGACAGACAAGACTAGACAGACAAGACTAGACAGACAAGACTAGACAGACAAGACTAGACAGACAAGACTAGACAGACAAGACTAGACAGACAAGACTAGACAGACAAGACTAGACAGACAAGACTAGACAGACAAGACTAGACAGACAAGACTAGACAGACAAGACTAGACAGACAAGACTAGACAGACAAGACTAGACAGACAAGACTAGACAGACAAGACTAGACAGACAAGACTAGACAGACAAGACTAGACAGACAAGACTAGACAGACAAGACTAGACAGACAAGACTAGACAGACAAGACTAGACAGACAAGACTAGACAGACAAGACTAGACAGACAAGACTAGACAGACAAGACTAGACAGACAAGACTAGACAGACAAGACTAGACAGACAAGACTAGACAGACAAGACTAGACAGACAAGACTAGACAGACAAGACTAGACAGACAAGACTAGACAGACAAGACTAGACAGACAAGACTAGACAGACAAGACTAGACAGACAAGACTAGACAGACAAGACTAGACAGACAAGACTAGACAGACAAGACTAGACAGACAAGACTAGACAGACAAGACTAGACAGACAAGACTAGACAGACAAGACTAGACAGACAAGACTAGACAGACAAGACTAGACAGACAAGACTAGACAGACAAGACTAGACAGACAAGACTAGACAGACAAGACTAGACAGACAAGACTAGACAGACAAGACTAGACAGACAAGACTAGACAGACAAGACTAGACAGACAAGACTAGACAGACAAGACTAGACAGACAAGACTAGACAGACAAGACTAGACAGACAAGACTAGACAGACAAGACTAGACAGACAAGACTAGACAGACAAGACTAGACAGACAAGACTAGACAGACAAGACTAGACAGACAAGACTAGACAGACAAGACTAGACAGACAAGACTAGACAGACAAGACTAGACAGACAAGACTAGACAGACAAGACTAGACAGACAAGACTAGACAGACAAGACTAGACAGACAAGACTAGACAGACAAGACTAGACAGACAAGACTAGACAGACAAGACTAGACAGACAAGACTAGACAGACAAGACTAGACAGACAAGACTAGACAGACAAGACTAGACAGACAAGACTAGACAGACAAGACTAGACAGACAAGACTAGACAGACAAGACTAGACAGACAAGACTAGACAGACAAGACTAGACAGACAAGACTAGACAGACAAGACTAGACAGACAAGACTAGACAGACAAGACTAGACAGACAAGACTAGACAGACAAGACTAGACAGACAAGACTAGACAGACAAGACTAGACAGACAAGACTAGACAGACAAGACTAGACAGACAAGACTAGACAGACAAGACTAGACAGACAAGACTAGACAGACAAGACTAGACAGACAAGACTAGACAGACAAGACTAGACAGACAAGACTAGACAGACAAGACTAGACAGACAAGACTAGACAGACAAGACTAGACAGACAAGACTAGACAGACAAGACTAGACAGACAAGACTAGACAGACAAGACTAGACAGACAAGACTAGACAGACAAGACTAGACAGACAAGACTAGACAGACAAGACTAGACAGACAAGACTAGACAGACAAGACTAGACAGACAAGACTAGACAGACAAGACTAGACAGACAAGACTAGACAGACAAGACTAGACAGACAAGACTAGACAGACAAGACTAGACAGACAAGACTAGACAGACAAGACTAGACAGACAAGACTAGACAGACAAGACTAGACAGACAAGACTAGACAGACAAGACTAGACAGACAAGACTAGACAGACAAGACTAGACAGACAAGACTAGACAGACAAGACTAGACAGACAAGACTAGACAGACAAGACTAGACAGACAAGACTAGACAGACAAGACTAGACAGACAAGACTAGACAGACAAGACTAGACAGACAAGACTAGACAGACAAGACTAGACAGACAAGACTAGACAGACAAGACTAGACAGACAAGACTAGACAGACAAGACTAGACAGACAAGACTAGACAGACAAGACTAGACAGACAAGACTAGACAGACAAGACTAGACAGACAAGACTAGACAGACAAGACTAGACAGACAAGACTAGACAGACAAGACTAGACAGACAAGACTAGACAGACAAGACTAGACAGACAAGACTAGACAGACAAGACTAGACAGACAAGACTAGACAGACAAGACTAGACAGACAAGACTAGACAGACAAGACTAGACAGACAAGACTAGACAGACAAGACTAGACAGACAAGACTAGACAGACAAGACTAGACAGACAAGACTAGACAGACAAGACTAGACAGACAAGACTAGACAGACAAGACTAGACAGACAAGACTAGACAGACAAGACTAGACAGACAAGACTAGACAGACAAGACTAGACAGACAAGACTAGACAGACAAGACTAGACAGACAAGACTAGACAGACAAGACTAGACAGACAAGACTAGACAGACAAGACTAGACAGACAAGACTAGACAGACAAGACTAGACAGACAAGACTAGACAGACAAGACTAGACAGACAAGACTAGACAGACAAGACTAGACAGACAAGACTAGACAGACAAGACTAGACAGACAAGACTAGACAGACAAGACTAGACAGACAAGACTAGACAGACAAGACTAGACAGACAAGACTAGACAGACAAGACTAGACAGACAAGACTAGACAGACAAGACTAGACAGACAAGACTAGACAGACAAGACTAGACAGACAAGACTAGACAGACAAGACTAGACAGACAAGACTAGACAGACAAGACTAGACAGACAAGACTAGACAGACAAGACTAGACAGACAAGACTAGACAGACAAGACTAGACAGACAAGACTAGACAGACAAGACTAGACAGACAAGACTAGACAGACAAGACTAGACAGACAAGACTAGACAGACAAGACTAGACAGACAAGACTAGACAGACAAGACTAGACAGACAAGACTAGACAGACAAGACTAGACAGACAAGACTAGACAGACAAGACTAGACAGACAAGACTAGACAGACAAGACTAGACAGACAAGACTAGACAGACAAGACTAGACAGACAAGACTAGACAGACAAGACTAGACAGACAAGACTAGACAGACAAGACTAGACAGACAAGACTAGACAGACAAGACTAGACAGACAAGACTAGACAGACAAGACTAGACAGACAAGACTAGACAGACAAGACTAGACAGACAAGACTAGACAGACAAGACTAGACAGACAAGACTAGACAGACAAGACTAGACAGACAAGACTAGACAGACAAGACTAGACAGACAAGACTAGACAGACAAGACTAGACAGACAAGACTAGACAGACAAGACTAGACAGACAAGACTAGACAGACAAGACTAGACAGACAAGACTAGACAGACAAGACTAGACAGACAAGACTAGACAGACAAGACTAGACAGACAAGACTAGACAGACAAGACTAGACAGACAAGACTAGACAGACAAGACTAGACAGACAAGACTAGACAGACAAGACTAGACAGACAAGACTAGACAGACAAGACTAGACAGACAAGACTAGACAGACAAGACTAGACAGACAAGACTAGACAGACAAGACTAGACAGACAAGACTAGACAGACAAGACTAGACAGACAAGACTAGACAGACAAGACTAGACAGACAAGACTAGACAGACAAGACTAGACAGACAAGACTAGACAGACAAGACTAGACAGACAAGACTAGACAGACAAGACTAGACAGACAAGACTAGACAGACAAGACTAGACAGACAAGACTAGACAGACAAGACTAGACAGACAAGACTAGACAGACAAGACTAGACAGACAAGACTAGACAGACAAGACTAGACAGACAAGACTAGACAGACAAGACTAGACAGACAAGACTAGACAGACAAGACTAGACAGACAAGACTAGACAGACAAGACTAGACAGACAAGACTAGACAGACAAGACTAGACAGACAAGACTAGACAGACAAGACTAGACAGACAAGACTAGACAGACAAGACTAGACAGACAAGACTAGACAGACAAGACTAGACAGACAAGACTAGACAGACAAGACTAGACAGACAAGACTAGACAGACAAGACTAGACAGACAAGACTAGACAGACAAGACTAGACAGACAAGACTAGACAGACAAGACTAGACAGACAAGACTAGACAGACAAGACTAGACAGACAAGACTAGACAGACAAGACTAGACAGACAAGACTAGACAGACAAGACTAGACAGACAAGACTAGACAGACAAGACTAGACAGACAAGACTAGACAGACAAGACTAGACAGACAAGACTAGACAGACAAGACTAGACAGACAAGACTAGACAGACAAGACTAGACAGACAAGACTAGACAGACAAGACTAGACAGACAAGACTAGACAGACAAGACTAGACAGACAAGACTAGACAGACAAGACTAGACAGACAAGACTAGACAGACAAGACTAGACAGAAAGACTAGGACAGACAAGGACTAGACAGACAAGGGGACTAGACAGGGACAAGGGACTAGACAGACAAGGACTTAGACAGACAAGACTAGGGACAGACAAGGGGACTAGGACAGGGACAGGAGGACTAGACAGACAAGGGACTAGACAGACAAGACTAGACAGACAAGACTAGACAGACAAGACTAGACAGACAAGACTAGACAGACAAGACTAGACAGACAAGACTAGACAGACAAGACTAGACAGACAAGACTAGACAGACAAGACTAGACAGACAAGACTAGACAGACAAGACTAGACAGACAAGACTAGACAGACAAGACTAGACAGACAAGACTAGACAGACAAGACTAGACAGACAAGACTAGACAGACAAGACTAGACAGACAAGACTAGACAGACAAGACTAGACAGACAAGACTAGACAGACAAGACTAGACAGACAAGACTAGACAGACAAGACTAGACAGACAAGACTAGACAGACAAGACTAGACAGACAAGACTAGACAGACAAGACTAGACAGACAAGACTAGACAGACAAGACTAGACAGACAAGACTAGACAGACAAGACTAGACAGACAAGACTAGACAGACAAGACTAGACAGACAAGACTAGACAGACAAGACTAGACAGACAAGACTAGACAGACAAGACTAGACAGACAAGACTAGACAGACAAGACTAGACAGACAAGACTAGACAGACAAGACTAGACAGACAAGACTAGACAGACAAGACTAGACAGACAAGACTAGACAGACAAGACTAGACAGACAAGACTAGACAGACAAGACTAGACAGACAAGACTAGACAGACAAGACTAGACAGACAAGACTAGACAGACAAGACTAGACAGACAAGACTAGACAGACAAGACTAGACAGACAAGACTAGACAGACAAGACTAGACAGACAAGACTAGACAGACAAGACTAGACAGACAAGACTAGACAGACAAGACTAGACAGACAAGACTAGACAGACAAGACTAGACAGACAAGACTAGACAGACAAGACTAGACAGACAAGACTAGACAGACAAGACTAGACAGACAAGACTAGACAGACAAGACTAGACAGACAAGACTAGACAGACAAGACTAGACAGACAAGACTAGACAGACAAGACTAGACAGACAAGACTAGACAGACAAGACTAGACAGACAAGACTAGACAGACAAGACTAGACAGACAAGACTAGACAGACAAGACTAGACAGACAAGACTAGACAGACAAGACTAGACAGACAAGACTAGACAGACAAGACTAGACAGACAAGACTAGACAGACAAGACTAGACAGACAAGACTAGACAGACAAGACTAGACAGACAAGACTAGACAGACAAGACTAGACAGACAAGACTAGACAGACAAGACTAGACAGACAAGACTAGACAGACAAGACTAGACAGACAAGACTAGACAGACAAGACTAGACAGACAAGACTAGACAGACAAGACTAGACAGACAAGACTAGACAGACAAGACTAGACAGACAAGACTAGACAGACAAGACTAGACAGACAAGACTAGACAGACAAGACTAGACAGACAAGACTAGACAGACAAGACTAGACAGACAAGACTAGACAGACAAGACTAGACAGACAAGACTAGACAGACAAGACTAGACAGACAAGACTAGACAGACAAGACTAGACAGACAAGACTAGACAGACAAGACTAGACAGACAAGACTAGACAGACAAGACTAGACAGACAAGACTAGACAGACAAGACTAGACAGACAAGACTAGACAGACAAGACTAGACAGACAAGACTAGACAGACAAGACTAGACAGACAAGACTAGACAGACAAGACTAGACAGACAAGACTAGACAGACAAGACTAGACAGACAAGACTAGACAGACAAGACTAGACAGACAAGACTAGACAGACAAGACTAGACAGACAAGACTAGACAGACAAGACTAGACAGACAAGACTAGACAGACAAGACTAGACAGACAAGACTAGACAGACAAGACTAGACAGACAAGACTAGACAGACAAGACTAGACAGACAAGACTAGACAGACAAGACTAGACAGACAAGACTAGACAGACAAGACTAGACAGACAAGACTAGACAGACAAGACTAGACAGACAAGACTAGACAGACAAGACTAGACAGACAAGACTAGACAGACAAGACTAGACAGACAAGACTAGACAGACAAGACTAGACAGACAAGACTAGACAGACAAGACTAGACAGACAAGACTAGACAGACAAGACTAGACAGACAAGACTAGACAGACAAGACTAGACAGACAAGACTAGACAGACAAGACTAGACAGACAAGACTAGACAGACAAGACTAGACAGACAAGACTAGACAGACAAGACTAGACAGACAAGACTAGACAGACAAGACTAGACAGACAAGACTAGACAGACAAGACTAGACAGACAAGACTAGACAGACAAGACTAGACAGACAAGACTAGACAGACAAGACTAGACAGACAAGACTAGACAGACAAGACTAGACAGACAAGACTAGACAGACAAGACTAGACAGACAAGACTAGACAGACAAGACTAGACAGACAAGACTAGACAGACAAGACTAGACAGACAAGACTAGACAGACAAGACTAGACAGACAAGACTAGACAGACAAGACTAGACAGACAAGACTAGACAGACAAGACTAGACAGACAAGACTAGACAGACAAGACTAGACAGACAAGACTAGACAGACAAGACTAGACAGACAAGACTAGACAGACAAGACTAGACAGACAAGACTAGACAGACAAGACTAGACAGACAAGACTAGACAGACAAGACTAGACAGACAAGACTAGACAGACAAGACTAGACAGACAAGACTAGACAGACAAGACTAGACAGACAAGACTAGACAGACAAGACTAGACAGACAAGACTAGACAGACAAGACTAGACAGACAAGACTAGACAGACAAGACTAGACAGACAAGACTAGACAGACAAGACTAGACAGACAAGACTAGACAGACAAGACTAGACAGACAAGACTAGACAGACAAGACTAGACAGACAAGACTAGACAGACAAGACTAGACAGACAAGACTAGACAGACAAGACTAGACAGACAAGACTAGACAGACAAGACTAGACAGACAAGACTAGACAGACAAGACTAGACAGACAAGACTAGACAGACAAGACTAGACAGACAAGACTAGACAGACAAGACTAGACAGACAAGACTAGACAGACAAGACTAGACAGACAAGACTAGACAGACAAGACTAGACAGACAAGACTAGACAGACAAGACTAGACAGACAAGACTAGACAGACAAGACTAGACAGACAAGACTAGACAGACAAGACTAGACAGACAAGACTAGACAGACAAGACTAGACAGACAAGACTAGACAGACAAGACTAGACAGACAAGACTAGACAGACAAGACTAGACAGACAAGACTAGACAGACAAGACTAGACAGACAAGACTAGACAGACAAGACTAGACAGACAAGACTAGACAGACAAGACTAGACAGACAAGACTAGACAGACAAGACTAGACAGACAAGACTAGACAGACAAGACTAGACAGACAAGACTAGACAGACAAGACTAGACAGACAAGACTAGACAGACAAGACTAGACAGACAAGACTAGACAGACAAGACTAGACAGACAAGACTAGACAGACAAGACTAGACAGACAAGACTAGACAGACAAGACTAGACAGACAAGACTAGACAGACAAGACTAGACAGACAAGACTAGACAGACAAGACTAGACAGACAAGACTAGACAGACAAGACTAGACAGACAAGACTAGACAGACAAGACTAGACAGACAAGACTAGACAGACAAGACTAGACAGACAAGACTAGACAGACAAGACTAGACAGACAAGACTAGACAGACAAGACTAGACAGACAAGACTAGACACAACGACAGACAAGACTAGACAGACAAGACTAGACAGACAAGACTAGACAGACAAGACTAGACAGACAAGACTAGACAGACAAGACTAGACAGACAAGACTAGACAGACAAGACTAGACAGACAAGACTAAAGACAGACAAGACTAGACAGACAAGACTAGACAGACAAGACTAGACAGACAAGACTAGACAGACAAGACTAGACAGACAAGACTAGACAGACAAGACTAGACAGACAAGACTAGACAGACAAGACTAGACAGACAAGACTAGACAGACAAGACTAGACAGACAAGACTAGACAGACAAGACTAGACAGACAAACTAGACAGACAAGACTAGACAGACAAGACTAGACAGACAAGACTAGACAGACAAGACTAGACAGACAAGACTAGACAGACAAGACTAGACAGACAAGACTAGACAGACAAGACTAGACAGACAAGACTAGACAGACAAGACTAGACAGACAAGACTAGACAGACAAGACTAGACAGACAAGACTAGACAGACAAGACTAGACAGACAAGACAGACAAGACTAGACAGACAAGACTAGACAGACAAGACTAGACAGACAAGACTAGACAGACAAGACTAGACAGACAAGACTAGACAGACAAGACTAGACAGACAAGACTAGACAGACAAGACTAGACAGACAAGATTAGACAAACAAGACTGGTCAGACAAGACTAGACAGACAAGACTAGACAGACAAGACTAGACAGACAAGACAATACAGACAAGACTAGAGAAACAAGACTAGACAGACAAGACTAGACAGACAAGACTAGACAGACAAGACTAGACAGACAAGACTAGACAGACAAGACTAGACAGACAAGACTAGACAGACAAGACTAGACAGACAGGACTAGACAGACAAGACTAGACAGACAAGACTAGACAGACAAGACTAGACAGACAAGACTAGACAGACAAGACTAGACAGACAAGACTAGACAGACAAGATTAGACAGACAAGACTAGACAGACAAGACTAAACAGACAAGACTAGACAGACAAGACTAGACAGACAAGACTAGACAGACAAGACTAGACAGACAAGACTAGACAGACAAGACTAGACAGACAAGACTAGACAGACAAGACTAGACAGACAAGACTAGACAGACAAGACTAGACAGACAAGACTAGACAGACAAGACTAGACAGACAAGACTAGACAGACAAGACTAGACAGACAAGACTAGACAGACAGGACTAGACAGACGAGACTAGACAGACAAGACTAGACAGACAAGATTAGACAGACAAGACTAGATTGGGGGACGTAGCAAGCACTTTCGTTAACTTGAGCAAGTGGTCCCCCTGGAACCCACACATCCTGGTACCTTGCATAACATCTGGATGGTGGTGTCTCACATTATAGTGTTTGCGTAAATATATTTCCTTATATCCCCCTTCCACACAGGTTGATTAGCGGTTGAAGAGCTTCTCTTTGTATGTCTATTTCATCTCTTCGTCTTCTTCTTTTGTTTTTATTATTGCCCTTGACATGGTATCCGTTGCCAACAAGGATTCTTGAGACGTTGGCATTTCTTGGACTAGAGTTTTCAATTCTAGTTTGGTGTGCGTCGTAGCTTTGCATTTGTCTCTCTCTGGGGTCTATCCGTCACATTCAAACAGCGTGTGCATGACACTGTCCACAAGGCCGCAGTATTCGCATAGGTCATCAGGGGCTCTGCCAATGCTATTCAGATTGTCACGGAGGCATTAGTGGCCGGTGAGCGCTTAGGTGAGGTAGTAGTTAACCTCTTCGTGCATTCGTGTCACCCATGATTCAAGTTGTGGTATTAACAGCTTGGTCCACTGCCCCTTGTCTGCGGCACTCCAGTGGCTTTGCCACTCGTGGTAGAGCTTTGCACGAACCTGCTTCCTTCTCTCTTTGTTTGTTTTGTCGTCTTTTCTGCCGCTGGTCCAATAGAGTTCTGCACTTTTCTCAATCATGTACTCTATTGGAGCTATTCCTGCGACCACAAGAACAGCATCTCTTGACACTGTCCTGTAGGCGCTGCACACCCGCAGGGCCATCCTCCTATGCACCGCGGCAAGCTTATGCAGGTACTTTTTAATATGTATTGCACTTGCCCTTCCTTTTACTGCTGCTACGACCACCAATATTTGGCAGCAGCCTTTCAAGTGGCACAAGTGTTTTAATAGTTTTTTGGGTTGCGTTTGTCACGTGCTCTTTGAAGGACAGCCGTCTATCAATGCTTACCCCGAGGTACTTTATGGAGTCTTTTGGCACGATAGTGGTGCCCCCCACTATAATGCGTATTGGGCCTATTTTTCGTAATCCTGTGAGCAGCACAACTTCCTTTTTATGTGGAGCCAGGCTCAGTCACTTTTTTCCCATCCACTTATTTACTTGAGCTAAAGCCGTGTTTGCTCACCTAATTACATCTGCTTCGGTTGTCCTCGCTACCACAAGAGCAAGATCATCAGCGAATCCAATGATTTCCGCACCGTGCGGGAGTTTCAAGCTCAGGACTCCATCGTACAGGATGTTCCACAGGGTAGGTCCCATTACTGAGCCCTGTGGGACACGGCTGTATACCTCGCGTTCCGCAGTCTGTTCACCCGCTTCTATACACACTCTTCGACATTGCAGACAACTGTGCACTAGCCTCAGTAGATATGGGGGGAAGCCTATCATTGTTACTTCTATACGCCTATCATGCCGCCGAGTTCAACGCATTTTTCACTTCTAATGTGATTCAAATGCCAATCATTCTAGTCCTACGTGTCCCTTCTGTAGCTTCCTTTGTCAGTTCCAACGTTCTCATATTGGCATCAACTGTCGACCTACCTTTCCTGAACCCAAACTGCTTTTCTGACAAATTAAAGCCTGAGGAATCTCTCATTGACTTGTCTCCCTTCTTCAACAGTACTAGTTTTGCCCTCTTCCACGCGTTTGGAAAGTTTCCGTCCATCATTATGTGGTTCATTACTTTTAGTATATGCTGTGGGGGATTCTGGATACTGCTATTTTTATGGCCTCAGGTGGTAGTCCATTAGGTCCAGGGGCTCTATCATTACCCAGTCGGTTACCGGCTCTGGTGAGCTCTTCTGCCACGAATTCTCCAAACTCAGTTACTGGTGGTTGTTGCCATTTCATTTTCTCATGTTTGGGGGATAGTACGTCCACCACCTCCAGTGCCTTCTCCATTGCGATGTGTTGATTTGTGAATCTTTGCTTGAGGTGCCGAGTGGCAATAGCGTAAGCATCCTCCCAGCCATTATAATTTAGCTTCTGGCAGAGCTCCCTCCTGTGTGCTTTCTTCGCGTCATTAATTTTCCTTCTTAGTTCTTTTTCCCGTTTGTATGTACCATTTTTAGGGTTGTTTCAATGTCTTTGTTGACATGTTTCTTACACATCCTCTAGAAGATGCGTCTTAAAGAAAGGCAGGACTTCCGCCACCTCGCGATTTCATCATTCCACCAGTAGTGTCGTTTTTGTCTGCCAATTATTTTCTTGGGAGGTAGGATTTCGTTACATGGCTTAGTGAGCGCAGCAACCATGTCCTCAGCTGTTTTGGGATTTTTGTTGTTAAACATTTTCTCCATAGCATTTCCGAAGTTTTCCTGGTTTATCCTTTTCGTAGACCACCGCGTGTTTCATTTGCTGTAACGGGCGGCATTAGGTGGGGTTTGTCCTAATCGATAAAACAAGTAATTGTGGTCACTCAGTGACTCCCTCTCCACGACTTGCCACTCTTTCATCATTCCGCGACTTTTTCAGAGGAAAACGTAACGTCCAGTATAGAACAGGCCTTTCCACATTGAAAGGTTGGTTTATTACCCACATTGCATATCCGCAGGTCGAGTTCGGCTAATCAGTCCATAACCATATTGCCACGGTTGTCCATTTTTTGGCATCCCCAATATGGAGATTTCGCGTTAAAATCCCTTCCGACTTCCTTTTTTTGTGACCTTATATGACAGCTAAAGTCAGCCAGTGTTTTGTCCAGTTTCTCAATTTTCTCGTTTGGAGACAAGTAGCAGCTGTACATTACAATCTGTTGCATCTCGATCCATACAAGGCCTGTCTAGAACCATGGTGTTCTGGCTTAGGTCTTTGTCTTTGTTCTTGTCAGCAAACCAGTCTACCTCTATTAGTCTTTTGTTTGGTTGAGTCACCAGTACGATGTCTATTTGAAGATCTGCAGTTGTCACATTTAGGAGGTCATGCGCAGCACGTCACCTCATCGCATTTAGCTGTATTATTCTAAGCATTTTCTCGATTGTTGATTGCGTCTCGCCTCCGTCAGCGCCTTCCGGAATGCTGGACACGCTCCAGTATCTGCCCTATGTTCATGCTGTTGGCAGATGGGACAGTAGGGTTCCTGGTTGCACTCTTTCGCTACATGCCCTTCTTGCCCACATCTCAGGCACAGTTTTTTCCTATATACCCCATTGCACTCTTTTACTGCTTGTCCCATTTCTCAACACTTTTAAGGTTTTTAAGGTCAATTCTTTCCCGGACTCGGCATTGCACCAATCCTATTCTTACTCTTCCTTTTGCGGTCAGTACAAGCTTGTTCTCTCAGTCAGACAAAACTAGACAGACAAGACTACTAATTCTACTATACAACTATATTCCTACAATACACAGCAGACCTGGTCAGCTACATCGGATATCAACACTGCAGCTTATATGCTCACAACGCCAGTTTTACAGTCTCCGAAAAAGATGCTTCCAACAACCCATTACGTGCCAACATGCTCTTGGATACACTCAACAAATGGTTCCCGCACAACAGTCTCTTTCTCAACAGAATCAAAACAAAATACGTTATAGTCCATACAGCAAGTAGCAACTACCCTATAGACATCCAATTGAAAATAATTAACGACGAAATTTAACGAACCAAGGTGGCTAAATTTGTAGGAATTTATTTAGAGGAACACCTTAAATGGAACACCACCATACAACATATGTGCTCCAAACTACATAGGAAGCTATTTCAAATAAGGTATCTACGACAATTTCTAAAAATCGAAGATCTCCTTACATTCTACTATGCGGAGATCCAATCAATAATTTCATACGGTATTCTGCTTTGGGGATACTCGTCAGAAACTGATTCCATCTTAAAAGTGCAGAAGAAAATTATTAGAACCTTAATGGGTATCAAGGACACCTGTAGATCTCATTTCTAAAAGCTGGGTATTCTCACAGTCACAAGTTTATATATTCTAGAACTAACATGCTACATCCATAAACAGAAGCACACAATCCAGAGGCATCTGGATAAACATTAACACGACACGAGAATTAAACACCAAATATACAGGCCCAAAACAAACCTAACACTCTGTGGAAAAAGTCCAAACTATCAGGGAGTAATCATTTATAACAAACTACCAATCAGCCTAACAGAGGAAAACTCCTATAAAAAAATAGGAAAACAATAAAGGACATCCTCCTCTCCAACACAATCTACAACCTCGAGGAATTTATACTAGATATTAAACATGTAAACTCTAACAGTATATTGTAAAGATCTAATGTTTGATACTTCCAATAGATTCTATATCTCATGGGAAATAAATTATTTGATTTTATTTGACTAGACAAACAAGACTAGACAGACAAGACAGGACCGAAAAGACTAGACAGACAAGACTAGACAGACAATACTAGACAGATTATTTGTTTATTTAATATTTAATATACAAATTGTATCTGAAGTATTACCCAGCACTCCGTTTATAACTAAACACTGCTGATGGCCAGTTTTTACAATATTTTTCGTTCCCAAAAAAATTCATTCCAATGTACGTTTTCCAATTTAGGCCATGGCCTAATTTTTTTAATTGTTTTGGCATTATTGTCGAAAATTAGCCACCATTTTCTATTTTTCTCAATGTTCCTTAAATCTTCTTCATTTGTCGCCCAAATACATCCTGATCTCTTCATAGCATTTTTAATTTCGAATCTCCACTGGTCAGAATATTTGCAATTGAATAGCACATGTGCAGCAGTGTCTTCTTGTCCACATAGGCAACTAGGTCACTCTAGTATTCCAAATCTATGTAGATATGCTTGTAAATTCCAATGTCCAGTAATAAGTTGCACAGTATGGTGCGATAGATGTATATCCATTTTAATCCATATACCAACGTTTGGGATAAAGTTTTTTGTCCATCTTCCCGTTTACGACTCTTCCCAGCTAGATTGCCATATTTTTTTAAAATAAGCGTTTAATTTTAATTTGAAAGTTCGTGAAGGGATTTTAGAATGCGAACTCGGTATATTATTGAAATTATCAGCACCTGAAGCTAGTTTAGCTAGCATATCGGCTTTCTTATTTCCTTCTATCTCAATGTGTACTTTAACCCAGTGCCACTTTAATTTAACTTCAATTGCTTTGATCCAAGTGTTCAATACAAGTTCTACAAGAGCATGAAGTGCTGAACGACTATCACAAAGAATAGAACAACTCTTAATAACGTTTATTTACTTCAATGTAATTTAGGGCTTGCTCGATTGCAGTAGACTACAGAGACAAGATTAGACAGACAAGACTAGACATACAAGTCTAGACAGACAAGACTAGACAGACAAGACTAGACAGAAAAGATTAGTCAGACAAGACATTACATACAAGACTAGACAGACAATACTGGATTGATAAAGCTAGACAAATAACATCAAACAGGCTAGAGTAGAGAAATTTAACAGTTGAGACTAGAAAAGTAAGGTTTACCAAACATTTAGCAAACACATTGTTTTAAGAAATCTAATATAATATTTGACTATAATAAATAATATCAATTAATGATTGCGTTTCATTGCGCAGCAACAGTTTATAATTATAATTAACGGTTGCGGGAAAGTGTCCTTCCACCCGCATATCTAACATTTTCTATTTTTTCTCGAAATATTTTTCCGACATTGGAAAAGTCTCCGACCTTTCCGCCGCCACTATTGCATAACCATGTATGTAAATAGGTTCATCCTTGCTTTACCTCCAAAGGATTACTCTAATAGTGCCAAACTGAAAAGGTTGATAAACAGAACATGGCATAAGAAGCAAATAGTAGTAAATAGAACAGTAGAAACCGGCTATACATATTTTTTATAGAAACTATACAGACTTATCAGTATTGTTTGTCTAGTCTTGTCTCGTCTGTCTAGTCTTTTCTATATAGTCTTGCTTGTCTAGTCTTGTCTGTCTTTAAATGTATGGTATATACTACAAATGTATAATACTTGATATAATTGTGGAGGTTACTTTGTTAATAATTGCTTCAAAATGTTTTTTTTTTTATGACGGGATTAATTTATCTGGTATTCCTGTATTTTACAGATATGTAATCTATAACTGCAAATTCAGTCACTAGAAAAACAATAGGGAATACCATTTTCTGTCCAATCTAGTAGGTTTAATTTTTCTGCCTAGTTTGGTGTATCCAGTCTTGTTTTGTAGTGATTAGTATTAATCCACGTCCATTTTGCATGAATCTTGTATTAAATTTAGTCTGTCGAAATATATTGTTTGCCATTTCCAATAAAATAAAAATTCGATTAATCACAATTAATGTCGTAATTTAATGATACATAATTTAATACAATAAATCACAAACTTAGTCACAACTTTAACGGATCGTTGACGTGACTCTGACAAAAAAAAACTAATAGAATCGTGTTTCGATTTGTTAAGATTTTTAGGTCGGACTGATCGTGCTCGAGCCGTATTGTAAATATTATAAACGTCCTCAACCAAAATGGAGTGGTAAATGTATGCTTATGAGGCAGAAACAAGAAAAAATTGTGTTGTTTATTATTACAAAATTCAAAATGTTCCGGTCTGAAAAGCATAGAAGTCGAACACGCTACTTATTGTCAATGTTAATCACTTTCAATAATTTAATTTATAAAATTCTTTACGGATAATATTCAATAATTGTTGATCTGTTTATTTAGGTTATTTCAGTTAAACAAATATATGTGACAAAATTAAATTAAGATAACATCTTGCCCATAATACAAGATCCGATAACACACATACTCCTATAACAAGGAAGAAGATTGAAAATACATAAAAATAAAAAAATGGTAAAGATTTAACTTACAAAAAATTTCACATATTTATGCGAATCCTAAATTCTTTAGCCAAAGGAAAGGAAATATCGTTTTCTATACTGTTTTATCCTCTGGGAAGATATTTTTCAAAACGGCAAATATATGCATTGCTATATAACTAACTTCTAACAGCGCAGCGGTTCAATTAATAAATAATTTGTATATTATTTTATTGTTAAAGCAGCAGATTTTTGTATAAGCAGCAATTATTATTTTGAATTTCATCTTGAAAGAAGGTCCACACGGTTCACTTCACCCTCATCCCGACTTCCCCCCCAGATCATATTGTCCCGGAGCCTCCCGCAGCAGACCCCCAGGTCTAATCCCCTCGTGAACTCCTGCCCCCTGTCGCAACAAAAATGGCCTTCCTCGCTTCCCTCAACCTCCGTGGCTGGAGGAACAATTCTCCCCTGGTCCAGCACCTTGTCACCTCCAAAAATATCCTTATACTCGCCCTCCAAGAAACGTTTTTCACCCCTGCTTCCAATCCCAGACTACGTGATTTCTCCTTTGTCAAACAGGACTCCCCCAGTGGCTCCCATCCTTGCCAACGAAGAGCTCGTTGGCATCGCAGTTCACTCTGGCCAATCTCCCATCTACATCTTTTCCATTTACATTCCCCTGTCACAACCAATCTCTACTCTTCTATTCAACTACCTTATCTCTCTCCCAAACTTCATCCTCCTAGGCGACTTTAACGCCCGAGACACGTCCTTTGGCGACCGCGTTTCCAATGGAAATGGTCGCCTTCTCACCTCATTCCTAGACAGTTTACCTATTCTTCGCATTCCTTGCCCTGACTACACCTTTTTCTCCCCTATTGGCAATTCCATCATTGACCATATCCTAATTTCAGACAACCTGACCGACCTTGTCTGTGACTCGGCGTTCATTGGCCCATCCGTCACTAGCGACAACCTTCCCCTTATCACCGAAACCCTCATCTGCTCCAGGCCCAGCCCGCGTAAATCTTCCAAGACCATTCGGTCTTGGAAGAACGCCGACTGGGATTCCTTCCAATCCTCAATCTCTCTCTCCCTTCCCGCTCCAAACATCAACTCTGACCTTGACCTATCCTCCGCCATAGACTCCCTCACCTACTCAATCCACTCAGCCATAAATACAAGTGTCCCAACGAAAGTCATCCCTCTCGACCGTCCCCCAATTCCTAGCTTCATAGTCTCCCTTATCAAACAAAAACGCATCCTCTACCGCTCTTACAAAGTCACTCACGCCCCCCTCACCAAAGCTTCCTGGAACCGCCTCAACGCCCTCATTAAACTCAAGCTCCGTTCCTTCCGCGAATCCTCCTGGATCGCTGCCAACTCCAACCTCAACCCCAAGGACGGCGGCAAATTCTGGAAAGCCCTAAACACGCTTACTGGCCGCAACCGCCATCCTAACCACAATCTCATCGTGGAGAACAAGATCCTCACCTCTTTCCCCGACAAGCCCCAGGCCTTCGCGTCCCACCTCGAGAAGGTTCACCTTCTCTCTTCACCCCTCTTTACTCAACCCTTCTTTGTCGAGACTACCAACCTCATCAAACTCTCTCCGCTTTTTCCTCTACCATGGTCTCCACAAGTCATCCCTATGATAGACCCTGATGAACCCTGCACCACCCCCATAACAACTGACGAAGTCAGATGCGTCCTCGCCAACGCCAAAACAAACTCCGCTCAAACACCTCCCTGAGTCAGAGTTCCTCTCATTCCTCTACAACGCCTGCCTCTCCTCCGGCACTTTCCCTGCCCAATGGAAAAGTGCTCACACCATCATGATCCTCAAACCAGGCAAAAACCCCAAATCCCCGGACTCCTATCGACCAATTTCCCTCCTCTCTGCCATTGGGAAGGCTGTTGAAAGAATCCTCTCCCAACGGCTCCGCTCCTTCTGCGACTCGCACCACCTCATCCCCCACCACCAGAGCGGCTTCATGCCCAACAGATCCACCCAACACTCCATCCTCAACCTCACCTCCAGTCTAGCTATCTCTAATAACTCTGGCCAGGTCTCTGTCGCCCTCTTCCTCGATATACACCGCGCCTTCGACACCGTCTGGCACGACAACCTGATCAAAAAACGTATCCTCCTCCAATTCATCTGGCCTCTAATTCGCCTCGTCCACAAGTTCCTCAACTTTCGCTCCTGCCGGGTGAAGCACGGCAACTCACTCTCGCTGCCCTTCACCCCTGCCGCGGGTGTCCCCAGGGCTCTGTCCTGTCTCCCCTTCTTTTCAACCTCTTCTGCCACATTCCCACCCCTACCTTGCCCGACTGCCATCTCCAGCAATTCGCTGATGATACCGTGGTCTGGGCCTCAAATCGCCTCCGTAAGGTCGCTGCATTCCGCCTAAACTCCCACCAAAAACCCTGGAGGCCTGGATGAGCCTGGAACTCGTCTTCTTTCGCCACCCTTACCTAAGGCGCTTCCGCGTTCCCTTCCCCAACATGACTCTATGGCTAAATAATCAACCCTCAACCCTCCGCCACCTATCTAGGCACCATCCTCCACAAATCTCTCCGTCAACCTACCAACACCTCCCGCTGCATCAATCTAATGCGCAAACGATTTCGTCTTCTCTGCCTCCTTCTGCCTCCGTAGTCGCCTCGGCGGCTGCTCCCCCAAAGTCCTCCTCTTCACCTACAAAACCTTCATTAGACCAATCCTCGACTATCAAGTCTGCGCTCTTTCCCTCAGCCATGAATCCCACCTTCGCCGACTTCTGGCTTTCGAAAGATCCTGCCTCCGCCGCATATTCCGCCTGCCCCCCCAATTTTCCATCCTCCCTCCTGCCCGAAATCTCCAACATGGAACCATTCGACGTCCGCCTCTCCCGACTACGTCGCCTTTCCTCGAAATTATATTTATTATTTCGATTATATCCAATCAACCCCCAGTTCTCTCCATCTTCCAAAAACCCCCCGTCACGATTCGTCACAAAGTCCCCAAACGCAAGATCCCCATCCCCTACCTCAAACTCCTATCTCATTGCACCACCGAACTTCCACCCGAGCTATCTTCCATCCTCAACTCTGCTCCCGCTGCTTTCAAATAAAGGACCATCCTAAACCTAAGAAATTAAAAAAAAAAATAATAAATAAATAAAAAATAATAATAAGCTAAAAAAATAAATTAAAAGAGAAATAAATAAATAAACAGTAAATAATAATGAAAAAAAAATTTAAAAAAAATAATAAATTAAAAAAAAAATTAAAAAAAGAACCGGTCCCAACCCAAAATTTCTTTTTAAAAAAAACACAGCATCCTCGAACCTCGCACACCCCACCCCCCAACCTGCACGTCGCGCAGTTCTCCGCATCAACAACGCCCAACATCAACGCCACAACAGCAACACGCCACAACAACAAGCAATATCTCAAGTCGTCCTGTCATCCACATTCAAACCCAGGCTGAAAAGGGTCATCCCCTACAACAGCCCTCCCCCTTCGGGGGGAAAACTATGATTATCGATCGATCGAAAGAAGGTTTGGTTTACCATCAAGATTTTAATTACTTCGATTTCCAGGAGCATGTTTTACAAGATTACACGAAAAAAATGGATACAATTAGTTGGATATCACTAGACGGAAAAGACTAGACATACAATACGATACGGACAAGACTAGACAGACAAGACTAGAGAGACAAGACTAGATAGACAAGACTAGAGAGACAGGACTAGTCAGACAAAACTAGACAGACAAGACTATGACAGAATGTGTCAAGATGGCAGATAGTAAACAAGGTAGCGAGTCAGTGCTCTTACTGCAATAGAAAAGCAAGAGATTCAGTTATGTGCGTCAAGTGTAATCACATATTTCATCCAGCATGTCTTGCCCTATCTACAAAATCCAAATCAGGCACGTACCGTGTCAACCCCAACTCCAGACGGATAGTGAGGATGAAGAAATTGAGGTTAGATTAGAGAACCGGGCAAAAGTGTCTTAAAATGCCAAAATGAAAAAAAAAACGCTGCTTCGACAATTACGCGAAGAAAAAGATGATACAATTCATATATTAAAAGTTGAAAATAATATGTTAAAAGAATATACTCAAACACTGAAAGAAATATTTGCCACCATTCGGCATAATAATCATCTCGAAAAAGAGACAACCCCAATAGCAGCTCAGTCAGACAGTAAAGGTAGAGACACACTGGTACCACGTACGCAACGTATGCGATGCAACGTGGGAGAATTAGTGTGCACACTCGTCCCGCGTATGCAACGTAAATTTTGCATCAGACGCTGTTATAATTTCTCAGTAGGTGCACTAGTGCGTCTGTAAATCATGTTTTCTGGTTCTGATAGCGAGTTTAATAATACATTGATAAATAATACAGTAATAATACATTAATACAAAAACTGGTATGTGATGAAGAACGATTCTTTATGTACTTTCGCATGTCTAAAATACAGTTTCGCATGTCCAAAAACCAATTTAAATCTATCAGCTGTTCATCTCTCATTTTAACTATTTTTACAGAACAGAACGCTTGCATCAAAAGTCTATTTGTTTATGACGTGCTAGGCATGAGCTCTAGAAACACACTGATCACACGCGTGAATATCATACGAACATCCCCTCCACCTTCCCAGGCCGATCTGGACATTCCAGATCAACGTTGCCTGTGAGGCGTGTGATTGCGTTGCATACGATAAGTGTGTTTCTATGGCATAGGTTTTCATTAAAACCAAGAGTCCAGATATCGTAATGCGTTGCATACGTTGCGTACGTGGGGCCAGTGTGTCTCTACCTTAAAGAAACTGTCTCCAAGTATCCCGCTCACTCACAAAGAAAGGAGCCGCCAACCAAATCGTCAGATAAAAACGCACTACCGTCAGATAAAAACGAACGACAGGAAAACAAAAAAATCATAATAAGCAGCAAGTGGTAACCATGATAAGGACTTTAAAATGTCAAACAGGAAAAAGAAAAGGATTTCGCTAGGAATCGAGAAAGTCACAGAGGAAGAAAAAATACTGGTTTTTCTGGAAGGGAGATACAGCCAATAAAATCTGATTGCACATCTCTAGGGCCAAAGAGCATGTAACAGAGGAAATGTTTTTAAATCATTTAATTCAAAAAAACTGGGATAGCACATACTAATTTCCTATGTTGAGAAAATGAATAGCATAAATAACAGTCATATACAAGACTGCATCAAGTCGAAGTTGACCTTGAACTGAAGGAGCAAGTATATGAAAAATCATTTTGGCCGGAAGGAATCCTATATAAAAGGTTTTATTTCCATCGACGGGACATCGATCCCCAAAATTTTCTACGGGCAATTCGGAATCATCGAACAAATAAAAGAAACAACAAAAATTAATGAAACCAACCTTCTAAGGTTAGACACCTTGGACAGTGGCTCGCAACTGTCTCACGAAGAATATTCTTCAACTGAGCATGGAATAAAATTTCGCTAAATGCACTAACCCAGGTGGTAACCAATTCACCATCACTATGGTGGCGTTAGCGGACCTTCGGATTATGGGGAGTCAGCACCAACATGCGTTAAGGATTAGTCGGAGCATCCTGAAATCACCGGACGTAAACTCAGACCAAGGCGGCAAAGCTCCTTTGCAACATTTAATGCTAACTCACTGCTTAAAGTGGGTAAACTGAAACATCTGACTGATTCACTAACACGACACAACACAATACTGACAGCAGTACAGGAAACCAGATTTACGGACGAACATGCCTTCGAGTCCCAAGGCTACAGAATCCTCAAAGGAAAAGTGGGTCAGCGGGTAATGAAAAACGTACCGCACTTAGGTACAGGATTTATAATCAGTCACAGGATATTGGATTCAGTCACCGACCTTACCTCCCAGAGCAGTCGTGTATCCATCCTCTCTCTCAAATGTGCAAACAAGGGCTACAGTACAGTCAATGTGCGTACCCCAATCAACCAGGAGAACAGACGCAATGCAGACAGAACTGATAAATTCCGGGAAGACGTAGAAGATATTATCTCTAAACTACCAGAGAGGCACACCGTCATACTGCCTGGTGACTTCTTCGCTCAATTGGGAAGAGAGAAAAAATGCAGAAACGTACTGGGCAATTATCCGGCGCATAAGCGAACCTACCGCAACGGAGAACGATTGGTAGATCTTTGTAGGACTTTTGGCTTGTTCATGAAATCTACAGCCTTCAAACACTTGCCAAAGAAGCAGAAGACTTGGATTGCACCTAATACCAACCTGGGTGAATTCCAGATAGATCATGTGGCCATTTCACTAAAATCTCAAACCGAAATACTAAACATGAAGGTACTAAGAAGAGCCAATCTGGACTCAGATCACTACCTTTTAAAGATTAAAATAAGACTCCCGTCTACAGAACCTCCAAAATGGTAAGATTTGACGTAGAGCGACTCAAGAACAGGCAAGAAGTAAGTCAGAGACTAAACAATACACATCTAAACAGCTGGGACCAACTGAAGGAGACTCTTGTCCAGGAGGCCAATGAACTCGGCCCCCTTGCTTAAAGAAGGAAGCACCCGTGGTAGATTGAAGACTGTGACAATACAATAGGCCAAAGGCAGACAGCCTGGGTGAAATGGAATTCTAAAAAGACCAACAAAGAAAGCTAACAGCCAAAATAATTCAACAAAAACACACAAAACCAACTTACTCAAATCGAAGAGAGCTTTGCTAAGAATAACTCCAGAGATTTATTCGGAATTTTCAAGCAGACACTCATAAAATACGCTCCGCCAAGCCTCCACTTTCACAAGGCAAACTGGCTTTTATCAACACGGACAACTGCCACCTTTTAGCTCAGTACATTAAAAATCTGCTCAGCTATGATCCACCGAGCGAAGACTTCGACTATAAATAAACCACACCAAACCCGGACTCGCTGCCCCCTTCATTGGAAGAAGTTGGCCATATCATTCAACTTCTTAAGAATAATAAGGCAGCTGAAGAGGACTCTATAGTTGCTGAACTGTGGAAAGGTGCTGGAAGCAATGTCGTGGGAAAACCGAAATCATCCAGGACATCTGCGAAACAGAAAAGTTACCTCCCGATTCGAAATCTGCTCTGATCCATCCGCTTCACAAAAAGGGAGATCTTACTGATCTATACAACTACAGTGGAATTTCTCTCGTCCCGGTAACATACAAGATTCTGTCCAATTCGTTACAAACAAGGGCAGAAAATCAGCTATATAGTCAACTGGGAGAATATCAGGGAGGCTTCAGGAAGACCCGATCCTGTGTTAAACAGATCCTCAATCCTAAAACTGTATTTGTATATTCCAAGAGGAGAAACCGCAAGATTGCCGTCACCTTTGTTGATTTTAGGAAGGCCTACGATTCCATTGATAGAGAAACGCTTAACAAAGTACTAAAGGAACTAGAGCTAGATAACAAAACCCACATACGCATCTTAGAAACCTTGACCAACACCCATTCCAAGGTTAAATTTAGAGGCGAGATCTCAGAAAGCTTCGAACTAAAAACTGGGAGGAGAGAATCAGATAGACTCCACTTTTTTTCTTTTCCCACTTCAATTTTACTGCGCAAGAAACTGATCAACTTGGGTGTTCAGAGCGGTATATACCTGGGACGTAAGAGCGATGGACTGGTTGTAGTTTGCCTGGCTTTTGCAGATGAAATGGCACTGATTGATGATTCTCTTGAGATGGCAACAATGCAGGTATCTTGCCTCAGAATACAGGCTGCCAAAGTGGGTCTACAAGTGTCGCTGGAGAAAACAGAATTCACCAACGTCAAAGAAGTAAACAGAAAGATGTTACTAGAGCAGGGAGACATCAAGACGACTAAGAAATTTAAATATCTCGGTGGATGGCTTGAACCCAACTTATCAGAAAGCATTATTATCCATGCGAGTCAACAAATAAGATATAGCCTATCGACTGACTAAGAACACGTACAACAAGAAATGCCTGTCACGCAACCTGCAACTTAAGCACTACACATCAGTCTTACGACCAGAAGCCCTGTATGTCATGGAGTGTCTTTCCTTGAACCCAAGAGGTCTGCTAGAGAAATTGGAAGTCAGAGAGGGGAGAATCCTTAGGAAGATCCTAGGCCCGGTAATGGAAGATGGAGAATTCTGAAGGCGACATAATTCTGAGCTCTACGAACATATTGAGAGACTCTCTGACTCTACAAGGAAAATATGGGTAGCTTTCTATGGCCACGTTGCAAGATTGCCTCCAAACCGACTAACCAACCGTCTATTAACGTTCTGAAAACACAAGAAGGTTCGTACCACTTGGTTGACAGAAACCGAGAAGGATATTAAAGAACTGGTAGTAACAGATCTCCAAAACAGACAGTCTGTGAGACACACCTTGAAGGAAGTCCGTGGATTTCAGGAAAAACCCCGAAGGGAAGGTACCCCCTAGGCAGAAGAGAGAATCTGCTATTATCCAGTTTTACCTGTAGAAGATGCGACAATACTGGGCAAAGATCATAGCCCAGCAGTTGAACAAGCGTGGTTCAAAGTAGGCCTCAAGAAGAAGGAAGAAGAAGAAAACCTAAGACTGAGATCCCATTCATGACTACAATCTGTTAATACTCATATAGCAGGAAAATATCTTGAGGTGGAGGTGTAGCAATTTAATTCAGAAATAAAACATCATTCAATTACCAAGTAAAAGATCTAGATATTGCGAATATTTCCATTGAAAGTCAAATATGTGGAATTGAGTGGAAGACAAGGAGCCATAGGAAGTCAAGGAACCATATTTATCATTGCTGTGTACCGACTACCAACAGGGTGCTATACTACTATCATGGTAACATTTGAAAACTTACATAATAAGATCTTTCACGAAGCCAGTGAAATAACAGCCAGTGAAAGGTAGGTGATTTTAATGTTAACTTTGCTATAGACTCAACAGAAACAAGTAATATTAAGAATCTGCTATTATCGTATGGATTAACTGACAGAATTAAAGAGTTCATCAGAGTTACGAACACGTACAGAATAACCATCGACAATATTTTTACACAGTCAGAAAAAGGAACTACAGGCGACGTACAAGAGACGAAGTAAATTTGCGTTTACGTTTTTGCGTTTTTGACAAGCATTTTTGGGGGAAACATAGGATGAGATGCTCACAAAAACTGATTGCGACAGCAAAACTAACGCATTTGTCGCGACAATCCAATACCACTACTTCTCGTGCTTTCCACTGGTATAGGTTCAACAGCGTGTCATATCCTGGGTATCGAAGGAAATCAAAGTCTCGAGCAACAAAGAATTAGACCTTTTTTTGCTAGACCAGAAAAGGTTCCCAATTCTGGAACAATTATACATTCAAGCGAAACTAACCAAACCACTTTTAAAGAAAAATTCTTGTCTGTCTAGTTCTATCTGTCTAGTCTTGTTTGTCCAGCAAATAAATGAAGTGGCAAGAGAAATGGCAACTGAAAAAACTTTTCCACTTACACTTACACCTTCCTTTCCTTCCTTTTCATTTACACAAATGAATATACATTTAGGAAAAAACTATGCAATTGATATTTCGTATTAAATAAATAACTGCAATTCCAAAAAACCGGTTGATAATTTAACACAAGAAAGATCATCCATAAACGTGTGTATTACTTGATATTCTCGTCCACTTTCAGCAGGAATGCGTTTTGAAACGTATCCCGCGCCTTGCATAACAATCGTTTGATTGATGTCCCGACAGACTTAACTGTGTTAATTACCGCGAATTTTCTAATTACTTTCTGCGCGTGCAAATTCATAAACCTCGATAAGCTCTTAATAAATAAATTAGTTTGCATTACAAAACGTTTGTTTTTTAATTCAACTAAAATATATTGAACAGGATGTTCGTGCGGATAACTATTATGTGGATTGTCGATTGCGACATGCCGTTTGAACCCGCATCGACATCGGGCACAAGGGCAAGTATTGAGATGTTACGAAACTACCCTAATAACTGAGTTTCATTGACAATGGGATGGAAAAAACGATTGTTATTGCGGTATTATGCGTAAAATGGAAATGTGCTGAGAAAATAAATATGTGGAAATGTGTTAAGGACTCTTAAACTAAATGACTGGTCAAATGGTGATTATATGAATTGTAATTGACTGATGTTTTAAAAGTACACAATGATTATTCTGTTCTTTTATTTCAATCTTTTGTCTTGCATTTTATGTTAAATAAAGGTTTAAATTAGCTATTACTGATTTAGAATCTACTTAATGTCTTTTTTCAATCAAAAGCGACGGGCATAAAATAGCAGACAAGTGCAGGCAAGACCAGATAAGACCAGACAAGACCAGATAAAACCAAACAAGACCACACAATATCAGACAAGACAAGACCAATCAAGACCAGACAATACTAGGCAATAGCAGACAAGTCTGGAAAAAAATAAACAAAGCCAGACATAACCAGACAAGACGAGACTAAATTAACCAAGACGAGACAAGACCAGACAAAAAAAAACCAGACCAGATAAATGCAGACATGACCACATAAGCCCAGACAAGACCATCCAAGAACATACAAGACCAGAAAAGACCAAAGAAGACCAGACAAGGCAGGACAAGACCAGAAAAAACAAGACCAGAGAAGACAAGACCAGACAACACCAGACAAGGCCAGAAAAGACCAAACAATACCAGACAAACCCGACAAGACCAGACAAGACCTGAGAATATCAGGCAATAGCAAACATGTCTGGTCATGATTAAACAAAGCCAATATAACCAGACAAGACGAGACGAAAGCACCCAAGACCAGACAAGACCAGAGAAAACCAGTCAAGACTAGACAAGACCAGACAATACCAGGCACTAGCAGACAAATTTGTAGACAAAAATAAACAAGCAAACAAGCGGTGATTTTTTGTGGAATACGTGTTGTCCTGTTCACTGTTCAATCACAATAAGTTATTCAGATATAACCAGACAAAACGAAATGAAATCACCAAAACCAGACAAGACCAGACAATACCACACAAGACCAACAAGTGCATATATGACCAGATAAGGTCAGACAAGACCAGCCAAGAACAGACAAGATTAGAGAAAACCACACACGATCAGACAAGGCCAGACAAACAAAACAAACCAACTTAGACCAGACAGGACCAGCAAGACAACAAAAGTACGCACATTCGTGTATATCTCTTGGTTTATATTAAGACAGCGCTGAAAAGACCGTTAGTCCCGAAAAGCGCCTCTCGTGTTCTGCATACCGCCCATAAATAGGTCTTCATAACGCCCCGTAAATAGAAATCAAGAGGGTTAAGGTTGGGTGACTGAGAAGGCCATGCAACCACCTCAAATAATCCACTAATTTTCCATCACAATATCTAAATGTTGGCGAACCAAACGATTTAAATGTGGCGGTGCGCCCCTTGAAGAAGCTACATTTGTCGACGTACATTCAAAATAACTTCTTACAATAGCTCTACCTACTGTTTTTCAAGACCAAGAAGAACAAGACCAGAGAAGACCAGACAAGACCAGACAAGATTTGAAAAAAACAAACAATACCAGACAAGACCGAACAAAACCAGACAAAACCTGGCAAGGCAAGAGCAGACAAAACCATACAAAACCAGATAAGACCAGACAAGACCTGACATGACCTAGTAAGACCAGATAAGACTAGACCATACCGGACAAGAAAAGACCATACCAGAGAAGACAAGACCAGAGAACACCGTGTAAAACCAAAGAACACCAGACCACAATAGATCAGACAATAATAGACCAGACCAGACAAAACAAGACCAGACAAGACCTGACAAGACCAGACAAGATCAAACAAGTCCAGACAAGATCAGACAAGACCAGACAGGACCAACCAAGACCAGACAAGACCTGACAAGAACATACAAGACAGGACAAGACAAGACCAGACAAGACCAGACAAGACTCGAAGACCAAACTCGAACTAGTAGCACACATGACGGAATACAACATAGATGTGGCGCTAATCAACGAAACGCACCTGCGACAATGCAATCGCCTGAACATACCAAACTACCATATCTACAGGAAAGACAGGGGCCAACAAGCCGGAGGCGAAGTTGCCATAATAATCAAGAGGAATCTGAAACACCACGAACTGCCCGAAGTAGACACGACGGATAACACAGAAACGATAGGAATCGAAATAATGACCGCAGACGGTCCACTGGCCTTATATTCACTATATTCGCCACCAGGGAAAGAAATGCAGACCTGAATAAAATATTTAGAAATAACACGGCAACGATGGCCGCAGGAGACTTGTTCGCAAAACACACACAATAGAACTGCAGAAAAACAAATAAAACAAAACCGGCCAAGTGCGAGTTGTGACTCGCGCACCGAGGGTTCCGTACAAACTTGTAAGTAAGGTATCTTTTTTTGTGGAGGACGTAGCAAGTACATTCAGTTAACTTGTTAAGGCGTTGCTAGTAAACAAACAAAACTCGTCCCAATTATCATATATATAGTTAACTATTGTAGCTCTAAAAAGCTGTGTTTGTCCAAAATTGGTTGAATTATAAATTGAAAAAGCTATAGCATGAAACAAGCAACCGCCATCGCCGGGCATAAATATTATCGTGTACGATAATGTTGTCGTTAACGGTTAAATGAACTGTAGCCATAATTTATTGAGTAAGTAAGGATATGCAGGAGTACGAAGTTATTGAATGCAAAACAAAATTTCGTATTTCTGCCGCTCACTACAAAAGGGCCGACCTGGACCGACCTCCCGCCCTTGTACTTGCCCCGCGTCGCCCTGCTCGTGCGCGTCTCGTTTTATCCTAAATACAAGAGGTCACTGAGTAGTTAGTTAGGTACTTAAACATGAAATCTTACTTATATGATATGAAATACTTGACGAGAGACCTATTTGAAATTCCAAGCCAAAACTAAAATATTTTAAAAGTTACCAAAAGAAAGCGAATGACGATTATAATAAATCGATTATGATAAATCTTTATTTTACTATTACCCTTATTCAGTAACTTACATTAAGAATTTACTGAATTACGCGATTATTTTTAAAGTTATAAAAAGAAAACGAACAGACGATTATGATAAAACTTTATTTTAGTATTACACTTATTCACTAACTTATATTAAGATCTAATTATTTCTTTTTTTTTAAACAACTCGAATATTTTTAAATTTATAAAAAGAAAACTTTGTTTTAGTATTACACTTATTCACTAATTTATATTAAGATCTAACTATTTCTAGATCTAATATAAAGTAATATATTAACTATTTCTAGGTCTAATTCGATACTCTTAACATTCAGTTGTTCAATTGACTGCTTTTGGGCAATTAACTACCAAAAAATATAGGAGGAGGAGGACCTTACTGTATGCAACCCATATGCTTCTGATGCCTGACAATACCACGCAAAACATTAGTGAATTTTCATAAGTTTCTAATAGTAAATTCGCCTTTTTCTTGAAATTAAACTACATATTTACGGTTTTCAGATTTTTCCCTTTACATGTGCTGTAAAACACCGCTTCTTGCAAAATTTCATGATTCTAGGTCAACGGGAAGTACCCTATAGGTTTTGATTCCCCTGTGAAATCGCAAAATATGCGAAATAAACGGTCATATCTTTTGATCGCGTTGACTTACAAATTTGATTTTTTCACAGCTAAAAGAAACCGCAGACCCGAGTATTTGATACAAATTTCAACTTGTTACCTCTACGCGTTCCTGAGATAAATGGTCTTGACAGACAGACAGACGGACGGACAGACGGACAGACAGACGGACGGACAGACGGACAGACAGACAGACGGACAACAAAGTGATCCTATAAGGGTTCCGTTTTCGGTACGGAACCCTAAAAAGGAAGAGAATTAAAACATTACACAGAAAACAGCCTACTAACGGTTCTAGCCCCAAACGAATCAACACATTTCACAGGAAATAACAGATACCCGCCGAATATATTGAATATAGCGGCAATGAAAAACGTCACAGCAAATATCAACATAGTCTGTATTGAAGACTTGAGCTCCGATCACAACCCCGTGCACAAGAACGTCCAAGCGCGAGAGGAACGTGCGAGGAAACATTAATAAAGCGGGAAAAGTTTAAAGAGAACCTAGGCATTACCTGTCCAGATATTACAGACCCATTAAGCCTAGAACAGGCGGTGCAAGCATTCGAGAACGAAATAAAGGAGGCGCTCCAAACCCCCACAAGAAAACTAACCATCAACAGACCAACGTACCAACGCACCAACGCACATTAGCACCGACAGACAAAACGGTCTTGAACAGACTGACAAAACAAGTAAAACTGGCGCTACTAGAACAACACAACACAGACTGGGAAAATAGACTAGACCGAATAAACGAAACCAGAGACGAACTGCGGTATTTAGCCAAGACCCTAAAACAACAGAACCGCAACACAATACCACCTATCAAAAAGAAGGACGGCAGCACAGCAACCTCTGACATTGACAGAGACTTTCGCAATCGCCCTCGAAGAACAATTCACGCCAAATACCACAAATGCAATCCACAACTCTCAAGGAATCTACGAAACGATAAGAAGGATTCTAAACAGCGAGGAAAACTGCGAGATAAGAGAATCAATGCCCGAGGAAATATCCGAAATAATAAAAAAACCTTAAAAACAAGAAAGCATCCGGTTGTGACAATATAAACGATGTGACTATCAAGAACCTAACGCCGCCCGCTATAGACATAATAAACCAAATAGTGAACGCATCGCTCAAACTCAGAACGTTTCCGACCCAATTGAAACACGCCACAGCAATACTGATTTCCAAACCCAACAAACCTAGGCAAACGTCAAGCTACAGGCCAATAAGCCTACTAACAGGACTTGGAAAAATAACGGAGAAAATCTGGTTCTGACGAGAACCAAATAATCCTCGACGAACATTACGGATTCAGACAAGAACATTCCACAACGTACCAGACAACCAGAATAACCAAAGCGATAATTGACGCGTTTAACAGAGGATACGCCATGGGAGCGGTACTCCTGGACGTCTCAAAGGCCTTCGACAAAATGTGGCACGCAGGCTTAATATATAAAATGAATAAATTCAAAATCCCGATGGTGATGATAAAGCTACTAGCTTCGTACCTCGGTAACAGAACGTTCCAGGTGACATTAAATGACACGATGTCGACGACTCGTCAAGTGGGAGCGGGTGTCCCCCAAGGGTCCGTACTGGGGCCCTTCCTCTGGAATATATACACCGCTGACATACTCAGAATGGAAAACACAAAAATTGCACTAAACGCAGATGACACTGCTATATTGACGAGAGCACATCAACACCATCACCGAGAAATTACAAAACCATCTAGATGAGATAAATCGCTGGTGTAACACGTGGAAAATTCAACTTAAAACGCAAGCCATCATGTTCACAAGAAGAAAACTCAAACACATAGCAACAAATCGCCTCAGGATTAATAAAACAATTATAAAATGGGAAAATCAGATAAAATATCTAGCTATTATACTGGACAAAAGACTAACCTTCGCAGGGCATGTGGATTACACTTCGAAGAAAACAAAACAAATTAAAGGCTATCTTTACCCCCTCATCAACAAGAAAAGCTAACTCAACATGGAAAATAAGCTGAAACTGTACAAGACAGTAATACGTCCAATAATGACATATTCGTCAACGTGCTGGATGCAAGCTAGCAAGCACGTAAAATACAAACTACAAATCATACAAAACAAAATACTGAGACAAATCACAGACTCGCAATGGTACATAACCAACGAGCAAATACATAAAGACCTCGAAATGGAGACAATCACAGAGCACATAGCAAAACTTACACTAAAAACATTTGACAATATGCGAAAACATGACAATATAATAATACAAGAAAACGCAAACTACAGAACAGACGTCAAATGGAAATTCTCAAAACTACAACAAACCACATTTAGAAGATAAATAACACTGTTTTCTACCTACAGGGTACCCAGAGCAACCCCGGCGAAACAAGAGGACCACACCTACACTACAGCAAACGAGACAACACAGAAGAAACAAAGAAGGAAGCCAAAGAACCACAGCACCACAGCAGGACCAACCCAGCCGAGGACAAGAGGCCACAGCAGAAGAAACGAGGAGACCAAAGGAAAGAGAGAAAAAAAATGGAATGATAGAACCGTTGTATGCGTTTCTCGCTAAAGCAGAACCAAAACCGAAGACAAACAATAACAGACAACAACAAAAGACAACAACAAAAGACAACAACAAAAGACAAACAACAACAAAAAAAAGGAGCAAGCCGCTCAAGCCGCCACGAAACAAAGGATACCATAGTAACGAGCTCTCATAGTCTAACCGACCTTCGCAAGAAGTTATACTACACCACTCTTGACGAAACCAAGAAAACCGATGCCGAAAAATGAATTCATTCATTCAATCCACCTTCAACGGAGCCGCCGCAGCCATGCAATTCGACCCCGCCGTCCTGGACACCGTGGACGATAACATTATCGATCAGCTGTTAAGCTACTTCGTGAACCACAAGAAGAAGAGCCAAACCGACAACGAGCAACCCCAGGAAACCGCCACGACTAGAAGAACCACCGCCGAGAGAACAGCCGAAGCCCCCCCCTCAAAAAAACCAACCGAAGCCGCCCCCAGGAGAACAACCTAATCAGCCCCCAAGAGACCATCTGAAGCCGCCCCCCAAGAGAACAACGGAAGCCGCCCCCCAAGAGAGCAACCGAAGCCGCCCCATGAAGAAGAGCCCCGCCGATGGACACGGATAGCCCCACCGAAGCCGCCTCCAAGCGCAAACCCGAACAGGAGGACGAGGAAACGTTCAAGTTTCCTAAGAAAACTGCCAAACTGGAGAGACCGAGCTCGTCAGGAACGCAGGTAAGAATTCGAGATTACGTATATGTATAAGTACCATGACAGAAAATAAATAATTTAAAGAAAATGCCGAGCATGTCTACAATGTAAACATATTTGTGACATTGAAGGCAATTAAAAAATACTTATAAACAACACATTTCAAAACAACTTGTAATTATTCTATAAACCAAAAGGAATAAGATAAAACTGAAGGAAAACTATTTAAATAAATAATTTCGGTGTGCAGCAAAACTGGAAATTAATTAGAGATCGTAAATTTCATCAAGATGAATAAATCAATCGATCGAAATGATTGGTTAACACGACATTGGATGGAACGTGTGTGCGACCTGTTCGTGACCCCTGGAATCTATAAATTTCTGCTCCATCTGCATCCTCCTATCAATGAGAATTGCAAAATTTCTTCTTACTATGATTTATGATCAACTCAAATAACCAAGCAAACGATTAGAAGAATATTTTAAGAAGAGATTTTTATCTACCAATAATTGTTTTTTTTTAATGGACATATTAAACTGGAGGGACAAAAGTTGATGGGCAAGACTATACAGACAACAATAGACAGACAAGACTAGACAGACAAGACTATACAGACAAGACTTGACAGACAATACTAGACAGACTAAACTAGACAGACAAGACTAGACAGACAAGACTAAACAAACAAGGCTAGACAGACAAGACTAAACAGACAAGACTAGACTAGGCAGACAAGATTATACAGGTAAGTCTAGACAGACAAGCACTTAATACCCAAGACTTTATTAACTTACAATTAGTGTTGTCAAGTTCTTGAAGTTGTACTAAATTTGATTTAACATATCCAATTAACTTTTATTTGCATTAATCATCCAGTGTAGGCTTAATTACCTTATTTCCACTTAAAATTGCAAATAAAAGAATTAGGAATTTAGAAGTTTATTTAATTTGAATATTACTTCGCTGATGCAATAAAACAAGAATAGTTCAAAAAAGCGTATTCAGGGCCGACGTTCTAAAAATAGCATCACACATAAAAAATCATACAAAAAAAACTATAAGAACATTTATTTACTTTTGAAATAAAAAAAAAACGTTGGTTGAAAACGTAAAATGGATCCATTGTGTACTAGGCATTCCAGAGTTGACCCGTTGACCCGTGGTCATTGCGAGCGGGACCTTGGGCTGTCAACCATTCAGGTCGACGAAGTTGCAAAATCGTGTATGAATATCTTCTACAAATGAGCTGATTGCGTTCACGGATTCTTGCTTAGATGAGAAACTGCACAGTAGGTAGCAGTACTACAATGTCCTAACGAAGGACCATTCAAATCTCAATGACAAACAAAAACTATTCTCAGGGTAACAACTAAATAATGTTTTTTTTTATGATAATGAATATTATTAGACTAGAAACACAGAGCAGTGTTAGATAAAAAAAGATACATAAGAACAGAAGGCTATTTTCGGGCTTCTCCGGTATTGTCCAATATTGTTTAACCTTTTTTGTCTTATCTAGTCTGGTCTTGTCGGGGCTTGTTTCGTCTTGTCTGGTCTTGTCTGGACTTGTTTAGTCTTGTCTGGTCTTGTCTGGCCTTGTCAGGTCTTGTCTAATTTTGTCTGGTCTTGTCTTGTCTTGTGTAATCTTGTATGGTCTTCTGTGGTTTTATCTGGTTTTGTCTGTTTTTTTTTCTCGTCTTGTTTGGTCTTTTCTGATCTTGCCTGGTCTTGTCTGGTCTTCTTTGGTCTTGGCTGGAGTTACATACGCCCTCAAGAAGATGCGAGTTTGTTAGTACAACATTTTATTCTATTCAGAGGAAGCATGCTTCTCGGAATAATATCTGCAAGTATCGTATCTACTATTTATTATGAACCGTCGACCGCACTTTCCCCACCTATTTACTATTTCCCCACCATTAGTTTTATGTATAAATACCCAAAGAACTAAAAATTTTGTTAGAATATGGTTTTACAATATAGAATACGTATCGTCACTCTGTGCTTATTTATACTATATTGTGTTATTAAATCGCCTTTGTGTTTCACGACTGTGACAACTCAAAATTTAGCTATGGTCTTGTCAGGTCTTATCTGATCTTGTCTGGTCTTGTCTAGTCTCGTCTAGTCTTGCCTGTCCTTGTCTGCTCTTGTGTTGCCTTCTTCAGTCTTGTATGTGTCTATGTCAGTTCTAGCTTTTTCTTGTCAGTCTAATCTGGTATTCTCTGGTCTTATGTGGTCTTGTCTGGTCTTGTCAGGTTTTGTCAGGCCTAGTCTCTTTCTGTCTAGTCGTGTCAAGTCTTGTCTGACAAGCTTAGTCTAGTCTTTAAAAGTTTTATCCAACCATGTCTAGTCTTGTCTCTTCTTGTCTAGATTTTTTTCCTTTTTCTCCAATTTCTTCCATTTTTAATTCTAAATTTAGGTATTAATCATGAGGTCTTACCGATTAAAATTGAGTTAAAATAATCTGCTTCGCGAATGATACGGCCCACACCAATGGTATAAATAGTAGTAACATCGGCTAAATAACTAAGCAGAACTGATTGCATTGACAAACCGTGCTATTGGACTCATTATCAACACGATTCCAAAGATGAAGTTAAAGGTTTAGGAGAGCTTGAGGTTGAGTATTACGGAAGCCGTAATACTATACGGGGGCAGGAAGTTAAAAAGCATCAATCTGAAAGTCGGGAACACCTAGGGGTATGGTTCTACCATAATACGAGGATGGTTAAGCATGTCAAGCAATAAAAGTGACAGTAATAAAAGCCGAAAAATCAATTAGAGCATTAACAAAACATACGTCAAGAATTAAGGGCAGCCTTATACTTTATGACGCACAAATCTGAGGCGACGCCCATCATCATAAAATCTACAAATACGTGCTGGAAGCTCTACAAAGAACGATAGCTATAAGAATTGCATGCGGCTATCGAACTATTATAATATCAACAGAAGCTATTCATCACGCCCATCGAATTCATGGTCGAATAAGGGAAAACAAATATAGAAGAAGAGAACATCAAAGTGGACGATATTCAGAAAATACAAAGGAAACGGACGCAAGCCACGGGGAAAGCAGCCTGGACCAAGAAACTCATCGGAGGCTTAGGCAAATGGACCACCAGGAAGCACGGTAATGTCGACTACCATCTCACTCAGCTCATAAGCGAGCACGAATTCTTCAAAGCATATCTTAAGAGTTGCAAGATTATTAACGATAACCTCTGCCCCCACTGTAACGTGCATTAGACAGATACCAGCGCACAACTTTTATAGGTGCACAAGATGGAGTTCAGAAAAAGTCGTTTATATAACGAGGTGGGAGAGATGACTATAGAAAACACCTACCTGAAGATAATGCATGTGCATGCAAAAATAATTATATAAAGAAGATCCTAACAATAATAAAAGCGGAAGAAAGAACTGCTGGGAAGATCTCTAGGCTTTATACCTAGGGTGAGAGAGTAAAGCTCCTCCGGGCGATCCACCCTGAAGATAATAATGATTCCGGGGTAGACAAACAATATCACCAAGTAGACCAAGGGTTTAGCGCATGACAGCTCCGTACTCACAATCAGGCTGGTCGAGCTTCCACCAGCCACAATAAAAAGGTATTAACCTAGTGAAATTAAAGATATTAAACTTTATTAATAAATTAATAATTTTAAATTAAATAATTGAAAATTTCACATAAACACACTATAAAATAGTCCAGAATATCAACTCCCGGACTAGCAAACATAAATATACTTTGAAAATGTAAAAATTATACTTAATCGGTCGGCGGCAATTTTTTCACTGTAATGCTTATCCAGACACTATTTTCGTTGTCCTTGAAAGAGCGCAGCGAGTTGAGATTAATCCCAATACATCTGCCTGACCCTACGATTTCATTGAATGATTTCGAGTCCTCCTGACAAATTTCGTTGACAGTAATTGTACGTACATCCTCTCCTGTGTAAGTTTTCACGCAAATCTGAAGTTATCATAAAACTCGTTAATCAAAATTCTTGCACTTTTGTGTTAATTAATCTAAATTTTGGAAAAATTGTAAACAAGATAAACTTACTGTATAACCAAACTTCTTTGAATTCTCTGACTTGCCAATATATTGAACTGTCCAATACATCATGGATGAAATCGCAGCGCGATAAATATAAAATATTTCACCATATGCTTGAATTAACTAAAACACATTTAAATTAAAACATTTAACAATTTAGTTAATTTAATTTAAGATGGGTCATGTTAGGCCATTTAAGCATAATTTACTTTAGATAAGGTTAAGTTAGTCTATGTAAGGTCTTGTTAGGTTACTTAAGAATAGGTTTTTAGCCTAAATTTGTTTATTTTAATTTAAGATTTGTCATGTTAGGCCGTTTAAGCATAACTTACGTTATGTCATGTTAAGTTAGTCTATGTAAGGTCATGCTAGCTTACTTAGGAATAGGTTATGCGGGTGTGAAATTGAGTAAACTAATGGAAAGTCAAACTTATTCTAAATTTGTGTAGATTTGATATCTTGATTTATCTATCAAAATCAATCAAAATTAACAGAAATAATTAAATTTAAAATATTTCTAATTTACTAAAATTATCTATTGTTTCATTTCTTTATTTATTCTTACTTGCAATTCTTCAGCTGGATCTTTATGTTCCGCCCAAGAATCCAAACTTTCTTCCTGCATCCAAGCTTTATCACTGTGAACCGCTATAGCATGGTCTTTCAACTTAAATTTTGGTCCTTTCCAAGCACACTCCATTTCATTGATAGTCAATTTACAGGGAACCGGGCGATAGCTGAAAATTTAAACACTAATGGATAAAGTAACTTATTCCACATGAACTGGCAATCAAGTTAAATTCAATTGCTTTTTAATATCCAAGATTAATAATATTCAATCCACCAGAATATAGAAATTTGCTTATTTGCACAAAACTATTTCACGAAATTATCCAAAACTTATTTTATGTGTTCTAGTCTGTTCAGTCCGCACCCGGAATATTTTGTGCAATATTCTCCAGCCTTGTGCAGTCTTGCCCAGTATTGACCAGTATAGCCATTCTTGTCTACTTTGGACTAGCCTTGTTCAGTCTTGCCAAACCTGGTCCAGTCTTGCCAAGCCTTGTTCAATTATGTTTAGCCTTGTCCAGTCCTGTCCCATCTTGTCCAGTCTTGTCCAATCTTATCTAGTCTTGACAAGTCTAGTCCAGCCAGTTTTGTCTAGTCTTGCTTATTCTTGTACACTATTATTCGGTCTTTCCAGACTTGACCAGTCTTGTACAAGTCTTGTTCAGTCTTGGCCAGACTTGTCGAATCTTGTATGTTCTGCCCGGTCTTACCTAGTTTTGTCCAGCTTTGTAAAATCTTGCCTAGACTTGCTAAGTCTGACCCAGTCTTAGCCAGCCTAGTCCAGTCTTGTCCAGTTTTCTCCAACCTATTAAGGGATTACTAGATCCCTTTTTTGCTAGTCGATCGGCTTCTTCGTTTCCATTCGTGTCTTGGTACCCAGTATAGCGTTACTTTATTTTCTCTGTCAAGCTTGTTTAGCTTTCCCATACAGTCCCATACCAGTTTAGATCTGATGGTGTATGAGCTAATGGTCTTGATGACTACTTAGCTATTTAACAGGATAGCAAATTGTTTTTTGCGATATTTCCTGTCGAGTAGGGTTTGACTGTTTTCGAAATCCGGTTTTAAAAAACCGTTTTTTAAAGAAAATTTGTCACGTTTGAAAACTGGTTTTTAATTATGAAAACCGGTTAAAAGGAAATTAAATTATTAGGTACATTTGTTTTATCTTATTTAATTTGCTACTCATTGAATGAGTCTCATTCCATGCAACGAGTTGCGTTGTCTAGTGTTTGTGCATTATGCATATTAAATAATGAAGGTATATTTGAATTTCTGTAAAACGAACTAAACAATTTAAACACTAAAAGAAGTTTTGTAACATAACAGCTCGCCCGCTTGGGCAGCGCCACCGTCGCTACCCTGTCTACACGTCCCCTCCACGGAAACCACCCGCACGAGGACCTCCGATCGACCGCACCCCCGCCCAGTCCACCCTCAGCGCACCCACCTACTTAAGAAGAACTATTATAAAACCCGACGACATACCCTGAATCGGGACTTCAGTGAATCCGCTCTGACCAGTCAGCTCCCTTGTGGACGACTACCTGGACGTTTGACCGGTCTCTACCTATGCGCTCCCTTGCGGACCTTAGTCTAGAATCATCCGAAGTTTACAGAAGTTATTTTATTGTACATATTGTTTGAATATAGTTGTTAAACCCATTTGTTGTGCTTTACTGGGCCAGAACCCGACTATCTCCCCCTGAGATATAACAATCCCCGCTACAACTGACGCCCAACTAGTGGAGCCCGAAAAGTGAACAAGTGAAAAAGGTAACAAGAAAATTTTGTGAAAGTGAACAGTGTAGAATCCCAGAACTAACCATTGTGATACGTAAGCCGTATCCTTGGAATATCCAGCGCGATACGTAAACCACGACAAGTACGATTTACGGATTAATCATCGCGATACGTAAGCGGCAGCTAGTGACAACGAGGGTCATTGCGTCGTATCCGTGACAATATCTAGCACGTATAAACCGACAACATTCCCCCAATAACCAGGCAGAAATTGCGAACCATTGCACTGACAGCAGAACAGCTAGAAGCCATAATACAGCGAATCGTTCCAGCACCGACCGCCAAGCATTTCACTCATTGCCCGGCCCGGTTTAACGGAACCAGGAATCGAGAAGCTGTCGAAGACTTCTTAGCAAGACTTCTTCAAGATGTCTGAAGGCATTTCCGACGCAAACGCCTTCAAAGGATTAACTCTGCTCCTGGAAGGAAACGCATATACATGGAGGACCGGAATAAAGGATTCCATAGACACATGGGATGCCGCGCAAGGGGCAATTCAGAAAGAATTCGCCCCTAACCCACCTAATTACATGCTATACCAGCAGGTGTTCTTCTCGCGCCAGGAAACACACATTCCTACCAGCCAGTTCGTTAAGCAAAAAAGGTCTCTGCTATCACAAGTGATCCCACCAGACTCGGAAGAGCGCCAAATTGATCTCATCTATGGTCTCTTGAGACTCGATGTCCGAGACCGAGTCCCGCGAAAGGCGATCACGAACATCCAGACACTACTAGATGCCGCCCGTGATGTCGAAGCCACGTTACAGGAAAGAACTAGTAGCCGAACCAAACACTCCGACCTAAAGGTCCCGTCCAGAGGCAAACCTAGGACAAAATGCGTCTATTGTAAGAACATAGGTCACGACATTAAGGAATGTCGCAAAAAGCACAAGGCAGATCGCGAATCAAAAGAAAACACACCTCCAACCTTACAAGAAACCGTGAAATGCTACAGATGCGGCACACCCGGTGTATTCCTACGAAATTGCACAACATGCACCAAACCTCAGCCTGATGTCACAGTAGCATTTAACTCCATCAGCATCACAGTTAACGAGAGGCCTGCCGTCGACATCACGATTTTTGGAAATCCAGGAACCGCTCCACTGGACTCTAGTGCGAAAACCAGCCTTGCCAGTCCCGAACTTTATAAACTCCTGAAGAAGCACGGAGTCTAATTCACTCAAACCATCGCCAGAGTAACTCTAGCCGACGGACAAATAGGAAATCGCGTTCCCAAACGACCCCCTCATGGGCCATCCACAGGAGAAATTTTCTCCAGAACCGATTTCCGGTGGGCCGACGCCACACATGCCATCGACTTAGCATACCTCGACGAACCCAGGATCAACGACTTGTTTCCGTCGTTAGATTTCGCAACCCTGGATCTGAGATCAATCAACGAAGGAAATGCGCTCTCGCCAGACCAGGTACAGCAAATAAATAAGCTCCTGCACCAATTCAGGAACTGGTTCAACGAGCATGGGCCACCTACCCCGTTCGCCAAACATCACATCGACATAGGAACAAATCCCCCAATTGCAAGTCCCCCGTATCGTTTGTCCCCACAGAAGGCGAAGATATTAGAGGAAGAAGTCCAAAAACTCCTGAAGCTAGGCGTCGTAGAAGAATGCGACAGTGCATGGGCCTCTCCAGTGGTCGTTGTCCCCAAACCAGGAAGAGGTATAAGGATGTGCGTGGACTTCAGAAAAATTAACGCTATTACTAAACCCGACGTATATCCGCTACCGCGACTAGACGATTTGTTGCAATCAGCGGGAGGTTCATCCTTCATATCTACTATGGACCTACGTTCCGGCTATTATCAAGTGCCAGTAAACCCGAAGAACCAGGACAAAACCGAATTTGTGACGCCATTTGGAATCTTCCGATTCACAAGACTTCCTTTTGGACTCCGAAACGCCCCGGCTACCTTCCAGAGGTTGATAAACCATTTTAAGGCCGGACTTGGCCTCATCTCCCTACTCGCGTACCTGGATGACATAATCGTCTTATCGTCCTGAGCAGCAGGACATCTCTTCGATCTAGAACTTCACCCGTCTTCACCCATCCCAGAATGTACCGATTACGGATGAACCGAGAGAAATGTCGCTTTGCCTGTCGCGAGGTAAAACACCTCGGACACATAGTTTCTACAAACGGAATCCGTACTAATCCTGAGAAAGTACGCGCCATACAGGACATGCCAGTTCCCAAAAATGTACGCCAATTACAGTCCTTCTTACAAACATGCAGCTGGTACCGCAAGTTCATACCTGGGTTCACCCAAATAGCGAAACCATTAAGCTCGTTAACAAAAACGAATGCTGCTTCACCTGGGAACCAGAACAAAACGCCGTTAATGAGAAACTAAAAGACGCTCTAACCGAGGCACCCATTCTAAAACAGGCCAATAAATCAGGAGGTTACACACTGCGTACCGACTCCAGTAATTACGCCCTCGGAGCAGCTCTACTCCAGGCGGAGGAACCTGATGAGCACCCCATCGAGTACGCCAGCCGCATACTCACCGTCGCTGAAAGAAACTACTCAACTGCGGAGCGTGAAGCTCTCGCTATTGTCTGGGCGGTGCAGCGATTCCGAGCATATTTAGAAGGTGCTCCCACGGTCATCATTACTGACCACCTACCGTTAAAATGGTTAATGACGTTGAAATCCCGTAGTGAACGCCTCGCCCGATGGGCACTGCAGCTCCAACCATTCAACATAACTATTAAATACGCACCAGGGAAATCAAACGTGGTCGCGGACACACCAACACGACCGCCCAAACAGACAGAGGACATGGAAGACTATCCGTTAGGAACAATTACAGTCGACCTCGCAGCACATACCTCTGCCGAGATCAGAGCAGGCCAACTAGGAGACTAGGCCAACGGAGGTGAAGAAAATAATTGATCTCCTAGAAAAAGGAACGCCAGAAGAATCAACCCCTTGGACCATTACACCCAGGACGACGATTTCGAGGATGCCCAACTGGTCGTTCCGAAACAACAACAACAGGAAATTCTGAACGAATACCACGACGCTCCCACAGCAGGACATTATGGAGTGGAGCACACCCTACGGAAAATACGACACAAATACTATTGGCATGGAATTCGAACCACAATCACAAAGTACATACGCAACTGCCCCGATTGCTAACGATACAAAGCGTCCAATAAAAACCTGCAGGACTACTCCAAACACCAACGACGATTCGAAATGCTGTCCATAGATTTGTTCGGCCCCTTACCCCAAGGGCCAAAAGATGAAAAACGGATCTTCATTGTGGAAGACTACGCCTCCAAATGGACGGAAATGTTCCCGTTAGTTCAGGCCACTGCTGACGCCTGTGCCTGGACCATCGTCAACGAAGTTTTCCTACGTTTCGGACTGCCCCGAAGATTGATAAGCGATAACGGCACCCAATTTATCAGCAGTATGATGCAGCAAATAACATTCATATTGGACATCGACCATCGCTTCACACCCGTTTACCATCCAAGCGCTACTCCTGTCGAAAGAAGAAATCGCGACCTCAAAACCCAGCTCGCGATCCTGTTAAAGGAGAACCATCAAGAATGGCCTTCCAAAATACCAGCCATCAGGTTCGCCATAAACTCTACCCCATGCCAAGGAACAGGTTTCTCCCCGGCATTCCTCACATTCACAAGAGAATTGAGAATACCAAGAGACGGATCCAGTGACACCCGACAAATCGTGATGAATGAAACATTTGTCCCAGAAGTCACTCCGCACCTATTACGAATAATAGAAACCCTGGACCAAGTATGTGATACCCACAAACAACAACAAGACCAAAGGAAGAAGTATGCAGACGCAAGACGACGACCGGCCCCACAGTACCAACCTGGAGATAGAATATGGGTCACCACGCACGCTCTCAGCCAAGCTAAGGAAGGGTACTCCAGCAAGTTTACGTCAAAAAGAGATGGCCCTTACGTCATCATCGCTAACAAAGGACCCTGCAGCCACGAAGTCGCAAACCCTTGCAAGTCCCACCACGGTGTTAGGCGTTTACCACACATCAGCCCTGAGTCCATGCTAGGAAGATCCCGACAAAGAGAAAGTCACTCCGGTTACCCCTCTAAGGAAACGAGGAAGACCCCGGAAAACGACCCAATAAAAACAAAACCCAGGCATCGGGTCAACTTGTGGTTTTGAGGAGGAGACTGTAACAAAACAGCGCGCCCGCTTGGGCAGCGCCACCGTCGCTACCTTGTCTACACGTCCCCTCCACGGAAACCACCCGCACGAGGACCTCCGACCGACCGCACCCCCACCCAGTCCACCCTCAGCGCACCCCCCTACTCAAAAAGAACTACTATAAAACCCGACGGCATGCCCTAAATCGGCACTTCAGTCAATCCGCACTGACCAGTCAGCTCCCTTGTGGACGACTACTTGGACGTTTGACCGATCTCTACCTATGCACTCCCTTGCGGACCTTAGTCTAGAATCATTCGAAGTTTACAGAAGTTATTTTATTGTACATGTTTGAATATAGTTGTTAAACCCATTTGTTGTGCTTTACTGGGCCAGAACCCGACTATCTCCCCCTGAGATATAACAATCCCCGCTACAGTTTGAAATTAATATATGCTTTAAAAAAAAATTCAAGAAACAAGACAAGTAGAAAAACATTTCCAATTAAGCAAAGATATTTAGTGTACTTTCTTTAGCTCCAAAAACCGAAATAATTAAGTTATCTGTAAAGATATTATCTAGACTATTTCCAAATTCCTATGTGTAAACCTATTCTTATGCAGAGCAAATCGAAGAAACTACTCACCAGAGTAATACTTTTCTAAAGGAAACCATTGAAAAAATTATTCAAAAGTTGAATGCTGAAATTTTTGTATGAGTTATTTGTATGATTTGTATTCTTTATTCTGTGAAAGTAATGTGTAACTTAATTTTTTTGTTCTTATTTTGACTTTGATATTGATTTCGATTTCGTTTTTTGTTGTTTTATATAAATTAAATAATAATAAATTCCCTATTCTATTTTTTTTTTTGACAAAAATTTGAAAACCGGCTAAAACCGGCTTTTTGGATATCTAAAAATCGAAAACGGTTTTTCAGCCGGTTTTTGTATAAACCCTACCGTTGAGGTTAATTTTTGCACATCTTTCGAATGCATGTACCACTGCTTGGAAGATACTTGGGTAGATTCCCATTGAATCAAAGTATTTCTACGAGGTGCAAACATTCCTGCACCAGTACCTTCCTTTGTCTTCGAACCATCTGTATACCGCTTGAAGCCCAGTGATACTCAACCCTTTTTCCAATTTCAAAATTTGGCGGGACGCTAATATGGAAAAAGATTTAAGGCAGTTCGAGCGTAACTAATGAGTCAAACATTCAGTTTAACAACAGTCAGTTTAAATATTTATTAAAACTAATTATTTTTATTTATAATAACAACAAATTGCTTTTTGTGTAAGTAATGTGTAATCTTAAAAATTGATTATATATTTGATAAAATACTACTCAGAATTAAATGCGCCAACAAGGCCTACACACTGACTAACGCACATGCTCCTGTTAACAATGACCCTGACAAGAACAAAGTGGAGAAGTTATGGTCACAGCTAGTACAAGATCCCTCAACACCATATCAAGATTCTCTTCGGAGATTTCAATGCAAAATTCGGTAGAGAAAGGGAGCACAGGCACATCACTAGGAATTTCTCGGCACACAAAAAGACAAATGCCAATGGACATCGCCTAATCAACATATGTGGAATGGCTAACCTCCAACTAATGTCCATACACTTCAAGAAATCACCACGCAAGATGACAACCTGGAAATTACCAATCAACCACATCGGAGAATACCAAATCGATCACGTAGCGATAACCAGAAAATCCTCACAAGAAATCATGAACGTGAGGGTACGCAAGGGTTACGTGGAGTCCGACCATTATCTTTCACAAATTAAAACCTGCTTCTTACCTAACAGAAGGAAGTGTCAAAAATCTAAATTCCCGCTTATAGATCAAAAAACCCTAAGAGAACACGCGGAGGAGTTCGCACAATCACTACAGACCGACACACAAACATGGGACGAACTTCTTACGACAATCCAGCAATCAGCAAGGAAACTCGGCCAACTGTCACGAAAACGAAAACACAGATGTTGGACATTGGAATGCGACAGGGCTATTGAATCCCGTATGCTTAGGTGGAAGATTTGTCATAGCAACAAAACACAAGAGAATTGGCAGAATTTCTTAAAAATGCAAAGGGAGACATCCAAAACGATCAGACGCATTAAACGGACATACCATTAGACGGATGAAAAAAACGGACAAAATTAGAGAAAATCGACAATGGGTTCAAAAGAAATAACACGCGAAACTTCTACAGAACATTTAGGGAAGAAGTGATGAACTACAAGCCACCGAGCATCCATCAATCTATAACCTGAAGCTGATACTGCAACATCGCCAGCCGAACCGCACAGTTGTCACTTTCGTAGACTTCAAGAAAGCCTATGACTCGATTGACCGCATAACTCTGTTTAATATACTTCATGAATACGGTGTGGATAGTAAAACAACCATGTTAATCGAACAGACATTTTTAGGCACAACATCTAAAGTGAAATTCATGGGTGAAATCTCCAAGACTTTTCGAATCAGTACTGGAGTAAGACAGGGTTATGGATTGTCCTCACTCCTCTTCAACCTGGTACTAGATAAGATAATCAAAATATGGAAGTAAGAAGTACCTGGAGAATATATGGGAACAAAGGACAAACGAATCAACATAAAGGGCCTAGCTTTTGCTGACAACCTTGCAATAATCACCCGGACTACTGAAGAGGCCAAACACGCCATCGAAGAACTTCATGAAATCTCCAGCTTTCTCTTACGAGAAAACGCAATACATAGACTCCAAGATCTCAAATATGACACATCATGCAACCAAATATGGCAATACCATACAAGTTAAGCACTTCAAGTACCTAGGTGAATGTTTGGAAATACTGGTAAGGAAAGAATTGCTAACGAAACACGTGCAGAACAGTTACGCAAAGCCTATACAATCACCTCTAATATGTACAACAAGAAATCACTTTCTACCAAAGCTAAACTCTGTCACTACCATAAAATCATTCTTCCAGAAGCACTCTATGCAATTGAGACTTCATCATTAACCATCTACATCAATGATATTGAGAAAGTAGAACGTCAGCTACTGAGAAAAATATTTGGACCCAAGGTACAAGATGGTATCTGGATGCGTAAAAGCTCACAAGAACTACATTCCCTGACTGAACGATTATCCTCAATTGCACAGAAAAGAAGTCTGAAATTCTGCAGTCAAATAGTACGATTAGATGACTCTCAATTGACCAAGAAATCTTCCACATCATCAATGGAACCCGACAGTCCAAAGTACTCTGGCTAGTAGACACACAAAATGACCTTTTAGTAATCAATAGACCCATTGGCAACTACACGAACTAAATACAGGCAGGAAATATATTCACATAACTTCACATCACAGAATCCAACAACTTTTTAGGTAAAGCTGAAAAGCTTTAGTTTGAAACAAAAAAGCACATGCACGCAAGAAAGTACACAGGCCCAGGGAGAAAGGATGAGGAAGTTTTGGGAAGATAAAAAGAACAAGATAACCTAAGATGTGCTAAGTAATGGTTCCACTCCTTAGAGCAGTGGTTATCAAACTGGGTGCCGCGGCACCCTGAGGTGCCGCGAGCGTATGCCTGGGGTGCCGCAGCAAGAATCAGGAAATGTAAAAAATGTTAAAAAAAATTACATTAAAAATGTAGAAAGTAAACGAATTTGTTTTCCTACTTTTAGTACCGACGTTGAAGTACCGAAGTTGCGGGACTTGCTGTTGTTGTTGCTGTTTTTCTTGTGTTTGTAAGGTATCCATTTGAAATGCAAATAGAAGAACAATTGATGAATGAAAGTTATCAACAAATATATATACATATATATATATATATATATATATATATATATATATATATATATATATATATATATATATATATATATATATATATATACATATATATATATATATATATATATATATATATATATATATATATATATGTAAGGAAAGTATACTTTCCTCAATAGATAGCTTTGGAAGGATTTCCATGGAGACGAAAGATAATATGTGTTTATTACGTGAAAAACATAAAACTAGAAAAAGTAAAGTGAAGTCCAGTTAAGAAGAAGTTAAAAGTTAAATAGATTTAAAACTGTAAATAGAGAAGTGAATTGTGAAAGTTAATTGTCGTTTCTTTGTTGACAGGTAAGAATGTAAATAGTTATAAAAGAAATGAAATAAAAAAAGTATACTTTGTTTACAGAGAAACATATTCTCGTTTACTTAAAAAAATAATTTTTACATTATATATATATATATATATATATATATATATATATATATATATATATATATATATATATATATATGCGGTTGACCCGCACGAACGCATATATCTCTTGAGAATGGCGAATGTTAGTTCGCCGAAACGTCGAGAATCCGGTTCTTTTCAGAGCCAACCCTCAGCATCAACGCGGAATCCCCGAGAAAACAATACAATACAGGTATCTATCCGCGAAAATCTCAAATACAATATATATATATATATATATATATATATATATATATATATATATATATATATATATATATATATATATCAAAATGATTTGAAATGGAGCAAGTGTATTGATATTTACAGCGATGGGGCAGCTGCAATGGTTGGAGAAGTGAAGAGAGCCGTTTCTAGAATGAAGCAAGTGGCAGACAATGCCATAATGTTGCATTCTCAACATACGCTTACATTAAAAACAGGTACAGGAGCAAACTCCCTGTATCGAGTGATTTGAGGGTGAAATTAACGAAACTTCCAATAAACTTAAAGGAAATAATAAAAAAGTCTTCCAAACAATTTCAATAATTTCATTGTTTTTTTTTTATTTTCCTAAGTTTTCAAACCGTTTTTATTATTTGGTAGCTATGCTGCGAACAACGGAAGGTACTGGCGCAGGAGTGTTTGGACCTCCTACCAAATACTTTGAATTCATGGGAATCTACCTAAGCATCTGCCAAGCTGAGGTAGGTACATGCAATTGAAAGAAGTGCATAATTTAACCTCGACAAGAACTATCGCAAAAAATGAACTGCACTACTGTTAGATAGCCAAGCAGCCATCAAGGTCATTAGCTCCTTGTGTAGGGAAGCTAAAACATCTTGGCAGAAAAAATAAAGTAACGCTATACTGGGTACCAGGACACACTCGTATAGATGGAAAAGGAGAAACCAATCACCTAGCAAACAAGGGATCCAGTAATATCTTTATAGATCCGGATCCCTTTTTCGATATGAGAATGAACACCATCCACGAAAGTTTAGATGAAGAAATAAGAGAACATTGAATGAAAACCTGGAAAGAACTTCCAGGGCTAGGAAAATCCAAAAATGTAATGGTGGTATCTTTTAACCAGAAAAGAACAAATGGTTTTTATTGGTTTTTATTCCTGACAGGACTCTGCAGACCTAGAAAACACCTCAATATCTTAGATCTAGAGGAAGACAATAGAGACAGATTCTGCGGCTCAGCAGAGGAAACCCCGATACATCTGATCAAAGACTGCGCAGCACTGCTCCGCAAGATACATATGTATTTTTAAACCCACTGCTTGAGAAGTTGCAATCCTTGAATCCCGACCAGATCCTAAAATTCCTAAAGGAATCAGGACTGGAGGAGGCGCTCGGAGTGGGTAAGTATACCAACGATTAGAGGAAGAGGGTGTAGGTAGAAGTAACAATCGAAATCTACAAATTTAGAGGTATAATTAGAGCACCACGTTTACAAACACCAGCATAAATTCCACTAAACTTTAATTTGTAAACGTGTAAACACGAGTTAATTACATTGAAAATGTTTTCCGATTATACAATCAGATAACTCACAACAACATAAAAATTGAGTAATTATATCATTTTCGTGAATGAATCAAACGAATGCAATTAATTGTGCCTTTCTCGTAATGTCTGTTGTTTCGTCTACTTGTAGAGCAAAGTTTGAAATTGCACGAGTTTTTGCTAAATTTTCTTAAATATGTCTTGAAAACAAACTGGCTGGGTACTGTGAACAACGTAAACTAATAGTCTCAATCGAGACATGACAAAGATAATGAAATGTAGAGGGGGTGGCAGAATGGCAGGGGACGACGGCTTCAAATTCGCCGACGAGGATATCTCCTTGACAAATAGCTATACCTATCTAGGGGTCACCCTGCAGACCAAATTAAGCCTCTCGGATCATGAAAAATCACTCGGATCAAAAAAAAAATCACAAAAATTGGAGCATGCAGGCCAAAAGGGCGATAAACAGCCTCAGATACATCTAGAGGTTATCACTAGACAAGGCCTTGCAACTTTTCAACCAGAAAATAGAGCCCATTGCGTCATATGCCATTAAGGAAGTGGTCCATGGCGCATGGTTTAAGGGGTCCATGGTATCTGGTTATTCCAGATTTGTATTTTTTAACTACAGAGGGCTGTGCTATGCATTTGCCTTTTGATTGTTATGACAATTTGACAATCGGTCATTTGTGATTTGATTTATCGTAGTTTTTGCTTTATTATATTTAATAGAAGCAAATTAAAGTTAATTGTGAAAGTTAGATATCAACACGCCTAGTTCTAGGAAATATCTAAGTAGGAGAGACAAAAGAGACAGAAAGAGGGAGAGGGAGATATTTCATAAACAGATCAAATGTGATCTTTACCGTTATCAGAGCCGTCCTTAGACCGGGGCGAGCGGGGCCCAGGCCCTGGTCTCCGCGCTTTGGGGGCCCCGCAACCTTATGCGAGCCGACACGCACGAACGTGAGCCTACACCAAACATTTGGGCGGCGCTCCGCTTCTTATGTTTTTTTTTTGCTCGAGTCAAAGGACACGTGGCAGAACAAAGGTTTCACTAGACTTGCGCAGTATTAGAACAAGCCTGTGTGTTCTAATACTGCGCAAGTCTAGTGAAACCTTTGTTTTGCCACGTGTCCCACACGCAAAGTTAGTGTTGGGGGTGAGTGGTAGTGTCCACTGTCCAGTGTCTATGAAAACATCGATATAGTTAACTAATGCTCCTAAACAAATAAACTGTCTATTTCTCATATGTATGTATTTCTTGCAGTTCTGTAAATAGATGAAATTTTAAAAACTTATTAAACGTTTTTAAATGAAAATTGCAAAGTTGGAAAATGAATTTTGCAAGCTGTTCTCGTCTAGTTTTAGAGTCTAGTTTTATCGGCATCTCAGAAAAAAAATCATTTTCCAACTGGGATTTTTTTTGTAATTTAAAAAAAATATGAGAGCGCCTCGCAGAAAAGAAAAAAAGGAAAGAAACAGACAGAAATACAAAATCTTCAAGGGGGAGGCATCCTCAAATTTCTAAAGACCGGTGCTGTCACTGAAAATGAAAATGAGTCGAGAAATCTACAATGTGCAGCTACTACATCTGGAACCACAGAAAGTGAAATGTATGAAGAAAACCGCGAACTTCATGATGAATTTGGTAATGAGGAATTTGAAATTGAAAAGGAAAAACAGTCAAATTTAGAATGTGTGACTACTACATCTAAATGTAGTACTACATCTACATGTGCAGAGAGTGAAATGTGTGAAGAAAAACGTGTTGAAATTAATGATGAAAGTGTAGTAAAGTGTAAAATTAACTAGAAGAGTTTTCTGTCTTGAAAATGATCCAGGAAATTGGCCACTAAATGTTACTGATACTATGAGGATGTTTCTCGTAAACAATAATCCAACGCAAGTTCGTGATTTTAAGTTTCCAGTTGACGACTATGGTAGAAGGTTTAACGAATCCCATTATTTAAGATGTTTATCAATTGTCGAAAAAATTTGTCGAAAGTGCCTACTGTACTCATAATAAAAAAATTAAGAATATTGCTATTACTGTTTCTTGTTTTTCAACATTGGTGCAAGATCAGGTTGAGCCCAGGAAGGAATTTGTGATTGGAAGTATTTAGAAGACCGGCTGAAAGAACACGAATCATCTATGCTACACAACAAACCCAAAGCAAATATATCGAATTGAAAAAAAGACAATAAAGATTATACAATTGAAGTTGTTCAAAAACGACAAATAAATGGCAAAATAGAGCATTGGCGTGGTGTTATAAAATAATTATATTATCCATTCAATATTTAGCCAAACGTAACGACGCTTACGTGGTTCGAATTGCACCATATTCACAAAGAAAACGGAAAATTCCTAGGACTAATTGAAATGATTTCAAAATTCGACATTCGCATGGCAGAGCATTTAAAACGAATTAATTAAACCAATGACCACTATTCAGGTCCAAGCTATCAGTAAAATCAAATTATTGAGTTGCTCAGTAAAAAGTTAGAGAGGAAATAATTTCCAAAATAATAGAGAAAACATATTTTTCCGTTCAAATGGACTGTACTACCAATAGAAGTCATATCGAACAATTAACATTTATAGTTAAAATAAAAGTTAGTGTCGAAGTAAAAATCAGTGATCTTTTTATAGATTTTACACCACTTCTAAAAAGTGCTGGTCTCAATTTATTCGACGAACTTCAAACACAATTACTAATTATGAATATTAATTTAAATGATTGTCGAGGGCAATCGTATGAAAACGGTGCCAATATGATTGGCAAAAAAAAGGTGTACAGTCTAGTAGAATTTTGCAACAAAATCCTAGGGCATTTTTTTTTTCTACCTTGCACGGCACATTCCTTAAATTTGAGATTAGGCGACATGGCAGCGAGTAGCGATGGCTATGACATTTTTTGGTACAATTCAACGGTTTTCTACCTTATTCTCAGCCTCTGCTGAAAGATGGGCCATATTTTGTAAGCACATAACAGATTCGACATTAAAGCCCTATCTGACACCAGGTGGGAATACCGACATGAATCCCTTAAGACAGTTAGGTTTCACATATTTGAGTTACGCGACGCCCTGGAAGAAGTTAATGCAACCACAAAAGACCCAAAAATTAAAAGTGAAGCAGAGTGTCTATCAGAAAATGGAATAAATTATGAATTTATTTTATCCTTTACTATGGTATGACTTCCTGCTTGCATACATAAGGCTAGCAAAGTAGTACAAAAAAACCGAAGCGAATTTAAGTTTGGCTGTATAGCTACTAAACGGGTTAAAAACATTTCTAATTCAATTCAGAGAGACTGGTTTTTCCACTGCGAAACACGTTGCAAGTGAAATTTGTAGTGCAAATGACATTCAAATAAAGTTTAAAGAAACGCGAAGACGCCAGAGAAAAAGACTACATGAATACGAAGGAGAAGATTCGAAAATCAGAGACCCTGAATTAAAATTTTATCAGGACTATTTCCTCTGTATGGTCGATCAAGCAGTTGTATCGGTAGAGGAAAGATTTATACAAATAAAAAGTCATGAAATAGATTTTGGATTTTTATATAACATCCCCGATATAAAAACATTAAGCGACGATGAAATAAAAAAGAAATGTGCACCCATTGTGTCACCTAATTGTCTAATCCTACCTGACGGCGAAAACCGTGATATAAGTGGTAGCGAATTATTTAAAGAACTTAAGATATTATGCGAAATTTTCGGCAAAGGCACCATAAAAATATCACCCTTAGAGTGTGTAGCGTGTTACAGTGAAAAATATCATAAATTCGAGAATCCTTTCCTAATTTGTTTACAGTTTTACGAATAATTTTGATAATTCCCGTAACATCGGCGGCATCGGAAAGGAGTTTTTATTAGGTTAGATTAGGTTAACCTAACCTAAGTTTAACCTAAGTTATTAGTTATTAAGTTAAAATTAGTCAAAAATTATTTGGCAACTAGTATGAACCAAAAAAGACTAAACAATTTAACATTACTATCGATGGAGCACGAGTTGTGTGAAACTTTAAATTTTGATTGAATCATTAATGCATTTTCAGAAATAAAGCCATGAAAAATTAATTTCGTTTAGTTTAGCTAGTTTAGGACAATATATTTAGATATAGCTAATAAATATGTGGTCAGATATTTAAAAATTTATATTTTATTTTTTATGATTTTATTGATCATATTTATGTTATATTTTTTGGATATATTTTGTTTTTGTTAAATTTTTAATCTTGTATTTGTTTACATTTTACATTGTTTTTCATTATTTTTTGCTTTACTACTAAGAAAGATAGATGTTTATTTTACTTTTTTTATTTTTCTTGTGCAAAACAAATAAACAGTATTTATTATTCTTGTTTTGTCATTACAATTCAATTTCAAAATCCAATATTATTTTGTAGATTTCAAATTATAAAAAAAATGTCTAAGGGGCCCCAAAATATTTTTTTGCCCTGGGGCCCAGGGCACTTGCTAGGGACGGCCCTGACCGTTATTGTATGATCGAGAAAGACGAAAATGGAATTCCAAAGGCGCTCGTCATTAAAGAGTCATTTTAAGGACCAAACTGCCTTAGCAATGTCTAACCAAATTATTACATCCATAAATGACAAAAATATACACTTATAGTGGAGTTCAAATACTCATAAAAGATAAAAGAGAGCCTAATGCGATATATGTTCACTGTACTGCTCATAACTGAAATCTAGTACTTAATGATGCAGAAAGAGAGGTTATTGATATACAATTTTTAAACAGTTCAACAAATTTATAAGCCTTTTGGACATAGTATCTAGGGATGGAATATATATCATGCTTTATAGATGATAAAAAAGGGAGTCAACTTCGATAACATTAAAATCATTGAACCCTATTAAATGGGCAGGAAGTTATTATGCTATTTTTGCTTTAAATATTCGCTTTTTGAAGTTCAAAAAGCGCTAACGAAAATAATTCAGTTAAATTGCAAATCAGATGAATGAAATGAAGCTATTTCACTTAACAAGAAGATCGAGAACTACAATTTCATTTATTTCATTATTTTTCATAGGTTTTCATTATATTAGTTAAAGGCACCGAACTTCCAAATGCCTTAAAATGTTTGGAAATTTGCCTGGACGAATTGGAAAGGTATCGACTTGTTTTGGGTATTTAAAAAAGGCAGCAAATAGTGTATCAGAAAGGTGAAATGCCATTTTAGCACACTTTGTGAAGATGAAATCGCCTTTCCTTTCAATGCATGAAATTGTTTCCAATTTCAGTGTTTTTCAACCTACAACTTATAATCTAAATGATACTGATCTATTAAAAAAGCTCTAGAATTTGTTGAAACATATGCAAAAGACACATATCTGAATCATTTGCCAGGGAAATTGACAGTTTTCTGACCACCTTCAGAGACGAAAGTTCTGTCCATCTTCATAGAATCATTTTATGTCATGCAGTTTTCCTGTGGTATATACTGCATAAATTTTATTTGTTACAATTCCTGTGACTAAAGCTTGTGCTGAAAGATCATTTTCGAAACAAAGATTAATAAAAACCTATTTAAGGTACACTATGGGAGCAGACAGGCTACTTGGATAGAATAGCGTCTGTAGCATCTATAAATATGTAATATGTACCTATGCTATTGAAAATTAAATTTATTAGATATTTAAACAAAATGAACACAATATTAGTAATACTATTGAGTGTAATACTTGAGATAGAATTGGTGAAACCATCGTACGTTATTGATATATTACTTAAATATATATAACAAACAATAAAACATACAAACTTAAAACAAACGGAACACAGCCTGAATATATAAATATATTCAGCCTTTCCGGAGCTCTATAACAATTATCAGATCTCCGCAACGTTTGGTTAAAGTTTGTAATACTTGAGTATTAATAAGAGTGTAATTATATCAATGAGTGTAAAACTAGAGTTGAGTGTAATACTTCAGTGATTTATTAAAATTGACGTGACGATTTTTACTGGGGCCGCATCCAATGTAATTGCCACGGGATTCAGATGGTATAGTTAGGCCACTGTTAATATATAAATATATTCAGCCTTTCCGGAGCTCTATAACAATTACTGAGTCTTTTTAGAACTACCAAAACAAATCTCATGTGAAATTTGTAAGTTATTTTATAGCTTTCAGTCCACCTTCGTAGCACTCAACGACAAAACATAAAAATAACATTGTTTTTAAGATCATGTGTTTCCGATACCTTAAGTGGATAGCCACCTGTGAACGCGTTTCAAGATTTATTTCTCATCAGCACAGCTTTGCTTCCATGAACAACAATTTGTAAACTACTTACTTGAAAACCTATGTGGTGATTAGGGTTCGATGTTTTTAATTTTGACATTTTGGGATAGAGACATAAACTTAGCACGTTATGGATTGAACTAATAACATATAATTATTAAAAGCATCCTACGTTTTAGATAATCATACAAACTTAAAATAAACGAAACACAGCCTGAATATATAAATATATTCAGCCTTTCCGGAGCTCTATAACAATTATCAGATCTCCGTAACGTTTGTTTAAGTTTGTAATACTTGAGTATTAATAAGAGTGTAATTATATTAATGAGTGTAATACTTGAGTTGAGTGTAATACTTCAGTGATTTATTTAAATTGACGTGACGATTTTTACTGGGGCCCCTGGGGTCCCTGGGGCCAATGTAATGGCCACGGGCCTTAGATGGTATAGTTACGCCACAGTTCAAGTCTTAATTAAAAATGAATATTAGTACTATTTCCCAAGAAGAAACAAGAAATAAAACTAGTAACAATTTTTGCAGGTTAAGACATGTCATAGAATATGCAGATGATGGTAGTTGGAAAATGCAGATGAATTACCAGTTAGTCGTGAAAGAAATCGTAGAGGTAATTGTTCTAAAACAAGTTTAGACAAAAAGGATATTTTATAAAATGTTAAGAAGATGATAAGGATGGATATGAGATGGTTAGACGAAATCAAGGTGGAAAAAGGAATAATAAATTATCTGATGAGATTTTAAATTATGTAGAGCAAATTATTAAAGAAAATCCATCGATTACTTTAAAAAATATGAAATTGAAGATATTTGAAAATAAAAACCTCAACTTGACCACAACATCTGTATTTAATGCATTAAAAGTTTTAAAAATAACATTCAAAACTTCTTCAAAATTAGTCTGGACCGTTTAAACTCTACGTCAGCAATTGAACAACGAAAAATAATGCAATTTTATTTTCACCAAATGCTCCACAAACACGGGAGAATATAATTTTCATTGTTGAATCCAGTGTGAATTATCATTTCCGGCTAAATAAAGCTCGATCGAAGATAAATACTCCAGCCCATGTAATGGTAAGAGGTAAGAGGCAGATATGTTTCACTCATTGCAGCCATGAATTTACATGGTATTGTTCATTTTGAAATAATTTTTAATTCATCAGTAAATTCAAACATTTTTATTACATCTCTTGATGGTTTATTTAATAAAATGGCTGAAAGTAACATCGTAGAAGCTTGGCTGGTTCTGGACAACGCCAAAATCCATAAAACCCAGTGAGTTCGATAAAATAAATGGAACAAGCCCTAGGCTATTTTTTCTTCCAGCATATTTCTTTGTTAAATTCTATAGAAAAACTTTTTTCAAAATTAGCTGCAAGAAATTTGCTGGCGGAACCAGAAAATAATCTAAATTTTGTTAATATTATTGAGGAATCCGTGGCCACTGTTACTTCTGCTGATAAATATTATGTAGATATGTCGATGAAATTACAATTTGCTGCAGCAGGACAACCGTTACATTACCATTATTTTTATAATTTTTCATATTTTTTTTCATTATAATTTTTCATATTTTTTTTCATTATAATTTTTGATTATTAATTTGTTGTTTCTAGATTAATTAATATTTATCTATATTTCAGAAAAGTTTAATATGAATTTAAAAAAGTTTAATTTGAATTTAAAAAAGGTTACTTTGAATTTAAAAAGGTTTAATTTGAATTTTAAAAGGTTTAATTTGAAATTAAAATAAACAAATTTGAAATTGAAAAGTATTAATTTCAAGATAAAAACCTAGATATCTTTTCCCGTAGCGTTCCAGTTCCAATAAACTTCTGCATAAAAGTACATTCAATATAATTTTTATTGTTTGCATTTCAAAAATTTGGACACTTCAAGAATTTGGCGACACAGTGGTTGAGAATCACTGCTCTACGCTATCTTATATTCTCACCTACAAATAATGTGATGTTTTTCATCGGTAGTGGATATAAATTCGTCGCAACCGTAACTATTAAAATCGCACGGGTAATAAAGTTTTTTGCAGATTGTTTCCAAATGGTAGTTCCGACATTTGCTCATTCTTCGTCGACATCTTGGACAGTTTGCGATCAATTCACTGCAATTACCACAAAGACTGTGTCCTAAAACAAGAATCACAGATATAGCCCAACTAATGGATTTTTTTAATTGGAACATCTATGTCTGAACCAATATTTTTATAAACTCTAAATTTAGTAAAACCAATTATGAAATAACCGAGTAATAATTAAATGATTTCTAAATAATTAATTACTAAGAAAACTTCCCTTTTAAGCTTAACAACCCTCAAAAAAAACTGTAGTAACGTTTGCAACACGTTTTATCTAGGGTTTGACATTTTATTTATAATGTTTTGCTATTAACTAGAGTTCATACATAATTGAGTTATCATGCATACAGTAACATTAGAATACAAACTGTTGTTGATATTGGTGTTAAATATTAAGTAAAATATCTAAATGATTTTGTATTTCCATCTTCATTTCGACTGCAATTTGTAAACTAATCTAGTGCTTTGACGTAACAATTAATTCACATACCAGCTTCGCAAATAAAAATATGTTTTCTCATGTACTCGAGACAAGCGACGCATTCAACACGCTTTAATAAAGCTTGATTTAACTCAGCCATCACGATATATTTTCTTACTGTATAGAACACGTGCCCAGATCGTACTCAATCCTTATCCCGTCTGTAAATTCAACACTTTTTTCACACAAATAAGATTTATTTTATCGCGACTGCTTTTTCAACCGGCCAAAAAATCGAATTGTCACATGCGAAAATAAAGAAAAAAAAAGTTATTTAAGATTCAATTTATTTATGCACGAAAAATTAAAAACAGTTTTCAATCATGTTTATCCTACCTTATTTGTCTAGACTAGTATTATCAGACTTATATTGTCTTTGTCTGACTAGTCCAATTTTACAGATAAACCTTTTTTGGTTGAGTTTTATTTATAATTTGATTCACTACCCTTACTTTTCTAATTTTATTAGCACATGTTAGTTTGTCTAGTCTGGTGTTTATACATTGATATCTACCTTATGTATTTAGCATTGTCTGTTTAATGTAGTTGATATAGTCTTCTCTTTCAATTCGATAAATGTAGTCTTCTCTTTGAAACATGTAATGGGGCTTGTACACGAGCAACAAAAATTGCCGGACAATGTTTTTGCAATGATTGTTCGGCAATGTTGCTAGATAATATGTTGCAGACATATTGCCGTGTAACGTGAAGGCCAATATGTCTCGGTAATATTGTGACAACAGTATTGCCCGACACTTCGCAATTATGGCCCTTAATGAAGAATGCATAGTACTTGCTAATAAAAAGAAAGAAACAAGAGAAAACATTGGATTCGACCTTACCTAAATAGACGAAAGACACTTCATAATTTGTAGATTTCGGTGGTGACTTGTACTGCGACCTTCATAGATTTATTGTACCTCACCTTCTTCCTCTAATCGTTGGTTTACTTACCCATTTAGAGCTCGTTTTCTAGTTCTGATTCCTTTAGGAATTTCACGATCTGGGTGGGATTCAAGGACTGCAACTCCTCTGCGTTGAAGCAGTGGGCCCCAAGAAACATTTCTCTTACGTAGCAGCATATTTATTGCAATATTAGGTGTTTTTTTTAAGTTTCTGGCAAATCCTTGGACGCAAGTGCATTGTGATGCAACATACAATGCGTTATTGTAATTTGCGGTAACTCTCTTTTCATGTGTCAAATATTGAGGCATATTGAGCCAATCACATTCATTGGATTTGATTGATATTTAAAAAAAAAACTGTAATGGGATTGAAAACATCAATTCCTGTCGAAGTCAACTCCAGTGGCTCACAAAATAGAAATTCTTCTATCATTTATTTTTATTTTACATATTGCACAAATACCAAGAACTGGCTGCAATTACCAACATCAGTTGACTCCTCCAGTTGTATACTTACTTTTTGTGGACATATATCTACGATAATTTTCACTAAAATATCTTTACTGATCTCGAAATCGCGATCGAATTATATCGTTCAATAATGGAATCTGCTGGATTTTTGCTTCAGAATCTCACACTGTTTTAGCTATTATTAATGCACACGGTTTTATCAATTCCTCAGCGATCATGTGAGGTTTTTTTTTCCTTGCACACCGATCTAACAAGGGCTTTTGAATTGTTGGCCCGCATACTTTTAGTATAGTACCACTGTTATGCAATCGAGTCTTTTATACTTCAAGCTGTTCATGCTGTGCGCACCTTTACCACCATGCAGATTGTTGAAATGCTCTAATAACATTGATGGTTTCCGATTGCATTTGCAAAAAGCAAGGGGTATGAACGTAGCTGGCTATATTTTATTTACTTCTACTTATATAAATAAATAAGTGGCTAAATATACATCTTTCAACATACATAAATATTTCATTCACGTATTTTTTTACTTTCTTCTTAGTTCTGGCATATTTGCATTTTTTGCGAAAAACCCATAACCCTAATTTTTTATAGGCTTCATATCCCAATAAAGAACTTTCGCGTTATTGGTGGAATTACTATAATTTTGAAATACTTTATTATCAAAAATTTAATAAATGATATTTAATAATTGATATTGTTAGGGTCTTCTCCCGCACCCCCAAAAATACCTTCCCGCACCCCAGGTTAAGAACCACCGCTTTTAGCCTAAGACCTTGGGGTATTATCCAATTCTGCAGTGTCCCGTCGGGACTATTTAGTTCCTCTTTAGTTTCAGGTAAGCTTTTGTTCTTTTCAAGATCCCAGAATTACTTTGGATTGTCTTAGTTCATGAAGTTCTTTCCAAGTTTTCATCAATTATTCTCATATTCTTATTTCTTCATCTAAACTTTTATGGATGGTGTTTATACTCATCTCGCAAAAGGGTTCCTATTTTGGGTTCCTAATTGTCTGGACCTATAAAGGGATTACTGGATTTCTTGATTGCTAAGTGATCGGCTAAGTTTCCATCTAGACCAGTGTTTCCTGGTACCCAGAATAGCATAACTTTATTTTCTCTGCCGAGCTTGTTTACCTTTCCCACACAGATCCATACCAGTTTGAATCTGATTGTGTATGAGCTAATGGCCTCGGGGGCTACTTTGCTATCTGACAGGATAGTAATTCATTTTTTGCGATAGTTCCTGTCGAGCTAAAATTGTGCACATCTCCCGATTGCGTGAATCTACCCAGATACTTGGGTAGATTCCTATGTATTCAAAGTATTTGGTACGAGGTCCAAACACTCCTACACCCGTACCTTCCTTTGTCTTCGTACCATCCGTACATCACTTGACAGTACTTTGATCTATGTGGTATGCTGATGCTTCGTCGCTCCAATTGGCTTTACTAGTATACATTGCTGTGTAGTTTTTCTCGAAATGGTATTTCCATACCATTTCGTCTTCCGGTACTTCCAGCCAGGGATTGTTGACAGCGAGGCTGTTCCGATTTTTGCTCCCGATTACTTTAACTCTAAGGATTCCTTCTATGCTGAACCTTACAATCGCCGATCTGGCGACTCCCTCCACGACAATATACAACGGAGTTAGTTCCAGGAGCAGTTCCATTGCTGCTGACGGGCATGACCTCGTCGCCCATGTGATGCAGACACACGTCATGCCCGTCGCTAGGCTGCATAATTTTGGAACAATTGAAGGTGGAGGCAAGAAAATTGCTAAAAATATAGATTGGAGTTTTCTTAATGTAATAATGAAGATTTAGTTGAAAAGTTTTGGAAATTGTGGAAATGGAAAACGTTTGAGTTGGGGTCTAAATTTTTATAAAATCGTGTTTTATATCGTATATTTATATCGTGCTTATGGAAAATCTGTCTGTTATTTTGAAACAAATAAACGCGGGAGCAGGAAAATGGTTGAAAATGTAGATTGAAGTTTTCTGAATGAGTTAGTTGAAATTCCATTGGAAAATTTTGGAAATTGTGGAAATGACAAACGTTTGAGCTCGAGTATAATTTTTTTGGATTTCATTATATTTAAAAATAGTATCAACGTGCAACTCTCAACCAATCAACGAATCATAAACTAAACGTTCATTTGTGATTTTGAATTATAACATAACATTAATCGCGGATTGTTACATATGTGTGTGGTATGATGTATTTACATTAATGTCGTTACAATAGTGGTCGTAGATAAAAATATTTATTACAACTGTCATATGTTAGGTCTTATCGAAAAGATTTAATCTAAATGTATTAAAAACCACAATAAATAATAGGTCGCTAAGCCAGCGATATCAAAAGCAACATGTCGGTTAGCAGCAGCAATATTACCGGCAACATGGATATATTGCCGATTCATACGTACATATTGCTGCAAATGTGTATGCTGCAAATGAATATTGAGCAATAATATCGCCCATACATCATTGTCGCCCAGACATTTCCATTAAAATATTGCTCGTGTACAAGCCCTTTAAATATACTAGACGTTGCCACAAAACGTACAATTTAACATGTCTTTTAACTAATTAATTCCAATTAAATTATTAATCGCCACTTTATAGATTTTTATATAAAGAATTCATATGTATCCGAAGTCGGAACTCCGGCTTTAACCTTATTGCAGGCTTATAATTAAGACGTTAGTTGCGAGCATAAATTATTGGACTAATTAATAAGTGAATCAGAATTTTATTACGAGCGGAAGAAATTAATTTGATTTGCTTTAAGATGAATTAATTATGTGTTTTCTAAGTTTGAATTTGCAGATTACACAAAAACTAATTAACCAAAATCAAACACGACTAGACACAAGACAAAGCAATGCAAAACAGGACCAAACAAGGTCCAAACAAGATCATGGAAAAGCTGGAATGATGAAGCAAACTCAAACAAGACCGAACAAAACTGGACCAAAAACCGATATAACACCAGACAAGACAAAACAAGCCCAGACAAAACCAGATTAGACCACACAAAATCAGACAATACAATACAAAACCAGACAAGAACAGACAAGACCAGAAAACACAAACAAGATCAGACAAAACCTGATATGACCAACCTAACCTAACCAAACTAGACTAAATAGAGTTAGAAAGCCTGTATAAGACTAAAACATATCAAGGAAAGACTTTAGAGGAGTAGGCAAGTATAGACAAGACTAGACACGACAAGACATAGCAAGATCAGACTACAGAGAAAACGACAAGACTAGACAAAAATAGATAAAACCATATCAGAGCTGAGAAGGCTCTTCAAGACTAAGACAAGACTAAATAGGACTGGGCAAGGCTGAACAGATCTGTACAAGACTGTACGAGACCGAACTACACTGAACAAGACTAATCAAAACAACACATAAACTACATATAAACAAAAAATAAACTAAAGAAGATTAGACAATAGCAGTGCAGTGTTTAGTATACTACTAACATATTGATTAAAGTAGTAGACAAATAATTTGGAAATTTTAAACAAACTTCAAGAACTAGCAGTAAATGAAATTAGATACCTACAAATGAAAATTTTCTAACCGATTTTATTTTTACATAATTAACACATCTCTTTCGTATAAATACTTACGAACTCATCGTGCAATCCCAGAATCCATTTCCATCTACAGTTCTTCATATTTTCAACGACTCTCAATAAAATATGTAAATTCTCTATTTAATATATAAAGATGTTCGGATTGAAACGATAAGGTGACATGTCTATTATACATTAATTGAATATTCTACCTATAACATGGAGATATTTATTGAGAAATACGAAAGGATTAAAACAAATGCATATTTTATACTCTTGTGCTCGTTCGTACTTGAGCTTGTCGTTTATTTAATTGAATGTATTAATTATGCAATTTAATCTATATATAGACTCAATTGCATACAATTTCTATAACTTTTTCCACAATATTAATTAGTCTTGTCTGTTTAGTGCTATCTGTCTTATTTCGTCTGTCTAGTGTGTTTCGATCTGTCTTTCGAGTCTATCTTGGCGTATATCCTTGTCTTGCCTTATAGTCTTTTATGTCTAGACTTCTTTGACTAGTCTTGTCTGTCTAGTCTTCTCTATCTAGTCTTGCCTGTCTGGCCATTATGCCTGTTAGATACTTTGGGGAAGCTCTTAGAACACCTACTATTGCATAGGCTGAAAACAGATATTGAATCGGGAGCTGGATTGTCGAGTAACCAATACGGCTTCAGAGAAGGCAGATCCACCAACCATGCTATAGAAGCCGTCATGAAGATCGCAGAAAATAATATACCGAAAGATCCCGATCCCGAAGAATATGTGCATTCATAACACTGAACACAGCCGATTGGAAACTCATTATCAATGATATAATAGCAAGAAATATAGCTCCCTATCTGCTAAGAATTATTCAATGCTATTTCAACAGTAGAACGATCATTTTGCAAACAAATGACGAAACCGAGGAAAAAATAGTTAGTAAATGTATACCACAGGGATCGGTTATGGGCTCCACTATGTGGAACATACTTTATGATGGAGTCCTCAGGTTAAAACTTTCGGAGGGAGCTAGGCTAATAGGTTTTGCGGACGATTTAGCTCTTTTAATAACAGCAAAGTCGGAACAGACGGTGATACTAACTGCAAACCAAGCAATATCTCAAATTAACAGTTGGATGCAATCAAAAAAGTTAAATCTGGCACCAGAAAAAACAGAAGCGGTCCTACTCCAAAGAAACAACGTTAGCATCGCCCCAAAAGAGTCGTTAAAATACCTAGGAGTTATCATAGATAAGAGGCTCTCCTTCTTTCCCCATCTTAACGAAGCAATAGGTATGAGTAGGTAACTCATGCCTAACGTAGGGGGACCGAAGAGCTGTAAACGAAGCTATATGGGGCCCCAATATGGGCACATAACCTTACATCTAAGCTATCTATCGATAAACTCTCGATAATCCAGAGAAAACTAAGGCCTAAGGACTAAGCACTAAGGAATTGCTGCGCATATAAAACAGTGTCTGGCGACGCTGCCCTAGTAAGTGCTGGTATACCACCTCTTGAGTTACTGGCCAAAGAGAGAAAGGACCTATATGAAGCAGGCTCTAGCAAATGCCAGGAAAATTGCTAGAGATAATTTGTACGATGAAAGGCAGAGAAACTGGTGGGCGTCAGACAAAGGGCAATGGACGAGACTGCTAATACCCAAAATAGTTCTGTGGATCAGCAGAAAACACGGAAAAATTGATTACCATCTAACCCAATTTCTTACTGGGGATGGCTGCTATAAAGATTATTTACAACAAATACGAAGATCATCTGATAATCTGGCTGAATATTGCGGTGAAGAAGACTAAGTTACCCACACAATATTTGAATGCTGTAGATGGACCACAGAAAGGGTACTCCAACAATCAAATATAGACAAAAGCTTGCCCAGAGAAACCAGAGGTGTCACGGACTACATGTTAGAGAGCAAGGAAAACTGGGACAAGATACACAAACTTGTCAAATTCATCATCAGCACAAAAGAAGAAGACGAGAATGGCACAAGAAATGAACTCAAGAAAGTATAGTGTATATTAAATAATATTCAGATGTCATACGCTGTTTCGTTCCGGTGTGCTTGGATAACGTCAAATAAAAAAAAAGTCTTGCCTGTCTAGCCTTATCTGCCTAGTCTTGCCTGTCTGTCCTCCTCGACAACATATCCGTCTGACAAGCGGGAGACCCGGGTTCCATTCCCAGTTCACTAACCGTCCAGGCTGCCCACCCTGAATGAATGCGAAATATGCGATACCGAGGTGGCGTTTACTAAAAGCCAATGTGGAATAGGGAGTTTAGTAAGAGCTTCTTCCAAACCACTTTAAAAAAATTATTGTTTATTGAATTATTCAACAGATATTTGCCACGTATTTTACAATTCGATATCCTGCGTGGTATTAGCAAGGGACTCGTGCGGGGTTGCTAGTACCCCATCGGGCGCCTCTCCAGGTGGGGATAAGGGATAGTCTCCTAGATATAGGTGGTACCGGGGAAATGAAATACCCGGGGCGGACCAAAACTAGCACAGCGCGGATGACCCAGAATGGCCGGCTATAAACAGCGTCTGTTCCCCAGAGGGGCGGCTGAAATATAAACTCACAAACCCGCTCGGCAAGCGTGGTGTTTCAAATGCCAAACCCCCCCCGTTAAATTAAATGAATAGTAACGTAAACCAAAGGCCCTCAGTCCCCAGCAGCCGGAAAGTTCCCTACAACGGCAGCTGTAGCCAGAATGGAACGTCAAAGGGTGCGAAGAATAACTGGAAGAGATCAGGCTACCACAAAAAGATGAAGATGCTACGTCCAACATTAGATCAATGACGACAGAAGACAGAACTGAAGAACTGGAAGCGGAACTGAAAAAAATCAAATGGGACGTGATTGGCATAAGTGAGACAAGGAAAAGAGGCGAAGGTTACACCAAGCTCAAATCCGGGCATAAGCTCTACTACAAAGGACACGAAAACTCCAGTCTAGGAGGCGTAGGCATACTGATACACAAGAGACTAACAGACAATGTAAAAATGCTCAGAGCTATATCCGAAAGAGTGATATACGTAACGATTCCAATAAATAGACTTGAAACACTAGAGATAATTAAGGCATATGCTCCCACAAGCAACGCCGAAGACGAGGACGTCAGGAAATTCTACGAGGATATCTCGGAAGGAATGCGCAGCAATAAAACATCACAAGTTTTAGTGATCGGCGACTTCCACTGCAAGATTGGAGGCCCAGCAGACCCAGAAGAAAAATACGTAGGCAAACACGGGCTAGGCAAAAGAAATCCCAGGGCTCAATGATGGCTGACTTTCTGCAAGAAGAACATCTCTTCTAACGCTAACACCTTTTTCAAAAAGAGACGCAACCGCAAATGGACCTGGGCAAGCCCAGACGGGAGAACTTACAACCAAATAACGAAGAACATCCAAATAGTACAAAACGTCGAGGTATTGAACAGATTTAATACTTTTAAGTGACTATCGGAAGTCAACTGTAGTCTATCAATAGTATATCTTCTAGTATCTATCAGTAGTATATCTTCAGAATGATGGAAGTCAATCGGAAGTCTACTGAAAGTACTGGAACAATACAAAGGTACGAAAGTGTTAAGAAGACTAGCGACAAACACAAAGAAAGAAATCGTCAGAATGAAAGACGAAACAGGACATAGAATCGAAGGAAGACACGAAATTCTAAGAACGATACAAGAATTCTACGCAGACCTATACGAGACGAAAGTAAACGAGCAACACATCCGAACAAGACCAGGAAGTGAAAGTCATGAAAGTCAACTCTGAAGACATAACTGAGATTACAAAAGACGAAATCAGATCTGCATTACAACATACGAAAAATGTGAAAACACCGGGCGAAGACGGCATACTGACAGAGATGTTAAAACAAGGCGGTGATATACTAGAAGACCAACTAGAAATATGGTTCAACAAATTCCTGGAAAAGGAGGACATACCACAGGACTGGACGGACACCCTAGTGATAATCATTCACAAAAAGGGAGACACCGAGAACCTAGAAAATTATAGACCAATCAGCCTGCTATCCCAAATGTACAAATTATTCGCGAAAATATTAACCAACCAACTCACACCAAAGTTAGACTATTAGCAGCCAAAAGAGCAGGCTGGGTTTAGGAAGGGATACAGTACTACAGAACACCTGCAAACGATGAGAATACTAATCGGGAAGGCTGTAGAATACAACATACCTTTATGGCTACCATTCATTGATTTTATAAAGGCTTTCCGACACGGTGGAAATTTGGACACAACAGCAAGCCCTGAAACACACCAGAATAGACCACAGATACGCAAACCTAATTAACAACATTTACCGAAACGCAACTCCGCAAATCCAGCTACACGAAATACCTTACAAAGTGGCAGTTAACAGCGGAGTGCGCCAAGGAGACCCTATGTCACCCAAGCTCTTCACACTAGTTCTGGAGGACGCACTAAAAACAATCGACCTCCAAAACAGGGACATTAATATCAATGGGGAGAAACTCAACCACTTAATGTTTGCCGATGACATAGTAGTGATTGCCGAAAGCAGAGAAGAACTGGCCACACTTCTAGCCATCGAGGACATCTACAGGGCCACGAGGCGCATTGGCCTAGAAATCAACTTTGACAAAACAAAGTACATGACATCAAACGTAGATGACGAACGAGAAATTACCCTAGGAGACAACAGAATCGAGAAAGTAACTGCATACAAATACCTAGAACAAACACTAACTATAGACAAGGCTAATCAAGAACTCGAAATAAATGCGAGAATACGGCAAACCTGGGCGGCATATGCCAAAATAATCTTGAATATGGACATACCCCTAAACCTCAAAACCGAATTATACAACCAGTGTATCCTACCAGTAACTACTTACGGGTCACAAACTTGGACCTTCACGAAAGGTATAATTGACAAACTTAAAGTAAACCAGAGAGCTATTGAGAGGAGAACACTTGGGATATCATTAAGAGATAGGAAAACAAATGAATGGATCAGGAGAAGAAAAAGGTACACGATGTCGTGCGACGCGCTGCCTCTCAGAAATGGGACTGGGCGGGACACGTCGCAAGAGACCAGGATGAGTGGAGTGGCAAACTAATTCGATGGAGACCATGGAGAAACAAAAGTAGCATAGGTAGACCGCAAATGAGATGGAGCGACGACTTGAAACGAGCGGCAGGACTGAACTGGTACCAGGTGGCACACAATCGTGACACCTGCAAAATAAGAGGGAGGCTTATACCCAAAGGGTAGAAAACAGCTGAATAACAAAATTAGCAAGGGAAACAACTGCTTCCCTTCAACATGCGATTTGTTTTGTAATCTTAATATGTCTTAATATTATAGAGATTAATATGTCTTAATATTATGAACAGGTGTAATGTATTTATATATTCAGGCTATATTTTGCTTTTAATAATTTTATATGACTATCTATAAATAGTATTGGCTTCACATAATTAAAAATTTCTTTGTTATTCACTTTGCAGAAAACTTCATCCATGTCGTAAGCCTCTATATTGACTATTAGGTTGAAGAGTACCCATTTGGCATATTTTAGATTATTAATTAGTTTGATCTTCCTGTGTAGTTTTATGTTTACTGTGCATTACAAATATTTAAGATGCTCTAAGGAGCCGTTTTTTCAGACATAGCTGAATTTTGTCTAGGCAGTTCGTAGAGTTGCTTATTGAATCTCGTATTGTGTTTGGTTGTTATCTGGAATTTGACGAATAGATCTTTATGTTTAAAAAGAAACATCATATTTTCATATATGTATTTGCTCGTGCAGTTTAATATTTTAGTCCTTTTAAAGTACCCTGTACAGGAGCCTCTAAACTTTAGATTAAACAGTATGTGTTTCACTTGCTTTTGCACAGTAAATATTGATATACAAAGATGATTGCAAATCTTAAGCGTGAGTTAAAATTAGCTCAATATACCAATGTTAAGACTTCTGGATCTACATATCGACTGAGAATTCGTACAGCGTAGACTGAGTTAACTTTGTTAAGATGCGATGAAATGGAGACCCAGAAGCCTCACTGATTCTTCCATTACAATGGTTTCATTACCAATTGTCTGTGTAGTCTTATCTTATTATGGGCATGCGTGCGAGAACATGTGTTTGAGCATGAAGAATGAATTGTTGGTGAATGGCAGTTTCCCCAGAAAGTGGAAGAGACCGAGACTGGCGATGCTTGAAAAAGAACGAAAGGAAGGAGAGGAAGCCAATTACAGGCCAATCTGCCTACTGAATGGGATAGCGAAGATGTTCCCATGATGACCGAAGATGATAGTGAAGGGAGTATGATCGGAGCTACGATAAATGAGAATCTCTGGAGGGCAGGGGGTCTTTCAGGGGAACAGTATGGGTTCAGAGGCGGCCGTACTACGGTGAACGCAAGGATGCGTATGATAGAGAGAGCAAGGTTAGCAAATACGAGTACATGGCGTACCCGTAGCTACTGCGTGCTTGTAACCCTGCACGTGCAAAATGCTTTCAATTCGGTGCCATGGGGCGGAATCATAGAGGCTTTGGAACTAAAGGGGGTAGCTCCCTACTTTCGAAAGATGGTGGGGAGCTACTTGAATGATAGAGAGATAGTGACTGTGAAAGGTAAAATCTTCAAAATCAGTGCGGGTGTTCCACAGGGTTCGGTTCTTGGGCCGATACTGTGGAACATAATTTATGATGAGGTTTTGAGATTGAGGCTGCCAGACGGGGTTACACTCGTAGGGTACGCTGATGACTTAGCGGTGGTCGCTGTGGCAAGAACGGAAGGAAGTCTTTAAGCGACATTGAATAAGGTAATTAGTGGGATTGATCGGTGGATGGGGGAAAAAGGGCTTGCTCTGCCTCCCCACAAAACCGAGGCGGTCCTGCTAATTGGGAGAAGAAAGCTGCGTAAACTGACCGTGTGAATGGGGACAGTTCACGTACCGGCTCGGGAATCTGTAAGATACCTTGGGGTAGAGCTTCAGCGAAATCTCAGGGTTCTCCTTTTGGGGGCAGCCCCAAGCTACCACTCGGCACGGGTAGGGTGGTGTCTGTTTGCAAATTTTCAACTCCAGCACATGCAAAAAAAATGTCTTGTCTGTCTAGTCTTGTCTGTTCAGTCTTGTCTGTCTAGTCTTGTCTGTCTAGTCTTGTCTGTCTAGTCTTGTCTGTCTTGTCGTGTCTGTCTAGTCTTGTCTGTCTAGTCTTATCTGTCTAGTCTTGTCTGTCTAGTCTTGTCTGTCTAGTCTTGTCTGTCTCGTCTTGTCTGACCATTCTTGTCTCTCTAGTCTTGTCTGTTAAATTCAAAAATTCAAATTCAAAATAATTTATTTCCATATTCAAGTTGTACAACAAATGGAAATGTATCAAGATAAAACATGAATAACTTACATTATAACTTAATAAATTACAATACTGAAGTTTCACTTTCAACTGAGAAAATCTGATAATGCATAAGGCTCTAAGTCCCTTAAATAATTGAACAATTGTTTTTTTAATGTTTTAAAGTTTTTTATATCTTTTAGCTGTAGTAGGGTCCTCTTTCGGACATTATCAATTTGTGGATTGGCGGCATATATTCTTCCTTCTAGTTTCCACATTGTGGTTGTTTTTGCTGTTTCTGAAGAGTGTTTTGTGTTTGAAGATAAAATTCAAAGCTTCATAGATGTATTGGCCATACACGGTTAATATATTTGCTTCTTTAAATTTTCCTCGGCAGGATTGTCTGTAGTCTAAATTTAGCATAATACGTACAGCCTGTTTTTGTATAATAAAGACATTATTGATGTTTTTTCCAGTCCCCCAGAAGATTATACCAAATCGCATGTGAGATTAAAAATTCCAATAGTATACCATTTTTATCACCTTTTGACATAGAACTATTTGTAAGATTCTTAAAGAATACACTGATTTATTTAACTGGCTGATTAAGGAGTCTATGTGTATTTCCCATTTTAAGTTTTCATTGATGTGTATCCCAAGGAGCTTGACACAGTATTTTAGATCTACTTTATCACTACCTAGTTCTATTTGTGTTGGGTAGTTTAAAGGGGATATATTTGTCTTAAAAATGATTACATTCGTCTTTCGCTCATTTATTGTTTGTTCTTTTTGAACCATTGTTTTAATAACTTCAACACATTGTTTGTATTAAGACTAACCTCTTCCAAATTTTTATTTGCTATGTGTAGCGTCGTGTCATCTGCATAGTTTAGAATGTCAAAGTGCGTCTGACTTAAAACTAATGGTAAATCATTGTATATTGTAAACAATAATGGGCCTAAAATAATTCCATGCATTATTTCAATTGTTATGCTTGTGACATTCGATTTCAAGTAACCACAGTTTGCAATTACTTTAGTTTGTTGGGTTCTATCCGTTAAGTAAGATCTAAACCAGGCGAGAGCTGTACCTCTAATTCAATACTTCTCTAGTTTTTGTAGTAAGATGTCGTGGTCTACTGTGTCATAGGCCTTTGAAAGGTCAATTAGAATACCACAGGAGATTTCATGATTTTCTAGCTGTTCTAAGATTTTGTTGATGAAATAAAAACAAGCTGTCTCTATATTACGTCCTTCAATAATCCGTGTTGAGAATCATTCAACAATTTATGCTTTCTTAAAAAATCCATAGTCCTATTAGCTGCTATTTTCTCAAATATTTTTGAAAACGATGATAGCAAACTAATGGCTCTATAGTTTTCTATTAGTGTTCTATTTCCTTTCTGGAATGAGTATTCTACTAGGTCTATCTGTTTTGACAACTGTCTACGATTGTTTGTATAGCAGTTATTGAAATTATTAGCAATTGTGGAAACATTCGCTAGATCTGTATTAAAAGATATGTTGTTTGGTCTCTTGTTTGTTGCTACAATTTAAATGACGACATTCCAAGTTGATCTCATTATATTTTCTGAATATTTAATTTGGTTTTCTAAATTATTTTTTTTAGATGGTCTTAGTGTCTTCTTCTTAGTCTTGTCTATCTAGTCTTGTCTGTCTAGTCTTGTCTGTCTAGTCGTATCTGTCTAGTCTTGTCTGTATAGTCTTGTCTGTCTTGGAAAATACAAATTCTTTATTTACCTTTTGAGATATAAACAATTTATAGGTTCAGTCACAATAAATACATAAAATTTTATGGTTTTTAAAATTACAAATTAAAATTTACAATTTAAAAAAATTTGACAATGACAATAGATATATACATTATTGATTTTTAAAATTACAATTAAAAAATTCGTTGATGTTATAGAAAGGAGTTTGAAGCAATTGCAACTGTTTGACCTTTCTTCTGAATTTCTTATAAGAAGTTACATCTCGGAGAGCCTTTGGTAGTTTATTAAATAGTTTTATTCCTTGGATTTCCAGTCCTTTACTGCATAGGGTTAAACGCGTCTATGGATGTTCATAATTAATTTCATTTATCAAATTATGGCTTTCTTCTAGTTGCCCTCGTGGCCTCACTTAGCAGTAAAATGCAGGAGTCACACCGTATTAATAATTATATTTTATTAATGTTATTAGTCATTTTGTGAATTAAAGAACATAGTTTCCTAAATTCTTTTCTTATATTCCTTAGTCAGGATTTTGAAAAGGTACTTTATTAGAAATGCCTTCTTGTGAAGTATAGCGTTGATATGTTGTATCTGGTTGGTTCATTTTAAATCCAGATATACCCTGAGAATTTAGTATATTTTGTCCTTTTTAGCTGATGCGTTTGTGTTTTTAGGTTCATATTGTCGACATTGACACTCCTTGCCGATAAAAAAATAACATATTCATTCTAAATGGAGCTTATTTGCTGTAAACCATTCATTAACCATTTCTAATACTCGCTTGGCTTCCTCAACATTATTGTGAAAGTCTTTCCCGGACAAAATAAAGCTAGTATTATCTCCCTCTTATGTATTTAACTAAATCTGCGGTATATAGCAGAAATAGTTGGAACCAGTATATTTCCTTGTGGTATCCCTATGTGTGAGCATACTGTCCTGGATTGTCCAGTTCTGTTTCTAATCCTTACCGGTACGAATTGCTTCATGTTTTCCAAGTAGGATTGTATCCAGCGGACCGCTTTTCCTGTGATCCCATAGCTGTATAATTTGTTCAGGAGAATCCTTTGTGATACACAATCGAAGGCTTTTGTTAGATCACAAAATATTCCATTGGGATGATACCCTTTATCTACTTCCTCAAATATTTTGTTATGAAAATCTACCGAAGCTGTTGAAGTAGATTTCCCTTTACAAAAACCGTGCTGCTGAGAAGGAATCATATCATGCTTTCCTATAAATGGGATCGGTCTGGATTGCATACAGTATTTTAGAATTTTAGTTAAAACAGAGATAAGGTTAATCGGTCTATAGTTTTGGGAATCTATGCTTGCTTCTTTTGTGTAGAGTGGGTAGATTAGACACGACAACATTCCGATAGATGTGTGTAGACTGGGATAATTTTTATTGTTTTCAAGATCTCCGAAAATTTCTCCTCAGCGATAGATGCTCAGCGGTCTTCATTTATTATCACAGTTATATGTGCTATGAGCTCTTGCCTGATTTTTTTTTATGATATTGCACGGGATTTCATCGGGGCCAATTGTTGATTTATTTTATAATGTGGACATTATTGACAGGACTTCACTTTCGGTAAAATCATTTAGGAATACGGATTTTATATTAGGCTGTATATGTTTGTTTGAGATGGTTGTCGGGTTAATGTAATTTTGGAGTTTCTTCGAAGTAGCTATTTAATACCTCTACGATTTCCTTGGGATCTGTATATCGGATATCATTTTGGATTATTTGTCTTGTCCGGAAACTTTTAGCTTATTTGATTTCAAATTAATAACATTCCAATGGCTTTTGATTTATTCGTTGCTTTCATTATTTTATAGTTAAAATATTTATCCTCCCATGTTTCATTGTGGATCTGGTTGGCAAAAAGATTTTGTTAGAAGTTGGGAAGCTTCTTATCAATTTGTATTGGTTTTTGGTTTCTATTTTGGTTAAACAGCTCAGTTTTAACATACGATGACAATGGTACATGGGTCTTCCACTGTAGTCTTTAATTTTAGTCCCGCAGTAGCAAAGAGCGTAAAAACCTATCCAATTGCAGACGGTAATATGGACCACAACTTGCTGTCAGCCAATATAAAAATGAGATTGAGGAAACTGCAATGATCGATAAGACCAAAGAAAATGAACTTGGAAAATCTAAAAAAAGAACCATACCACACGCAGTTCAACGGACTAAGTGCGAGAGATTTATTCGAGGCATCAACAATAAATATTGATACTGCCTGGGACAAGGTTAAAACAACAATGCTAAATGTGCGGGAGCAAGTCGTGGGCAAGAAGGATCAAACAGGAAAAAGCCATGGATGAACCAGGATATCAGTAAGATTATGGAAGAAAAGCGTAAACACAAAAACCCAGAGAACTACAAACAACAAAGACAAATACAGACAATTAAAACGATAAATACAAAATAACATGAGGAGGGCCAAAAAAGGATGAAAGAAAACTGCCGTGAAATAGAGGAGCTACATAAAAAGGAGCTAAACATAACAAGCATGATGCCTTCAATATGCATAAAAAGCTAAAAGAACTTACAGGACATACAAGAAAAAAAATACCAATGGTCGTGACAAACTTGTTTGCAGCGGAAGGAGAGGATTCAATGGAGGAAGATGGACATGCGGATCATTTAAGTATTCTTAAATCGAAAGTGGAATATGCGATTAAGACAGGAAAAAACAAGAAAGCTGTAGGACCCGACAACATTCCGATAGAAATGTGGAAAGTATTGGACGACAGAAACTTGACCAGCCTTACAGATTTTCGAAATAGAATATATGAAACAGGTGAAATTCCAAAAGACTGGCTTAAATCAGAGTTTATTCTGCTACCTTCAAAAAAACATCCAAAGTCATGTGACGAATATAGAATGATCAGCCAGATGAGCCACACGTTCAAAATCCTCTTAAAAATTATTCAACAGAGAATATACCGCAAATGGGAAGAACAATTGGATGGGATGCAGTTTGGTTTCAGAGAGGGGTTAGGAACTAGAGACTACAATAAAAATCTATTCGTCTGTTTCATCGACTTCCAAAAGGCCTTTGATAGAGTCCAATACGACAAGCTTATCGAGAACATAAAAAGTATTAATCTAGATCAAAGCGACATACGATTAATAAAAAAGTTATACTTTAACCACACAACAATAGTGCGGGTTGAAGATATGGAGACAGACGAAATTAAAATCCAGAAAGGCGTCCGACATGGATGCGTCCTGTCCCCGCATCTGTTCAATTTGTACTCACAGTTTGTATTTCGAAGGGCGCTGGAGGAGAGAAGAGAAGGGGTAAATATTGGAGGGGCACTAATCAATAATCTTAGATTCGCGGACGATACTGTAATAATGGCGAAAAGTGGAGAAGAGCTACAAACATTAATAGAGAGAGTTAACCAAGCCTGCGAAGAAGTAGGACTTAATCATTAACATAGGAAAAACGAAATTCATGGTAATAAGTAAAAACCCGAATATTTACCCTTTTATCACACTGAATGGAAAGCAAATAGAGCGGGTCCAAAAATACAAATATCTTGGAACAGTCATTAATGGCCAACTAGATCCAGATGAAGAAATCAAGATCAGGATAGAAATGGCTCGAAAGACATTTATTGCATACTCTTCAATGTTCACAAACAGAAGTATGTGCATTCGAATTTGACTAGGGCTCATGGAGTGTTATGTGTGGTAAGTGTTACTGTACGGGGTGGAAACCTGGACCTTAAAATCCCAAACTATCAAAAAGCTTGAAGCGTTCGAGATGTGGATATATAGGCACATGCTAAAAGATACCCTGGACATATAGAATAACGAACGAAGAAGTACTAAGGCGCATCGGACATAAAAGGAAACTATTAAAAATTATCGTAAGATGCGTAAAACAGCATACACAGGTCATATTCTGCGCAACGACAAATATATACTGCTACAAAATATTATGCAGGGAAGAATAGAGGGGAAGAAGGGAAAAGAAAGAAAGAAAAAACCTGGCCCCGTAATATAAGAGAGCGGACAGGAATGAATGTTGAAGAACTGTTCCAACTGGCAAGATACAGAGACGCATTCAGAAAGGTCGCCAACCTTCAATTAGAAGACGGCATCAGAAGTCTATTTGAGTTTTACTGGTGGATGTGATTCTGGTATGTTGTTTAATATATTCATGCATCCCATAAGCTTCAAGTAAATTTGTAATATTATATTTTTCTTTGGAATTTATTTCAAAATTTATGTATAAATCTCCAAGTAGAATGATTTTTTTATTAATTTTACTATAAGTATATAAAATAGTGTCAAAGACTGCCAAGAATGTGACAGTGCAGCGTATTGGTGGACTGTACATATTTAAAATTAGCGTGAAAGTATTATTAATATTTGTCTTGTTCCACATCTATTCCACATCTCCATATCTCTATAGTCTTGTAGATGGATGCGTTTGCTTCGTCCAATCTTTCGACATAACCATTTTTAAGAACAGGCAGGCTAGCAAATATAGCTACACCCCTCCTTTAGATTAGCTTCTACTAAAGTGACTGGCTAGCTGCTAATTGTTTATGTGTACAGAAATTATATTATCAATTGTCAACTAGGTTTCTGCTGGAGAACTAAAAAGCAGCTTTTGTTGTTGTAATAAAAACCAGGACTGAACATCTGTGGCATTAGCGCACATTCCAAAACGTGCCCTTTGTCCCACGTTTTGGATAAATGTAATTGTTTTATAGTTTGTCAGAAACTAAGGGTTTTTATTACCACGCTAAAATCTACCTCCCCAAAACTTATTAGAAAACGTGCGAAGGCCTATAAAAACCTTCTTATAGAGATTAACCAGAGGACCAGACATTTTCAGGGATTTAGAGAATTTAAGCCTCGATTGTTCATGGGAGGAGCCAAGAAAATTCAATCTCCCCCTTATTTGAATTAGAGGGATGATTTAACCCCTCTTACAGATATATTATAGTAGGAATGGTATAAATAGCATTCTCCAGTTGTCGGTAACAAGTAAGAAGTACGAGAAAAGAGAGTAGAGTGGTAAGCTATAAGTTCTTAAGTCTTAAGTTATTTCGTTGTATTATTGTTTAATTAACTTGTTAAAACCATCTCGACTATTATTCGACAAACTACGTACCTTGCGAATCCCGGTGAACATTACATTACAAGATCCCGAGATATTTAGATATATCTCAGAGTCCGAAGAATTGTTGGCCAGCAGTCCTTCCCTCCCAACATTGAAGTGGGCGGTGGTTCACACCATAACCCCTTCACAACATTGGTGGCAGCCTCACAACATTGGTGGCAGCCCCACAACATTGGTGGTAGCGGGTACGGTTTTTGGAAGTCGTCTACACGCTACCCTCGCCAAAAACCATCACAAACACCCACATCTACATCAGCCTAGAGGAACAGTCTTCGAGTCGTCAAGGACCAGTACTCCCTCTCAGCATCCTTTTCGTCAGACGTCGTTGATTTCGTTATTGGTTAAGGAGTTATTTATGTAAGTGTTTCTTTTGTGAAATTTGTGTTTCTTTTTACCTTGTCTTGTTTAAATAAATTTAATTTTTTTTCTATTAAAATACATACAACAAATATCTTATGTTTAACTAAATGTATACAACGTCCAAAAAGAAATTGCACGCTTTAAACATTTCAAACGAGGATAGTTCGTTAGATATATCGGTAGATAACTTTAAAAATATTAATATGGTTACCGCAAATTCTCAGGTTAGTGTAGAATTAGCACTTAAATTTATTGAATCATACAGCGGGAGTGAAAATTTGTCTGCATTTATAAAAAATTGTAATAGATCTTTCTCAATAACGTCGCCTGTAAATAATTTTTATATTTTAGAATACATACAAGCTAATTTAAAGGATATAGCTTTTGAAGCGGTTAAGAATCATGAATTTAACTCTTGGCAGGAATTGAGGTCTCTTTTGATAAACACATTTGGTGAATCGGGCAATAGGGCTTATTTTCAAGAAATTTTGCGAAACACTTTACAAAATCAAGACGAGAATGTTTTAGATTATAAAAGTAAAATAATTAACTTAATTAAAAAAATATACGATTGCAACTCAGAAACTTATAATCCCGAACAATTAAGTCTCGCTAATGAAATGACAAGAGTAGAAGCTTTAATGGAGTAAAACAATTTGTTAGATTTAACAGACTAAATTCTTTAGAGCAAGCAAATTCGTTAGCCGAATCTGAAGAAAAAACAATACATGACGAGGCTCTTCCTAGGGAAAATTCTAAAATAGTTACCAAGAGCATTAAATTTAAACAACTTTGTACTATTTGTAATAGAGATAATCACAACAGAGAGCAGTGTAGGTTTAAAATATAATATGACATATGGAAAAAAAGTAACCATAAAACTGAAAATTGTAGTTTTAATAAATTATCTGCGAATTTTAATGATAACAAAAATTTTAGAAGTACGAAAAATGATAAATATACTTATCAGCAGAAACACGAGAATTCATACGAAAATCCAAACAAGAACTTTTATTCGAATTCACATAGAACCCAGGATAAAACTTTTTACAGAAATTCGAATAGAGATCCGGAAAAAACATTTAGGAACACAAAGTAGTTCAGGTAGATCAGGTAGAAATTTTTAAAGAAACTCAAATAGAGATAATTTTGAAAGAAACTCAAATAGAGATAATTTTAATAGGAACTCAAATAGAGATAATTTTGAAAGGAACCCGTATAGAGATAATTTTAATAGAAATCCAAATAGAGATAATTTTTATAGGAACTCGAGAGATAATTTTAATAGAAATAGTAGTGAAGAAACTAGAGGTTATACAGCAAAAGAATATAAAGATAAGATTCACACCTTGTCTGAAAATGCGATACTCGTTTATACCATCGGAGAGTTTAAACATCAATCTGTTAGCACTGATATCGGTATTTGTTTTGAAAACAAAACCAAATTACCAATTGACACAGGAGCAGATATATCGTTAGTAAAAGTTGGCAAAATTAAAGATGAAGTAATAATATATAACAATCCAGTACGACTAACTGGAATCTCGGAATCTCTAAAGACATTAGGTACCACCATAGGTTTTGTAAAAATTGGATCAAAAGTTATCGAACATGAATTTAAAATTGTACAGGATGATTTTAAATTGGCATTCAATGGAATTCTAGGCATAGATTTCCTTCAAAAAAATAATATAATTATCGATTATAAAAATAAATTAATGCATGTAGATCAAGATCATTTAGAAATATTACCACAGGAAATTTTTATAAAAAATATTGTGTTCCCCGCGAGATCTGAAATTATTATTAACGCCTATTCATGTTTTAGAGATGGTTCTATAGGTATATGCGAACCTCAAATTAAAACCAGTCAAAGGCAGTTAAAGGCAGTCCAACTGCAGTTAATAACAATACATGTGCAATAAGCTTGTTGAATATTTCTGAGGAGAATATAACTGTCAAAACGCCGAATGTTAGTTTACAGCCTATAAAATATTTCGAGGAGTTAAATTATAATGAAAATGATACGGAACATTCACAGAATCTATAAGAATTAACAAATTTAAAACATTTGGATGCTTATAATAAACATAAAATATCAAAATTGTGGGTAAAGAACAAACACATCTTCCATTTAAAAGACAAAAGGATTAAAACTGGTGAATTCAAGTCATATTCGGAATATAAGAAGAAAACTGATGAAGATGTCAGCAATGCGAGTGTTAAAGGAATGGAAACCAGGTGTACTTCAAATAACGGTGACAATAATAAAGTGTATGTAAATGAAGAGCCTAAAATTAAAAGCCTTGAAAGTAAGAAAGATTAGATGAAAGATGAAAAGAAAAGTTGTGAAAATAAGAATCAAAAAAACGAAAAGTGATGAATCTAATTTGGATGATAAGAAGAAGAAACCTTTTGAAGATATTGGTAACGAAGCGAAAGTCAAATATATTCAGACTAGGTAAAGGTCAAAATTTCGTGAGGATGTTAAACAAGATATGACGGACACAAGTCATGTATGCAAGGAAGAAGTTAAAGGATTAGAGAAAAGGAAAAGCTGTGAAAATAAAAAAGTAGAATATAAAGAGAAAAAATCTGATGAAATTAAATCGCATTTAGATAGTAAGAAGAGGAAAAATGGTGAAGATATAGGTAAAGATATGCAGACCAGGTCCAGGCCAAAAGTTAAAGATATCAAAGAAGGTGTAAAAGTAGATACTAGAGAAGGCGTTAAAGAAGATATGAAAGAGAAAAGTCACGAAAGAAAGAAAGAAAAAGTGAAAAATATAAGAAAGACCGAAAAATTAAAACTGAAAATAAATCTAATTTGGATGACCGGAAGAAAACTGATCAAAAAGGCGATTTGAAACTTCCGAATGATATGAACAGGAGAAGTGACGAGAAGAAGAAAAGACGGTTTGGAAATTAAGAAAATAATATTTGATAAGGGAGGAAGTACAGATCTAAAGAAGTAGGTGCAGAAATGAAATTGTAACAGAAGGTTGAAGCAGATGGTAAATTGGAGAAACAGAAAAAGCAAATTACTCAAGATGCATGTCAGAGAAATAAGATTTTGGAGAATAATAAACTGAAGATTGGAGTTTTAGAAATAGATATAAATGAAGAGAACGTGGAATTAAAAGTAAATGATAAAGTTTTGTTATTTGACGAATCAGTTAGAAGGGGTAGAAGCAGAAAATTAGAGAAACAATGGATAGGACCATATATAATAATAGAAAAATTATCTCCGGTCAACTTTGTAATTCAGAAAGGGCGGAAACAAGAAACAATCCATGCTAATAGAATCAAGCATTTTTATGATTAGCTTTAGTACATACTTTTTAGTACATAAAATGGATTTAGTAGTTTAAATAATTAAGAATTCTAATAATAAATAGTAATCCAACATTCACCAGGAATATATTATTAAAATGTAGGAAATATGACCTTCGATCAAGTACCTGGGTATAAGTGTTGATAAGAAAATGAGATCGAGCACTGCAAAACCTATTTGAGTAATAAATATATTTCTAGACAACAGCCGCCGATAATCTTGTCAAACCAGGCCGAAATTTGTGAAGTTGAATTATTTTCAAAACCTTTTCAATTTTCAAAAATTGGGACGTTAGAATGACAAAGCTGAAACATTTTATTTCTTATTTATTTTTCATTTATTTTATTTATTCATTGGAGGGTCATCACCTAATATAATACAGCTAAAATAAAATAAACTTAACGCAAAATGTTTAAAAATTACTTCGCTGGTGATACCTACCACTATATTGATTTCTACAAATATGCACCTAAGTGATTTAACACTTGTTTTGTGCAGAACGTATTTATAATAGTTTATTTTTTTAACAAATTTGAAAATATTTTTCCTATACTAAATAAAATAATTTTATAATTATAAATACAAAGTAGAGTAAACTAATCAATTAGTTTTATGAATGAAACATAGTTGTCATTTATAAACATCTTACATTGCATTAAATATTTTTTGTAGTTTTTAATATTTCAAATACTCAAAGGTAATAAATTGTAAGTCTTTGGGGCTAGACGGTAAGCAAATCTTGCTTGTACATTTTTATTTGAGTTACATACTTCCAGCAATTTGTTTGTCATACTACGAGTCACAATATTATGCAAGATACGATTTTTTAAACGTTTTTTTTTATGCATAAATATTACCAATGTATGAAAGTACAGCGATCTTATATTGCATATATCCCTTCCAAAAAGTAGTCTGGTTGGGTATCGTCTACCTGTTTTGTAAATAATTTTCAGTATATAATTTTGAATTGTAGACAAGGTTTTTAAAGAATTTTCATATAGTGCTCCCCAAACTAGAATTCCATATCTTAAAATTGATTCCACTAGGGATTTGTATACCAAAATCAATATATTTTACTCAAGATATCCCTTAACTGATAAAATTTGTAAATTCGTTTTCTAATTCGCTTTGTTAAATATGCTACATGTTGGTTCCATTTTGTATTTTTATCTATAATAATTCCTAAATATTTAGTATTTTCAACTTCTTTTCTTTTATGTCTCCAATGCTCATAATATTAATGCTGAAATATTCTGAAATTTGGGTCTGTGATGATAAATGCTATATAATTGGTCTTATCTGCATTTAGAAACAGCTGATACCCATCCAACCACATCTTTATGACATTCATACCTTCTTGAACGCTTTTCTTAGTGACTTCCCAATTATATCCACTAAATACGGCAACAGTGTCATCATCATATGATATTACTTTGCTATCTATGTTAAGTGTTAATAGATGATTTATATAAATGGTGAAGAGTATAGGACCTAGAACTTTCCCTTGAGGCACACACACTCTCACCAGTTGCGGTTCACTTAGACTTTTATTGATTTTTACATATTGTGAGCGGTCGTTTAAATAATCTCTGAAAAGACTTGATACACTACCAGGAATTCCATACCGCTCTAACTCTTGTAGTAATTTTTAATGATTTTCATGATTTTTCATGTACCGTGTCAAATTCCTTTGCCAAATCCAAGAATACTGCTATGCATTTTTTACTGTCATTAAGATTGCTTGAAACTTCATTAATAACCTCATACATGGCATCTGATGTGCTTTTGCCTTCCCGGAACCCATAGTGATATTCACTTAATATTTTGTTGCTATTTAGAAAGTTTATCATGCGTGTTCATAGGCATTTTTCAGTAATTTTTCCAAAATTATTAATTAAACTAATTGGGCGATAATTTGATATTTTATTTTTGTCACCTGCTTTGTAAATAAGGATTATCACTGAGTTTTTAAATTGTTTGGGGAATTGTCCATTACTAAATATTAAGTTAATGATATGGCTAAGAGGGTGTAGAATGTATTTTGCAGTTAGTTTTAATAAAAACGGAGAAATTCCATGATAACCAGGCGCACTACTATTCTTTAATGAAATGATATTAATACTTCATTTTCTGTGACAGGAGTTAAAAATAAAGAGTTAGTATTACGGGGAATATTATTTAATGAGAAATCATTTAAAAAATTATTAAATTAAAAAAACATATCATGTATTTGCAATTATCAAATTTAAACTCGTGGTTTTATGTTATAAGTACACACTGAAAAGGTATTATACCCCAAAATTCAAAGATCAGTGGAACATTCAGTATTTCGTAATTGAGTCCAGTAACAAAGCGCTACGTTTGATTTGCAATGAAAGCATAGCCGTTCTCAAGGAATATAACATTAAACGTCATTATGGAACAAATCATTTTCAAAATTACTCAAAATATACAGGAAGTTTGCGGACAGAAAAATTCGAAGCTATGAAGCGCGGATTGAAATCGCAGCAATCTTCATTTACAAAACTCAAAACTGAACAAGAGGCTGCAACTCGTGCCAGCTTTCGTGTGGCTCTTGAAATTGCAAAACGTGGAAAACCATTCATCGGTCGAGAAATGATCAAAGAATGCGTAATGCAGTAGCCGAAGAAATGTGCCCTGAAAAGGTAAATTTATTAAAAACTGTCAGTATGTCAGCAAACACTGTGGCTCGAAGGGTAGAAAACATCGCTGAAAATATATCGTCTCAACTGTTCGACAAAAATGGACATGTTAAGTGGCTTTCTTTGGCCTTGGATGAGTCAACGGATGTGTCAGATACTGCTCAGGTGTTGATTTATATTCGAGGAGTAGAAAAAGCTATGAAGAGCATGAAGAACTTCTTGATATGTATAGTATTCATGGCACAACTACTGGTACAGATATTTTTAAAAGAGTTGAAATGGCCATTAATCAAAAGAACCTTCGATGGAAAAACTTGAAATGTTTTACAACTGATGGAGGCAATAACATGAGTGGGAAAGATAAAGGAGTGGTCGCTCTTGTGTCAAAGGCTGTAGAAAATGACGGTGGTTCAAAACCATTAGTCTTACATTGTATCATTCATCAACAGCCTTTGTGCGGAAAATGTTTGGATATGTCTGAAGTTCTAAAACCAGTCATATCAACTGTTAATTTTATCAGATCTTTTGGGCTGAATCACCGACAATTCCGACAATTTATTGAAGAGATTGGAGAAAATGACTTACCTTATCATACTGCCGTACGTTGGCTTAGTTGTAGGAAAGTCCTTCAGCGCTTTTTTGAACTTCGAGCAGTGATCGATTTTTTTTTTGAATGAAAAGCATCGCCCTCTTACTGAATTTCAAAACAACGCATGGCTGTGTAAGTTAGCATTTTATGTTGATTTGACAAAACATGTGAACGAACTGAATTTGAGATTGCAAGGAGAAAACCAGCATTATAAATAAAAGAAAACCAGCAATATAAACTGATTTATACACTAATATCAAATCATTCTGGAAGAAATTGATACTGTTTCAATACAACTACTAAGTAAATGTTTTTCACATTTTAAAACATGTGAAATATTCAGCCACACCACTGAGACTGAGTTTCCTATCGATTTTGCAATCGAAACTTTGAGTGCTTTGAAAATACATTTTGATACTCGTTTGTCGGACTTTGATGCCATTGCGAATCAAATTAAGATTTTTCAGAATTCTTTTGATACTGACATTGAAACCCTAGGCCCGGAACTTCAAATGGAAATGATTGATCTACAGTGCAGTCATATAATTAAGAACAAATATCAAAACTCATCTTTGTTGGAATTTTATAAGAGTCTTCCACTGACACAATTTGATAATTTGCATAAATTTGCTCGTGGGCTGTTTTCTGTTTTTGGTACTACTTATTTGTGTGAGAAGACTTCTCCAAAATAAAGTACACAAAAAATGTTTACAGATCTAAATTAACTGATGAGCATCTTAAATCTCTTTTAATAATTGGTACAAGTAAAATTAGTCCACAACTACTAACTATTATCAGTGGAAACTCTCAATTACATAAATCTCATTAGTATTTCATATGTCATTATGCTTGTTATAAGGTATGTTTTTATTTAAAATGTATAAAATGTTAGTTGGATTCATTTCAATAATTTGTTAGTTATTATATACTGAAGTTAAATTTTCTGCATATTATACATGTCTTTACTCATTACAATTCTGTGTTTCTTTATCCAACTTATCACAAAAACAATAACAATAAACTTACAACAATGTTATGAGTAGTTAGCCCATGACCACATCAATGTAGATGTCATATTAATAATTATTCAACATAAAATTAGAATACTTCAGTAAACTAAATTTAATTTGCTATAAAAAATATGTTCCCTAAAAGGAGTTTTCAAGTATGCTAGCTCTCCGCGGGCCGGACAAAATCTGTCCGCGGGCCGGATGTGGCCCTCGGGCCGTAGTTTGAAGACCCCTGATTTAGATTATAAAAGTAAAATAATTAACTTAATTCAAAAAATATACGATTGCAATTCAGAAACTTACAATCCCGAACATTTAAGTCTCCCTAATGAAATGACAAGAGTAGAAGCTTTAGATATTTTTGTACGAGCTTTGTCTCCTGTAATAAAACAATTTCTTAGATTTTGCAGGCCAAATTCTTTAGAGTAAGCAATTTCGTTTGCCGAATCTGATGAAAAAAACAATACAGGAAATCTTCTTAGGGGAAATCTTAAAATAGTTACCAAGAGCATCAAATTTAAACAACATTGTACTATTTGTAATAGCGGTAATCACAACAGAGAGCAGCATAGGTTTAAAATATATTGTGACATATGTAAAAAAACTGAAAATTCTAGTTTTAATAATTTATATGCGAATTGTAATGATAACAAAAATTTTAGAAGTACAAAAAATGATAAATATACTTATCAGCAGAAACGCGAGAATTCATACGAAAATCCAAACAAGAACTTTTATTCGGATTCACATAGAAACCAGGATAGAACTTTTTACAGAAATTCGAATAGAGATCCGGAAAAAAAAATAGGGATAAGTCACAAAGTAGTTCAGGTAGAAATTTTGAAAGAAACTCAATAGAGATAATTTTAATAGGAACTCAAATAGAGATAATTTTGAAACGAACCCAAATAGAAATAAATTTAATAGAAATTCAAATAGAGATAATTTTTATAGGAACTCGAGAGATAATTTTAATAGAAATAGTAGTGAAGAAACTAGAGGTTATACAGCAAAAGAATATAAAGATAAGATTCACACCTTGTCCGAGTATGCGATACTCAGTTATACTATCGGAGAGTTTAAACATCAATCTGTTAGCACTGATATCGGTATTTGTTTTGAAACCAAAACCAAATTACTAATTGATACAGGAGGAGATATATCGTTAGTAAAACCTGGCAAAATTAAAGATGAAGTAATAATATATAATAATCCAGTACGACTAACTGGAATCGCGGAATCTGTAAAGACATTAGGTTAGGTTAGGTTAGGTTTTGTAAAAATTGAATCAAAAGTTATTGAACATGAATTTTACATTGTACAGGATGATTTTAAATTGGCATTCGATGGAATTCTAGGCATAGATTTCCTTCAAAAAAATAATATAATTATCGATTATAAAAATAAATTATTGCATTTAGATCATGATCATTTAGAAATATTACCACAGGAAATTTTTATAAAAAAATATTGAGGTCCCTGCGAGATCTGAAATTATTATTAACGCCTATTCATGTCTCAGAGATGGTTCTATAGGTATATGTGAACCTCAAATATTAAAACCGAACTTATATATGGGAGGCAGTTTAACTGAAGTTAATAACAATACATGTGCAACAAGCTTGTTGAATATTTCTGAGGAGAATATAACTGTCAAAAGCCAAATGTTAGTTTACAGCCTATAAAATATTTCGAAGAGTTAAATTATTATGAAAATGATACGGAACATTCACAGAATCTATTATAATTAATAAATTTAGAACATTTGGATGCTTATAATAAACATAAGGTATCAAAATTGTGGGTAGAGAACAAACACATCTTCCATTTAAAAGACAATAAGATTAAAACTGGTGAAAGTCCTATTCGGAAGAAAACTGATGAAGATGTAAGCAATGCGAGTGTTAAAGAAATGTAAACCAGGTGTAGATCAAATAATGGTGACAATAATAAAGTAGATGAAGAAAATGAAGTGCCTAAAATTAAAAGCCTTGAAAGTAAGAAAGATGAACTGAAAGAGAAAAGTAAAAGCTGTGAAAATAAAAAAGTAGAATATAAAGAGAAAAAGTCTGATGAAATTAAATCGCATTTAGATAGTAAGAAGAGAAAAAATGGTATGGAATAAAGATATAGGTAAAGATATGCAGACCAGGTCTAGGCCAAAAGTTAAAGATATCGAAGAAGGTGTAAAAAGAAGATACAAGAGAAGGCATAAAAGAAGATATGAAAGAGAAAAGTCACGAAAGAAAGAAAGAAGAAGTGAAAACATTGCAGAGAAATCAGACTGATGAAAATAAGAAAGACCGAAAAATTTAAACTGAAAATGAATCTAATTTGGATGACCGGAAGAAAACTGATCAAAGAGGCGATTTGAAAATTCTGGATGATATGAACAGGAGAAGTGACGAGAAGAAGAAATACGGTTTGGAAATTAAGAGAAGAATATTTCACAAGGGAGGAAGTACAGATCTAAAGATGAAAGGTGCAGAAAAGAAATTGAAACAGAAGGTTGAAGCAGATGGTAAATTGGAGAAACAGAAGAAGAAAATTACTGAAGATGCATGTCAGAGAAATAATATTTTGTAGGATAATAAACTGAAGCTTGGAGATTTAGAAATAGATATAAATGAAGAGAAAGTGAGAAAATCAAACTATGTGGAAATGACTGAAAAATTATTTATAATTTGTACAAAAAGTGAAAAAACTATTACAAAACGCAGACGAGAAAATATTTTTTTTGTATTTTGACAAAAGCTAATTATTATTGTAAATAAAAAAAAAAATGTTTCTCTACATTAAGGGGGGAACTGTTGTAATAAAAACCAGGACTGGATATCTGTGCCATTAGCGCACATTCTAAAACGTGCCCTTTGTCCCACGTTTTGGATAAATGCAATTGTTTCATAGTTTGTCCAGAAACTAAAGATTTTTATTACCACGCTAAAATCTACCACCCGCAAACATATTAGAAAACGTGCGAAGGCCTATAAAAACCTTATAGAGAATAACCAGAGGACCAGACATTTTCAGGGATTTAGAGATTTTAAGCCTCGATTGTTCTTGGGAGGAGCCAAGAAAATTCAATCTCCCCCTTATTTGAATAAGAGGAATGATTTAACCCCTCTTACAGATATATTATACTAGGAATGGTATAAATACCATTCCCCAGTTGTCAGTAAGAAGTAAGAGAAAAGAGAGTAGAGTGGTAAACTATAAGTTCTTAAGTCTTAAGTTATTTCGTTGTATTATTGTTTAATAAAATTGTTAAAACTAACTCGACTATTATTCGACAAACTACGTGCCTTGAGAATTCCGGTGAACATTACATTACAAGATCCCGAGATATTTAGATATTACAAGATCCTGAGATATCTCAGAGTCCTTCACACCATAACCCCCTTTACAACATTGATGGCAGTCTCACAACATTGGTGGCAACCCCACAACATCGTCTTCACATGCTATTTCTAGTTGGTCTAATTTGTTGTTCATTAGCAATTATTTTCTTGTTTTGGCTCGCTCCAAATGCAGGAAAAAAACTATTTATATAGGTATTTTGTGGCCATAGTTCCAGAATTTTTACTTTACCTCTTCTAATTTATCTAATGGTACCGATACTTTGAATAACGCGTATACTTCCGGCTGGTTTAAAATCAGTTTTTTATAGAATACCGCTGGAAAGTTTTTACCTCTCAGATAGTCACATATATCTTCTCCTGTAATTTGCCTCTCTAGTCTGGAAATATGTAGATGGGCGTATCTAGTTACGGCCTTAAGTTCTTTGTAATAAGAGTTTGTGCCGATTATAACATCATTATTGCGTTTTCTTCTCCTATTTTTATTTTGAGTTTGCCAAATCTCAATGTTAGTTTTGTATTGATTTGGCTCACAATTTTTAGTTGAACCATTCATTTGTTTACCTTTTTTTGGCACTGCTGGATTTGGCTTATCGCTCCGCGATTATAAGGATAAGGATTTTTCGACGGTGGGTTTAGCGACAATCTCCGCTGCCATTGTTTATTCTTCTAAAATAATAACACTTTGCTTTATGGAATTTGATTGTGTGTTGATAATTAAATGATTTATCTTTTCGTTAAAATTTTCGTCGATAAAGTGGACGGTGAACGGAAAAAAAGTGGACGGAATGTGGACGGAGTGGACGTAAAGTGGGTAGATAGAATGTGGCTTCTCGTACAACGGCTGTTCAATTTACTAATAAAGCTATGTACATCAATCCCACCCCCGGTGGTGATGGGGTCTGTGGTGGGGGGCGAGGACTGAGGAGTGGACTAGAACATACTTTCCCTACTAGAACTAGAACCATCTTTCCCTACTTCTGCCTAGTCTTAAATGTCTTGTCTGTCTAGTCTTATATAGTTTTGGCTGCATAGTCTTATTATTTCTTTTATATATTCAATTAAAACTAGTTTAATGTAGACTAAGAAGCTTGTTTTTCTTTTTATCAGACTTAAGCCACCCTGTCACCATTTTAAGCTTGTTAAAGTTTAGATTGCATGTGGAAGAACAAAATTCCATTCATTATTACTAGCCAGTAAATATCATTCGAAAAAATCCCAAAAATTTCAACATAAATATTCTTATTAATTTGCCGCAGGCGGTCTTAACAAAAATTGGTTGATAGGTCGATCAGAATGTGGGTTTGTAAATTGCCGTATTTTTTCTTTATAAGGAACGACATTCTCCAATTTCTATCCGCATAGCGAAAATAGAGATTTTTCTTTCTAATTTCGAATTAATTCGATTTTAATTGCGACTCACGAACACCTCTGACACCGTTTTTAGCCACCGCAATTAAGACGAAATATTTAATTCAATCACAATTTCAAAATTACATATAAATAAAGATATTTCCATGCATCAAATTGTAATTTAAGTTTCTTAACACTTTTTCAATATAAGAAATATTCGCTTGGCCTAGGTTAGTATTTTGTGTGTCTCCGTCTGTTTTGTTCCATATAGATTACATAACACTTGCTCAATCATACATTATGTATTTTTGTTGTAACAACTTCTTAAAAGTGTAGGCATAATGTTATTACACTTGACATACTGGGACAAATTTTAAATATGATAAATTATTTTGATATTATAATTTTGTTTAACATATATTCCTTTTACAAAAATTAATGCTATTGATCTTATCTTAACTGCTTGCCGATTAAAATATATATTATGATCTAAATTACACAAGCTATACAGACAAGACTATATATAAACAAAAGAATCAAGAAATTACTATTTTCCCTAATTCACTCATGACTTCACTCATGTAACATAAATAAATATAATTACAAGTACGATTTGATTTCCTGCACTTTTGTGCAATGATTGACCATCTGGGTTGCTAAAAAATACTATAACTTGATAAATATTAATAATAATGAACATTCATACACGCGTTTCGTCCGTTTAGCTTTACAACTTACTCCTTGAGTGTTCGGAGTAGAAATGAGTTTACATTATCATATATATATATATATATATATATATATATATATATATATATATATATATATATATATATTATATAAATATACATATATATATATATATATATATATATATATATATATATATAGAGTGAAGCCATCAGATATCTTTTATATATTCAATATTATATTTATTATATTTATCTATCAATAGTATTAGCAAGTACTAGACCACGTGCTTGCTATACTAGCGGGTAATATAAAATTGAGAGAAATTCACTTCGTCAATTTTTCCTCAAAAGTTTTTGGTCTCAAAGGTTTAATCTAGGCTAGACATTTTCCGAAGTAGTCTGACTGTGTACACTAGACTGAGTCTTCTAGGTTTCTTCTAAACTAAATATCTAATCTAATCTGAGTGTATAATCTAATCTGATTATATAGACTAGACTCACATTTAATAATCTTATCTGAGTGTGTAGACTAGGTTTCATCTTCAAACTTTCATCTGCTCTATATTTTGAAAATTCATTCTGAGTTTATAAATTAGACTTGGTATTCAGGATTTTATCTAGACTTGATTTTTGTTAATCTAGTCTGAGGGTGCATATAGGACCGTCTCAGGTGACACTATTCTTGTTATTGCGGGAATAGCTCCTATAAAACTTCTTGTTGAGGAGAGAGACACGCTTCATAAAGAAAGGAGCTATGAAAACAAAAATGAACTTAGAAAAAAGGCAAGGATCCAAATGCTCGAAAGTTGGCAAGAGTACTGGGAAGCCTCAGAGAGGGGTGAGTGGACGAGACTCCTGATTCCAAAATTGGATCCATGGGTCACGAGAAGGCACGGACAAGTTACCTACTACCTGACGCAGGCACTTAGTGGCCACGGGTGCTTCAAAGACTACCTGCACAGTATTGGGCGCGAAGCAGACAACCAGTGCGTTTTTTGTGATAAGACAGATGGGACAGGTGGTCTTTAGAGAGGGACATATACACTTCAAAAACAAAAAGAATTTTATAAACTAGCACACTTACGGAAACAATACTTAGGAGTGAAGATGACTGGTCTGCAACAGAAATGATGATAAGGGACATGCTAAGCATGAAAGAACAGGATGAACAGACAAAACAACATAGACAACGAAAACTGAAAACAACCTGAACCTCTAATCACCTTCCGTAGATGGGGGATGTAAGGACATCAAGAAAGGTCAAAGTCAACGCCATCTTGAAAATATGCGAAAAGCGGTTCCAAGATACCCGTAAGTTTCCAGGGGGAGGGCACTTGTCAAGTTAACTGAATGTGCTTGCTACGTCGCTCATACAAAAAAAAGTCTGAGGGTGTAGACTGGTGAAGACAAGACTTGGTTTTCAAGATATCATGTAGACTAGACTCTTAATAATCCAGAGAGATTGTGTAAACTAGAGTTGATCATCTAGACTAGTGTTTCCGTAATTAGGGGTTAATTTGTTAGGGGTACGCACTGCACCGGGCTTTAGCTACGCCGTTACTTTGATTCCGTGCATCCCCCACTCCATGGCAAGAGACTGTTGTTTTGGCCTTAGTATTCTTGGTTTTTGTGTGATTTTTATAATAAGAAAGGTTTGTTATGGCTTTAAAAGTGCCGTTGATTTTGATAATTCATACTAAATATAATTTTAATCCCTAACATTCAAGATATGGTTATGGATCGCTGGTTAAAATCTGAAACATTTAAACCGAAATAAAGCATAGACTATTGTAACCAGTTGTAATCATTCAGAAAATAATGAAATTAATGTGAGTGAACCTTCAATTCTAAGAAACCTGCTATGCAAAAAGCAAGGGAGACTACCAAGTATGACAAAGAATAACTTAACATTGGATTCTCTCGGAGTGTAGATGAAAAATAGCCTATAATTAAAATGTCTATTCCACTTTCTGTTATTTGTTTAGAAAATCTAACGACTGAAAGATTTTGAGACAAGCCATCAGTACAAAGATTGGAAATAACCAATCTATTTTTATAGAAACAAACTTATAATAATATCAAAATGTATAGCAGCGGAGACTATTGGGCAAATTTTAATCAAGCCTGCGGCCAAGATAATGTATGTCATTATGCATTACAAATCAATTAGTCCACTGATATTGCGAAAAGATAAAAAAATCATGACTGAAACTTTTTTCAAGTTATACAGGGTGTCCTGTGGCAAATTTCCGATTTTTAAGTGTAATAACGCGAAATGAGATTGTGCAACAATTTTCGGTGCGCGCGCATGAAGCACGCCATGTTTTGGGAAATCAGTTGGTATGCAACGGTTCACGGGTGAGGACATATATGTAGTACTTACTATCTATAGTGCGTCTCTGGTGGCAAAAGTTCCGAAATAAAAACGAGAAAGCAAACATAATGCTGTACCGTAGTACCGCTGAACAGATTAATAGCTGGTACGCTTGCACCAACTACCAACCAATCCGAAGCAGTAAATTTGACTCCACAATTAAGATGTGGTGTGGAGGTGTGCTTAACCTAATTTTAGTGTTTTTCCACATATATGTTTTTTTCTTGTTCTATTCTGTGTTATTATAAATCCATATATCTAGTTTAAAGTATGTCGACAAGTTGTTACTTTTGTTTACCGATACAATTCCCGCGATCCAAGATAAGTCTTCATAAGTAAGTATTGAAATTATTGTATTGTAGATGTTATTCCAAAAATTGATCGAATGATCTTATCAAAGGTTTCCTAATGATTTAATGCCAAACTACATGGCGGAAGAATGGTTCTGAAAAGGGAGACAGTGGCAATAGTATCAGTCCCTAACCCACCATATGTAGTAGTTGATGATTTTATTAAACTTCATCTACGTGTGTAACAACATCAGAGGTTGATATTTCCCCAACAGAACCTGTCATAGAGATGCTAACAAAAGCACTAGTATGATAAGAGGAAAAAGAACAAAGTATGAGTTATTACACTAGTTTGTATGGGGTAGCTATGAGCAAGTACTCAGGTCTACCAATATATGATCGTATGGTACATACTTCTGTGATATGTCTGATGGTTTGGATTTCTCCGCAGTCACAGAGAGGGGATGATTGCTTGTCCCATTTGTGTAGAGAGTATGTACAGCTGCCATGTTGAGTTCTGATTCTGTTAAGTGTGGACCATGTTTTGGTCACAAGTCCACACCAGGTGGCTTTAGGTTGATGCACGGTATGTTGTTGTATTGTTGTGCAGTCCACTCTTGAGTCCATACATTGGTGAGGTTGAGGAAAACATACTATGCACTATGCAGGAAAACATACAATGCACTTTTAACAAATTCTCAGGAATTATACTTGTAGGGGATTTCAACACCAACTTTAATCTCATCTCGAAAACTTCTTCCAACCTTAAAATCACCTATTATCGTTCGGGCTTGTGGAACGGGTTCAGGAACATACCCGTGTACAACAGGCACGTCTAAAACGTTAATTGACAACGTATTTACTCATCTCTCTGAACCATTGTCGATAGAGGTAGACGACACCAGTGTTTCAGACCATAAATTCATATTACTAAGCAAATCGATTAAAGATAAGAAATTACCAATTTACAAATTCCAGAAAAATTTCTCTGAAAATAATAAACGAAAATTTCGATCGATGCTTATGGATAAAACATGGGAGGAGATGAACAGAAAAACAGCTTTCGAAAACAAAACTAAATGCTTCCTTCAGACAATACAACATCTCTTCTTTACATCGTTCCCACTAAGAAAAATAAAACAATATACAAATACTTGGGTCTCAAATGAAATTATTTTATCAAGTAAGAACCTAAAAGATTTATTTGTTTTGCAAAAAAAAATTCACATTTTAAGAGTTAAAGTATTGTTTAAAAAAAAGTATACAGAATAGGTTAATCTTACAAACAAAGAGAAATTTCTTTAAGAGGAGGATGGAACGAGGGTCTAACCTCCAGAAGGCGGTATGGCAAACAATTAATGAATTAAATAATAAAACCATTTCTGAAGTTAACTGGAAAATCAGGGTCAATGAGTGCGATATAGAAAATCCGAAACAAATACCGGATGCCTTCAATGATTTCTTCAAAAATTTGGCAGATTTTCCACCGGCAGTTATAACTAATGATCATAGCTGGTTCAACGACAAATCTATGTTTCTTGAAAACTACACAGTCACGGATATGTTTTCATAAATTTTTCATAAACTGAAGAATAAATCCAGTTGCGGACAAGATTTACTCCAATGCCATATTATAAAAGAATTTAGTCATCTTCTAGTCCTCCCTATTACAGAGTTAATAAATTGTTCATTTAATAGTGAGATATATTCAGCTATTCTCAAAAGATCTATAATTGTGCCAGTACACAAAAAAGGAGACAAAACAAATCTGATCAACTATCGACCAATATCCTTAGTATCCGTAGTAGCCAAAATCCTGGAATACAGCATGGAGCGGAGACTAATACAATTCATCGCTAAACACAATATAATCCCACAAGAACAACATGGATTTAGAAAATACAAATCCACGACGGCCATCCTTTCGTTCTATAATAAGGTCCTTAATGAGATAGACACAGGAAGATCTCCGGTCGGGATTTTTTGCGACTTGTCGAAGGCATTCGACTGTGTGTCTTATGAGATATTGTTGGACAAGCTACACAATTATGGTATCAGAAGGAAGGTGGGAAGATGGTTCCAATCACACCTACATAATAGACAATGCTATGTCGAAATACAACTTCTGAATGAGTGCGTCGTATCGAAACTTGCGTATATTAACACAGGTGTTCCAGAGGGCAGCGTACTTTTTTCAGCGACTCTTTTCTCCATATACATAGCAGACCTCATCCATTACGTAAGTGGTAAACAGTGCATCCTATATGCGGATGATGCAAGTTTCTTAATTTCCCAGAGTTCATTAATCGACACTGAAATCGAAGCGAATGCACTGATGGTAAAAGTGTTCAATTGGTTCCCCGCAAATAATTTGTTCTTAAATATAATAAAGTTAAAATATATAATTTTCCAAACCCCTAGAAAGAGGTCAGCAGAAAACCTATCCTTGGCAATTGGCAAAGACTTTATCGACAAGAGTTAAGAGATATCATAGTAAGAATTCCTCACATGAAATATCACGACAGAGTCAATTGTAAAAAAAAATTAATCGTAAGATCTATGTGCTTCGTATGCTCAAGAATATTGTCAATTGTGCGGTGCTAATTCACTTCTATTTTGCGAAGATACATTCCTTGATTGCATACGGAATCATTATATGGGCCGCTTCCCCCCACATGGAAAGAGTATTAAAGACTCAAAAAGGGCTACACGATGCCTAGTGGGAATTAGTAGGAGAACCTCTTGCAAATCGTACTATCGTCCTTAAAGGCACCCAAAATTCATTTGTCTTTTTTTGTATTGCCTGCATTGACAAGGAATCCTTGTGACATTTAATAAATGCATTGTATAGCCGATCATACAACGACATTATTGTATCGACACGAACAACACTATAATAATATTTAGATGAGTTCAATCAACCAATCAATCAAATCAATTTTATTGTAACTAAGATATACCGAAGTAGGTACATATTAAAACATGTCACAATTACAAAAATTAAAATGTTAAATTCTAGCTACATATTAAAAGTTCTACAAAACAATTGAGTATAATCAATTATGCCAAATAATAAAATATACATATCACAGGTGTATTTTGCTTGAGGTAAATTCTTCAACACTGTGACAGGCTTTGTCGGTTAAAATATCTTTCAGTTTTCTTCTAAAAGCTTTGGTGTTTTCTTGCTTTAAGTTAGATGGGATACAATTATGTATTAATTTTCCTATCCTGATTGGGGCTTTGCTACATAATGTGAGGTTTGATCTATGTGTGATCAAATTTGTTCCGTACCTTGTGTTGTGGTTGTGTATGTCATGCCCAGTCGAAAACTCATTTTTGTTTTTGTGAATATAACAAGCTAATTACCATATATATATATATATATATATATATATATATATATATATATATATATATATATATATATGGTAATTAGCTTGTTATATACATATATATATATATATATATATATATATATATATATATATATATATATATATATGGTAATTAGCTTGTTATATTCACAAAAACAAAAATGAGTTTTCGACTGGGCATGACATACACAACCACAACACAAGGTACGGAACAAATTTGATCACACATAGATATCCCATCTAACTTAAAGCAAGAAAACACCAAAGCTTTTAGAAGAAAACTGAAAGATATTTTAACCGACAAAGCCTGTTACAGTGTTGAAGAATTTACCTCCAGCAAAATACACCTGTGATATGTATATTTTATTATTTGGCATAATTGATTATACTCAATTGTTTTGTAGAACTTTTAATATGTAGCTAGAATTTAACATTTTAATTTTTGTAATTGTGACATGTTTTAATATGTACTTCGGTATATCTTAGTTACAATAAAATTGATTTGATTGATTGGTTGATTGAACTCATCTAAATATTATTATAGTGTTGTTCGTGTCGATACAATAATGTCGTTGTATGGTCGGCTATACAATGCATTTATTAAATGTCACAAGGATTCCTTGTCAATGCAGACAATACAAAAAAAGACAAATGAATTTTGGGTGCCTTTAAGGACTGAGCACAAAAATAATCCAAAAGAGCTGGAACCTCTCACACTGTTAAAAATCGAGGAACTTTGTCAGCTTGGGACTAAGAAAAGCGCTCGTCTCCTTAATTTCTTCGTGAAGGTGAGTATTCTGAGCGTATTTTGTTGAATGCTTAAAATGGTTTTATATTATTTGCATATTTTTTAAGTATGGTCTTATTTGGATGTTTTTAAAGTATGGTTTCTGCTTTCGCATGTATGAACATTGGTAATGAAAATTGAACTATTTTTTGTATTTGGTGAATGTAGCTACCTGCACGACAACCTCCAGCCACACATGAAGCTGATCTCACCGTGCTTCCCAAAGCCGAGGGTATCAGTGATAATAATAATAAATCTTCTGTATCTACAACAGCTCCGACACCAAAACAGGACGCTTTGAAATCTGAAAGTTCAGTACTTGAAGCCGAATTAAATGCTACCGTAAAAAAGCGAGATGCTGGACTTGGAAAAGACGGAATTGCGAAGAAAATAAAAAAATTAAGGCATGATACTGATGTGAAGAATAAGGAATTAAAGAACAAAATAGTCCGTGCAAAGAACATGCGAAAATTTAGAGCAAAACAAAAAGCTGAAATTTTGAGACTGAAATTCGCTCATCCCAACGTGCAATCCTCGTTTATAAGGACACAGCCAGGACGCCCTTCACTTGAAGAAAACCAGTCAGGCCTTCTTCAAGTAATTTGCGATATAGCAACACATGGAAGTTCAGCTGCTGATCGACGCAGATCTTGAGAACTTGTAAGACTCTTGATGAATTGCATGCACGGCTTGTTGAAGATGGATATTTGATCTCACGAACCTCTACATACCGCAGGCTGATGCCAAAGTATTCTGAATCCTTAGAGGGCAAGCGCCATATCACAACTGTACCTGTGAGACTGTGTCGAGCCCAAACAGATAGACACCGAGATCACGTCGATCAACATTTCTGTAAGGCTACTGTTAACGGCCTTGAGGAACTTTCATCTTTACTTGGACCTGAACAGGTAGTGTTTATTTCTCAAGATGATAAAGCAAAAGTACCAATTGGAAAAACGGCTGCAAAAGTACAGGCTCCTGTTTTAATGCATCTGAATTATAAAGTGCTCCTCGATGACCACGATTTTGCTGTTGGAGAACGCCATCAACTGATTCCTTCGGTATATGCTGGTATCATAATCAAAGAGAACTGCATGGGTAGGAAAGAAGCTGTTACATACTCTGGTCCAACCTATATAGTAATCCGCAGTGGAAAACATAGCAGTTCGACAGCAACAACTCACGCCAAAGACCTCATCAAACTGCTAACATTAGATGATTTTAAAAATCTGACCTTAGGAAAAGATGGAAAAGTCAAGCCTGTGATGATTTTATCCGTGGATGGAGAACCGGATGAAAATCCACGTTACAAAAAGGTGATATCTAACTGTATATCCCACTTTAAAAAGTTTGATTTGGATGGGCTGTTCGTGTTAACGAATGCACCCGGTCGATCGGCTTACAACCGAGTTGAGCGAAGAATGGCACCCTTGAGCCGTGAGCTAGCCACGGTAGTCCATATGAACACTACCGATCCCATCTCGATTCTCAAGGAAAAACCATCGATAACGAGCTAGAATTGAAAAACTTTCAGCTTACAGGTAAAATTGATACCATTTACCATTTATATATATATATATATATATATATATATATATATATATATATATGTATATATATATAAATATATATATATATATAAATACATATATATATATATATATATATATATATATATATATATATATATATATGTATATATATACTAAATTATTATCAGGCGAAACATTGGCTGAGATTTGGTCCCAGGTGGTTATTGACGGCCACAACGTGATAGCAGAATATGTGCCTCCTGGGGAAGTCTTTCCGGAAACCGCAGAAGTTTGTGACACCTGGTATGCAAATCACGTTCGTGAAAGTCAATATTTTCTTCAAATAACGAAGTGCGCCGATGATTCCTGTTGCGCTCCACGCCGCAGTGCACTTAGAAATATTCTAAACCAAGGATTTTTGCCGCCACCTTTTCCAATGTCACAAAACGCTTTCCGTATACCAAATCCAGATAAAGTCGGAAAGGAAATTTTTCCATCATTGTTTGTGGGACAGTGTATAACACTACGTCCGGATCTCTCACAGGGTAGAGAAATACCCTACGATTCATATTGTCCATCTATTAAAGATGACATCACCGGAAGGACGTGCTCAATTTGTGGAATTTATTTTGCCTCAAAAACTTCCATGAACAACCATCGCAAAAACGTGCATGGTCGTGCAGTGGACGTGTCTCGCGTGAGACCTCTACGGATTCTCTCCAGGAGACCACAGGAGGTCTTGTGTGTCGTGGAGGAAAGCGTGGAGTGGATAGACGTCGAGGCCGTTGATGAGGAGAATGTAATCACGTCTGAGGAAACTCCTGATGCTACCGCCCCCGTGATCTACGATGTGTCCGAGTGGATTGATGCTGGGAACGTGTTCGTTGAAGATGAAAAATAAATGTGAATAAAAGAAAAAAAGACTTTCGTTTTTGTATAATTCTGTTGTTCTGTTGTTTTCGTATAATTCCTGTTGCAATATGTTTCTACATGGGATATGGGCGCACTCTTGTTATCACGTTGCAAGCGCCGTAGTAATAAAGTCAAAAATAAATCTTTTTTTTTAACTTTTGTTTGTAAAAATATATTTAAAACCATATTTATGAATTACTACGTGAAAACTGGGGGGTGGGGAGGAACACCCCCCTCTGGCATATACTACGGGTGGTCACCGACGAGGGGGAGAGGGGGTAAAAAAATGTAAAAAATGGGTCGCGTAGTATGGGTACGGTCCCTTATAAGGTTTCATGGAAGTTTTTGACGATTAATCCTGTGAGTGGAAGTATGACTTAAATTCAATTGTTGAGCTAGTCTCCAAATTGAAGCAGTAGGTTCGTCTTGGTCTGCATTTCTGATGTTATTTATAACATTCTCATTGTTAATACGAGGCCTTACTTTTGTCGATAACGATAATGATTTTGACGTTAATTTTAATTTCTAAAGCAATCAACTGACTGTAATACTTGCCTTCCCTTAAACTGGTTTATGTTAAATACAGCTATAGGAAAACGTTGCATAATATATTCTGCATATAGTCCGCATACTTTGCATATTCATATTCTTAAATGCTAACGTCGATACCGTATTGCCATTCAACATTTTATTGTTGTCATGACAACGATAAAATTGTTGACTCGTGCGTCAAAATTTTGTTTAGAATATTGTGTTTAATTAATTTGTATATTATTAATATTTAATGGATATGTCCAAAGAATTATTGTTGATGATTGTGACGCAATTACGGAAAGAATACTCCCGCAGAAACCAAGAGATTTATACAAAAAAATGTATTATAAGTCACTAGACAAATGAACTTTTTAATAACTTTAAAATTATTCAAAAGTATCCATAATAAACCACTGTACCTACTACTGAAGAAACCTTCTTCTTTCGAATAGGCCTACTTTGGACCACGCTTGTTCAACTGTTGGACTTTGACCTTTGCCGAGTATTGTCGCATCTTCTGCCAGTGTAACTCTCTCTTCTGTCCAGGGGGTACCTTTCCTTCGAGGTTTTTTCTGAAATCCACGGACTTCCTTTAGGGTGCGTCTCACAGACTGTCTGTTTTTGAGATCTGTTATTCCCAGTTCTTTAATATCCTTCTCGGTCTCTGTCAACCAAGTGGTACGAAGCTTTTTGTTTTGCCAGAAGGTGAACAGACGGTTGGTTAGTCGGTTTGGAGGCAATCTTGCAATGTGGCCATAGAAAGCTACCCTTCTTTTCCTTGCACAGTCAGAGAGCATCTCAATATGTTCGTAGAGCTCAGAGTTATGCCGTCTTCGGAATTCCCCATCTTCTTTTACCGGGCCTAGGATCTTCCTGAGGATTCTCTTCTCTCTGATTTCCAATTTCTCTATTAGACCCCTTCGGTTCAAGGAAAGACACTCCATGGCATATAGGGCTTCTGGTCGTAAGACTGATGTGTAGTGCTTAAGTTTCAGGTTGCGTGACAGGCATTTCCTATTGCAAGTGTTCTTAGTCAGCCGATAGGCTAGTTCTAACTTGCTGACTCTCTTGGATAATGATGCTCTTTCTGATAAGTTGGGTTCAATCCACTCGCCGAGATACTTAAATTTCTCAGTCCTCTTGATGTTTTCCTGTTCTAGTAACATCTCTCGGTTTGCTTCTCTAATGTTGGTGAAGAAATCTGTTTTCTCCAGCGACACTTGAAGACCCACTTTGGCAGCCTGTTTTCTGAGACAGTTTACCTACATTGTTGCCATCTCAAGAGAATCAGCAAACAGTGCCATGTCATCTGCAAAGGCCAGGCAATCTACAACCAGTCCATCGTTCTTACGTCCCAGGTAGATACCACCCCGAGCACCCAAATTGTTCAGTTCCTTGCGCCATTCTCTCATAACCTTTTCAAGGACACAGTTTAAGAGAAGTGGGGAAAGTCTATCTCCTTGTCTCACTCCAGTTTTTATTTCGAAGCTTTCTGAAATCTCGCCTCTAAATTTAACCTTGGAATGGGTGTTGGTCAAAGTTTCTAGGATTAGTCTGCGGGTTTTGTTGTCTAGTGCTAACTTTCCACAGTTCAGCAACGATAGAGTCCTCTCCAGCTGCCTTATTATTCTTAAGAAGTTGAATGATCTGGCCAACTTCTTCCAATGAAGGGGGAAGCGAGTCCGGGTTTGGTGTGGTTTGTTTATAGTCAAAGTTTTCGCTGGGTGGGTCACAGTTGAGTAGATTTTTAAAGTACTGAGCCAAAAGGTGGCAGTTGTCCTTGTCGTTACAAGCCAGTTTGCCTTGTGAGTCTCTGAAGTGGAGGCTTGGCGGAGCGTATTTTCTGAGTACCTGCTTAAAGGTTCCAAAGAAATCTCTGGAATTATTCTTAGCAAAACTCTCTTCGATTTGGGTTACTTGGTTTTGTGTGAAGGTTCGTTTGGTTCCTCGAATTATTTTGGCTGTAACCTTTCTTTGTTCCAAAAATGTATGCCAATTTTCAATTATGAAGAAACCTTCTGTTTTATTAATCTGTATCCAATGAATTAAACATGACTTTATAAGGGAAAATTGTATAAAATTAATTATATATCACGCGAATTACGAGAATGTGAATACCTCGCGCAATTTCCTATAGTAAACGGTTACCCTCGATAATTAACATCACCATAATTTGCTTGATACTCACCATAATTTGCTTGATACATAAATAGCTATTATTCACATTGCCACATTGTTTAATATAACGTGAGTCCCAAAACTCTTGGAATCCACTTCTGTCATGAATTTATAGAGGCAGGCCATTTCCAGGCGTCTAGCATTACGAAAATAAATTTCCACAATAAATGTTTTCTGCTCTTTTGTAAACATTTTCAAATCAAATAAATTAAGTAAGACCGATAGAAACGTATATTAACAACTACTGACAGCTACTTAAAAATGACATTTGATAATTTATTTAATTTTGTTTGTGTGAATTAAGAAATGACCTGTTGCCCCAGCATCTATTACTCATATTACCTAAAGTGTTAGGTATAGTTGCCATATTTTTTTGTTAAATCTTATTGACATTTAACAAACGTTAAGACAAATTGTCAACATGACAGACACCAGTAAAACATTAAAGGATATTAGGCATCCATAACTTCCTATGGGAATTATGAATGAATATCTTTACAGTTTCCGTAACTAAAGGTATATAACCGTTATTTGTATTTCATTTATCAAACTTTCCTGAATGAATTTAGACAATAATTAATGTTTTTAACTTTATTTACTCCATTTTAATTTACTTTTCTCGAATTAACTGCTATTTTTTATCCAGTTGTTTTCACAAAAACAATAAATTATTATTAATCCACTTATTTAGTGTCTTGTTACGCGATAAATGTAGTATTTACAATTCTCCAATCACAATAAAATAGATGAAATTTATGATAAAGATAAATTGGATGATATCATACAGTTGTAATAAAAAAAAATAGTTTAAATACGTCCAACTTTCTTATTTGTACATAAACAAAATATTTAATATGTCATTTGGGTTAGCTTAAAATATGTAGATTGCTCCTTTAAAAAGAAAATTCATTCAACTTTCTATCTATTTATGTTAAGTTTACTTTAGCACAAATATATATTTTTAAATAATCATTTTGAAAAACCTAACCAAAGTCGAAACGGTTTGTGAAGTGGAAACAAAGGACCTGCATTAAAGGGGTTGATTAGATAATATACTATATCCATAAGTAGTATACCAAATGCATCCTATATGTTGTCAATATTCACTCTTGCCAACACACACGTATTTGTCTAATCTAACCCAAATAGCAAAGTCTACCTAGTCTTGCCGCTCTAGTCTTGTCTGTCTAGTCTTGTCTGTCTAGTATTGTCTGTCTAGTCTTGTCTGCCTAGTCTTGTCTGTATAGTCGTGTCTGTCTAGTCTTGTATGTCTAGTCTTGTATGTCTAGTCGTTTCTTTTTTTTAATTAAATTTTGTTTTTATTTGCAAATAAAGACATATTAAAAAAAAAACGTATACGGTCAGGGGACCCCCGTAAGGAACGAAGCTCCTCGCGCATTTAACAGAATCGAACAACTTCTTTTTTTGAATTATTATTAAAATAATGAAAGTGCACGCAAATATTTTGATTGAATGTTCTGGAAAATATGAATAAACAATCTAAATCTCCATATTCAAACTCAGTACAAAGTACCAACTTATTACAGCTGAACACAGCTTGAATATATAAATATATTAAACCTTTCCTAATCTCTCTAAGTCTTAAGTCTTTTTAGGACTATTTAGGACGATTTCTACTAATCACTACAAGTACGAATCACTACGAATCACTATAAAGTATTTCTCTTGCACTAGCTTTGACATTTAAGTAAGGTGATTTATAAAGTTGCTGTCAAGCATCAAGAAATGATGCATATATTTGAAGAAGTAAAATTCTTATAAGAGATTCAAGACCCGTTTCGAGATTTATCTCTCATCAGTGCAGCTTTGCTTTTATTGATCTCTAAAAGCGTCTGCAGATGGCTACTTACTTAAGTTATCGGAAAGACATGACCTTAAAAACAATGTTATTTTTATGGTTTTTGTTGACTGCCAGTAAGGTGGATTGAAAGCTATTAAATAACTGACAAATTTCACATGAAATTTGTTTTGGTAGTGCTAAAAAGACTCAGTAATTGGTATAGAGCTCCGGAAAGGTTGAATATATTTATATATTCAGGCTGTGTTCCGAATGTTTCAAGTTTTTATGATTATCTATAACGTAGGAAGGTTTTACCAATTCTACCTTTATTTTTTTTTTATTTTTCCTCTGTCGATACTCTTTTTGACCCTGAGCTTGTGATTTCACTATTGCCTCTCTATATGTATATAAATGTAGTGTAAAAAATGTAATGTAATGTAGTGTAAAAAAAAAAATAGCAAACACTGTAATCACATGTACGATAAATCTATGTAAACAGTAAACCATTGCTTCAAATTATAATATTTTAAGAACTTACTTTTCTGAATCAGTATTTTGTATAATTCCTTTTTTTCCTTTTTTCTCTGTCGATACTCTTTTTGACGCTAAGCTTGTGATTTCATTATTGTCTCTGTAAAATGTAAATGTCATAGTGATATAGTGAAATCTGTTAGATTGTGTAAAACCGAGTTATTGCATGATCTGCCGACAGTTCGTGTATTATATTTGATCTATTTGAAATACTTGATACGACTAGCTAGTTCGTGAAACCATCTGAAATATGTTTCTTTATTTATCTCTTTATTAATAGGTCTGATAATTAAGACACGTAGCTTTATACTATCAGTTGACAGCACTTAGATATTTCTAGAAACGTCGAATCAGTAAGTAAGATAATGTAAATCCCAGTTAAGCAAGTTCCTCATAAAATTTCATGAGCTGAGCTGGCATGAGATTTCATGAGCTACACGAATTAGATGAACTACTCGAACTGCCAACAGATCATGCAATGGCTCAGTTCTAAACAATTTGACTGATCACTATATGACTACGACATATATAAATATAGTAAATATCAATCACTCAAATTACATGTAGGACAAACATGTGTAAACAGTTAGCAATTGCTTCAAATTGTACAGTTTGATTTTTATAAACTTACTTTTTTCAATATTTTGTATCATTTCTTGCCTTTTATTTCTCAAAATCTAATTAAAATAATGAGTATAATATAAATAATATATCTCTCCCATGATTTAAAACAACAACAAAAAATACGTTTGAACTTTTTTTGTTCTTGTTTAGTTTTAAGGTTATAAACCGGCCACGCTCGTCTGTCACTCTGCCAAAGAAACACAGAGAGCACGCATTATAGAAATATACACTGCGAGAAAAAAAAAAAAGAAAGAGAGAGAGAGAGAGCGCGGTATAGAAATATACACTGAGAGATAGAGATAGACATATATCGTAACGACAGCCGTGTAACAATTGGTGTGTAACGTTTTCTGCTGAATCGCTCCTACCGAGACCTCCCTAAAGGAACTTCGTTCCAGAAACATTCCTTACGCATCGCACTTTACACTGGAATCCGCTCTCGCAATTCTTCAGTGTAAGGGCTGTCCGTTATACTTCTTGCTGTCTTTCTCTTTGGTTTCAATAAGCTTCCGAACGACGGTAAATACTTCTTTCCATGACTTCTCCGATCCTGTTAGCCCCTCCATCATGTTGTACGCATTTAACGTCCTTCCAGTGGTAAGCACGAAGTTCTTTCTGTCTTCTGTCCAGTTCGAGCAATCAAAAAGCGTGTGGTTTACATCGCCCTACCTCCCCGCAGTAATTACATTCGTTCGTCTCTGCTCTCCTGCGATCATACAGGTGTTTCCTGAAATAACCGTGGCCAGACGAAGCTTGAGTTAAATAATAGTGTGTATCACCGTAGTTCGTCCTTGTCCATTTTTCTATATCTGGAATTAAGAACCAAGTCCAGTGGGACAAGTTTTTTTTTATTTTTAAGCATTATTCCATTTTTCTTGCCATCTCTTCATCAAATTTTCTCTGACTTTTACCTTTTCGATCCCGTTATACTTTTCCTGTCTTTCTTTGATTTGGAGTTCTACCGGAGGAATTTCTGCTATAACTCGCACCCCTTCCGCTGATATTGTCCTGTATGCGCAGCATGCTCTGATACACAGACAACGCACGATTCTAGTAAGGCTCAGAATTATTGTTTTAGTTTCTGTAACAATATGCCAGGCTGGTGCTCCATACAATAATTGGGACTGGACCACGCTAAGAAGTAGTTTTCGTTTGGATCCTTTGGGTCTGCCGATATTTAGCAGAAGACTAGCGTGAGCATTTGCCGTCTTTACCGCCTTCTGGGTAATTTTGTTCAAGTGATGCACAAAGGATAACTTGGTGCCCACCCAGCCATAATCCCAGATATTTTACTGCTATAGTAGGGGTTACCGTAAAACCTTTTGCATTAAAAGGGATCGGTGATGTCGTTCGTTTGTGTGTTAAAAGTACTGCTTCAGATGTGCCAGCTGGATTTAGAAAACATTATAGTACGGTGGAGCACTTGGTGACGTTAAAATATATTGTGGAGAAGGAATTGATTAAGAAACAAGGGAAGCTTTAGGCTCTGTTTATAGATTTGAAGGCAGCTTACGACACCGTGGGGAGGGAGAGAATATGGGAATGTCTGAGAATTAAAGGTATAGCGCGGCAGTTAATCGAGAGAATCAGGGATTTATATCAGCATACCTGTTGCAGAGTGAAAGTAGGAGCGGAAGTTTCAGAAAGTTTTGAGGTTAGAATGGGGCTAAGGCAGGGTTGTCCGTTGAGTCCAATATTATTTAATCTGTACACGGCTGATTTAGAGAGTGTACTGAGCAAAGGTCAAGCTGGAGGGGTAGTAATTGGTAATAGGTTAAGTTTGGAGTTTGGCTTACGCGGACGACATTGTGATCTTAGCTAGTTCGAAAGGAGAAATGTCAGAGATGATCGATCGGGTGAAAAGATTTTTTAAAAAGAGGAAACTGGTAGTAAATGTGGAAAAGACTAAATGGATGGTGTTTCGAAAGAGAGCGGGTAATAGGAGTGCATCGTTTAAGTGGAGAAGCAGCATAATTGAGCAAGTTAGCAGCTTCAAATACCTTGGGTTTATGTTTGGGCAGGATGGGTCTGCTAAAGACCATGTGAAATATATTTGTAAAAAGGCGTGGGTGGCTGCAAACGGGCTATGGAATGTATGGAAGGAGTGCTTGAACAATAACTTTGCAGCGAAAATGGTAGTGTGGAAGGCATGTGTGAGAAGTATTCTTTTGTATGGAGCGGAAGTGTGGGGAGTGAGAGAGGAGGAGAGAATCGAGAGAGTGCAGCTGAAGTTTCTAAAAATGGCCCTCAAACTAGACAGGTCCACGCCGACATACATTGTGCTGCAACAAACAAATATGGTGAAAGTGTTTGCGCAAGCAGCTAGGAGGGTCGTCAAGTTTGAAAGGAAAGTGTATGGAATGGGCTATGAACGAATTGTAATAGAAGTATTGAGAGTTGTAAGAATGGAAGGTTTGGGTATTCATACGGTGACTAAATGGGGGAGTGAAAGGAAGAAGTTGTATGAAAGCTGCGGGTGGGCATACGGGGAAATTGCGAGAATGTTTGTGAGTGGAAGGAAGGTGGAAGAACTGGTATATAAAAGGTTAACCGAGGTGGAGCTGCAGAGTCGTCAGAGGATGATCGAGGGGAGTAATTTTCTACCTGAATATGGGAGCGTGCAAGTGTTCCAAAGGCTCCCGTTGTACCTTACAAGAGATAGACTTCCTCAAGCATTGATAGCACGGCACAGATGCGGGTCAGAGGAAAAGGGCAGGAGATACTGGATGGGCTCCCGTTTTAAACGATGTGAGATATGTGGGGAAGCTAGTGACGTGTGGGCGCATTGGGCTCAAAGCTGTGCAGGATGTCAGTGGAGCAGAGAGGAGAGTGTCGTAGTAGAAGACTGGGGCTCGTGTATGAGGGAGGAAGGAGCGGGATGGCCCTTGATGAAAAGAGTGGTGGATTTAAAAAAGAATAAAACTTTAGTTCTTTTACCATCTGGTGACGCGTGATTTTATTATTATTATTATTTGAGAGGAAATGTTGTTTTTGAGAGGATTTTTTTTTCTTTTTGTTTGTTTTCTTCTAGTTATTTATTATTTTTTGTTCTGTCTTAGCTTGGAGCGTGTATGTAATTATTTGGTTAACATAGTTGGTAGTACTGTTATGTGTAAAACTGTAGTTGTTTATGCCAGTAAAAGGAATCTATATATATACTGCTTTCGTCTTCTCTGGCGCCAGTTGAAGTTGCCGCTGCTTAAACCAGTTTTGCACTTTTTGTAGCCCCGTATTACCTGTATCCATTAGGATGGATTCTTCTTTTGCGGTTACCACCATCGCCACGTCGTTGGCGAATCCAATTAAGGTTATTCCCCTCGGCATTTCCGTTTTCAGCAGGTCGCCATAGAGTATGTTCCACAGGGTGGGAGCCAAGACTGATCCTTGTGGTACACCACTGTTTATCCTTATTTTTTTAATTTTTCCTTCTGCCTCTAGGATGAGCTCTCTTTTCGATAGATATGCCAATAAAATATTAGTAAGGCTATCCTCTATCTTCCTCTTTCTCAATTCATTTAATATTTTCTGCCACGAGGCACTATTGAATGCATTCTTCACATCTAGTGTTATTATGGCACACAGTCTCCTGTGTCGAGCTGAGTAGGCACCCGCTTCTATGGCAATTTTAATCTAAGTAAGTTCTTTTTGAAGTCTAGCTAATATTAATTTTTAATGTAATTTTCCCTCTACGTCCAAGAAGCAGATTGGTCTAAAAGCATTTTCTAAAGGCATTTTACTCTTCCTTAACAAAACAAGTTTGCTCGCTTCCACTCTGCTTGGAATTTCGCCTCGGCTGCCAGTTTATTATATACGGCTAATATTTAATCCGGTCTTTCCGCTTCAACTCGCTTTAGTAGTTCTTCTGGACTTTATCCTGGCCCTGGAGCTTCATTGTTTTTCAGTTTTTGGCAGGCTATCTGCAGTTCCACCGATGTGAAGTCCACAAAACAAGTGTCTTTATTACAAATAAAATTTACTTCTTCGTGGTCTGGTAAAAGGTGATCAACTACTTTTTCTACTGTTTCCATAGTCAGTTTCAATGACGGCGTGTTCCCTGTCAGCCTTTTCTTGATCGGTTTGTTGTCATCCCCCCAGACATCATTATCTATATTCTTACAGATAATTTTCCAGTGTTTTATTTTCGATGCTTTAATAGCGTTTCACAACATTTTCTTGCTCTTTGCATATTCGACCCATAGGAGCCGGTTAACTTCGGGTAAATTTCTTGCCGCGTTTCTGGTGTAGGTCCTTCTTCTTCGGATGAATGAACACATTCTTTGCGCAGTTCAGATATATCCTCCGTCCACCAGTATACCGATGCTCTTATGATTTGAGTATTACGTTTTGTGCATAGATTTATCGCATATTTTTGCAAGGGTATTGGAAAAGCCTCTTGCATATGTTGTGTCTTCATTTTGTTCTATCTCGTCTAATGCATATTGCAGTTTTTGTTAATCCATCTTGCTAACTTGCCATACCTTACTTGAATTTCTCCTTGAATTATGTGTCTGTTTCTTGGCTGAGATATCAAAAACAATAAAGTTGTGATCACTTAGAGATTCTTTTTCACTCACTTCCCATCCGTTAATACTTGTTCAAACGTCTTCAGTTGTTATTGTCGGGACTAAAATTGAGGAGTAGTCCTTTCTGTGAAACGTAGGTTTCTGTCCATCATTGAGAATAACTAAATTATTAGCTGCCACCCACTCTGTAATGATTTGGCCCCTTTTGTCCGAGAGATTCATACCACATTGCGGTGATTTTTGAAGTCGCCAGCCACAATAGATTAGTCTTGTCTGTCTAGTCTTGTCTCTCTAGTCTTGTCTTTCTAGCCTAATCTATCTAGTCTTGCCTGTCTAATCATCTCGGTCTAGTCTTCTCTGTCTAGTCTTGTCTGTCTAGTCTTATCTGTCTAGGCTTGTATATCTAAGTTTGTCTCTCTAGTCTAATCTGTCTAATCTTTTCTAGGCCCCGAAATGGAATGCGGAGCTTATGCGAAACCTGTGATGCGGTTTTTCAAAGAAAACGGAGGGGCGTCAGAGGCAACAAGCCAGTTTTCTGGTGAAATGAGCAGGTATCTGAAAAGCGTAAAACCTGTTTGCGTGAAAGGAGATGTATGGTAAATAATAATAGGCAAGCAAATGAGGAAGTGTGTGAAGAGTGCAGAAGGAGGTATAATCTGGCGCGCAGGGAATTTCGCAGTGCCATCCCGAACTCCAAGCAAGAAGCGTGGAGAGTCCTCTGCGAAAAGATGAATAAAAACATCTGTGGTAACGGCTATAAGCTCGTCACCAGGAAAATTGCGAAAAAGCTTCAGAGTGCAGTTGGCCGGTTGAAGTAGGGAAAAGCGCCGGGTCCTGATTGGGTTCCACCCGAAGCGTGCAAGGTGTTTGGGCATGTGTGCGAAGACATTTGCTTGAGCATGATGAATGAATTATTGATAAATGGCAGTTTCCACGTGGAGTGGAAGAGAGCGAGACTGGTGATGATTGAAAAAGAGCGAAAGGAAGGAGAGGAAGCCAAATACAGGCTAATCTGCCTACTGAATGGGATAGCGAAGATGTTTGAGAGTATGATCGGAGCTAAGATAAATGAGGATCTCGAGAGAGCAGAGGGTCTTCAAAGGAACAGTATAGGTTCAGAGGCGGCTGCACTACAGTGAACGCAATGTTGCGTGTGATAGAGAGAACAAGGTTAGCCAATACGGGTCCATGGCGTACCCATAGCTGCAGCGTGCTTGTAGCCCTGGACGTGAAAAATGCTTTCAATTCGGTCCCATGGGGCGAAACGGCTCCCTATCTTCGAAATATGGTGGGCAGCTGCTTGATTGAACGGGTGACTGTGGAAGGTAAAATCTTCAAAATGAGTGCGAGTGTTCCACAGGGTTCGGTTCTTAGGTAATTCTTAGGGTCGGAAAAGGGAACCTGGGCCTGGCAATTGGCAATTGATTTCGACTATCGATAAATGACCCTCACCTGGAAGTCACCTTGTCGCAGTGTGAGGGCTTAGTTTCGCAACATACCGTTGGACGTGACGACTGGAACAACTCCGGTCGGAACGTTCGGCGGAGGGCGAACAACCAAGAACTTCCAAACCCTTAATCCCAAGGTGCCATGCGACCCGTGCCGAAGGGACTGGTTGATGGCCAAGGGCAACCGGCCATCGCTTACGGAGCCCCTCTGATACCTGGCGACCTCAGAGGGTATCCAGCCTTACCACTATCAAGCGGGGCTCTGATGTGGTGGACCTGATATTAGGAGAAGGCTGCCACTCATCTTGGAATGTGACGCGAACGCCCACAACGAGATGTGGGGCAGCACGGACACTAATAAGAGAGGTGAGTACCTTTTAGAATACCTCATTAAAGAGAACTTAATTGTGTATAACGTCGGGAACACACAAACTTTTGTCACTAAGGCCAGAAATGAGGTACTGGATATTACGGTAGGTAGCGCTAACGTAAGTAAACTAATTAAAAAGTGGAGGGTATCAAGTGAACCCTCAATGTCAGATCATAGGATCATAGAGTTTGAGCTGGAAGGAGCGAGTGAGGAAGGCACCCTCATTCGAAACCTCAGAAAAACTGTGTGGCCTATGTTTAGTTTGCAACTAAAAGAAAACCAGGAGCAGGTGACAGTGCGGGGTAGTATCAAACACTACACCGTGCTGGAGCAGGCTTTAGGAGAAATAATTGTAGCAATAACCACGGCATTTGAATCCAGCTGCCCGGTAAAAACCGTGAAGCAGCATAAGGACGAAAAATGGTGGAACAAAAATTTGTCTACATTAAGAGCAAAAGTACGTAGGCTTTTCAACAAAGCCAAACAATACGGAAATTGGCTAGAATACTCCGAGGTGCTTACCACCTACAACAAAGAGATCAGAAGGGCAAAAAGGGAAAACTTTAGGACCTTCTGTGAAAACATAGAATCCACTCCGGTGGCAGCTAGACTGTACAAAGTACTAGCGAAGGATAGAGTGGAAATGACAACCACTCTCAAGAAACCGGATGGGACCTTCACGGAGGATGAAGAGCAAAGAGATCTCCTCCTACTGGAAACCCATTTTCCGGGATGTAGAAGATACAGGGAGACCGAGGGCTTGATGCAACCACGGAAACAAAGTCGGGCCGACTGGAGGAGGGCAGCGTCCATCTGTACGGATAACCGAATTAGATGGGCTATCGGCACTTTCCAGCCTTTTAAGGCCCCAGGTGTGGACGGACTAGTTCCTGCCTTCCTACAAAAGGGAGAGAGAGAGAGAACTAATGCCGTATCTTCTAAATATCTTTAGAAGTAGTTTAGCGCTCGGATATATACTGGAGCTATGGAGAAGGGCTAAGGTGGTATTTATACCGAAGGTGGGAAAGAAAAACATCACGCAACCGAAGTCATTTTGACCCATTAGTCTAACATCTTTTATGTTAAAGACAATGGAGAAGGTGATTGATAATTACCTTAGGACTACAGTGCTGGTAGGTACACCACTACACAAGAGTCAGCATGCTTACAGAGCAGGGAAATCCACAGAAACCGCCCTGTATCAGCTGACAAACGAAATAGAAGCAGCACTGGAGACAAAGGAAGTAGCGATATGTGCCTTCTTGGATATAGAGTGTTTTTGACAACACCTCACACGAGGCTGTCAAGGCGGCCCTCGAAAGAAGGAATATAGACAGCACTATCTCAAAGTGGATGGGAGAAATGCTGAGAACTAGAATGGCGGAGACACAAGTGGGAAGAGATACCATTAAGATCTACACAACTCGAGGGTGCCCACAGGGAGGTGTACTATCACCGCTAATGTGGAGCCTGGTAGTTCATGAACTACTGGTTAGGCTAAACAACCTAGACATCAAATGTCAAGGTTACGCCGATGACATAGTCATAATGGCCAGAGGAAAATTTGAGGGAACGCTCTGTGAAATTGTTCAGAGAGGCCTCAAAGTAACTAGTAGATGGTGTCAAACAGTGCGACTGAGACTCAACCCGAGCAAAACCACGGTGATACCATTTACTAGAAGGAGAAAACTAAACTGCCTACATCCCATACTCATAGATGGGAAGGCAGTAGAATACCAACAGGAGATAAGGTATCTGGGTATCACACTAGATAGCAAACTCCTATGGATAAGACACGCCGAGGCAGCGGTAGGTAAAGCCAAACGCGCCCTAATGGTGTGCAGAAATCTGGCAGGAAAAACGTGGGGTTGTAACCCCACTATCCTGCGATGGATGTACACCATGATAGTGAGCCCTGCAATCACTTATGGGGCAGTTGCGTGGGGAAGTAGAATCAAGCTGGCCTCTATGAGGAAACAGTTCTCAAGCTTTCAAAGACTGGCGTGTGTCTGCATCACGGGGGCGATAAGGTCGTGTCCGACAGCAGGATTGGAGCTGCTGCTGGATCTGACTCCGCTGCACCTTGTGGTGGAAAGCGCCGCCAGAACGGCGATCGTAAGGTTCAGCAAGAAAGGAATGGGCAGAGGCAAAATAATCGGGAGCAGAGACCGAAACAGCCTCGCTGCCAAGATCCCCTGGCTGGAAACTTCGAGAAAAACTACACAGCAATGTGTAGTAGTAAAGCCGATTGGAGCGACGAATCCTCAGCATACCACATAGAGCAAAATGCCATCAAGTGGTATACAGATGGTTCGAAGACAAAGGAAGGCACTGGTGCAGGAGTGTTTGGACCTCGTACCAGATACTTCGAATCCATGGAAACATCCCCAAGTATCTCCCAATCAGAGGTACACGCAATCGAAAGATGTGCACAGTTTAACCTCAACAGGAATTACCGCAAGAAACGAATTGCTATCCTGTCAGACAGCCAAGCAGCCATCTAGGCCATTATCTCATACACCATCAGATCCAAACTGGTATCGGACTGTGTGGGGAAGTTGAACAAGCTTGGCAGGGATAATAAAGTTACGCTATACTGGGTACCAGTTCACACTGGGGTCTATAACACGGAAACGAAGAAGCCGATCACCTAGCAAATAAGGGATCTAGTAGCCCTTTTATAGGTCCGGAACCCTTTTGCAATATGAGTGTGAACACCATCCACAAAAGCTTAGATGAAGAAACAAGAGAAAAATGGATGAAACCCTGGAAAGAACTTCCAGGGTTAAGGCAATCCAAAGTGATGATGGGATCTTTTAACCAGAAGAGAACAAAAGCTTGCCTGAAACTAAGCAGGAACAAGCTCAGAATTCTGACAGGAGCCCTGACGGGACACTGCAGACTTAAGAAACATCTCGAGGCCCTAGGCCTAGAGGAGGATGACGGATGCTGAATGTGTGGCTTCCTCAGCAGAGGAAACCCCCATACATCTGTTCAAAGACTGCGGAGCATTACTCCGCAAGAGTCAAATGTACCTTGGGGCTCACTGCTTGAACACAGAGGAGCTGCAGGCCTTGAATCCCACCCAGATCCTGAAATTCCTAAAGGAATCAGGATTAGAGGAGGCGCTCTAAATGGTTAAGTAAATCAACACTTGGAGGAGGAGGGTGGGGTACAATAGATCTATGAAGGTCGTAGTACAAGTCGTCACCACCATATCTACAATCTACAATCTACAATCGATACATGAATCAACTGTGGGCATGGGGCAGGTGAATTATCACCTCACCCAGACGCTTACGGGGCATGGATGCTTTGGGTCTCACCTGGTGCGCATCGGGAAACTTGTTGAGGCGCACTGTAGGTATTGTGGAGCGACTGGTGACACAGCGGAGCATACCATCTTTAAGTGTATGATATGGGAGAGAATGAGGAGCAAAGAATTGGCCCTGATTGGGCGGGCACGCCCCCGCACAACGAGTGAATGCGGATGAATGCTTTGGATATGAAAGGGGGAGGAACATGATGAAGTTTGGATTCCATCCCGTTCTCTCCGGTTTTGGCTGGGGATCTGACTGGTGGGGTTTTTTTAGTAGATCGCCCCTTTGGTGGACAATCCCACACTACCACTTGGCACTTAGTATATTTAATTCTACAAATTTAGGTTTACATGATACATTTGAGTTGATTCCTGTAATTATCCTAATAATTCTTTTTTTGTGCTAATAACGGCCTTTTTGAGACTGGAGATGATCCCCAAACTAAAATACCACAAGCTAGAATAGATTTCACTTCCGCATGGTATACTATGGTATAGTCTTATAGCATGGTATAGTCTTGTCTGTCTAGTCTTGTCTGTCTAGTCTGGTCTCTCTAACTTTGTCTGACTGGTCTTGTTTGTCTGGACGTGTCTGTCTAGTCTTGCCTGTCTAGTCATTTTGTCTGTCTAGTCTGCTAGCTGGAAAGGGTGGTGAAGAGACAGACTGAGGAGGAAGAAGTAGAAAAGGACTGGAAAAAAGAATTGTTAGAGGAATTGAAGGCAATTGGGGATAAAAATAAGTAAATGAGAAATAGAATCGCTGGGTGGAATCTGGTGTGCTGAGAAGAGAAATGAGTATCATAAAAGAGACTGAAGAGAAGAGATTAAGGAGAGAAATTAGAAATAATAACGTAATTTTTGGAACTTAAGGAGAGGCATGGCGAGATGAAGCAAAGAAAATCTTGAAAGAAAAATTGGGAAATAAGGAGGATTTCGTGAATGCTTTCAAAATTGGCACCATTGAAAGTAATAAAGGACCAATTGTGGCAAAGTTACAAGCTTTGGAGAAAAAGAGGGAGATTATGCGTAGAAAATACAAACTGAAAGGAACCAAAGTTTTTAAAGAGGATTACACCCCAAAAGAGAAGGACATTCAAAAGTAATTGCTCAGAAAGGCCAAGCTCCTAAAAGAAAGTGACAACCGAATTAAAGTTGGTTATCAAAAAATTTAAGTTGACCGGAAATGGATGCCGTGGTTCGAACGGGCAAAAAACTTATAAGGGAAAACCTAATGAAGAAGGGGCAGAGGCAGAGGTGTTTGGCGGGGGGCAGTGACAGAGAATGTAAAATATTAAGATGTTGTTTAGGAATGTGGCGGGTTTGAAGAAAAAAGTTAAAAGAAGTGACGGAGCATTCACAAGGTTCTTAGAGAAGTTCTGTTCATCGGATTCGTGGAAACGTGGTTACTGGAAAAGATATGCCGGTGCAATCTTCCAAACGATTACAGATGGAGGATGCAGCCGGCGGAGAGAAGTAGTAGATTTGGTAGCGACTGCTAGAAGTTTTAATTCATTGGACTGGTGGAGACATGGATACAGAAATAGAGTCGGGTAAAATCAGGAGCAGACGATTACAGATTGACGATGTAGCCGGCCGAAAAATGAAGTGGATTTGGTAGGGCGAGAAAGGAAATATTACAGGGGTACATAACGCAATGAATGAATCTACAAGAAAACCCATAGAAACGGAAGGGGTTATGTTGAGGGAAATGAAGTTACAATGCTACTGGTGGCAGCTGTCGGCAATATACAGTAATTTGGGTGCAAGTGACCCCACCAAGTCGAGCACAGCCGTACTATCATTCTCTCCAAGCGACTCACGGCACTTTTGACCCTCCTGTAACTTCGTTGTGTATAAAGCAAAAAGTTTTAATTTTTAGATATCAAGTGACATATAACTGGCTATATTGCCAATATACCTAATAATTATACCTAATAGTACAAATTATCGCCGGTCAAATTTCTTAATTTTGTAAGTGACACACTCACCGATATTCAAAATTCTAAGGTAGATCTAGCAATCTTAAAAACCCAAAATTTTGAATTTTAGTTAGAGTTTAGACTATAAAAGAAGGAAAAATTGAAAAAAACACGAAATTTCATTTTCCATTATATGAAAAATAAGGTTTATTAAAAATTACATTCAACGAACGCATTGCGCTTGTATGTATGGTTACATAGTATGGTTAAACTTTAAAATAGAGACAGGGAGTAGGCTTTAAGAAAATCAGAAGCTGACGGACACGATATATTACCCGAGAAAAAAAGGAGGATGACTTACAAAATGAAATGAGATTCCATCAAAAAATAAAATGCCAAATGCAAATCTTGTTTCAGTTCTTTCGATACAAAAAAGTTGTGAGATCTCATGTCAGACCAAGTCAGTTATTTTAGTTAGTGTCTATAGAAGCACCTATTCAATAACTTTGTTATAAATTGTTTTCTAATCAATTACCTTTTAACATTTATTGTGACCGTATCAATATTAGCAATTGACTTAGCAATTGCACTGCAACATTAACAATTATAAAAGTATCAATTATAAAAGAATAATTTACTATTTCAATTACTAAGTAAATCTAAACAGTAATAATAATAAGTTTATTTCAGTAAATACACATATCGAAGGATGATATAAAATGTGATAATAAAAAAGAGAGTATTGTTGGTACATGTACGAACGAAAAACATTGTATCACAGGCACTAGTAAACCTAAGAATAAAGTATTTTAATTAGTAGAATATGTTGCCGTGCAATATGGAATATGCAAGAGATTTAGATTTACTTGATTTTTTTACCACCCATACTTTATTATCTGGCAATTACACCTATACCATTAATTCCTTATTTAGTTTGTATTTAATTCCAAAAATTAAAATCAAAAAGTCCAAAATATACGAGCGAAATTCAAATTTGCGAAACGCATCACCATTGGTCGAACCGAAGCTAGGGACTGTGACGCACACGTTATGACATTTATCGACGTCAATATTCAGTGTGCTGTTTTGCTGAGCAATATTACTGTAGTGTTTTTCTTATGTGTTAGTAGCTAATACCATTTTGGTCTATAGTGACATTATAAATTATCAAGAACAATGACGGAAAGTGGTTTTGTTAAAGCACAGTCGGACAATTTACTAAAAATAGATGCATTTATGATGTGCTCTGAGAATAACCAAACTGCATTGCTAATATGTTAAATGATTTATTTAATTTTAATTTCTTTAATGTAATTAGTATGTCTATAGTTGGAAGTGAAATGCTTTCACTTAAAAGTTTTATTAAATGATATGATTTTTTGGGTAATAATATCAACATTTTAGGCTTTTTTCCTATAGCAGTTATTGTACCAATTCGCATTATATTTTTTAAATGTTTTTCATCCTCCAAATGATCTTGCATCTAACTTTTCCGATGAGCTACATGATGCATAATCAAGGGATATCACTGAAGAATCAGCTACATGATGCATAATCAAGGGATATCACTGAAGAATCAGAAGAAATAGATGCCATGCCACTATCAACTGGGTTATCTGCAAATATCTTCCTAGCTGATTTTATTGGTGACGTTGTAATATTTTGTAATGAAAGACGAAGAACAGATAGAGTAACATTTTTCTTTTCCATTCTTAAATTTACTTGAACACCTTTACTTCTGTACTTTGACTTAATATTTACTTGCAGAGCTTTGTCATTAGTATTACTAGAGGCTTCAATCCGCTCTGTTTCAGAGACATCCATGCCAGAGGTACTGGACCTTGCTCGATAATCATGACTTCCTTCAATATGATAACTACTTTGGCCGGCTTCATAGTAACTTGTTTTTGCAGTTTCAATTTCTAAAGCATTTGTACTTTTGACAGCTACTTGTGACAATCCTTGTCTTCTAATAGCACATATTCCCTCTTGTGGTGGTGGCATATTTTCTTTTTGGCACTGAAATATATGAGGCACAACTCTTTCCTTGAACCGTAGTATAACGTTTTGCCCTTATTGTTTCATGATGTATTGAACATAATTTTTGTATCTTCCTCAATCTGAAATATATTCAACATTTAGTAAAACCCTAGAAGAAATTCACACTATGTAAACTATCGAAATACAAAATACTTACATTAAAGTGACCTGCACAACAATATAATCACGATTTTGGAGATATTTCATCTCTTCTTATAACTACACCATTCTTTACGCATTTTCGCATTTTTTGGAACAAAAAAACACTTTATCTGGTGTACTTATACTAGTGTTTTTGCATTCCGATACAAAACAATATCTATTACATGGTTTTTTAGCTTTTTCCATTATCGAAATAGCGATTCAAACTGAAAATACTTTTTTACTATGTTAAAACGAAGTAAAAAGTGAATTAAGCAAATAAAAAAAAATTTATGCATATTCCCTATTGTCAAGTCATTATCATAATAATATAAATAAAGGTGTTTAATATTGATACGGTCACTATAAATGTTGGGAGGTAATTGCATAGATAACAATTTATAACAAAGTTGTTGAATAGGTGCTTTCATAGACACTACAACTATAATAACTGACTTGGTCTTATATGAGATCTCACATTTTTTTTGTAGCGAAAGAACTGCGTTTCAAGACTTGGCATTTTTTACATTTTATGGTTTTGATGGGATACTGGTTTTACATCAAGTAACGAGATGATCAAGACTACTAATGAAGGGAAATCAGGAGGAACATTAAGTTTAGGAGGGAATTGGAATGCAAGAATAGGGAAAGAACAAGTCAGCACACTAGATAAATCGGGGCAAGTGATAAGAAGAAAATCTAAAGACAAAGTTAATAGTTCAGAGGAAATAGTGTGATAGGAATGGATGAAATCAATGGAATATGTTGAACGGAAGTATAGAGGGCGACTTGGAGCGAGAATATTAGTTTATTGGGTCAGGTTATAAACCAGATTTTAACAAATGATGCAACACGACAGGAAATAAAAGGCATGACAATCGTAATGACAAGTGACTCGAACCACATGGTGTTGTTGAAGCTGCAAATGGAAAGAGTATGTAGGACGGAGAAATGGGTGAGATAAGGGTGCGCCAAATAAATACAGGAGGAGATTAGAGATTATAGAGTGAGCACAATAGACGATATATTTGTTTTATCTGTTTCATCTTATCTAATCAATTTTATAAATTCTTATTTAAAAAGAGTTTCAATTTCCGAAAATGGTAATATGCGACATTTCTTTTCATTTCGTGTTTTACATAATATTGTTTTAATCCATGCAGACTATTTAAATAAAAATTGATTAATTAGAGGATAATAAAATGTAAATGTATCTACTTTCACATTTTTTATTATGTTCTACCTACATATCACCATGCCCAGTTATTTTTAGATATTCGATTGTGAACCGAGATTCATTGTGTTGTCCACAAAATTAACTATGATTAATTTTACACTAATAATACTTTTGCACTAATTTTATTTAAGTAAAAGTATTTAAACAATTCGCCATTTAACAACCATTTAATAGAGTAACTATTAATATATTTTAGTATCCAATAATTATTTTTCTCTATTTTTCTAAATATAAATTTCAATTGAAATACAAACTAAATGAATGTATTAACAATGTACAAAAGCTTATAATATGCTTTTTGCAGAATGCTTTTTAAGAATTTATTTTATATTTTACATAAGCTCGTCTGTCTGTTTCTTCTTCTTCTTTCAAATAGGCCTATTTTGAACCACGCTTGTTCAACTGTTGGGCTTTGATCTTAGCCCAGTATTGCCGCATCTTCTGCCAGTTTAACTCCTTTCTCTCTTCTGTACAGGAGGTACCTTTAATTCGGGGTTTTTATTGAAATCCACGGACTTCCTTCAGCGTGCGTCTCGCAGACTGTCTGTTTTGGAGATCTGTTATTCCCATTTCTTTAATATCCTTCGCGGTTTCTGTCAACCAGGTGGTACGAACCTCCTTGTTTTTCCAGAAGGTGAGCAGACGGTTGGTTGGTCGGTTTGGAGGCAATCTTGCAACGTGGCCATAGAAAGCTTTTTTTTTTTTTTTTTTCCAAAGTGACTCCACTCGAAACGGAAGGACAGAGGGACCGCCAGCGATGGCATTACTGCCTCTGCCCACCCTTCGAATAAAAATACAACAGTATTTACACGAAAGTAAAAAAAGTAAAGCAAAATATGCTATACAATAGCATTTACAATTGCAACAATTACAACACAAGTAATAAAAAAAAAAACAGAGAAAACAAAACAAAAAACAAGAAAAAACTCTACCGCCCTTGTTCCCACACAGGCAACTCCTTAGCCAGCATGACTGTGGCCGCGAATCGGCTTAAGGCCGCCCACACGCCCCGCCCCACCTCGCCGGCGAGGCCACCCGCCACGGCTTCGACCGTGACTTCCCGTTCCAGTGCCGACGCCAGGGCCTGTCGCTCCTTCTCCCAACGCGGACACGCCACGAGAGTGTGCTCCGCGTCGTCGCGCACGCCCTCTCCACAGGATATGCACCTGTCGTCTGGGGCTTTTCCAATCCTATGGAGATACGCTCGGAAGAACCCGTGTCCGGTAAGAAGCTGGGTGAGAAAGTACGAACCCGCCTCATCCAGCCCTCGCCCCATCCACTGAATTAAATCAGGGATGAGACGACGAGTCCACGCGCCGTTTCCCGTTTTTGTGACCACCTCTCCTACCAGCAGGCAAGTAGTTGCTCCCGAGCAGCTCTCCTTGCCTCCCCGCGGTTCCCACCAGAAGTTCTTGCGTCCCTCACCGACGCGCGCTCCATAACAAGGAGGTCCGCGGGAGGAATCCGCGATATGACCTCCACGGCGTCACTGCTAACAGTGCGGTAAGCCCGGGCGACCCTGATGGCCACCGGGCGCAGTGCCCGTCGCAAACGCTCCCTGTTACGAGCGTTACCCCTCACCGCCGTTGCCCACACCGGTGCCGCGTATAGGAGTCTACTAGTGGCCACACTGGCCATAAGCCTCCTCCTACCCTCACCAGGCCCGGAGGCCCTCGGCATGAGACGCGCCACCTGTTGTGACGCGCGTGCCGCGTTGCCGGCGGCATGGCACACGTGTAATCCCCACTGACCCGCCTGGAGGATCACACCGAGGTACCGAATCGACCGTTCGACCGGTATCTTCTCTCCCAAAATTTCGATCTCCAGAATGCCTCTGCCTGACCTTCTAGTGGAGAGCAGAGCCGCCTGTCTTTTAGAGGCGGCGAGCTGAAGGCCCGCCGTCTCCATCCACTCCCGAACGAGTTCCCCCGCGCGCGTGACCCTGAGACGCAGCATATCCCAGCACCTGTCTGTGAAGACGAGTACCAGGTCGTCTGCATATGCCACAATACCCACCCCTGTGGGCAATAACCGTCTCAGCGTCCGCAGAAGGCCGCCATAGGCGACATTCCACAAGAATGGTCCTAGAACCGATCCCTGCGGAACCCCGGCAGACAACCCCCGCTCACGCCAGTCCTCCCCCTCGCGGTAACTGATGGTTCTGTCGCGCAGGTAATCGGCAGTAAGCCTCAGCAACGTCTCCGGTAGTTTCCAACGGGCTAGGGCCTCAATAACGAACCACCATTGTACCGTGTTGAAGGCATTGGCGACGTCAAAGCTGACGACCACACAATGCCCCCTGGTGCGGTACGGTCCGCTGTTGGCCCCCTCCGCGACACGAAGGACAGCCCGAATGGCATCCTCCGTCCCAACCCCTTTACGGAAGCCGAACTGTTCCGGAGCGAGTCCGCCCCCTTGCTCTATAACGGCTTGTAACCGCCATAGGAGCAACCTTTACAGAACTTTTGCCCCACCGTCCAGCAAACAGATCGGTCTGTACGCACCAGGCGTCGAGGGATCCTTACCCGGCTTTGGAATAAGGGCCAAAATGGCCTTTTTCCAACACCTGGGAAACACTCCCTCTTCCAGACATATGTTGCAGACGTCGGCAAGTCCTTCGAGGTCCCCCCCTGCTGCCAGCCGGAACAGCTCGTTAGGCAGCCCGTCTGGGCCGGGTGCCTTTTTCGCGGGTAGTGAGGCTACCGCTCTGCGGACTTCATCCACGGTGAAGGAGTCCACCGCAACGTACCGCCCCACGACAGCGCGTCCCACCCCCCTCGCCGTGGCGGGGAAAAGGTGCTCAACCACAGCTTCGGTTCCACCCAACACGCACGCATCAGGACCCTTCCCTCGGTGCCCGAACCGACCGGTGACTATGCGGTACGGCAAGCCCCACGGATCGCGGTCGACCAGAAGGCAGAGTTCCTGCCACCGCTGGAATTTGCTCCGAGCAATCGCTCGTCGAAAACTACCACGGTCCTGTTTCGCCCGCTCCTCCGCAGCCTCACATAGCTCCCCTCTGCGCCGCGCCCTCTGAAGTTGACGCCTAGACGCCACCGCCACCGCCACCGTCTCGCTTGCGCCACTTCAGGCGTCCACCAATAAACCGGCTTCCGCCCCCCTGAGGACAGACGTATTTGAGGGACGCCAGCCCTGCACGCGTTAACCACCCTGTTCACGAATGCCCCGGTAAGATCCTCCGCGGCCAGCCCGTGCGGTGCATTTCCTCGAGCCATCTCCCGACTAATAGCTTCCCGATCAGCTCTCCCAAGTATCCAACGGGCGCGCTGCTCGCGCGGCTGCCCCTCGATGGCTTTACTGTCCAGGTGGAAGGAAACGCATTGGTGGTCGCTCAGCGACTCCCAATCGTCCCTAACCTGCCAATCCCTGACTCTTCCCATCAGTCCCTGCGATGCGAACGTCAAGTCCACGATTGATGTTCGCGGACCTCTCCTGAAAGTCGGAACCTTTCCCCGGTTGCAAATACCGAGGTCCAGTGCCGACGCCCAGTCCAGGACCATCCTCCCTCTCGCGTCCGTGACGTCGCCGCCCCATTGGATTCCCCAAGCATTAAAATCGCCCCCAATAAGGAGCGCCTTCCCGCTATGCGCCTGGATGGAACACGCCACGCCGTCCAGGCAGTCCGCAAAAACCTCATCTGGGTTGTTGCGGGAGAAGTAACAGTAAGCTGTAACAGCTGTAAGTTCAGCAACGATAGAGTCCTCTCTAGCTGCCTTATTATTCTTATGAATTTGAATGATCTGGCCAACTTCTTCCAATGAAGGGGGCAGCGAGCCGAGGTTTGGTGTGGTTTGTTTATAGCCGGAGTCTTCGCTGGATGGATCACAGTTGAGTACATTTTTAGGGTTCCGTACCGAAAACGGAACCCTTATAGGATCACTTTGTTGTCCGTCTGTCTGTCTGTCTGTCTGTGTGTCTGTCTGTCCGTCTGTCTGTCTATCAAGACCATTTTTCTCAGAAACGCGTAGAGGTAACAAGTTGAAATTTGTATCAAATACTCGGGTCTGCGGTCTCTTTCAGCTGTAAAAAAATCAAACTTGTAAGTTAACGCGATCAAAAGATATTACCGTTTTTGTCGCATATTTTGCGATTTCACAAGGGAATCAAAACCTATAGGGTACTTCCCGCTGACCTAGAATCATGAAATTTGGCAAGAAGTGGTGTCTTACAGCACGTGTAAAGGGAAAAATCTGAAAACCGTAAATATGTAGTTTAATTACAAGAAAAATACGAATTTACTATTAGAAACTTATGAAAATACACTAATGTAGTAGTAGTGGTATTGTCAGGCTCCAGAAGCATATGGGTTGTATACAGTTAGGTCCTCCACGGTTAGGTCCGAAGGTTAAAAAGTATGTGTTGGCACCAAGCTGTTTATTCTGAATTTTCTTTGTTTATATTCGTTATGCATTTCATCACGTACGCTCTATATACATAATATATACAGGGTATATATTATGTCTAAATTTTGCTTGTTTATAACCGACATGCGACATACTCAAGTCCCGTAACATCATGTATATATTATATTATATACTGTCTAATTTTTCTTTATAATCTACATAATATGTTGATAATCTACATAATAATACTATACTATAATCTACATAATCTACATAATATGTTGTAGATAATATGATTTAAGTATATTATACTTAAATCACGTACGCCCTATATTTTTTGGTAGTCAATTGCCCAAAAGCAGTCAATTGAACAACTGAATGTTAAGTATCGAAATAGATCTAGACATAGTTAATATATTAGTTTATATTAGATCTAGAAATAGTTAGATCTTAATATAAGTTAGTGAATAAGTGTAATACTAAAATAAAGTTTTCTTTTTATAAGTTTAAAAATATTCGCGTTATTTAAAAAAAATACCCTGTATACCTTTATACAGGGCATATAGGTATACAGGCAAAATTGAGCAATAAAAACAAATAGTGAAGTTCCAGAACCCCTAAACACTCATAGTGAATGGGGTATGTAGTGGGGGTATGGGGTATGTACTAAGCTAAAAGGTGGCAGTTGTCCTTGCTGTAAAAAGCCAGTTTGCCTTGTAAATCCTTGAAGTGGAGGTTTGGTTGAGCGTATTTTCTGAGTGTCTGCTTGAAGGTTCCAAAGAAATCTCTGGAGTTATTATTAGCAAAGCTCTCTTCGATTTGGGTTAGTTGGTTTTGTGTAAAGGTCCGTTGGATTCCTAGAATTATCTTGGCTGTAACCTTTCTTTGTTCCCAAAATGTATGCCAATGTTCCTTGGTCTTTTTAGAATTCCACTTCATCCAGGCTGTCTGTCTTTGAGCTATTGCATTGTCACAGTCTTCGGTCCATCACGAATGCTTCCTTCTTCTAGCGAGAGGGGCGAGTTCATTGGCCGCCTTGACAAGAGTCTGTTGTCCTGGTTGATTGGGCATGTAAATTGACTATACTGTAGCCCTTGTTTGCGCATTTGAGAGACACGACTACTCGGGGAGGTAAAGTCGGTGACTGTATCCAGTATCCTGTGACTGATTATAAATCCTGTACCTAAGTGGGGTACGTTCTTCATTACCCGCTGACCCACTTTTCCTTTGAGGATTCTGTAGCCTTGGGACTCGAACCCGTAAATCTGTTTTAAATTGTTACAAAGTGGTTCAATATTTATTTACTTATTTATATAAATCTATTCAACATATGTTGCATACTTATACACATATAAATGCTTGTTACTATATAGTAGTTAATGTTACACAATATCTGTTTTTCAATTCGTTTTTAAGGTGGCCAAATACATAACAATCACAAAATGTGTGTTTAACTGTGTAATTTACAACCACATATCCCAAACTCGGGAACTGTTCGGGAACTCGAGGTTCTAAAAATACGACTAGTTAGCTGTTATAGCTAACTAGTATAGCTGTTTTGGATATCAGGACATTTGTTTCCTAATAGTCATTTATTCCCGGTCATTTGTTCCCGTTGATTTGTTCTCCAACAATTTGCTTACCGGTACAATTGTTCACGAGTAATATGTTGCCTAGTAATTTCTTCTCCAGTCATTTATTCCGCAACAAAAATAGGGGATATTTGCCTTCGGCAGCCCGTTCTAAAAGGAATAATATATTTTGTAATAGAATTTCGTAGTAAGTACACGCGGTTGAAAATTGGTTGAAAATCACTGTTTTACGATTACGTTTAAGTTGTTTTGCTTTCTTTATACAAGAACTAATCTCTATTTAGTGCATCGAATTTCTGCTCTCGAATAAACGATTCAATCTACTTAACGAAATCCGTTTACAAATCTGTTTAGTGGAAAGTACAAACTTTCAATTTAATCGTGTTTTTTCCATCGATCTTTTACATATATCTAAAACAAATTCTTTCAGATTACATTAGTTGTGTATTACATTATTTCTTTCAGATTAGTGCCGTTTTATTATCGCATTTGCGCAACGTTCAATTTGAATAATTTAAGACGGAGAGACTTTCACTAATCTCTGCTATCATTCTGCTCTAAACTTGCTATTTTATCTTCCCATTGATACTTATTTGGCAGCGTGACCTCTACAATCTTAACCGTAAAGATTCCGCACACCCATCGAAATAATTCGTACGATGCCATTCAGATAAAAAAATATTTATTATAGATATAATATATATATGATAGAAATCATTAAATTCTAGATAATAATTGTTATTGGAAACCATCAAAATAATCGTATTACGAAATACCGAAACAAAGAAACTGAAACAGGCAGGACCAGAAATTCAAGAAAGACAATAATAGACTAAATAAATAAATGTTAGACAAGTCTATACAGACAATAACAGACAAAAAGGACTAGAAACACAAGACTAGACAGACAAGACTAGACTAACAAAGACTTGGCAGCTTAGATAGAAAATACAAGACAAACAAAACTTTTTTTATTGTTGTTTGGGGGAATCTCTAAATCCTATTTTCTCTTGGCTTTTACTATGCGCCACCCTGGTATTGCACATTACGCATTCCTACGGGGTAGCTCCTACGGTTAGTACTGTACTGGTTGAAAATGCCTCTACCTTGGCGGGGAATCGAACCCCGGTCTCCCGCTTGTCAGGCGGGTATATTGCCCACTACATTACCGAGGAGGCCGGACAAACAAGTCTAAACAGGCACGACTTGGCAAATAAGACTGGACAGACAAGACTAGACAGACAAGACTTTTTTTAATTCTTCATTTTTTTAGGAGCGTTAATTTCATTAACCGAATAAGTGCCCCCCTGGGATCACGAACATCCTTGAGCGATTCTTTACACAGCGTTAACATCATGGACGTCGCCGCCCTGCTCTTGGTATCTTCCTTTTATTTTTGTACCTCTTCTTTTCACTGGAGAGTCTACGGATTCGGGAAGCTAGATCTATGGTTTTGGTTTTTCTTTTTTTGTAGTTTAATTGTGCCCGTTCCTCTTGTTCCTTTTGTGTCAGGATGCCAGGTAAGTATCATTGTCCGTGTGTATGTCCAGTCCTCTGGCGATCTTAGCAACCGTCTACCAGTGTTTGCAGATATAGGTTGCAGCTTGTCTAGTCCTTCCATTTATCCCTCTCGGATATCCACTGTGCACTGTCCACCTCGGCGCAGTATTCACACATCACTTCGCTTGCCCTGCCAAAGCTATGTAAATATTCTCTGAAGCATCCGTGGCCGCTGAGGGCCTGTGTCAGATGGTAATTGATCTTTCCATGGTTTCGTGTTACCCAGGGTTTCAGTTTTGGTTTACAGTAGTCTTGTCCATTGTCCTGTTTTGGACACGTTTGGCAGTCTTCAAGTACCTATTTGGTGGTTTGCTACCTGTTTGCTATCTGCTCTATTAGCCCAGTTCCTTGTCTTATACAATTGAACTCTCTCGTGGATTTTGCACTCTGTTGGGGCGATTCCAGCAATCACCAACACAGCTTTCCTGGAGATAGTCCTGTATGTACTGCAAACTATGATGGCCATCATTTCTTTTTGGTCTTGGATAGGTCCAATTGTCTTGTGGCTTCTGTTTTTTTCAGCGACCAGATTAAGACTTTTCCCCTCTAACTATTCATCGACCTGCTTCATGGCTATGTTTGCCTTTATCGTGAGTTCTTCAGATTTCCTTGTTGCAACTACAGTTAGGTTATCGACGAATTTTACTATTTCCGTCCCAGCGGGGATATCGAACCTTAACACGCCGTCGTATAGCATGTTCAAGAGTGTAGAGCCCAAAACCGGGCCCTGTGGAATATATTGATTCCACCTGAATTCTTCTATTTTAAAGATAGGTTAGGTTAGGTTTTTTTGTGGTAATGGAAGTTTTCAGCAGTTAATTCCTCCATAATCTTGTTCCAGCCTGCAGTATTAAAAGCATTTTTGGTGTCTACGGTTTTCAGCGCTGTTATCTTCCATGTCCTCCGTGTGTAATGATGCTGACCTCTGAACTCATATTATTTGTCGGAAAGACCTCTGACCATGTACAATTCCACTTTAACTCTGACAACAAGCAGTTTCTCAGGGACACACACAGGCAAATAGACGGACAAAACTAGACATATAAGACTAGACAGACAAGGCTAGACAAACAAGACTAGACAGGCAAAACTAAACAGACAAGACTAGGCAGAAAAGAAGAGACATACAAGACTAGACAGACGTGACTAGATAGACAAGAATATACAGACAATAATAGACAGACATGACTAGACAAAGAAGACTAGATAGACAGGACTTGACAGACAAGTTTCCACGGACACGACATGACAAGCAAAAATCGATAGACAAGTCTAAAAACGGCTTGACAAATAGGACTAGACAGACAAGGCTAAACAGAAAAGACAAGACAGACAAGACTAGACAGATAAGATAAGGCAAACAAGACTAGACAGACAACATTAGACAGTCTGGACTAGGCAGACAAAACTAGAGAGACAAGACAAATTAAACAAGACAGGTAAGACTAGACCGACACTACTAAATAGACAATACTAGACGGATAAACTAAATAGGTAGGTAAGGTAAATTGCTAACTATTATGAGTCTATTGCCATAAATATTTATTCAATATTCATAAAATCATGTTATTTATTAATAATTGCATATAATAGCTTTAACTATTTTACGAGATTTGTCTTAATCTTGGTCATCAACCTACGCACACATCCAACGTTAGTCCTACAGTCGCTATAATTGCTGTTTTATGAATAATAAAAAGACAGATAAATAGAAATGATTTGCGCTAATCAGCACTATCAGCTCATGTGCGCTAATATATAGTTTCGAACTAATCGAAACATGTAATTAGTTAATAAAACGTTGAACATAGTACGCGAGAAGAAACAGCCCATAAACATTTTGTTATTGATAGCACGCATACAATTCAGATGTGAAGTAACAATAGGTGTGTTTGTAAATGTCATAGATCTCGCTCATCATTTTATTTTTTAATATTTTTTTATTCAAAATGACAGAATGATTTCCAAGTACTCTTGTTACACGAACTTTATGGAACAATGTCAATTAGAGCATTTTGCAAATTCTTTTGCAATAATATCCGACAATAATTGGAATTAGAATAACGGGAGTAGACGAGATTAGACGGCACTACACGACGAGGCCATACAAGATCAGGCCAGACAAGACAAGATAATATCAGACAAGACCAGACAATGCTAGGAAAGACCAGACGAGACCAGAAAAGACTAGACCGCTCTTACATCCGTTCTTTCCTTGTCGTATTTCACGGCAAGCTGTTTGGATCGTGTCTCACGAAAATCAAATGTTCCAGTTTGAAACAGGGCTTGTCTAATCACTTACCTGTTAGGGTCGCTCGCGTCTCTGCCACGTGTGGACCGTCCTTCCGGCGCCTATTTTAAGGGAGGAAATGAGGATAAAGGGTAGAGGGATCCCTTAAAATTGGTGTCTTCCAGACGTTGAATGCCGCTGCAGCTCTTTGGGCTCGTGATTACACCCCTGGTTAACTTGCGCTATTAATTGCGTGCACGTGTCGGTCTAAATTGACTTCGCGCCTCGACTTGGTTCCGCTCGCTTCTCCCACTCGAAGCATGCTACCGCAAATATATAAATTCGCGACGAAAAAAAATGATAAATCGCGCGATTTCGGCCCAGGTCGATACACCTTTCGCCTTCTGTTAATCAGTGCATAATCATAATAATCAGTGTAAATCGATTCAAATGTTGAATTAAAAATACAGATTCATTAAAATTGGCGCGAACAGTAGCTATTTTCAAAGAATACTGCTAAGATACAGCGAAAATGTTCAACACACTGTACCCGTAGTATTGCATTCAATCAACCAAAAGTCTTAATTCATAGTCCTCTGATCTTAATTCATAATCCATTGAGCATACGTTGCCCATTGGACATATGTCGGAAGATGCACAAGAAGCCCGGAACAAAGACATCAAGGAGTATCACCAGAATTTCTCACGAAAATCATCCAGAGTGAAGACAATTACAGATGTTTTCAATCGTTTTCTTTTTACGTCAGATCCATGCACAACAAGCATGGGAAGAAATTATCCAAAGAAAAACACCTGAAGCCATGCAATTACTGCTCAGTACGGATGTTTCAACTAACAATAATATTTACGGTATTGACGATTCTGTTGCAACTTCTGAAGACGACGACGATTCAGACTAGAATCAGCGATTTCATAAACAACCAAAATTCCAATTTTGGAAATAAATAGTAAGCATTACAAAAACACTCACCATGTATTCACAATTTTGTTTTACAAAAAAATAAATTCCAGATTCGTGACTGGCAAACCTCGAAAACCTCTTAAACTACTTTGGAGAAAATCAATCACATTTTTGGGGAAATCATCCACCATTTTCGATCAGCCATTTTGTTTTTGAAAAAATTGAATACCAGATTCGTGATTAGCGACCTCAAAACACCCAATAGAGTACTTTGGGAGAAACTTAGTTACATTTTTGGGGTAGTTATTTGCCATTTTGGGTCAGCCATTTTGTTTTTGGAAAAATTTGAGAACGGATTTGTCATTAGCGTCCCCGAAACCACATTCTATCATATACCAAAATTCTTGAAGATTGGCCATCAACTTCTATTTATGATCAGGTTTTTTTTGGATTCTGGCCCACATTGAGACGGTGCTACGAATATCTACTTAACGAATTTAATGAAGATATATTAGTTACACATTGTTTTTTTTGCATCGGAGAACACTCATTTCCAAACAATTACCATCAGAATTAAAAATTATGTTGAAACAATATATTAAAATGATTAATTATTTCAAATCAATGTCCGGCTATCATCATCATCATCATTAATCAGCTTGTAGCGACCACTGCTGGACACAAACCGCCCTTAATTCCTTCCATTTTTCTCGTAGTTACGCTACTTGTACCCGCTTAGATATGATACGCTTTATATAGTCTGTCCATCTCGTCGACGGACGACCTCTGCTTCGGTATGCCTCTTGTCCCAGGTCTACATGCAATGATACGTTTCGTCCATCTTCCATCCGTCATTCTTGCTACGTGACCCAATTCATGCCCAATTCAGGAGGATGATTCTCTCTACCGCATCTGCAACTAACCAACCGTTCTCTGCCGTATGGTAACATTTGGAATTTTGTCACGCAGGTTTATCGCTAACATGGACCGCTCTATGCTCCATTGTGTAACCCTGATTTTGTTTATAACTTTCTTTGTTAATGTAAGCGTTTTCGCTCCATATGTTAGGACAGACAGCAGACAGGACATATTGGTCGTACACCTTTCTTTTCAAGCAGATGGGTAAGTCAGCCTTGAACACGTGTTTCAGCTTACCAAAAGCGGCCCAAGTTAGTCCTACTCGCCGGTAGAATTCGTTTCTTTGTTATTATCTCTACCAATTATTTTGTTTTGTTTCTTTGTTATTATCTCGAATCTGGTGACCTAGATTATTTATATGAGGCAGTCTGTTCTATTTTGATATTATGCACTGAAATGGTTTCACTCAGTACAAGGTTGGTCATTATTTGCGTTTTCGAGTAGTTGATCCTTAGGACCACTTGATGTGAGGCAACTTTTAATTTTTCGAGCATTTTTCTAGCTTCATCCATACAATCTGTTTAAGCCCAATATCATCGGCAAAGCGCAGGTTAGGCTTAGTTTTTCGCCGTCTATGTTCCAGAAGTGTTGTGAATAATTTGGGCGAGATGTTATCACCCTGCCGTATCCCTCTATCTATTCCGTATTTATCGGTGTCTTTGTGTAATATAACGCATGCTGTCGCATTTTTATAAATGTTGTTGAATAGCGCGGAATATCTGTGGTTTATACGACATTCGGCTATTGCTTCAATTAGTTTTTGATGATTTATGGAGTCGAACGCCTTTTCGTAGTCAACAAATATGAGGAGAATAAGCCCCTAGTTATTCTACTCTCGGCTATGGAATTTATAAATACAAACTTACTGCTCACATAAGTTTGGTGGTTGTCCAAAAGAAAAGTTTTATTTCACGTGTTAGAATAAAAAAAAAACGAGATAAAGATATTTTATTACAAGATAATGATTTCATTGATTCTTGGGTGACAAAATACTTATCTAATATTTTTGTTATTTTTAATAAAATATATAACGTGAGTCCCAAAACTCTTGGAATCCACTTCTGCTATGAATTTGGAGAGGCAGGCCATTTCTTAATTCACACAAATAAAATTAAACAAATTATCAAATATCAATTATTTTTAAGAAGCATTATGTAGATCATAGGTTCCCAACCTGGGGTACATTACGTTGTCGCAGGGGATACAATAAAAATTTCAAGAAAGTTCTTATGTAGAGCGTAATTTTTCAAAATTTAAATTAAAACTAAATCACGGCGATGCATCGTGAAGGTACGTTCCATCTTCTGGCCCCAAGCAAGAAAACTGGATGTTATTTCTCTATCAAACAACACTGTTTCTCGAAAAATTGGTGAAATAGCAGCTCAGGTAAAAGAAAAACTAATTCAGAATATAAAACAAAGCCGATTTTTTGCAATTCAAATAGATTAAACTATGTACTATTTACTACTTTGTGTAATAAAATGGTTACCACAATAAGCTTCTTCTACATACAGAAGTTAGATGGCTGTCGAGAAGAAAAGTTCTAACTCGACTGACTCGCTTCGTTCATAAGTGTAGATCTTCCTATCAGAATACCAAGTGGAACACTCTCATTGGTTTAGTGATGAACTCTGGTTGGAACGATTAGCATATTTGGCTGATATTTTTGGACGCTTAAATGATCTGATTTCTAATTTACAGGACCAAAGTGTAACACCTTTTACTATATCTGACAAAATAAAGGCAGCTATCACTAAACTGGAATTTATAACCAAGGATATAAGAAAAAACAAGTTTGCGGCATTACTTATTTACCTACATTAGAAGACTTTAGTTCCCAAAATGAACAAACAATAAATAAAATACTAGTTAAAGACATTAAAAAACATTGCGCGGTTCTTGTTGAGACTTTCCGATCATACTTTCCTGAAAATTTAGATAGTAAAAGCTGGATAAGAGATCCGTTTTCATCCGTTTCGGAAATTGTAATGGATCAATTTTCAGTGGAAGAAAGAGACCAATTAATTGAAATTTAATGTGACGGAAGTCTAGAAAATGGATTTAAAAAAGACAAATTGTATAATTTTTTTGTTAAAGAGAGGAGCTGAATTTGAAATTATTTCGGACATAGCATTCAAATTTTTAATGCCCCTTTACACATAACACATCATATTTTTGGTAAACTGGGCTTTCCGCCATGTATATTAAAAATAAGTACAGGACGCAATTGAAATTTGAGCCTGACTTACGGATGAAGTTAAGGATGGCAAACCCAGATATATCAAAGATTATTTTAACAAAACAAGCCCAACCATCACATTAATAGTAGTATTAGTTTTTAATAGTACTTACATAATTATTGTTTTTTGTATTATGTATTATAAATATAATAAAACTGAAAAATGTTTTATAATAAAATTATTTTATTTTGTTTTTTTTTTTGTCTAAATATACTTAAACTTTTTTTCCCTTACCTCTAAAAAAAGAGGAGGGGTACAGAATTTTTAGTAGTTTATTTTGTGAGGAACAATTTTTCAAAAGGTTGGGAACTACTGGTGTAGATGTTAATATAAATACATTGCAAATGTACCAAGAGTAGTCTGCTACTAAGTCTGCAGTATCCCGTTTAACTGTCTGATTGCTGTCAGAAATCTTAGCTTGTTCTTGTTTAGTTTCTGGAACGCTTTTCTTCTTTTCTGTTTGAAAGATCCCATCATTACTTTGGATTGTCTTAGTCCTGGAAGTTCTATCCAGGTTTTTATCCATTGTCCTCATATTTCTTCATCCAAACTTTAATGGATGGTGTTCATACTCATAGCACAAAGGGGTGCCAGGCCTAAAATTGGGTTGCAAGATTCCTTGTTTGCTAGGTGATGACTTCTTCGTTTCCATCTATATCAGTGTGTCCTGGTACACCATACAGCGTTACTTTATTTTCTCTGCCGAGCTTGTTTAGCTTTCCCACACAGCCCCATACCAGTTTGGATCTACTGCTGTATGAGCTTAATGACTACTTGGTTATCTGACAGGATAGCAATTCGTTTTTGGGAAGATACCTGGGTAAGTTCCCATGGATTCAAAGTATTTGGCACGAGGTCCAAACTGTTGAATAAATGGACGCCTGCGCTATGTTAAATGGCAATGTGCCTGATGCGCATACTCGTTGTCAATTGCTAAGCCGTTACGCACTTGTGCACTGTTATTTTTCTTTACTGGCTTTATTTTTATTCTAATAAATAGTTATATATATTTATTACGTCTTTGCTTTTATTTCATCAGGTTATGGGCCATCCCAAGTCTGCCGTTTAGAGTTATTTTTGTGTTTTCAACAGTATTTACAAAAAGTAAAAGTAAAATTCGCGAGTATAACCTCACTTTTAGTCACCGCGCACGTGAGTGATTTCTCCTTTTAGCTATTCACATATTGAATGCTATATAAATATGGCTGGAAATAATTCAATGATGTCGATTGAGAAGCTAGCGGGTCGAGACAATTGGGCGAGTTGGAGTTTTGCAGTTAAAGCATACTTACAACATGAAGATTTATATAACTGCATCTTGAAAGAACGTGTGGCTACTGACTAACTCAGTTAAACAAGACACGAAGGCCAAATCAAAGTTAATACTATTAATTAACCCGATTTTATATGTACACATTCAAGAAGCCCAGAATGCAAAACAGGTATGGGAAAATTTAGCAAAGGCTTTTGAAGACAGCGGATTAACTCGAAAAGTCGGTTTATTAGAAGAACTTCTTAATACCAATTTGGAAAGTAGTCAATCAGTAGAAGATTATGTAAATAAAATAATGACAGCCGCGCACAAGTTATGGAATATAAAATTCAATGTGGACGATGAATGGTTAGGTACATTAATGCTGGCAGTAAGTAAAGCTGTTACCAAGTACTGAAAAATCAATTTGTGTAACCTGCCTTGAAGGTAGGCAAACGAGAAAACCGTTTCCCACTGAAGGCTCCTGTGCAACCAGCTTGCTTGAGCTCATTCACAGTGACGTATGTGGACCGATGAAGCATACTTCTATAGGAGGAGCGAAATATTTTGTTACCTTTATTGATGATTTTTCTCGACGAGTACATGTAGTAGTATATTTTATTAAAATAAAAGAGAAGTATTTGAAAAATTTGTGGAATTTAAGAATAGAGTAGAGAATGAGTTGAATACAAAAATAAAAATTCTGAGAAGCGACAATGGAACCGAATACAAAAGTAATAATTTTCAGGCCAACTTAAAGAAACATGGAATACTGCACCAGACATCTAATCCATTCACTCCGGAGCAGAATGGTCTCCGTGAAAGAATGAATAGAATTTTAATAGAGCGTAGTAGATGTATGATTGTAAATGCTGAATTACAGGTCACATACTGTGCAGAAGCGGTTGCTACAGCTGCATACATTGTGAACTGATCTCCCACCTGCACATTATCCGATGCAACGCCTTATGAAGTATGGACTAGAAAGAAGCCAAATCTAAGTCACATGAGAATTTTTGGATGTCCTGCAATAGTGCTAATTCCTAAAGAAAATAGAACTAAGCTTGATGTATTTCAGATGATTCTGATCAATCTGTAGATGTCAATGATGATACGTACTTACCTGATAGGACACTTGACTTTCTACCGGAATTTAATATAACTTTGAGACCCCAGCGGAGAATTAGAAGCCACAATAATGATGTCCATCAAAGTCCCTCATCACTAATGTCTCAGAATGTTGAATCAACAATGAATTTACTAAATAATGATCCACAAAGTCTTCAAGAAGCTCTGAACAGTGAAAAAGCTGATGAATGGAAAACGGCTATGGATGAAGAATATTAGTTATTGATAAAGAATAATACGTGGACACGGGTCAACTTAACAGAAGGAAACTCGATAATTTCCAGCAGATGGGTTTATAAAACTAATAGGGATGGCAATGGATATGTCACATGCTATAAAGCAAGACTGGTGATCAAAGGATATAAACAAGTCAAAGGCATTGATTGCAATGAGGTATACGCTCCAGTGGTCCGTTTTACATCCATAAGATACGTGATTGGTCTTGCTACCAAACATGGACTTAAAATACACCAAATGGACGCTGTTACGGCATTCTTACAGGGTGAAATCGATGAAGAAATCTATATGTCCTTACCACCAGGTTATAAAGATGAAAATAAAGTATGTAGACTGAACAAGTCAATATACCGACTTAAAAAAGCCAGCAGACAATGGAACAAGAAATTAAATACTGCTCTGTTAGAAAGTGGAATGACTCGTTCAAACATTTTCTTTATACTTTAACGATTATACGATATACTTTATTTCTTTAACAATGAGGAAACCTCACAAATGATAAAGGGGAAGTTAAAAGAAAAATTTTATATGAAGGATTTAGGAACAGCCAAACATTGTATTTGTTTTAGAATTTCACAAGATGAAACATAGATGAGATTTCTATTGATCAATCCATTTACATAAAAATGATACTTACACGATTTGGAATGAACAATTGTAAACCAATGTGGACACCTGCTGATGCTAATGTTAAACTGAAGAAGAGTGAAGGTCAACAAGAAATTTTAAAGAACATCCCATATCAAGAAATTATTGGCTGCTTGTTGTACTTATCCCAAGGGACTCGACCAGACATTACCTATATAGTAAATTCTCAGAGCAGGTAGAATAGTCAACCTACTAATGAACATTGCGTGGCTCTGAAACGAGTCATGAGATACCTCAAATGCTACAATGTATATGAAACTGGTTAATAAAAGAAATGTTGATGAAAAAATGTCAGGCTATTGCGATTCAGACTGGGCAAATGATATTGAAGATAAAAGATCGGGATACGTATTTTTATTCCAAGGTGCCGCAATAAGCTGGAATTCGAAGAAACAGCCGACAATAGCCCTTTCTACAAGTGAGGCTGAATGCATGGCTCTAGCGTCGGCCATTCAGGAAGCTCTTTGGTTGTAACAAGTGCCAGAGGAGTTTCAACCCGAACTTAAAGGTACACCTATAACCCTTTACTGCGATAATCAAGTTTTTCAGGAAATGTCATCTACCACGCACGTATAAACATATAGACGTACGCTACCACTTCGCACGAGAGAAGATTGCCGCCAAACAATTCATGGTTCAATATAGATGCACTGGAGACATGGTCGCCGATATTTTGACAAAAGGACTCCATCGACCGAAGCATGAAAACTTCACATCATCGATGGGTTTAACTATAAAGCGTCGGCGTCCAGGAGAGGATGTTGAATAAATGGACGCCTGCGGTATGTTAAATGGCAATGTGCCTGTTGCGCATACGCGCTGTCAATTGCTAAGCCGCTACGCACTTGTGCACTGTTATATTTCTTTACTGGCTTTATCTTTATTCTAATAAATAGTTATATAAATATATATATATATATATATATATATATATATATATATATATATATTTATTAGGTCTTTGCTTTTATTTCATCACAAACACTCCTGCACCAGTACCTTCCTTTGTCTTCGAATCATCTGTATACCACTTGATAGCACATTGCTCAATGTGATATGCTGTGGATTCGTCGCTCCAATCGGCTTCTCTGCTACATATTGCTGTGTAGTTTTTCTCGAAATGATATTTGCTTGCCATTTCGTCTTTTAGTACTTCCAGTCAGGTGATCTAGGCAGCGAGGCTGTTCTCTGCTCCCGATTATTTTACCTCTGCCTATTCCTTCCTTGCTGAACCTTAAAATCGGCGCTTTGGCGGTCCCCTCCACGACAAGATGCACTGGGATCAGATCCAGCAACAGTTGGACATGACCCCGTAATTCAGATACATGCATCTATTTGAACCTTCTCAAACTGCTTCATAGCCTTCAGAGTCAGCTTGGTTCTACTACCTCAAGCAACTGCCCCGTAAGTGATCGCAGGTCTCACTAGCATGGTACACATCCAGCACAGGATTGTGCGGTTACATCCCCACGTTTTTCCTGCAAGATTTCTTCACACCATTAGAGCGCGTTTGGCGCTATCTATTGTTGTACCAAGATACTTTATCTCTTGTTTGTATTTTAATGCCCCCCATCTATAGACAGTTTAGTAATCTCGTCCTATTAAAGGGTATCACCGTGGATTTTGCTCGGGTTGAGTTTTGGTTCCACTGTTGGACACCATATATTAGTTACTTTCAGGCTTCTCTCTTGGAATTCACAGAGCATTCTCTGAAACATCCATCTGGCTATGATGACTAAGTCATCGGTATAACTTGGTAACCAGGTAATGCTGTCGATATTCCTGCTTTCAACAGCCGACAGCCTCATGTGATGTGATAGAATCTATTTAGTTTAGTTGTTTAATGTAGTTTAGTTAAAACTTGTTGAGGATGATAACGGTAGCTTAAAATTGGTTGAAACTGCCAATAGAACATGCATAGAAAATGATGCGACGCATGTTCTATTAGCTGGATTAACTGGATATTAGTTGCATCCAGTTAATCCAGCTAATTAAACATGCGTAGCATCTAAACATCAACCAAACAAATGTATTGCCCATTATTTATTTACAACAATATTAGTAATAATATTGTTGGGTAACTACTAATTACAACGTAACGATTTTTACTGGGGCCCCATCCAATGAATTTGCCACGGGCCTCGCATAGTTTAGTTACGCCACTAAGGAACAGCCATAACTCCATAACAAAATAATCCATAACACAGTACTCAAAGAGAAGAACTCAATAGACGCATAGCAGTCCCTAAGTGCATATATATTGCATAACGAAGAAATTAAAGAAAAGTTACCAATTTAATTTGCTGGGTAGCTTAATTCACTTAAAATCTTATAAACAAAAAATATTTTAGAATTTCGCAGAAAGTTTTACTTTTCATTGAAAAAACCGGACAATAAATTTAGCAAAGTAGATTGAATCGATGAATCTGAATGAAAATGGACAGGATAAATTGGGAGTTTGGGTCATTATTACTAATACAATCCTAGTATGTCCCTATATAGTCAATGTCGATTTCACATTTCCAAATTTATATTCTAACGGATTTTGCGATTTCTTATCGCAATTTTTTATTTACATTGTAATTTGATTATTTAATACCTACGATATTGTTAGCAGTTTAAATTTGTGCCATCATAAGTTGTTTCTTGTATAGTAGAAGTGACAAATTATAATGCGATCATCCCGGATTAAGGACACGGCGAATAATTGACAAAACGTTGCATTATTAATGTCGAATTCCATGCAAAAAATATTTTTGTAATACAAGGAGAGATGTAATTGCACTATTATTTAGTGTCAATCAGATGATTAAGTGTGCATTTAGAGTAATTTGCTGTTTGTATACGGGCAGTTGGTTTAGCAATTTGTAATTTTTTAATATTTTTGTGTGGTCTGATGATTTCATAATTTATCTATTATATATTTTTTTATGTATTTATCAAATACAAATAAAATTATAAATAAATTGCGACACTTTGCAGCAATTATTGTTGAACAATACTAACAAACTGCTATAAAGTGTTTTTACTTTTTTACATTTTTACTTACAGAAACATGATTTTTAATGAAAATTCATTCTTTGTGTCGAAGAATCTTTGTCCAATAGCTTAATTAATATTTAGTCAGAATTTAAATAATTTATTTCTTACAATAAAATAGACCTTTATATTGAAAGTTTGGATATATGAAAGTTTCGGTTATACGTCCAAAATTTCGGGCAAAACATGGCGGAAATTGACACATGTGCACAAAAAAAAATTAAATGTGCACAAAATAAAACTATGAAATAGTATATTACGTCATTAGAGTTGTAAGAAGCATATTACGTACGAGCGTAACAGTTAATGTAATTCCGCGAGTAATTCTATAATTCGAGTTGTAATTCCTTACAACTCGAATTATGTACTATACTTTATCTACGACCACACTAATTTGTTTCTATTTAATAAGAAAAATATGTTTGATGTAACTGATATAGCGATTCATCGCAAAGGCAACACAATGTACGCTCGTATGCATGTCAATCAGTTGTTTTATTAAAATAAATTCCCTTTCCCAAAAATAAACTACAATATAATAACATGATAAGATCTTGAGATATATTTATAATTATTTATTTAATTTTTTTTATTATAATTTATAGTAACGGCACAATTGTTAAATCAAAATTCAAAATTCATCAATTTAAGTCAAAATTAATATTGAATTATTATCGTTTGAGATATTAGTTGAATTTTGAGTACCTGAAGTCGTAAGTGAAATTATTGTATATCGCAGTAGAAATTTTTGTAGCAATATCATTTCGATTTTTCATGGAGCAGTCTATATAGCCTTCTGCTACTGCAGACGAACGCCAGCCACCATGCCTTTTTATGAGACAATAAATCACCACCGGAAACCACAAGAATGGTGGCTGACGAACGTCTGAAACAATGACCTGTATAAAGATTTGCTTCCGGCAAATGAAGATACTCAGCGATTTGTTTAGGAATAGAGCCAAATTTATTTATTCCAACACATTTCTTAGTGCATTTCTCATTTTGATAATTTAGAAAAAAGGCTGATCATTGTCTATTTTTTGTGGGCGTAGGTTAATATATTTTTTGCAGGTTTGGTAAACTTATTTAGGTACCACAAAAGATCTTTGAGTTTTTGTTTAAGAATCAGGAATTTTAACGATCAGAGATGTTCCGGTGTCTTCTATATGGCAGGGTTTGATATTTCGTAGTTCTTGTTTTCTGCAAGCACCACTAATGCCAATGATAAGAATAACCAAAACTTATACAAAAAAATATGTCGTTTTACCTATTAGAGAGCATTATTCATCAATAAATATTTGTTATCCGGCGAATTATTGAGGAAAGTGTTAATTTCTTGGTTGGTGAAAATTTTTTATTTCTTGCTTTTAAATCCATCAGATTTTATCTTTAGTAAAGCTATTAACTTTGAATGTTGTGAAATGTCGATGTCGTGCTTTATATTCGTTGTTGTCCGAACCATTGAATTAATTACCCAAAGTGAAGATCAAAGGTTTCATTGTTTAAGATAATTCATCAAAGTATGATAATACAACATTTTCTGAAAACGATTTAACATTATGCTTCATTATCCAGTCCATAAATTTTTTATATGCATCCCCGTAAAAATCCCGAGATTTAATCGGTAGCAAATTATGGGCAGCTTGATTCGCTTTTTCAACAATATCGGGCGGAGTGCTATTTTCTTTTTCACTTTCACTGAACATTATTTTAATTGAAATTGTTTTAATTGAAAAAAAATATAGTTTATGTTAGATTAGTTTGACGTTTAATAATTGCCTGACAAATAACGGTATGCTTTGGGTTGCCTATGTTAAACGACAGTAGCATCTTCCAACCAATCAGCGAATCGTAAACCAAACGCACTAGTGTGTTATTGAATCATTAAATAACATTAATCGCGGACTGTTACATACGTGTGTTGTATGATGTATTTAAATAATCTACGAAATGTAAAATATTGGGCAATTACAAGAGTGGTCGTAGATAAAGTTCTATTAACGGGAAATAATGCCAGGTTACGGTAACTATAAACATATTCATAATTCCCTTGGGAGTGAATCACAGCTGTCTGTCACTTACAGCTGTCCTAATTGCCATTGTTAGTTCTGTCAATCTCAGATTTAAAGAAAATAAATTGACACTTTTCAAAATGACGACTAAAAGTGTTTTCTTAACCGCTACAAACATATGATTTTTGCACCGCACGGACACTGGTATTCATAATTCAGTTCGAAGTTGATGTAATATTTTCTTCCGGCAAACCCGCCAACATTCTTGCGGTTTTATTCTTTCCTTCCACGCTGTCCGCCAAATATCCTTCTGCTACAGTCGAACTCCGCCAACCACCGTGCCTTTTCAATGTTGTCATACTTGCAGCGGCATTTTCTTGAGCTGTAGCTGAAGTTCAACTTCCTTCTTATACAATGATTGGGACTTTGTAGGAAGCAATGTAGCTCTAGCTTCCTCAACTTTGTCGATGAATTCTTGGGACATTCTACTCGTGTCAGTCATATTGACAAATTGACTAATGTTTATTATATTTAACAAAAATGCATGGCAACTACCTAAAAATTTACGTAATATGATTTCCACGTTTATATGGTGGGCCAACCATCCTAATTAAAGAAATAAATTATATTAAAAAACTATTTCAAGAAATAAAATTATTTATATATCACGTCAATTATAAGGATATCTCTGGCAACTTACTATCCCTCGAGCCTGACGGCCCTCACCCCGTTGTAAACCCGTTGCCCTAGGTCAGAGGTCGGCAAAATGTGGCTCGCGAGCCACATGTGGCTCTTATGGTACGAGCTTATGGCTCTTCAGAAATAAATTGAATTGTCCCTTCTCAGAAGTCTTACGACCACCGCCGTCAAGTTCATAACTCACACTCACTGCGCGGATCTCGGTTGTTTCTTGTAAACTGAATGGACTGAATTGTTTGAGTTTGTACCTAATGCAGTTGGTCTTCCAACTTGTCTTATTTGGCATGAAAAAAACAGCAAACAACAAAACGTCTAATGTCGAGAGACATTTCGAAAATAAACATGCCGCATTTGCAAAGACTTCGGAAAAATGTTAAAAAGGCAAGTTCCGTTTTCTACTGTTGGATGCAGTCTGCAAATAATAACTTGGCAAGCTTTGTCTTGAGTCACAAAATAATTCACTGATGCTGAGTACAAAAAAGTTGTGCAAAGAACAAAAAAACACCAGGTCCAGACGATATCTACGCAAAATATTTCAAGCAAATACAGTAGGAAAACATAAATATAATTATAAAACTGTACAATAAGATCTATGACACTGAATAACTTCCAAAGGAATGGCTAAAGTCCATGTTCATAATGCTTCCCAAAAGCATCCAAATGCAAAGATCATAGGCCAATCTCGCTAACGTGTCACACATTAAAAATATTCATACGTATCATACACACCAGGCTGTTTAATAAACTTGAAGGAATAAGCAGAGACACTCTGTTCTGATTTAAGAGCGGAACCGGTACTCGAAGAGCAATATTCTGCCTAAATACATTGGTACAAAACTTCTACGACAAAAGAAAGGACATCTTTAACCACGAACGTCTCATCGATTATCTAAAAAGATCGGCTCTTTTTGGAAATAGTTGAAAAAGACGTAAGTATAATAAAACCTGTAATGGCAACAGTCGGCCAACGTTAGAATCAACAACCAATTAACGACAGAAGAAATCGAGATAAAAAGAGGGGTACGGCAAGGATGCATAATGTTGTAGCGGCAACGAGCCGTTCCATTTTTGTTTCTTAGTTTACGAGGGCATTACAATAATTACCCAATTATTTTCGGACAATTTCCGAAAATATTTTATTAGGGTCGGTAATGTAATCCTCGAGCAGATTAAGAAATATTTGTATTCTTAGTTTTACGATTGCATTACGGTGATTACCCAAATATTTTCGAAATACGAATTTCCGAAATCAATTTATTAGGGTCAATGGTGTAATCCCCGGGGACGACAAGATATTTTTCCCGAGAATCAGTAATCAACAAAGCGGCAAAGAGTCGAATATAGAAAAATAATCACCCCCCAGATGAGGGACCAGTATACCTGGACATAACATAAATACCTGGACCCCCGAATAAACAAGACAGGCACGGTCCACATAGTCAGGCGCAAACAGTCAGCGAGTGCACTAGTTCAGTTCAGTCCAGCCAGTTCAACCAGACTCAGCCAGCAGTCAGTCAACCAGACCAGGCAAGTCCAGTTCAGAGAGTCCAGCTCCACTCATTCCCTCAACGGTGTTTGTATCTCTTGTGCATTTGTATATATATATATATATATATATATATATATATATATATATATATATATGTATATATCGTCCATGTAAATAAATTCCTCTGAAAACCGTAAGTGATACATTATTCTACCGCGTATCCACCATAATGTCACCAATGCTATTTGCACGAAATACCTACGCACACTAAAAACGTAAACGACAGGTGGGACCCACTACAAGAGATCAAGAGTAGGGTAGAACAAGCCAGACTGGCATCCAACAAACTACGTCTAAATAGACTATATTTAGAAATCCGCCACAGTATGGTCGAATGCTTCGTTTGGCCAGTCCTACTGTATAGAGCAGAAATCTGGACGATAAAAGTAGCATTCATTAACAAGATAGAGGCGTTCGAGATGTGGACACTCAGAAGAATGCTCCGTATCCCATTGGTGGACCACATTGCCATCGAGGAGTTGATGAGAAGGCCAGGAGTGTACAGATTACTATTCAATACCATAAAACAGCGCAATATCGAGTGTCTGGATTACATACTAAAGGGGCCAAAATATCGAACTCCCCAGTTCATACTCGGAAAGGAAAGAAGGCAGAAGGGGCTTCGTACGTGAACAGCTATCATGGCCGGTCCAGTTTCTATTCAGAAACTGGACCGGAATCAAAAAGTTTTGCCAAAAAACATTTGCCAAGCAGCAATAAAGAAAACATTCACAATTATTCAATAAATGATAAATGAAATGCCAAGCAGCAATAAAGAAAACATTCAAACAGAAGATAAATGTGGCTGACACACTTCATCACAATTTTAACAATACAGCAGATATCATGAATAAAATCAAAAGCTTATCTTTGTCTGCCAAAACTGTAACAGACAGGGCAAACAAAAATTTCGTTAAATGTATGCCAACAACAAGTTGAGGGCGTAAAATTAACATCAGCCATATCAATAGCGGTTGATGAGTCTTGTGACATAGAGAATACTGCGCAAGGTGTTCTCTTTGCTCACTATGTTTCATCAGATGGTCCCAAAGAAGAACTGTGGGTTTGTCAAACACGAGGAAAAGATGTTGAAAATGCAGTGACCGAAGAAAAATCACATCCCACTTATTGAAATTACGTCAATTGCAACAGATGTAAAAAAATTGATGAAAAATTGATCATGACGTGTTATCTTTCCATTGCATAATTCACCAGAAAGCTCTCTGCACACAAACATTTCCATAGGTTATTGGTAAACTTATGGATTTGGTAGTTAAGTTCACAAATAATATTATCGCAAAGGCGCTAAATAATCGCCAATTATGAGGAAAATTAAAAAATATGACTTTCTTTCAGTTTGAAATTATTTTATATAGAAATTTAGCTCTTAAGTTTATAGAGTTTGCCGACCCCTGCCCTAGGTAATTAACATCCTAATAATTCCCTTGATACATAAATAACTATACCAGACAAGATTAGACAATTAAAGGTGGAGACACACTGGTGTCCACGTACGCAACGTATGCGATGCAACGTGGGAGAATTGGTGTGCACACTCGTCCCGCGAATGAAACATAAATTTTGCATCAGTCGCTGTTGTAATTTCTCACAAGGTGCACTAGTGTGTCTGTAAGTCATATTTTCTGATTCTGATAGCGAATTTGAGGATGATTTATTGAGTTTACTATTTTTAAATAGTAAACAAAAACTAAAGTAAAGAAGAGAAGATATTGGGTTCATGAGATAAACAAACAAAGAAAAAAAGTTGGAGAATACCATACATTAAAGTAGAAACTGATATCTGATGAAGAACGATTCTTTATGTTCTTTCGCATGTCTAAAATACAGTTTGAGCATGACTAAAATATAGATTTGCCTTTCTAAAATACAGTTTGAATCTATCAGCTGTTCATCTCCCATTTTAACAATTTTGACAACAGAACGCTTGCATCAAAAGTCTATTTGTTTATGACATGCTACGCATGAGTTCTAGAAACACAGTGATCACACGCGTGGATATCGTACGAACATCCCCTCCACCTTCCCACGCCGATCTGGACATCCCAGATCGACGTTGCGTGTGAGGCGTGTGATTGCGTTGCATACGATAAGTGTGTTTCTATGGCATAGTTTTTCATCTAAAATCAAGAGTCCAGATATAGTAATGCGTTGCATACATTGCGTACGTGGGACCAGTGTGTCTCTACTTTTATTGTAGTCCATAATAGCTAAACTTTAAATACAGGTAACCCTCCTATAACACGGTAGACACGTTCCTCGAAAATATCGTGTTGTGTTAAATCGTGTTATATGAGACACAGGGCAAGTATAAAAAGAGGGGAATGGTACCAAAAACTTACATAAAACATTTTTTTTCCTTCAAATTCTATATATTTCAAGCAATTTTAACTTGCGTATAAAGATACATATTTTATAAGCATAAATCAACTTTATATATAAAAACAAAACAAAACAACAACATATTTTTATTCACTTTGCCAATATAAAATTATATTTTTTTTACATTTTTTTTATGTGATTTACATAATGGTACTATACCTACAATATCTTCTTAAAACGAACAAAATAATATTTGAACAAAAATGCAGATAAAATAAGAATTGGAAATAAAATGCAGATAAAATAAGAAAATATTGGTTTACAATGAATACAGCTAGAATATATATTGTGTTACACTTAACAAATCTTTTTTTTTCAAGAAATTCATTGATACTATAGAATGAATAGATACGAATAGAAAGAACACCATCTATCAGTGTTTCTTTAATGATTTTTTTAAATTGCTGAAAAGATTTATTTTTAGTTTCTGTTGGTAGGTGATTTTGAAATTGTGCACCCATACAAATAAACGATTTTCCATAAAAGGCTGTGTTGTGTTTTCCTTTTCTTTGATATGCTCCATGCCGTGTGTTATAAGAATGAATGTTAGATCCTATACAATAGTTATCTATATTATTTTGTATGTAACATAAGCATTTAAAGATAAAAATTGAAGGCAACGTTAATAACTTATTATTCTTGAAGCAACTCCAACAGCTTCGGGTTCTTCGCTTGGGAGTCTTCGCTTTAAATTTAAAATAACCCTTAGAATACTCTTTTTTAAATGAAACAACTGTGCATATTAATCGAATTCCTCCACAGTAACACATTGAACGAAAGGTGTGAATAAACTAAAGCGTAGTAAAAAAAGCGTATAGTAAAGAGGCTTAATAAGGTGCTAGAATCCATAGATTTCTTCATTTGCGATATTGAGAAATATGCACTTGCCAGTCTTTTACAGGCATTATCCGTGTGGGCAAAAATAACATTTTTAGTTTTCAATTTAAAAGGAAGATCTACATTTCTATAAGACAACAAAGTTGTTTTCTAGGGCGGTACGGATTGATTATTTCTAAATCTTGATACAAACACCTTAGAAACCCAAATTATTGGAAAACTATGAACACGTTTTTCTCAAAGTCTATTCCCTTGCCAATCATCAGACTTACATCAAAGTGACGAGCGTGTTGCAGGCTAGGGCGGTACGTTTTTTGAAAAATATCGCACTCGTAAAACGAACATTCCTCAACATGCGTGTCTCAAGAATTGGAGTGGTACTTCGACTGCGATAAAGGCTCAGATTATTTTAGAAGGATTTCTATCTTCTGTTGATATGCACGGCTTAAAATACAAAAAATGATAGGAGATGGAGATAGTAGCGTATACAATAAAATAAAAAAATACCAAGCCATACGGACCCAACTTCTATGTAGAACAAATTGAATGCAGAAACTACATTTTATGCAATTATTGCAATAAAATCAAGGAATTTGCTAAATGTACAAAACTTAGTCCAAAGATACGGTGTTTATTTCGCCATGTTTTGCGGTTCCGGACAGCAATAATTCTGTTAAATTCAGGAAAAACTAAAATCAGTCTTCTGGAGAAAAAATATGCAACTTGAAAAATGATATTTTGAATGGACCAAAACATATTCTTGGTTGTCACGATCAATGTCCGGCATATTTCTGTAATGGCCCAAAAACTGATGAAGAAAGTATTTGGATAGATTTTAAAAATAGTGAGGTCTTCTCAAATTTTAATAGACATTTGACAAGAATGGCTAATAATGCATTAAGGTTATCGCACGATGTTTACACGAATATGGCAGAATGTAATATGAACAGTTTAGTTAATAAAATGATTGGAAGAAAAAGAGTAGATTTTTCTAAAGGAGGATCTTACCAAAGTAGAGCTATCGCAAGTGTCACAAATTTTAACAATAATCGTCCTTTTTTCTAGCTCAGAAAAAAATGGAAAAATTGGAAGCTTTACGGAAAAAAATTTATTGAAAAGTAAACCTACTAAAAAAAAATTCACGCAAAAAGAAAATTATTTATCAAGTAGATAGCGATTACGGTACACTTACAGTTGAAGATGTAAGTGTAGATAAATTGTAAGTTATTAAAAATGAGTTTTTGATTAATATTGAAAATTCCAATTGCGAAGAAATTTAACAAGATACCCGGCGACAATATTTAAATCCATAATGGCTTCAAGAACGGATGTATCGATTAACCCCTTCAAGACGGTTTTTTTTTTCAAGCAGACTAGCCCTAATTATTTAACTTTTTTCATGTTTGTACAGTAAGAATAAGTTGTTTTTTCGAAGAAATAAAAATTTTCTCTGGCGGTAATGGGGGTAGTGGTAAATATATGTACCACTAGTCCATAGTGGTACCATATGTACCACTATATATATATATATATATATATATATATATATATATATATATATATATATATATATATATATATATATATACCAGTAGTCCGGGTATTCTCATAAAAACAAGAAACAATTATTTCGAAAAATAACATGTATATTTCACATATTATTAAGTGTGGTAAAGCGCAAAACAGTTTACAAAGAGGAGTGCTGCGTTCTTGACAATATATTTTTGTACGTGTCTGTTTCTTTCTCTCTGCCCATCTTCTACACCTTTTTCTAGTTGGACCTTCGAAGGGTAGATGAAGAGACACGAATGCAAGGCTTTTTCGTTTTCTTGAAACTCTGCCCTTGCATACCGTTGTATTGCTGCTGATCTTTTCCCCTCGCTTATCATCTCTTCTGCCAAAGGCACTAAAAATTGCAATAGCGGATGCTTCTTTTTATGTAGTTCATTATAGATGATCCATGAATTTACAACTGCTATCATGAACAAACGGTAGAACAATTTTTTCCACCATTTCGTTGATTTCCTGTCTAAATCATAAACACCCGCCATCTAGTCTGCTAAGTCGTCGCTCCCCATAATTTCTCTATAAAATGCTATCATTCGAGGACAATCCATGTCAATTTTGGAACCATCTTTCATTGTTTTTTTCACAGTCACAACCTCATCATTATGGCAATTACTTAGCTTAAGGACTTCTTTAGTATCTTGCCATTTCACAAACATCAGTCCATCACTGCTACATCGAAATACATATCCACCTCTATCTAATTTGTCGGTAATCTTAGGTATATTCTTCCTGTTTTGGTTACAAGTACCAAGTGCTGCGTACCTAGCGCTGCGTACCAAGTGCTTTTCTTTAGCTGTGGCAATAAGTTTACGTACAACGCGCTCTCCAAGTGTACCACCAAATTGTTCAGTTTCTCGGCCTGTATAAATATTAAAGTCCTACGTATAGCCAGTGTAAGAATCGGACCTAAGCCACATTTTTATGCCCCTTTTTATTGGCTTTAGAGGCATATATTGTTTCATTGACGAGCGACCTTTGAATTTAGTCAAAGACTCGTCAATGTTCTGAAAGCAACTTGTTGAGACTAAATAATGGAGAAACCCGATATTCGACGACACTTTTGGAATGTGCGTTTCAAACACTCAACGACATCATCAATATAATATATCTTGGAACATTCAGACGGTTTCCGTAGTGAAGCGAAATACATCTTTGAAGACAAAAATTTGAATCTGTCTCTAGAGATTGCATTCTGTGTTGTAGTATTCCCCATCTAGGGATAACTTGACCATTAATCGCTGATTTGTGGGACATTATTGTAACACATAACCAGCATGCATCCAAGAACAATTTTTATTTCGCGCTCATCGGTTTATATGTTTCTTTGTGAATTTTTATTCTTTCGTTCGTATACTGAGCAGCGTATATAAACAATGAGCGTGGAAACATTTTCTCAAACAATTGAAAATGTGCAAGGTTCCAGTTAAATTCAGGAGATAAGTTGCAGTCCCGCTTAGAGGATATTTTTTGTTTCGGAATGAATAATTCACCAGGTTTAGTAAACAGCACAAAATGAACTGAAGAAGATGCTACAGTTTCTGGAAGTAACGGAGACTTTGGGGTATCACTCGAAGAGCATTCAGGCTGCAAGACATCTTGGGACTCCGATTCAACAATATTCGCATCAGATTCTTCCGCTGAATCAGTAGCATTTGAATTAGATTCCTCATCAGAACGCTCGTATAGGTCATCACTATCATCAGAAGGCTCGTAAGGGTCAACACTATCATTCGATCCTGATGGAAAGTCAGACAAATTGTTGGCTGCCTCTTCCAGCTCAGAAGACGTTAGTGGCCTTTTCCAATCCATTTCTGCAAACAAAATATCTTTCTACTTACTGAACTACTGGTACACAAAAGAACTGCATAAGACGGATGTTACATATAAGTACCAGGGTTCTGCATCCACCCATTTCAATATTTTTGATCAGTAAATAATAAACAAAACCACACTTAGCAAACACAAAGTAGACACAGATGTCGTTTATGTACAGTTTTTAATACAAAACACAAATTTTTTGCACAAATTCTTGCAAAATGTTAGCAGAAACACATGCGTCGAGCAACTACCAACGGAAAATGATCGAAAAATAAGGTTACGCGATGTCTCCCATGCGTGTTCTGACAAGAGGATACTTAACGGGACTGAGTGGTACAAATATTCACCGTTTCAAAGAGCGAAAAATATTTTTAGTCCTGTGTTACTAATTGGTGGTACATATGTGTACCCGTAGTCTCGAAAGGGTTAACCTCTAGCAATTTTTGAAAAATTTGCAAGCTTCGACCAACCACTTCGACTGCATCCACTGTAAAAAGTTTAATGTATAATACAAACATTAAACGTAGTGCACCATTGCAACATGGCATTGTTCATGAAGCAACAGCTCGAGCACTTTTTGAAAATATCTACAGTTTACACATAGAAGGATGTGGCATGCTGATTCACTCACAATATAAATTTCTTGCTGCCTCTCTGGAGAGACCATCTGGATGGTCTTATCGATCAAGGTGCTAATTTGGAAATAAAATATCCGTACGTTGCCCGAAATATGGAAGTAGTAGGATTCAGTAAAAAACAAAATAATTGATTACTGTTATATCGAAAATATTAAAGTAGAACTTAAATATAATCATAGTTATATGTACCAAATTCAAGGTCTCTTGTAAATAACAAATCGAATGTTGCTATATTTTCATTTATACATTTAAAGATTACAATTGCAATTATTACAAAGTAATTATAAGAAATAAACAATTTTGGGACGATGATATGATATGAAAATTGGAGATTTTATTTTTCTGCATATTTACTTGAATTATTAGATTAAAGATATAATAGAAATATGGCCATAAGAGACATTCAATGTAAAGATTTATAATATAGTACAGTATAGTACAGTAGTAAAGGTATTCATAGATGGATATTAATAGTTTGCTGGAAAGCAAAGAAAAGCAGATTTCATAAAAAAATTATAAATCGTTTTTTTAAATAAATTTTGTAATAAAAATCTGTTTCAAATTTTACAGAATATTTTATTATGTTTTTGTATGTCCTATATTTATTTCAGATGTGATATTGTTTTGTCTTTAAAATCTATAATTTTAGTTCTTTCAAGATCTGTAGATTTCTTGGTATGAAGATAGGCAACTTTGTAGCTCCCTTTCAAATTTTCGGCTTCTTTCCGAGAATGGGTCTGCATTTAAGAAAAATGATTCTAAATTTTCAGCTAACCTAAGTCCTTCCCGTATTTTTTTTATCGTTAATTCGTCAATTTTTCCATCGTCGTCATTGCCTTTTTCCTCACTATCAATTTGATTTAGATCTTTTGATGCCATTTCCAGCAAATTTGCTCCACCAATTTCTTCTTCTAATCAATATATCTTGAATGTATTCGTTATCCATATCATGAAAACGTTGCCCTCCTATCGATTTGGTAATTTCTAATATGCTATCAATATTATTTTTTGACGATTCAAACGTGTTTTCCAGTTCCACTAACGAAGGCAATTTTTTTTCCAACAGTTATGTAAAGTTGATGTTTTTAGTTCTTTCAATGATACGGACATGATATCGATACGGTGCTTAATTGAAAATTGCTTCCAAGCTTCCACAACACTAACTGATTTGGATTCCGTTGTGTCTAAAATCCATTGCAATGATCTTCTCAATTAGTAAATTTTCAAGGTATAATACCTTGATCGTAGTGTTTGGTGGTTGAAATTCTACTTGGGAATTACTGAACTGGGGCATTATCTATTAGTAACAGCACCTTAACACATTAACGCCGGCGCGATATTTACTGGTTTGCTCTATCGCGCGGCGTTTTGAGTTTTGTCTAAAATTTTGTAAACTCTTAGTGTGCGCCTCTGGTTGTTATCCGTTTCTATGGTTACATAGTACCGCTGCCGTTTCACATACGACTCCTTCCAGTTTCGATGAAACGTAAAAAACATGATCCGCCTCCCATTTGTTTTAGTGTAAAACAGTCAATTTCATTCGTAAAACTAAAAACAATTTGAATAATATGTAGTATCTATATAAACTGCTTAATTTGATATTTGGTAAGTATTCTCTATCTATACAGTAAGACCCCGCTTAGTGGTATACCACGAAAATTGTAAGCAGCGTGGGGCTTCGCCTAAATCCTAACCTCACTTATGCGTTACCTGTTTTTATTATTACAAACATTTGTTGTCGTTATTGAAAAAATAAATTTATATAATATAATGTATGTTATAGCGGTAAATATTATAATAAGCGGGGTATTACTGTATTTACATATATGCAGGGGTGAGCTGGAGCCGGCTCGGTCCGGCTCGCGCGAGCCGGTTGTTAAAATGTTTTAAACTCGGCGAGCCGCTTGTTAAATTACCCGAAAACCAAGAATGATAATTTTGGTGTCTACGAAATAAAAGTTTAATTTAAAATTTAATTTCATCAAATGAGTTCAAATGCATCCGATTCAATTACAATAATAAATTTGTAGCTCTTCCCAGAGAGCAATTATTAGATAGTGTGGCAAGGAATATGAAAGCAAGACTTTTATCGGCTAGTCATATAAATATGAATGAGGATAAGAATGAGAACAATGACACTGATAAGTATAAAAAAAGTGTGCAGCTCTTCGAGATTTTAGATCCATCTACCTGGTCATTAGATAAAATTATATCACCATGACTAGAAGGTGAAGAAATGGTTAGAAAATTATGTGAAATTTTAAAGTTTCAAGTAGATGTTAATGATTTTCGTGATTTTATAGACATAAACATACAACTGAAAAATGTTCAGTTACCTAATTCAAGGCGCGCGTGCAAAAGGGATATGTCAGAAAACGAGAATTTTGGGAAATAAAAAAATAAAGTTTGATGTCACCTCCAAAATCTAATAAAAAAATTTTCCAAGCAATTTTTACCTTTGTATTTTCCTGATTTCATTATAAATCATGTTATAAAATGGCTTTTGAATATTTACTGCCGATTTATAGTAATTTAGTAATAAAGCAAACTGATCAAAAATAAATTGAAAATGTTAAATTGCTTTCCTTGTAAACACAATTCGTACCAAACCTTTCTTTGTTAAAAAAATTATATATTTTTGAAATAAAACGATTTGAACATAAAAATATAATTTCTATCAAAAATAAGTAAAATATTAAAAAAAAAATTAAATAAAGATACCCCAATTTATGTAAATTTTATTAGACAAAAACGATTTGAACATTTATTTTATATTAATATTAAAACTATTACTATTATAATATTGTACTGTATTACTTATTGTTAGTTATTCACTTTTATTTTCGCTTGCCAAGTCATCTACATTAGCCCTCTTGTTCTTTTTCTTTAGCTTCTTTCCATTGTTGCTTTTAGCTACTTTTATGTTTCTATAATACTCCTTGAAGATGTTCGAGATAAATGGCTGATCTAGCAGAACTTTCTTTTTTTCAGCTGAAATTGGAAGTGGCTGTGTAGAGATAACTCTTGGAGTTAATTTTGCTCGTTTTCCTTTTTTTTAGAAAAACTCAATGTTCTAAAATGAAGGGCCCATCGTTTTCAAATATCTTATCCATCTAATTTGTCTTCAGTTGATTTTATTATTTTCGACGTCTGTTTTACGCAATTGCAAAGATGATTTTAGTAAATCTGAGTAACAAAAAATATCTTCTTGAGCCATCTCTGTCACTACAAAAGGCTTCTTTTTCCCTGCAACTCTAAAGGCCGATTCTCACATACGCGACACTATCTACGCGACGTTGCACAATGAACTGTCGAGAATTATCATGTCGCTGCTAGGTATTCTCATATATGCGACACTCTGTTAAGCGATTATTTGCTGCAAATGTCAAATCTGTAGTTTCTCTACATTTCAGGTTAAGTTATATTTTCATAATGTAATGTTCGTCATGTTCCGTTGATGTTTTTTTCGTCTTAGCCATGTGTTATGAAAATGAGAAATTAAAAGGAAAGGAAAGAAAATATTGGGTGCATCGGATCTTAAAAACAAAACTAGTACAAGGAGAATTCCATACTCTCTTCAAACAATTACAAGAGTCTGTACTTACGAGTCTCATCTCATTTTAAAGAAATTTTTCTCCAAATTAGATCTTTCCTTTGTTGATTACTGTTATTTTATTTTGTAAGTCATACAGTTCAACATAATCAGCCACAAGAGCGATCAATTCCTCTGCTTTTTCGTCGTTCATTCCATTCATTTTAAAAAACACGCCGTTTTTGACACAATCCGTCATTCGAATCAGAAACAAACTTTCCAAACGTCATGCGATGTGCGACAAAACCTAAAAGAATGCTCACGAAATAATCCCAGCGACAGCGCGCTGAATTCTGACTTTTAGCAACTGTCGCGTAACCATAGTGAGAACGTGCCCATTGAAAACAATGTAATCATTATTTAACAGGCGATTTCGTGAAACGGCGCGTAGCTGTTATCGCGTATATGAGAATCGGCCTCAATAAGTTGAGCCCAGTCTCGCGGGTGTTTGATTGACGGGGCATATTTTTTTCTCAATGACGCTGTGGTCCGTGTCACATTTCATGTGTCAGTGTCCAGGGACAAGAAACTTATGCTTTATTTCAACCAAGTTTTTTGATTTTTGTATTGCTGTTAAGCACATTGCTGCAAAGTGGGTGTTTCTATTCTGGCGTCCACATGTGTCACATGTGTTCTCGAAGAGTTTCGATGTAATTGTAAACACGATGCAATTTCGTTTCCCCCTCTTGCTGCTGTTGTTTCATTCCAAAGGTAACAATATCCTTGTGAGTTATCGCAGTCATGCACAGTCAAATTGAAAAATCATAACTGGCGTTTATAGAAGGAAATTCAGTTTTTCAGCATTGGGGTTGGCAAGCATGCCTGAAGGTGAAAAGATATTGTTTTTTTTTAAATTTGAAAAGATATTGTTGCTTTTGAAGTTAGCATTATCTGCAAGCATTAGTTGTTTTTAATATTTTTCTTCCGATACATGTTTTTCATTATCCGTATTGCTCATTTTAATTTGTATTTGTAGACGATCACAGGTCTGGCAAGTGTCTTTATTAGGTTGTTTAATGGAAAAATTTAACTTATGGAAAACTGAGGAGTAATTTTTTAATGATACTCCTTTGCTACCTTCTATACGTTTGTAATCATTATACAATTCAAATACTTCAAATACTTTTTTTGTGTGTCTTTTCTTGTATAGTGGTTCTCCTAGGCAGGAATGGAGATTAGATGCTGACGAACTACGGCCAATATATCGTCAGATGTCTTGTTTCATGGAACTGAACTTCCTCTGTTATCTCTATGTACTGAACCGCCTCCCGATGAACGTTTTTTTAGCTACAATGATTTCAACAAACTTGTTTGTCATTGTAAAACATTTTAACAAATCTGCTTTACAAATTGGATAAGATATTCCATTTATATGTACTTTATATCGTAAAGAAACTTGTCTATGGTGAAATCTATTAGGGTCCTGAACTCTTGAACAGTAAGCGTAATCTTGAAATTGCATCGTGTGTTTACTTTCTCAGATATCTCTATTAATCCTGATATGTACATGCGTTTATCATGAGAATCTAAAACATGGTACTCATTGAATAAGATTTCTGCGTTTTTAGCAGTAATTCTTTCTGAACATTTCATTCTGCATGGCCCAAGCCTAGATAATTTCTTTCCTTTTATTATTTTTCCCTTCTTGGTGATGTATCCTTTACCATTACACATTGCATCTTTTATATTCGTCCTACTTTCACTGGTGTCTCCCTTTAAAATACGTTTGCTATTCGGAAAAGCTCTGGCTCTAATCGGTTCTAACTGCAGTTTTCGCCTCTAGGTTTGCATTTTCAAATGCTATAACCTGGTTCATATCTATTGAGGACACCTCCATTACCGCATGTTCTACCTCCATGGCTACACTTTCTAAAACAGCATGATTCATATGTGTCTCCATAACTGCAGCATCACTATCAGGACAATCAATTATATTCTCGTTCATGTTGACGTTCTTTAATTAACCTAACCTAAATCAATGACAGTTTATTATAGCAGAATGTTATATATCTATGAATGAACTTATAGACGTAATCAACCTGACCACGATAGGAAACCTACATAAAGAAACGCACCTTTTCTATTAGTTTGTTCCACAAGAGATCCACAATTCAAAATGTTTTTTTTTCTTTGAACTTTGAGCATCAATTTAAGTCACCTTCTCAGATTGATATGTTTAAGGAGTTAAGTCAGATTTTTTTAGTGGCATAACCTCTTAAGCGCAGCAATCTAGATCAGTGCTCACAAAGATAATTCATAACATTACATTACTAGAATGACTTATCCCCTTTTGCACAAACAACATTGGGGCAAGTGCAAACTAGCTCCTAATTCACAACCATATTAAATATGATTGGGTCACATTTGACTTGTCTCCTCTTGCAGAATGATGGAGAAAGCTTTTTTCTTTGGAATGATGATAAAAACGCTTTTTTGAAAAAAAAAAATGACTTATCCCCATTTGCACGCGCGCCAAGATATATCCAATGTACAGACAATATATTTATTGGGGAAACCAATAGCAAGTTTCGATGCCATGCCTTTTGTTGCATCTTGGATGAACCAGAATCACAGGTTAGCAACAGAAACAAGGGTAAGGAAAGGGCACAATAATGATGTTTTTGCGAATGCACAAGACATATGGACTCTACATTAATTAATTAATTATGCATATACATATGCGTAGTATGTTAAATTTGGAACTTATCAATTTTTTTGTCATTATATATTTTGTCATAAATTTTGTCATTATATATATATATATATATATATATATATATATATATATATATATATATATATATATATATATATATCATATATATCCCGCGATAGCGATATCCACGGTGATTGGAACTGATGAAGAAGCCCTGCATGAAGGAAATGGAAAATGGGCGACGCAATGTCACCGAAGAAGAAGAATAATGAAATCGAATGTAATCTATGGTAACAATGATGATATAACTAAAATTAGAGCAGCCACGCGGTAGCAGCACTTACATGTATACCGCTTAGATCCCCAATTGACCGAGAAAGATATATTAACATACCTAACAAACAAAGGTTTCGAACATGTTTGGTGTAACAAGTTAGAATCAAGTCACCCGACAGAATACTCGTCCTTCAAGATATCTGTACGCAGTGATGATTACCCTAATTTAAATAATTCAGATACATTGTTACGGCACACTTGTTTAAAACGTATTTTTGTGGCAAGACGAGTCAATAGTCAAGTCAATACACAATACAAAGAGTGTCGAACGCCATAGAATTACACCACCATCAACTGTACGACTAGACAACCAAACTGTTGAATTTATGTTAGAAAATATTAAAAATGGTTTATATCTAATTCTAAATGCGAATTGGAGAAGTGTTGAATAATTAGAGATACTAAAAATTTAAAAAAAAATGAACTAACCGCCTAATTCTGTAGAGAGGACGGTGCCTACGGAGGTGTAGCTATCTATTACAAAGAAGACATTTCTTTTAAACTAAGGAGTGACATCAGTGGCATGGCGTAGCAGTATGTTTTTAAATGTGTGGCTATAGAATCAGTTTTAGACGGGTTTAATATTATAATAGTTGAAATTTACAGAGCCCCTGTGACTAACTTTCGTTCTTTTATAGAGAAACTCTACGAGCTCTTAATAATACTTTCCAATGAAGGAAAGGATTTCATTAGCGGGCGACTTCAACATTTATATCTTAAAACACTCTAATTCAAGCCAACAATTTGTGTCCTTACTAAAATCATTTAATGCGACACCAACAGCAAGAGAAGTAAGCCATCCCGAATCTGGAACGTGTATCGATAATGTTATACTGAATACAAAACTTATAAATACAGTATCGACACCTTCTATTACCTAATTTCTGACTGACACTTTGACCAGGTTCTAAACTTGCAAAGCAGAAAGAATTAACCGACAGTTCGTAAAAGAATACGTGTCTTTACTGAGGAGAATAGAAGTCATCACCGTGAGCTAATGGAGAAGGTTTCATGGAATGAACTCTATGTTATTGACCATAAAGAAATTAACAAACAATGGAATGTATTCATGGATATATTATTCGGAGAATTTAATGAAGCATTTCCCTTAATAACAATTGATAGCAAACGAGCGACACCACAGATACTTTCTAATTCCAAGCTAACTGATATGAAAAACACTTGCAACTACTTCATACAATGTCCAGCAGTAATCGTAGTTCTAAACAACTCTACAATAAGCTACGTATAAGGTATATTAACATGCTCAGACAAGAAAAAAAAACAGTTAAAAGGCACGCCAAATGTCCAAAAAACAACATGGAACATAGTACAACAAATTACTGGATTAAAAAGAAAACAACTAGCATTTTGTAATAAGACAAAAGAACCACATGATTTGGCCACGAACATCAATAATTTCTTTGTGGATAAAGCGCTTAATTTATCAAAGGCTCAACTTAGGGTACCGTTCTTGAATAGAATAATCGAAAATCACCATACAATATTTCTTAAACCCGTAACTGAAGAAGAATTATACAACACCATTTTGAGTCTCAAAAAAAAAGTGTGCCGGCAATGATGACATTCCCAGTGTTATTAAAAATATTCTCCGTAATGTGCTTAGTCCACTACAACACATTATAAACAATTCTTTCGAATATGGTGTTTTTCTAGAGAGACTGAAAGTTGCCTCAATTTCGCCGATTTTTAAAAGTGGCGATAAAACCTCCATTAGCAATTACAGATCTATCTGCATACTATCTGTATTTTCGAATATCATTGAAAAACAGTTAGGTGAAAGATTGGTATCATTTTTAAACAAACATAAAATTATTTGTCCGCAACAACATGGCTTTATAAAGGGTAAGGGTATTGATACCGCTTGCTATCAATTTGTAGCAGATGTAATTGAAAACCTGGAAGCAAAAAATATACCTCACTGATTGCTAGTTGATCTTAGTAAAGCCCGTGACTTGGTCGACCATGAAATATTATGTGATAAACTGTACAACTATGGGTGGCAATGGTTTGGATAAAATCCTATCTAGCAAATAGATTACATCTATCTGTTAGTTTCAACAACAATTTGCTTTAGGACACTGTCGGTAATGAATAATTTGTACAATGAACTGGGATCATCACAATCTACATCATTTACAAGTAACTCATCAATCTACATCTTTTCAGTATCTGGTATATCCTCATGAATAGGGATCCATTCATTAGTCTGTATGATGTTCACTTCTACGTCTGATGAATCACAATCAGACGATGTAGTTTAATTTTCTTCATCTCTTTCTATTTCTTCTGAAGTACTGGTAATCGCTAGTGATAAAGCTGGAAATCTTCTTTTTGTAGCCAAAAATCCAGACTCGTCCGAAGAAAATTCCTCATCTGACGAATGCATCTTATATAAGGGCTAAAATTCCACATATATGCAGGGGTGGGCTGCCAAATTTTGAAGAATCGGCTCGCTATTATTTCGAAGAAAAAAAAACGGTTAATGAGTACATTGTCTTCATTTATTTTTGTACAGTATAATATATATATATATATATATATATATATATATATATATATATGTATATATATATATAAATATTATTTTTTTATATATATTATTTTTTTTTTTCTTCGAAATAATAGCGAGCCGTTTCTTCAAAATTTGGCAGCCCACCCCTGCATATATGTGGAATTTTAGCCCTTATATAATATGCATTCGTCAGATGGGACACTGGGAATGTCATCATTGCCGGCACACTTTTTTTTTCTTGAGACTCAAAATGGTGTTGTATAATTCTTCTTCAGTTACGGGTTTAAGAAATATTGTATGGTGATTTTCGACTATTCTATTCAAGAACGGTACCCTAAGTTGAGCCTTTGATAAATTAAGCGCTTTATCCACAAAGAAATTATTGATGTTCGTGGCCAAATCATGTGGTTCTTTTGTCTTATTACAAAATGCTAGTTGTTTTCTTTTTAATCCAGTAATTTGTTGTACTATGTTCCATGTTGTTTTTTGGACATTTGGCGTGCCTTTTAACTGTTTTTTTTTCTTGTCTGAGCATGTTAATATACCTTATACGTAGCTTATTGTAGAGTTGTTTAGAACTACGATTACTGCTGGACATTGTATGAAGTAGTTGCAAGTGTTTTTCATATCAGTTAGCTTGGAATTAGAAAGTATCTGTGGTGTCGCTCGTTTGCTATCAATTGTTATTAAGGGAAATGCTTCATTAAATTCTCCGAATAATATATCCATGAATACATTCCATTGTTTGTTAATTTCTTTATGGTCAATAACATAGAGTTCATTCCATGAAACCTTCTCCATTAGCTCACGGTGATGACTTCTATTCTCCTCAGTAAAGACACGTATTCTTTTACGAACTGTCGGTTAATTCTTTCTGCTTTGCAAGTTTAGAACCTGGGCAAAGTGTCAGTCAGAAATTAGGTAATTGAAGGTGTCGATACTGTATTTATAAGTTTTGTATTCAGTATAACATTATCGATACACGTTCCAGATTCGGGATGACTTACTTCTCTTGCTGTTGGTGTCGCATTAAATGATTTTAGTAAGGACACAAATTGTTGGCTTGAATTAGAGTGTTTTAAGATATAAATGTTGAAGTCGCCCGCTAATGAAATCCTTTCCTTCATTGGCAAGTATTATTAAGAGCTCGTAGAGTTTCTCTATAAAATAACGAAAGTTAGTCACAGGGGCTCTGTAAATTCCAACTATTATAATATTAAACCCGTCTAAAACTGATTCTATAGCCACACATTTAAAAACATACTGCTACGCCATGCCACTGATGTCACTCCTTAGTTTAAAAGAAATGCCTTCTTTGTAATAGATAGCTACACCTCCGTAGGCACCGTCCTCTCTACAGAATTAGGCGGCTAGTTCATTTTTGTTTTAATTTTTAGTATATCTAATTATTCAACACTTCTCCAATTCGCAGTTAGAATTAGATATAAACCATTTTTAATATTTTCTAACATAAATTCAACAGTTTGGTTGTCTAGTCGTACAGTTGATGGTGGTGTAATTCTATGGCGTTCGACACTCTTTGTATTGTGTATTGACTTGACTATTGACTCGTCTTGCCACAAAAATACGTTTTAAAGAAGTGTGACGTGGCAATATATCTGAATTATTTAAATTAGGGTAATCATCACTGGGTACAGATATCTTGAAGGACGAGTATTCTGTCGGGTGACTTGATTCTAACTTGTTACACCAAACATGTTCGAAACCTTTGTTTGTTAGGTATGTTAATATATCTTTCTCGGTCAATTGGGGATCTAAGCGGTATACATGTAAGTGCTGTTACCGCGTGGCTGCTCTAATTTCAGTTATATCATCATTGTTACCATAGATTACATTCGATTTCATTATTCCTCTTTTTCGGTGACATTGCGTCTCCCATTTTCCATTTCCTTCATGCAGGGCTTCTTCATCAGTTCCAATCACCGTAGATATCGCTATCGCGGGATTCCCATTTACTTTTTTTTGTGCTGCTGTGCCCCTCGTTATCGGTATTATCATTTGGCTTTTATCAACATGTATTTTATCGTTGACCTCGCTGGTACTCACTGCAGAACAAACTTTTTGTGGCACATTCCTAACGATATTGATAGTTTCTCGCTCAGCAACACTATCACGATTCATTAGGTCTTCGTTTATTTGCGTTAAAACTTCCACCTTTTTCGATAAATCGGATATAACTACTGAGAGTGGTTGTAATTCCATTTCTAAACTATCCGCCATTAAAGTATGGAAATTGCTACTTGTTAAGAACGCATTTAAGATGTCACAATGTTTTTCAGTGATGTTATTCGATCGTAACTCCACCGGTATAATTATTGAAACTATATATTCTATATTTTAATAAATAAAAACTAAACTAATCACACTAAGATAATTACTTGTAGCTTTACAATGTCACTGCTTGCCGCGTGACTATTCTCGCTGAACGTATTCTCGTAGTCTTGTCCGCCTAGTATTGTCCGCTTATTGTTAGTCTCGTCTGCCTTGTGGTGTCCGCCTAGTTTTATCCGCCTGCTCTTGTCGGTCCAGTCTTGTTTGTCTAGTCTTGTATGCCTAGTTTTGGCCAGCAATTTAGTAAAGTAAGTGTACATGTAAATCACAACAAATGGATATACACTAATTGTAAGTATGTCAAGTGCAGCATAGCGCATTATTATGACTTCGAAACTCATGAAATAAAACTCTCACAAATATTTTTCACATAATAAAAACATTAGGCGCTCCCTTTATGTAGATTCCGTTGCCAACTTAAATCAAAACTTCTTCAAGGAAGATTCACTTTCCCTCCGTAATTTTCTGCAAACAATGTTTTACGGTAGGCGGACAACTGTAACTAATTTAATGAAGCAATTATCGGGATAACTTTAAAAGACATTAAAGATAAATTCAAGGTGATGAATCGTTATGTAACTCTGATTTTTGTTTCCTGTTTGCCAACATTTAATGTAAGGTCTATTTTCATATATCCTGTCAGAAAGAACTTTTAGAGGTCTATCGAAAATCTTTTTCTAACATAATATAACATTTTTCTATAATACCAACTTATTAAAGTGAAATACAGCTTGAATATATAAATATCACTACTCTATAATGGTTGTTTTCCAATTACGGGAGCACAGTGCAACTCAGTGCCGCAAAATGCCGCATTAGCAGAGGCTTTGTTGGAACAGATTAGTTTTTAAATGCGACAATAGAGTGCATTAAAAATCTGAAAAATAAATTTACCTTTTAATAAGTAAACAATAGAAAGAATTTTAATTCACTAAAGTTTTACAATAATTAAATAACAGAAAGGAAATACATTGAAAGTAACTGTTATTCCTGATTCTTCATAAATGGTTCATATATTGGTTGCAAAATAAATATTTATTACAACAATTCAGTCTTTATACTCTTGTTGACAAAAATAATTAAATACACATCAATTATGGCAACTCATGAAAAAACACTTAAAATTTCATGTTTACTTATTGGTACCACTTGCGCATTACACCCGAGAGCAGAGCTTTTCCTTGTGCTCGTCGCTGCGAGGCATTGCTGATGTTGGAACACTCGATGGTGCGCACAGTGCCGCATTGTGCGCTCTGGTGCTGTAATTGGAAAACTACCAATATTATTAAGTCTATAAGACTACAAAACAAATCTCATGTGGAAACAACTACTTCCTTTGCTAATACCACGAAGGATATTGAAATATACAAAAGACTTGTGTTACTCACCCCCATTCCACTTTCGTGGCCATAAACAAAAACTAGATAAATAACATTGTTTTAAGATCCTATCTCTCTCTTTAAGTATAAGTTAATAGCCATCTACAGACGCGTTTCGAGATCTATCTCTCATCAGTGCAGCTTTGCTCTTTTTAATTATAAAATGGACTACACTTACATTAAGTTGAGCACGCTGTGCCGGGGCTTGAGTGGGCTGTGCCGGGGCTTTGGTTTTGTAGTCTTAAGAAGACTTAATAATATTATAGAGTTACGGAAAGGTTGAATATATTTATGTATTCAAGCTATATTTCGCTTTGATAAGTTAGTATAATTGTATCTATAATTAGTATGGTTATGTGAAGTGAAATGTTGAGGTTTTGCTCATGTTTGTATCCTTCTATTCTGCCATGATTTTCTCGAGTTCTGCCTAGTCTTTTCCTTCTCTAGTTTAACCTGTCTAGTTCAGACCTGTCTGGATAAACAAGACTAGTCTAAAAAATCAAGATGAGAGAGACAGGACATCTCTAGTCTGTCCAGATTTTTGTGCTCTGTCTTGGTTGTCTAGTCTTATCTGTCTATTCTTGTCTGTCTAGTTTTTCCTATCTGTCTAATCTTGTTCCCTTGGTGTCACAATAGGGAATATACAAGTGAATTTAATTTACTAGATATTTTACCCCCGATACTTTATGGTCTTGACATTACACCTAAACCATTATTTTCTCATTTAGTTTGTATTTTATTCCATAAAACTTTAATCAAAAAGTCTAAAACAAGCAAGCGAAATTCAAATTTGCAAAACGCATCACCATTGGTCGAATCGGAACATGCTCTGTGACGTGCACGTTATGACATTTATCGACGTCGATATTCATATTGTGCTAGTCGGGTTTGAAAGAAAATTTGTTTTAATTCATATTTCTGTAGTGTTTTCCATTACCTAGTGTGATTTGGTTAAGTTGCAGAATACGAGTTTTTTTTTAAGTTAAGGGTTGCGGACTTTTTACCTGGTGTAACTGTTGTTAATCGTCCTTGGCACTCTATAACTAAGATCGGAAAGCAAAAATTAAGCTTCTACGTTGCCTGGTTCAATAAATATTCGTGTTTTTGTTGTCCTAAAAAATATAATTTTCAAGGTAACAGATGGTGGCAACAAATGATCAATCAAATCTTTTTTTTTATGTATTTACCTAAAATTGTTTGTTACAGATATAAAATAAGTAACGGAATGTATATTTAATTGAAATAAAGCTAATGTATAATTAACTCATTTTTTTATTAAAACATCCTGGATATTTATTAAACCACAAGCTAATATTATTGCATTATCCATGATAGGAATTAAATTATAGTCTATACATGCATGAGGAAGCAAGATGTGAAAGCCCCTTGTCTATTAATAACTCGTTCAACATGTATTTTCAATGCTGATATCCATTTTGATTGCTTTAGTTCATTTTTTGTGCTCGGGGAGGACTTTGAAACTGAAGGTGGTCATATGAGTCCTTTTTTGGCATCCAGCAAACATTACATTTAGGAAACAACCTTTCCGGAACTTATAACATTGTTGAGTCTTTTTAGTACTACCAAAACCATTATCAAGTAAGTTATTGGAAAGATATGATCTTAAAAAAACTATTTTCTTTTTCTCGTTTTTTGTTGAGTGATAATTATATTAATTTATGTTAGAAGTCAAGAGTGAAGTGAAACGTAGTAATTTTTTAATTTATCTACTTGGATTATAATAATTTTCAAGTGAACAAAAGTAATTTATCTTAAAATAAAATTTATTATATATTTTCTTAAATAAATTTATATTTTCATATACACATGAAGAATCAAGGATAGCACAAGACAGCCAACCCCAAGGGAGGCGAAGTGTTGGACGCCCCAACAAGAGATGGAAAGACAGCTTCTGAATGTTATCGAACTAGAACAGGCAAAATTGCCTAAAACAAAGAAGAAGATATACACATCTATCTTGCAATTGAAGAAACGTAGCAGAATAGTAAAAAATAGAATTTTATATTACGCAATAAATGAAATACCTATCAATTAAAAAAAAAACAAGAAATAAATAAAATAGAATATAATATAAACAAAATATAATAGAAACGTAGCAGAATAGTAAACAATAGTATAGTATACAGTAATAAAAGTACAACACAATAAATAAAATATCTTGCTCAATACTTAATAAACTATATACTTTAATATAATATTTAAATACTCAACAAACTATATACTTAACCCTTTCACTGCCATGACAATTTTAAGGAATAACGGGAATAACACAGAGCGCCAATATTTATAAAAATGCCTGTAGTTATGCAACCCCTTTCACATTAATAAGCCACCTATTGTTCTAAATCGGAATTGTATAAAGAAACTTTATTCAAAATAATAAAAAAACACCAAATGACACAACTTTAGAATAGGCATGATGACAGTAACCAAGATTCACAAAAATATTGTGTTTATCTAATGTAATGGAAATAATAGTGTGAAAAATGTATTTATTTTCATATTCAGTACGAGATTGATAATATTTGTATTAAAACAAAACTATAAAATACAGCAGTCCGCCATGATAAGTTGAACACCAATCAGAGTGAATTACGTCACGCGTAATTGAACCTCGTAGGAGCTTCGACGATCTCTGCGGGAATTTGTAAAGAATATGGGAATTTCCATTTTTTTGGGGGTTGGCGGATTTTTACCTTGAATAACTGTTACTAATCGTCCTCCGTAGTGTATTTGCAAACTTAGAGAGCCAAAACGAAGCTTCTATGTCGATTTATTAAAAAAATATACAGGTTTTTATAAAAAAAATGACATTTTTTTGACGCAACAGTTAATATTTTCCTTCACTGCCTAACCTCTCTATTTACTTGTCAAACAAAAAATACAGGATAAGCCCAACCGACGTTGCCAATTTTATCTTTTTATTTTACCTTGTTCTGGTAAACACTTCAATATACAATTTCTGCACATGCACTTACAACAACATTAAAATATAAATTTAATTTTTAATTCAAATTTCATTCTAATTGGTTTAACTCAGGTTAACTCAATACTTCTTGCAACTTTATCTTATTTTAGACCATATTGGCGCAGCAGTGCGTTTAAATTTATGGCCCTTGACCGTATTATTAAAAAAGTTTTGCGCATGCGCATTGTTGTAGCAGAACATAGACGTAGTGAAAAATAATGTTGTGAGGGGTTTATTTTGTAACTAGAAAATGTAGTAACTATTGTTTTCATCTGCCTGTACTAATCATCATAATCATTTAACCGAACCTGCATATTTTGGGTGAAATAGTTGTTCTAAATTGAAATGTTGAATACAAATAATAAATCCATTAAAAATACAGATGAGTTGCTTGTATGAATACTTGTAATATATCCAGGGAAAAATGTAAATAAATTAACATTTTCATCAAATTAAATTTAAAAAAATCGCCAGATCCTCCATCTGGAAAATACAAATTAAATTTTGAAATTAAAAAAAAAACAGATAAAACCTTACATTGGACCGAGAGTTCGCGCTGCCGCGCGTATGTTATCTTGATTTATCTTCCCGCTTCGCGGCGGGCAACCTAATCTAACCAGGGTTAAACCAACGGCCCTTGCCACTTTGTCCTACATTGGACCGAGAGTTCGCGCTGCCGCGCGTATGTTGTCTTGATTTACCTTCCCGCTTCGCGGGGGACAACCTAATGTAACCAAGGTAAAACCAACGGTCCTTGCTACTTTGTCCTATATTGGATTGAGAGTTCGCGCTGCCGCGCGTATATTGTCTTGATTTATCTTCCCGCTTCGCGGTGGACAACCTAATCTAACCAAGGTAAAACCAACGGTCCTTGTCACTTTGTCCTATAATTGATCGAGAGTTCGCGCTGCCGCGCATATGTTGTCTTGATTTATCTTCCCGCTTCGCTTTGTTATTTAAAATTATTTTTCCTACTAACCTTAATATTTATTCACTACCAAACTGTGTTCCCGCCACTGTGTTTTACGTTAGTTCAATTTATACCACGGAGGCGCTACCAGTCACGGGTCTGTCTCTCCTACTGATCCAAAAAATACATTGTGAATTTGATAAAATAAACAAATTGTAATTTTATTATATTTCAATATTATAAACTGAATTTGACAAAAAATTGTAATTTTTTCAAAATATTAAAAACAAAACACAGTTTTACCAAAAATTTTATAAAAAAATTACCATTTAAACAAAAAAATACAAATTAATTGAAATTTTGATAATAAAAAAACATAATACCATTCTGATAAAAAAATATATATCAAAAAAATAAACATTCAATATTCTCGTTTGCATCTACCACATCACAATCACAAAAAAATCCTCTATCTAAGAAATCAAAATGCAAAAAATCAATACGAAAACAATGTCCGAACTCAATTTAAAACCTGGAGAGCGGACAGACAAAGGGATGACGATTGAGAACCAGAGGGCATTAAAGACTATAAAAAGGAAAAAAATTAACAGAAAAACTGCAATTTTAACTGTTAAAAAACTTACTAATTAACTGTGATTTAGTCTTCGTCATCCTCGTATTCCTCATCTGTGTCACGATCCTTACCAAGTCCTCCTTCTGGCAGGGGATGTACGGGATTGTACAACTTACCTGCCATACGGAAAAGTTCCAGAGTGGGATCGAGCCAAAGCTCTTTACACCTCTTCTGAAACATGTATCGAGCAAGATTACCGGGTACATGTGATTTGGTACGACCAGATGACGACATGGAAGATATAGCGGCCCTCCAAGATGACTCTATGGCATTTGTATGTGCCCCAGTTACGGGATCTACGAAGTTAATTGAATGATTAACTGATAAATGCTTGTAGCCATAGTCACTGAGACCGCTATAGGCCTTCCAACAGTCACTGATAACCGTCGTACCCGGAGCTATCCATGTCTCGATTAAAGGCACAAGAGTATCAGAGTCTCGTTTCTCAATGGCTACCATAAAAACGCGACCAGTGCCACGTTCGTAACCGCCGAAAACCCACTGTCCTTCCACTCTGTGACCCCTATGATATTTGCGCTTTCCGAACTTGGATTCGTCAATCTCAATGATCTTATTAAGACCACCGAGTTTCTCAGGTTGGGTAAAAAAATTATCAAAAACAATTTCTCGGCAAAAAGATGCCCAATCAACTAATGTAGGCATGGACATCTTCAATTGTCTGCCGATCAATGTCAATGATGCATTTTGAACTCAAAAAGAAATGAACCCAAGTATCTTCAATAATGGCAATTTTGACTTGGCAAAGAAGGTGCCATGTCGGAATTCAACTCTATTACCACAGGTTTTCTTCCTTTCACCTTCCTGACTAATTTTCTTGGAGCAGAGCCAATGAGCACCATCCACTCTACAATAAAAAAATTACTATATCTTTACATCAAAATTTAAGGATACATTAAAAAATATTCAAAATATAATAATAAAAATAAACAACTACTAACCTTTCAACATCTTTAGTTAATTTTAAGACACCTCAAAGACACTTCAAACATTTGTAACTCCCCTCTGCTGGAATTAAGCCCCACTCTGCTAATTTTGTAATTTTTTTTTTTGGAGTCATGTAAAATTTCATTAATTTGTAATAAACTTAAATAATCTATTTTTGAAGAAGCCATTATTTTTGTAACTCCTTGCTACTTAAAAAAGCTCTTCTCAAAACTTATTTTGTTTAAACAAAATATTTTGTTTAACCTTCTAGATAAATAAACAGACAAATAACACGCGTAAAATAACGCACGCGCATTACAGTAACTTTGAAATAAACATAAGCGTAGTAAAAATAAATTTTCTGACGTAAGTATATTAAATTAAGCTGTAAATATAATTAAAAATAATAGTTTAAGTATTTCAATATTTCTCAGATAATTAATTTTCACTACGCCTATGTTTTTTATTTCAATTATTTAAAAAAATTTACACTGCCACATTTTCGCTACCGTGCGTATGTGGATTGATCGAGAGTACACACTGCCGCGCTGTATGCGGTCTTGATCTATTCTCTCTCAGACAACCTAACCAACTCTCAATTAAACCACATGCGTGCGGCAGCGCGAACTCTCGATCAAACCACATGCGGTTTGATCGATTTTGATCGAGAGTTCGCGTTGCCGTGCTTTATGCGGTCTTGGTCTATTCTCTCTTGGACAACCTAACCTAACCAACTCTCAATTAAACCACATGCGTGCGGCAGCGCGAACTCTCGATCAAACCAATAGTAGAGCCCATCCGACCCATCCTGCTAGATAACAGATGAGGCTCTGGCGGCCTAGTCACGGCGGTATAACCGTTAGAACTGAAATTAAGGAAATGTAATTTCATACCCATGGAGGAAAATCACCTCCATTATACTTCCCAAGAGAACCACATGATGACGACATTCAAGTCATTATCGTGGTCGCAAACATTCATTAGTGAATATGCATAAGAAGAAGAAGAATACATAGAAGATTAAGATGACCCCTGCGCAAGAATTAAAATAAAATTAAATATATTTAATACATATAATACTTAAATTGTAGCGACACAGAAAAAAAGTATAATCCCTGCAAAAGAATTGAACTTGGCAACAGCGGATCTACTGTATAAACATATTTTCTGTCAATTAACTGGACAGAAGTTGCAGTTATATTTGTTGTTGTATTAAAAAATGTCAGTTTTTTGGATTACAAAAGCCCAGATATTTCTTGAACCAGCCGACGTAGAAGATTTATTTTTACTTTCCAGGTTTAGAAATCCACTTTGGAAGACGATTAGCAACAGTTAGTGAAGGTAACTCCACAATTCCCATATTCTTAATAATAGCGATATTATACGAAGTGGATGCATAATAGAAATAAAGTGTCCAGTAAGTGTCGAGACCGACCCAAAAGTATTATGTGCAGATGCAGCTACAAATGTATTTGACAGGTCTAGGAAAAGGTTACTTCTGTGTAGCTGATTGTAACTATAATCAAAATAAAAATATATGTTGATATGCTATAAATATGTTGATATCATAAGTGTTACATTTGATGATAAATATGTATCAGGTTTGATTAATGTTTTAGTCTCTTCATGGAAAGATAATGTGTACCCATTATTGTGTAAAAGTGTTTTTAATTTGTAGGTAAATAAAATAAATGTTTATATACATATAATAAATTTTTATATTAATTATAATAGAATTGTAGTTTTATTTAATTATAGAATCTTGTAAATTTATTAAACCACAGGCAATGGTAATAAGCACTTTGACTTGATTAAGATTTACACATGCATAGTTTTAGCATACTAAATTCTCTCAAGCAACGAATGACTCTCTCAACATGTATTCTTAAACTCGCAATTTATTTAGTTTCCCTTGCCTCAGTTTTTGATAGTTTAATCCCAGTTGTTACACTTGCAGGTTGCACTAGTTTCACTCCATGCTTGAGAAAAAAAATGATTCTACATGCTTGAATCCCCTATCAGCCATAACATACACATACGTGACTGCAAACCTTTTATAAAAACACACGATTCAACCAAACATGTGTCTGTAATTCTTCCTCCATAACATGGCAATACATAATTAACTAAACCATTCGGTGTACAGGATATAAGATATTTTACAGTGTTTGCCTTTTGTATTCTGACCATAACAGAGATTGATTCAAGGCTTTCGAAGGCTTTTGTATCTCAATCTCTAGGCAGTGAATGATGCAACTTACATTACAATATTTATGCCTAAATGCCATGAGTATATTATTATTTATGGAATCTATATTTAATTTTACCATAAAAAGACACATTACACTAGTTAACAAAGGAATATCTTTTAAAAATATTTTGCTATTTAACACGCAAAACAGCCGATTTCTTCCTTTGGCTCTCTAATGTTTTCGGTCTTTTTAGTTACAACTGACGTCACAAGCAGACGCCATGACACCAGCGATTGTTTTCGAGCTCATTTTAAACTTTGAATTTCAATTGCTTTTTTTTAATAAAACTTCGTTTGCTGCAGAAATAATATATATTTTTGGAAATAGTAGGTACTTTAGAATATTATAGAACACTTTTTCAAAATCAGTCATCATGGGTATTCGATTGTAACACGGAATACACATATGTGGTTCGCCTGGACAACTTCCACAGAATGTTATAATTTTTACAGTTTGATTTGTGGCTTCGTTCTATCCTTTTTTTATAATGTTCTTTGTAACAGTTTTTACAATATTTTTTTATTTTTTCCGTGGTCCTTCTTTGCTCTTCAGTTCGTGACGAGCTTTACATCCCATGCTTGAGTTCCTTCTTTCGGCGCAGTAAAGTAAATCACTAATTACTTTTTTTCTAAATTGGGTAATCGGAATTGTATTACCAGTTGCTTCCTTATATACAATGTATGAATTTAACATTGAGGTGGACAATATTAAATCAATAGCCATTTTCCTATACCATTTTATAGTTTTCCTTAAGGGATTGCTGTAGGAAGCTAACTGGTCGGAAAAGTCTACAAACCATATTCGTTTATTATAGTCAAGAACGATAAGTGGTTTAATTATTTTCTTTTCCGCGCTTATTAGTAGTTGTAAGCACAGTAGCAGTATGCTTTGTAGATAACATAAGTACGTATCTTTTATCGCAACAGCGCAAAATTGTAATTACACTGCTGTTTTCTTGAGCTACGTGTTCGCCAACTTTTAGTTTACTTGCCAAAATACTAGGTGGAATTCCTTTTCAGTTTATTCTCATCGTACCTACAAGTTGGGTACTTTATTGCAATAGTCGCTCCGCCAAGTCAATGCTATTATACCAATTGTCGACATATATTGTGTGTCCTTTATTCATGATCGAATCACAAAGACGTAAAACAGCTTGTATGGGGACACTATTACCTTGGTCATTAATTTTGCCAGTATAAATGGATAAATTATAAGTGTAACCAATCGCAGAACCCAATTTAAAAACTTTAATTCCGTACTTATGTCGTTTATGTTTCATAAATTGGCGAGATGCTAATCGTCCTTTGAAAGGGACTAAACTTTCATCAACACATACATTTTTAGTTAGATCATAGATACTTTGATCATTTTTCAAAAGCATTTTTACTAAATTTTCGATTTTGTGCAATTTATTTTGATTTTGGTTATCTTCGTTATTCGCAAAGTGGACATACGCAACAATAGCTCAAAACGGTTGCGGGACATAATTTTTGAAATCGGAGTCTTCGGATAGAATTCATCAATACTCTAATAATTACTTATTGGCGGCGTATTTACCATTTCCATATATCCAATAACACCAAAAAGCTGTTTGATTTCTGAAAAATTTGTTGGGCACCAATTGTGAAATTGTGATGCGGGTTGTACATCTGTTGCAAGTAAAGTTTGTGTGGCATAAGGATTTGTTTGATCAGAAATTTCTTTGAATATATTATCATCCACCAGGTATGAAAAAAAATCAATTGGCTCTCCCCCAGACATAATTTTGGCTATATTTTTTAGGTTTTAACCCCTCATTTGAACTAAAAATTAATTTGCGTGGTGCAAGAAGTCCATAAATTTTCTGCATGATGTAAATTTTCTGTTAGTTCTTCAGTTTCACTTGATGAAATTCTATTCACTCTTTTTCTTCTCAAAGGAAAATCGTCATTGTTATAAACCGTTCAATTACTTTCTGAGGTTGAATTACTAGATGTGACACTAGAAATTCCACTTAAATCATCCTCGTCCGACGAGGACAAAATTAAATAATTATCCATGAAGGGTAAATACTGTCACACTGACTTTTTAAAAATATGTTTTGATTGACTTGATTTTTTTTTAAATTATAGAAATCTGCAAAATTTAAATAATTTCAGATGAAATCACTAGATGGCCCGGGTCAAAGAGAAACCCCTGGTTACATCGCCCGGGACGGCGCAGTATAAAATCAGGACCAGAATCAGGACCCCGGGTCATACCAACCGGGATGGCGGTGAAAGGGTTAATAAACAATACTAAGAAAAAAAATACTACAAATACTGAATAAAAAGAAATAAATACTAAAATATTCAATAAAGAACAAAAAATAAATGACTCAACACATAGTTAGTACTTGAGACCAAACCAAAAATTAGTACTTGACACCAAACCAAATATTAGTGTTTGACATCAAAATTAGCAGCAATACCAGTACTTGTTAGCAAAGCAGAAGCTACCAAAACCAATTTTGATACCAAAGTTTGCAATAATTATCATACCAAACGAAAACCTCCAGTAAATTTCTCTGTAGCAGAAAAAAATGTATCAATTTTAGTCGAAATACGAGAGAAATAAAGTAAGATTATATTTTAAAAAAATGCATACATTTATAGATTTCATTGCAGCAACAAATCAAAAGGAAATCTTCAACTTCATTTGGAAAACTTAAAAATGTAATTATTAGAATAAATAATTTTGTTATGATATAAGAATTACTACTTACTTCTCGTAAACTGGGAATAAAATGGTAATTACTACGTAGGTTGTAGATTGTAGATATGGTGGTGACGACTTGAACTGCGACCTTTATAGATCTATTGTACCCCACCCTCCTCCTCCAAGTGTTGGTGTACTTACCCATTTAGAGCGCCTCCTCTAATCCTGATTCCTTTAGGAATTTCAGGATCTGGGTGGGATTCAAGGCCTGCAGCTCCTCTGTGTTCAGGCAGTGAATCCCGAGGTACATCTGTCTCTTGCGGAGTAGTGCTCCGCAGTCTTTGAGCATATGTATGGGGCTTTCTTCTGCTGAACCACATAATCTGCATCCGTCATCCTCCTCTAGGGCTAGGGCCTTTAGATGTTTCCTAAGTCTGCAGTGCCCCATCAGGACTCCTGTCAGAATTCTAAGCTTGTTCCTGCTTAATTTCAGGCAAGCTTTTGTTCTTTTCTGGTTAACTATGTAGGTTAGTACCATCACCATTACTATCATCAGCTCAGGCAAGTACAAGAAAATATGATGACTAAAACATGACAAAAAATTATCACAAATTGAAATGAAACAAGTTATTGAAAATTTACCAATTTCTATGGAAGTTCTGCTTCGGGTGGATAATAAATGAATTTAATTGTTTCAACAAAAGCCACCATTAGATCCATTGTTCTGTGTTTTCTCTTCCACATATACTAGCATAAGTAGGAATTGAACTGATGCTTTGCACAATGAGTTGGTAATTGGCGCTTGATGGCACTCCACGTTCTCTCAATGCTGTTGTGTGGGCACCTGTTGGATTTTTAAAATGAATAGAATGATTCACCGTCAGGTGTTTAAATCGTTCATTTTCTAAACAATCACGTGCCCGCCAACAGTTGGATATAATTGTGGTTCTCGGTTTAATATAATTTTTTATTACATTTAATAACACATTCGTATTTCGTTCATCCACAACTTCCATGAAACATTTATTTGTTCCTCTTTCTACACCACCAAACACCAACACACCCTCCACATGCTTTCATCTATGATATTTCCCCTTTCCAAATTTACTTTCATCTATTTCAACAATCACTCCAATTCCACCAAACATTTCCTTCTCTCTAACACACATTTTCATACATGTCTACAAAACTGCTGCCAATCAGTTACTGCATGACTACTAACTCCATTACACATTTATTGATAATATATTGAGAATCACATTCTTGCACCCACAAACATGTCATTACCATTATACTTTCAAACGACAACTTGCTACTTTCAAACCATGAACCCTTTCTTACACTCCTTGAAACAAATTTGTGTACACTCACTCCCGGGTTACAATGCCATTAATACCCATCAGATTTACTATTAGTTTTAGTCAAACTCATATTCTTTGCACATTTACACTTCTCCCAGCAAACCCACATCCATCAACCATTCAATAATTTTACCGCTATGGGCCACATCATTAATTCTTTTTTCGGAAAAGTCCATTGTTTCGCATATCCTTAAATGAATTTGTAAAATAAATTTCAACTCAAATAAATTCTTCACACTAACCTTAACTACAGATTAGATCAAAATGCATGGTTAGATTAGGTTATATTAGGAGAAGATCGATCAAGACCACATATCGCGCGGGACCACCTCTCGATCCGAAATAAGAAAAAATTTCAATAGTTGAGACAATTTCAAACAATTTTTATATATCCCTTTTAAATTTATTTTCCCTACGCCTATCTGTCTTGCCCCAATGCGCATGCGCACAATGCGTAAATTGTGTTGCCTCTATCTATGATGCACCATAGATAAAATCAATCCTAATGAGTTATGTTTCGTTTATCCTTAAATAGATTTTTAAAATAAGTTGAAACTTGTTAAATGAATTCTTCGTCCTAATCTTAAATAATGCCCAGAGATAATGCCTTTTACAGCGATTTACGCGCCACTGGAGCAGTGTTGCCAACTTTATTTTTCAGGGGATCGTACCAGGGACTTGATTCCTATGGCCATGCATATTCATTGGTTATATTGTTTATCATTTTTTTTTTCATCGGTTTTTATTAACTGTTATGGTAAAGTGTAGTAATAGCCCACTTTGCCACCCAACTGTTCCCAAGTAGTTTCAGAAATTAACGAGGTTCGAGCGAATCCCATGTTAAATATTTTTTTCAAGTTTAAGCTTTGAAATTTTTTATACATGAAGATCAATACTTTATTTATGTCTTCTCAAAATTTGAAAGTGATCCTCCGTTTAGTTTATCTGGAAAAAAAAACAAAAATGATGTTTTTTCGAATCTTATACACAGGTTCCTATGGCCGACAAGCTTCCGTCCTTATTTATTTTTTTCCATATTAATTTCCCAACTTTAAGGAATAAAAAATTATATACAATAAACTTAGATATTATTTCCCGATGTAATTATATAAATAATTAAAGTTATTTTTTTTTGTTTTGAATCTTGTTTATCAACAGTAATTCCTATGACAGATGGTTTGGCAACGTCGGGATAACAGCTGATTGTGAGAGAAAAGAAAAACATGGAAACATTTGAACTTTTGAACGTCTGTGGAACTATTTGATAGAATACACACCAGCTTTTTACATAGATTATCTATAATTTTTTGTCTTTTGGTAATTCGAGATTTTCGGCCAACACCTTGGGCTAATAAAAGACTGATCCCTTTACAACCAGTCGACTCGTAACACTGATGTTGCCAGATCTTTTTATGTCACCTTATAAGTTAAAAATAACCAAGTCATTTAATAACTTTATTTTATTAAATAAATAATAAGTACCAATTTTAAAATTTGTTGTTATTATAAATAAAAATATTGAATTTTAACAACTATTAGGATAATAAGCACTATTTTAACTCAGTTACGCTCGAACCTCCTTAAACTAGCGCATGCGCCCTTTACAGCAGTGGTAACAAAAAAGTCAAATTTGTTGTTTCTTACTAATTGTAAGAGTTACGCAACGGTCCTTGCCACATTGTTCTATATTGGATCGATTCTATGTCTGCCCGCTTCGCGGCGGGCAACCTAACCTAACCGGGCTTAAACCAACGGCCCTCGTCACATTTTCCTATATTGGATCGAGAGTTCGCGCTGCCGCGCGTATGTTGTCTTGATTTATCTACGCTTCACGGCGGACAATCTAAACTAATCGGGCTTAAACCAACGGTCCTTGCCACATTAATTGGCTGTGTTGTAGGCTTCCATCTTCGTATTGATCTCAGTTAGTTAAAAATTTCAACGGTCGTTTTGAAGTTTCCGGTCGTCTTGAAAATCATGCGCATTGTCCAGTTATAATCGTCCTTCTTACGACATTTTTTCAGGCACGGGTTTGTTTACATTTTTACTGTCAAAAAATGTTCGACAGTGGCGCTGTAGTCTAACGTGGGCTATGACTGGTGTGATCCAACTGTTATATGCAGGCAAGGCATATTTGCAGCCAGGGTAAGAAGTTGTACATTTGGCCTTTCCTAGAACTACACTTGGGATTTCAAACATGTGTTGGGGGATTGGAACATGTGTTGTTAATTTAAGAAGGTATATAAACCCAAAACGAAGTTATGGACTCTCTCTTTTTCTGCCTCCACCAGTCACTTATTGTCTCTGCAAGATTTTATTGGTATTAATTTAATGTAATTAAATTCTTTAAAATTCTCCAACATTTTATAATTCTAATAGAAAGGTAAGTGCTTGTTTCACTTAATATTATCCTAAAGAAAATGCTTTGTTTATTATCATTAGTATCACATCCCATACTTTTTACACAATTAATTTCGAATGTAATGTTCCTTCCTTCAAATGTAAGGTTCCTGGTTGTGAAAGTATTAGTAAGGTTCACCCTCACCTCACCAGATTCTTTTATTTATCTTTTTTTTAGTTAGATACTTGTCTCTGATAGAGTGCTTAAGTGGGATTGAATTAACAAAAGTGGAATTAACAAATGATATTTTTAAAAGAGCTGTAAGGATTATTATTTTTTCACCAAATGCCAAGTTGTGTGGCTCTAAATTGTTTCAACCAGTCTTCTACGAAAAACTAACTTCAAGAGGAAATAGAAAAACACACGAAAATCACATTCCACCGGTAAGCGATTACATACTCATTTTATAATCAGGGTACTCAAGTCTACCAAAAATTATAATAGCTGTATATTATGAGTTAAAAAAATTATATAATAAATTATAAATATAATAAATAACATTCAAATTGACAATGATTTTTACAGTCACATAGACAATGCCTACTCAAATTGAATAGAGATAATAACATCCACTTTGGGACAGCTTTACTAATTAAATCAAGTGAGGGACATGGAAATCTTCTGTTACTCTTTAATTCTGTTTCCGACATATGCATAATATACGATTCCTTTGTTTGGTTTGTACACGATACCAGAAATGGTCCAGTGATGAGGAATTGCAGAAGAACTCACGAACAAAGGTGAGTTTTCTCATTTTACCTAAGGAGTGAGGTTACACAAATTATAACTATCATATCTTACTAGTTAGTCTATACTTTACTAGTACATAAACTTATGGCCTTCAGCCCCTGACATATTAAGTCTTGACCTTTCTCGTTACTTGCTTTGACGTAGTGAAAGGCTCACACAATGCATCTTGAGCGCTGTGTGCTAAAGAGTAACAGAAGATTTCCGTGTCCCTCCCTTGATTTAATTAGTAAAGCTGTCCTAAAGTGGATGTTATTATCACTTCAATTATAATAAATTTTTATAATAAATTATAAATATTATTTAGTTTCCCCAAAGATGAGGACCGAAGATTACAATGGGCCAATGCTTTGGAATTAGAGTTAACAACTCTATGTACAAACACCTATATTTGTTCATTGCACTTTCTGGAAGAAAGTTTTGACCGAACCTCACTACCTTGCGTAAGGCTAAGAAATCATGCTGTTCCTTCTGTTACTATAATAATTTTCTCCTATTACGAATATGCTTTTAATATCAACAAACGATGTCTAAAATATGAAGAAGAAAGTGAGGTTAATGTACTCAAACGGCATTGTGTAACCGCAATGTGCAAAGAATCAACCGTACAGTCAAAACTATCAGATGTTTAATAGTATTCATTAGTATATTAATATTTCAGCAGTAGTAATAACGCCTATAATAAGGTACACCCCAACTGGTACAATAAGGTACACCCCAACTTGCCATGCAGATCGTCAAAAACTTAGCTCCGCAGGAGGTTACGATAATAACCTACAAGTAAGGTATAATAATTCCCTATTCTCTCTCTTATTATAACTGAAAGTTGTTTTCTCTCCTCAGATTATCCTTGAGCTGCCCACCTTCGGCTGATGGTGGTTTGAAACCTTAACATCTTTTTTTTAATCATGGTATTTCTTAATCATTGTTTTTTTTTTAATTTTTAATATATATTTAAAATTTATGGTTGTATTAGTGTTTTTTTTTACCTTTAAACATACACATCCAAAGAGTAATTTAAATTATTAGATTCACAAATGTAGACATTACAGATTTATGTTGTATACCTATCCCTATGATTACTATATCACCCTTCTGATAGTATATCAAATCTTGATATTAATAAATTTACACTAAGAAATATTGTCTCTCCTATTTATACCAAAACCAATAGCTGGTAAGTTAAACAAGTTGGGATGGGAAATTGTTATCAGTGTTTGACTAAACATTCAGAACAATTCCAAGAAATTCATTACGCAGTGTTTCATAATTTATTAGTTCCACGCTTGCATGTAGCTGATAACTACATAAATTGTATATAACTACATAAATTGGTAAATTGTTATCAGCGCCAGACTATACACAGTTTAATCCCCAGAAATTAATTAGATAGCGTTTCATAATTTATTATACCCACTCTCGCGTGCAACTGGTAAGCAGAATATCCGCAGCTCAGTTGAATATCTTCAAATCTCACGCCTGCGCAGATCCAAAAGTGGGAGTAAAGGTCAGGGTCAAAGGACAGAGTCGGGGTCAGGGTCCAGTCTGGACCCACCTCCAGGGGGAGGTGGGTCCAGAACGAACTATCTTTTCGTCACTGGTATTTACCACCAATTTTTAAAAAAATTAGTACGCATAGAATTTTCGGATCACTACAATAATACCACAATCCTTAGACTACAGCGCCACTGTCAAACCACTGAAATATAAACTAACTGGAACGAGCGCTGGCCTCTAAGCTTGTACGGGCCGAGAGAGAGAGGTCCCAAGGCGATCCCTTCATCCTTGTCTAGCCAACAGTGAATTATAGAGTGGGAGCATGTGATACAGACAGAGAGAAAAGCTAGTTGTATGGAGTTGTATCAAGAAAGAGAGTTTGATCGTTCAATCGGTGAGCATATTATAAACCGAAGTTTATATATTTTAATGAAAGTTGTTTTCAAAAAGACAATGGTAAAATACTGTTGTATTTGCAAGGAAAAATGGACGTCGGACGTCGGACACACATTTAGTTTTCATTTTGGACTGTACCAGACGAAGACAGAGCGATACGAGAGACACCTTGTGATGATCTCTAGCGACCCGCACAAGCCAAAACGCAGCGCTCGTTCCAGTTAGTATATATTTCAGTGTGTCAAACATTTTTTAGACAGAAAAAATGTATACAAACCAGTGGCTAGAAAAATTTCATGAGGAAGGTAACCATAACCCGACATGCTAATGTTTTTTAAAACAAGAGATTTTTAACCAACAAACGAGATCGACACCGAGATGGAAGCCTAAACTAACTTAAAACATTCAGTGGCGGGTAGACAGTTTGACACTGAACGAATTACTCCTTTCAAAATACGGGTTAGGGTTAAACTGGGCTATGAGACATCCACTGAAATATATTCTAACTGGAACGAGCTTGTGCGGACCGAGAGAGAGCATCACAACGTGTCTCTCGTATCGCTCTGTTTTCGTCTAGTACAGCCCAAAAGGAAAACTAAATGTGTGTCTGACGTCCATTTTTCCTTGCAAATACAACAGTATTTTACCATTGTCTTTTTGGAAACAACTTTTAATTAAATATATAAACTTCGGTTTATAATATGCTCGCCGATTGAACGATCAAACTCTCTTTCTTGATACAACTCAATACAACTAGCTTTTCGCTCTGACTGTATCACATACTCCCACTCTCGAATTCACTGTTGGCTAGACAAGGATGAAGGCATCCCCTTGGGACCTCTCTCGCGGCCTGCACAACCTTAGAGGCCAGCGCTCGTCACTGTTAGTATATGTGGAGTAGCGCAGTGGAGACATCATACGTTCAGCGCCCCCGTGCCACAATTCAAGTAACGGAAACTGACATAAAACTTCCAGTGCGGCGTAAAAAACGCCACCGCAGCAACAGATTTGAACAAAATGGATGGTTAGATTAGGTTATATTAGGAGCAGATACATGAAGACCACATATCGCGCGGCAGCGCGACCTCTCGATCCGAAATAATACACCTTCTAGTTATATACAGATCATGTTTACACTATTTCTTAAGGCCTAGGCCGCACTACGGCTAAACCGCCGCGGTTTTTGATCGCGTGATTTTATGACTCTAGTAAATTAATACAATCGGCCGCACTTGCGGTGTTTTCCTGCGACTGATTTTAAAACCGCGTATTGTTACAAAATGACTCCCGGGTAAAAACCGCGCTAAAATTTGTACTGCATAGAAAATAGTTGGCGCGCACGCACTTCTGTTTAACCGCGAGCGGTTTTTTGACAGACAGCCGTGAAAAGCTTGCGAAGAGTGGCAATTTTACGTTTTTTTAGGTTCAGATACTTGTCTCTGATTGAAAACATGTCGTCGACCGAGTAAGACTGTGTATCAAACGAGCGATATGAAAGTTTGTCGGAAAAAGTCATAATGGAAGTACAAAAAAGACCAGCTTTATACGACACCACTTTACGTCAGTATAGTGATCGAAACGAGAAAAATAAACAGACAGGCGTTCCTCTGGTGAAATACATTTGCGAAAGGTTGTATTCATGAAAGTAATGCGAGGACGCACAATTTACAAAATTTTATAGAAGCTGTCAGCTGACATGCGATAATAATTAAAGAAATTCTCAGGATGTTTTCTTAAATCTTGATATTTATTATTAAAGAAACTTTTCGCATATTAAAATTTTTTTTGAGGTTAAATCAGTTTTTTCTTCACACTAAAAGTGAATTTATCAAGTTGAGAATACATCCGCGAATGTTACTATTGGAGGTATGGGACATGCAATAGAAAAAGTCGAAGGAACCATCAATTATAATAACTGGAAATTCTCAATGAGAATGTTAACCCCTATTAACCCCTTGACATACGAATAAAATTGTGTCCATATACATGTGATCTTATCACAGATACATGACGTCTTAGTGACGTCATTGTATGTCAAGGGGTTTACAATGGAAGGACTTTGGAATTGTGTGCTTGGTACATATTTAGACTCAACTAGAGATCAGAGAGCATTTGGGTTAAACTGGGATGAGGCATGAACTAGTGGGTTAAAATAATTAAGGATTTCACGATCTTCCTCGATTGCTAAGTCGTCAATTGTTTCAAACACATCCATCATAACAAATCGACGTAGGTACACAACAATGGGCGTTTTCACACTACACGACACGACTCCGACACGGCCCCGGCACGGTAGAGTCAACAATGCCGGTGGGATGGAATTTACATTGAAATAAGTGGGATGGTTTCGCACTATACGACATATCGGTGCCGTGCCGGTGCCGTCGCCGGCTGTTGTCAAGGAGCAATCTTCCCACTCGTGTCGCCCCGATAAAACTAATCAGTTGGTATTTTCAAGATGGCTTTTAAGGTTGTTATTGTAAGTGAGGGTGGTACAATATCAACCTTAAAAGCCATCTTGAAAATACCAACTGATTAGTTTTATCGGAGCGACACGAGTGGGAAGATTGCTCCTTGACAGCGGTGGACAGAGATGGAGCAGCGTCATGGACGCTGCTACATCTCGCATCGGACAAATACTGACCCAATGATCCCATGATAATTTTTAAGCATTCAAATACGTTGCATCAAAAACCTGACCAGTTGTACAACACAAAAGTTCTTTGCAGCCATAAATATTGATTTATTATTTCTTATTCATAAATAAATCGTACAAAGCCTAAAAGCTGCGCCTTGCCACTTATGTTACTTGATTCGCCTACTTGTAATGCAAAAGACATATTAACAAAGTTACCTGCGACTGATCTTTCAATGCTGCAACACATGTATTTGGACTTGCCTATTCATTCCTTGTTGAACCTTAGTATCGCCGATCTGACGGCCCTCTCCACGACAAGCTGCAACGGAGTCAGATCCAGCAACAGTTCCATTGCTGCTGTCGGGCACTCATTCTTCTACGAATGGTATCATCAGACACCGGAATCTTCAAAATTTTCTTCTTTGCTTCTTCCCCAAACATAATTGTCACTATTTCACAGCAGGCAGGCAAAATGAGAGATTCTGCTATCGTGCGTGGCTTTAATTTTAGTGCTACTAACTCGGCAATTTCATACGACGCAACTTCAATTGAACTTCATCACTTACTTTCACTGTTTTTTCAAATCGTTTTCTTTGTTTGCTTTGAATTTCTAAAAGTCTATTAAAATATTCTTTGTTTTTTGTTAAAAGATTTTTATGTTCAGTTTTGAAATGACGAGTCATTTCAAAACGCTTTAATTTAGCGGGCGCGATCGCGATTTTGGCAAGTTTCTTTCAGCATACCTACAATGCAGAGAGGTGTTGGACAATCTTTATTTCCGGTCCAGATAAATTCAAATTTTTAATATTCTTCATACAAACGATTGACATTTCGAATTTATTTCACATTTTTTTCTGTTTTCTTCATTCTCTTCAATTGTAGTAGTGCTAACAGATGTATTGTCATTATTGCAATCAAGACGAGGTTTCGTTATGACGTATTATGCGTAGTTGCGGATGTCGGGCCTACTGCATGCTTCATGCACCCTAATAATAATATCGATACCTATGTTTGTTGCTGTTTATTAATTAAAACTGTCATAACAAAGAATAGGAATAGGATATAGGAATAGGATAATAGAATAGGTTAACAGTTAATGCGCACGTGCCTCGTGCGCTTTCCACACATTCGTCGCAAGGGATTCCCCGTAGCTATAGCCGCTAGCTGTAGGGCCTGGCGAATTGTAGAATTGGATTACGCAGAATTTTGATAACTGCAATAATATTTTGTTATATTGATTTTCTCGCAGAACACTTGAATGTGCATCGCGGAACACCAGTGTTCCGCGGAACACGCTTTGAGAACCCCTGCCATAGAGAAGTGTACTTGTTTCTCAAGATGAAGTTAAGAGTAATTGTTTCAATTCGACAAGAAAAATGTTAAAATGTGAAATTTCACACTCCTCTGCTACTCTGCTCTACGAAAATGCCAAAAACACCAATGGTGTTTCGCATTGTTGATTGGTGTTCACTGTCACGTGACAGGATGCCTAGATTAGCCGACTTTATTTTGTAAAAATATTAATAATCTTTTTTTTTTATTAACTAATGTAATTTTTGGTGATCAATGATTAATCATTTGAAACTGTAATTCATTCGATTTATATATAGCGGACACTACCCTAATCTGGGCAAATTAGACTACCAAATAAAAGTAGGTAAGAAACAAAATTAGGCTTAGCAGAGAAAATTAGACAGTCAAGCGTAGGTAGCAGAAGATGAACAGTGAAGAGGTATGAAACATAACACAAACAATTCAAGATATAGGAAATATATAAAGTTACGAAGAAACGGGTGACAAAGAGGTGGTGTAAAAATGTTGGTCGTTGGCCCCCAAAAGTTGGCCCCCCGAAATTGAAAAAATAAAAAAATATAATGGGATATGTTTGAAACATTTGGGAAACTATTTCTTGTAAATCCAACTGTAGGACAAATGACATGTACGATCTGCCAGTCGAAACCCCGTATGCAAATTACAATCGAAGTAGACGCAAAAACTATCATTCAATTCGGATTCAAAAACGGCATACAAAAATTCGTCGATGATTTTTTCAAAAAAAAACACGGATCTGCATCAACTGTCGCAATTCATCCGTCGCGGAAATGCATCCAGATAAAAACATCATTCTCGACGTTGAATGGTCATTGACGAGCAGTTAATATAAAAAATTAAGCATTGATTGCACCAAAACAACAAGAACAAGATTTTCATCGTTGATATTCCCGAAAAAATTGTAATCAGAGGCAAAACTTATATTCTGAATGGGGCAATAGCATCTTTCGAACCACCTGGGAGACAATTGAAAGGAACGAGAGATAGCGGACATTACGTTGTAATATCGAAGAATTACAATTCGCTGGAAAGTTCGCAACGACCTATGCAAGGAAACACATATTTTAAATAATTCACAGAAGTGTAAAATATATGTTTCATTTTTCATCAATGTTTACAGAGAAATTCACGAAAAATAAAGGAAATTGGAAAATCAAAAATGTAAAATGGAACGTATATATAAGAAGATAACAAGTTCTAACTAAACAGATGGCATTTAAAATAAATAAAAAATAAAAAAAATTATAGAAAACTGTTTTCTTTAGTATTGACTTTGATATACTTACTGAAATATTTATAATGTGCTTCCAGTACGGAAAATGTCAGGACCTATTAAAATTTATGTATTGCACAATTTTTCACCTCTTATGATATAAAAAAAGTGTCGTAAAGGTAAAAACTATTTTGACATACGTGAAACATATGTTTTCATTAACTTTCGAGGTTTGACTATTTTTTTGGTCCCTAAAAACCCTTTTTTAAGTAAAACACTATAAAAAACGATTTTGGGGCTCTTAAAAATATTTTGAATTGAAAAAAAATGATGGTCAAACATGGTCAAACGAAGTTCTTCGACACCAAACAAAAAAACAATAAAATAAGGAAAATTATAAAAAATATATTTAAAAAAAAAAAAAAGATTCTGGGGTTCAATAGTGGGCAAACATGGTCAAACGAAGTTTTTAAGAAGGCATTATCAAAATATAGAAAAAATGCATTTTGGGGGGCTATCTGTATGCAGCTGTAAAAATGATTTGGGTAAAACTAACACACTGTTTAGGTAAATAACACACGTTCTTTATAAGAATTAATACGTTTATACCTAAAACCTTATTCCTTGTTATTCAATAAACCCAAGCCATGAACAAATTAATAATACAATTAAATTAAATCGATTTGTTTGCTTTCCATAAGGCTTTCATTGCATTTCGGTCTTTCTTCCTCATCGGGTTTCTTGGAATTTCCTTGACAAACATTACTCCACCATGTAGATGCTTTTGAGAACTCAATTTTTCTAAAAACCAAAACAAAAAGAAATTAATTCCCCAGAATTGGTTTATTTTTTATTAATCTAGTTTGATCTTATTGCTATTAAATTCTAACTCAAATCTAGCTTTATACTTATAGTTTGATATGGCTAATATTGATAATCTAATCACGTCTTTACGTTTATGGTCAGAATTTTTCTTGTCTGTAGAGTTTTCTCCGTCTAATTTTGTCTTCTTGTCTTCTTCCTTTATCTATTATAATTTAATTGTTCTATTTTGATTGTATAGTCTAGAAACGCAAGGATTTGAATGGTCCACATGGATATGTGTAAAATTTATATACGTATTACACTGAATTGATAAATTCACTATGTTTTAACCACACTAATAATAATACTTGTAATAATGCTTTATTGTTTATAAGAAATACATAATTTCTGCGGACAAAGCACAGGCAAAATAAATCATTGATTGTTGTTGCCCATTATACTAATTGAGTAACGAGCCGTCACTGAACTCGAAGGGGGTCAAAAGTCAAGATTTTTTGAAAATTAAGAAAAATTGTCAAAAAATGCGGTTTACGTCTTGAATTTTTTCCAATAAATTGAAAAAAAAATTAGGTTTTTTTTGACGAGCCTTACCAAGTTCCGCCCCCGCAGGGGGCGGCTGTAGGTGCGTTTTAAATTTTTCACTTTTTCCGTAAAAACTCCGTTCCTCTTGCGCGTCCAAACGGGAAATTGTCATTTTCTGTTGTAAAACTGAACGGGCCTTCGACCCGTGTCTGTCTGCCGCTCGCAAGTACCACACGGCGTCCTCCAGGTGCCAAAAACAGGAGATCGTTTCTAGCACTTTTGAGGAGCAATTTTGGTCCGCGGCTCGATTTTTTTACTGCTTCCTCTTGCCGCGTCGATTTCACGTTTTTTGACGTCATGCGGAAAAGTACGCGACCGTCGGTTCACCCGGTGCGGCAGAAAATGTAAGCGAAAAAAAACCGTTTTTTTCATCACATCTGTGGACGCCGTACTCTTGCTTGAAGAGCGCCGTGTCTCCAAACCGGTTCGTTCGATGGGAGATGTTTACCCGCAACGGGCGGTAGAAGATTCTGGGACCTGCGGCATCCTATTCCCGCTCTGGGTCAATTTGAACACAAAAATTGGAAAAACGCGCTGTTTTTTTCACCTAATTTGCGGGGATCCCTCTCCTGGAATACCCAACAGTCGGATCGGGACCGGACCGGCACCAATCGATTCGGAATAGTGTCTTTAAGTTTGTTTTGTAGTTTAATTGCGATTGCGTGCCGGATGGCGCCGGGAGGCCCGAAAAACCATATTTTGCAGATGTAAGCGAGAATCCCCTGGGATTCGCTAAATTAAATAGCATGGCCTCGCGGTGGTGGTTTCTGAATATAGAACGAAAGGGTCTATAAGGCGATAGGAACGACGCATCGCTCGATCGCATTTGGGGGTCTCGACGCCCGTACAAACTCGAAACGAATTTTTCAAAATTGAGCAAATTGAAACCTTCAATATTCGGTGAAATCTTTTAGAATTGTATTGCTCTTTTCAGGGCTTATAGCCCCACGTGTCTACTTTCGAACGACACCAGTCTCGGCGCATTACACCTCCGGGGACGTTCCGCAGGCCCCAATTCGCGAAGTCACTTTTTTTTCACCTCTTCAAACGGAAACGCGAAAAAGAAAATTTACATTTCCAGTCCAACAAGTGCATGCCGGGTGAAAAGGCCAACAGTATGGCCTTTGGATTTTTCTAATCCATCAACGGATTCGCACTCCAGGCCAAAAATACTACGACCATTGCTTGCCGCTGAATCGCCAATTTACACTTACAGCTGATCATTCTGACACTATTTTCGCTCAGGTTATGTAAAAATGTCATTGTTGAAGTTTATCCGTTTATGATTATTCGTGTAATTATGAGAAGATAAAATTAAAAAAAGGAATTTAAATCAAAATTCTGATTTTTCGCTCATTGTTAGGTTGAAGTTCAAATCAAATTCAAAGAGATATCTTGAAATCTCTAAATTGCTGATTTCGGTGACTCTGGCTCTTGATTAGCAACACATAGCAACGTCAAAAGTCGCAATTTTTCACAAATTTCTACAAGAAAGCAAAGATTTTACACTTTTATTTTAGCAGATTCTTAAAATTCAGACTATGTTACATCAGAAACAGTTGCTTCCCTTCACATTTGAATTTAAAAATTTATTTCATAAACCGCAATATTTACGAGTTTTTTTTGAGAATAATTGGAGCTTTTAAATTGAATTTAGATTCCAACGGTACAACACGCGTCTTCCTCGGATGTATAGCAACAGAGTTATTGGCGAAAAACTTTCAGTATTACCATTTCACTGCGGAAGGAACAGCCTTTCAATATTTATCGGCATTTTTTATTCAAATTCGAATACAACTCATCAAGTTCTATTAAAATATGCTGCATGAATTTTCTGCGGCTGACGGTCCAGACGTGGCCGACGTTTGAAATCTCCCTCCAACTGTTTACTTGATTTTCAAACATTTGCGTTTTTCATTTCCCTACATTTCTAATAAATTCTTCTAGCATGAATCGATAGAGTAAACTTTCCTCTACCAGCGGAGCAAATTTTATCATTCCTTTGCAAACCGTTTTACCAGGTTGCATTGTTAACTCTGCCCCACAGAATTTTCCTTCCATTTTCCGTGGTGAATGGTGTCCGGAAAAATTTTATTTCTCAGATTTGTTAAAGTTGGAAAATTCTACATTAGAAACAATTGAATATTCTTGCAAATTCACACTCTTACTTGAGTAAAAGTAAGCTCGGCCATATTTGATTAGAGTTTTTACTGATTTCATAAAAGAAAACTATTGTTTTACAAATTTCTGATTGGACAATCTGAAAATTCGGCTAATTTTACAAGGGAGACGAAGTAAGTTTTTGGGTCATCTGGTGATTTAAAATCCATTTTCCAAACGGTGAGAATTACGACTTTCCTACAAGAATAGTTAAAAATTGCACATTTAATTTGTTTGGAATCTAAAAGTGTATTCCGCGACTTCCTAGCATGTATAACAAAAGAGTTATTGTTGAAAAACGATCAGTTCTATCACTTGACGGCTGAAGAAAAAGCCATCTCTAAATTTATCCGGTTTTTCTTTTTAAAATCGAATAGTGCTCATTCAGGCCTATTGAAATGTGCTGCATGAATTTAAAAATGTCGTCTACTTTTCTGCTTCGTCTTCGAAAAATCATATGCCTCATTTCCTTGGGTTTGGATGAAATAATTTTAACACAGATCTATAGAGCGCACTTTCTTTTAACAAACGCATAAAGTTTTATGTAGTTTGCATTAGTTTTATATAGAGTGTACGTGTTTCTATTGAAATTGACATATTTGTGGTCGATAGATTTGACACAGGATTTTTTTAATAAAGAAATTCTTGCAAATATATTTTTTTGTCCAATTTTCCGGAGTCTAAGAAACATGCATTTAGCGCTATTTTATAGAGCAGATTTTCATCTAAAAGTTGTGTCATTTTTATTTTTCCAAAGCGAGCCGTTTTGGCGGAAGAGCCCATTTAAACCCATGTAAATTGAAAAACGAAATTCAGAGAAGGGGTGTACCCCTTCGATAAATTTTGGGATTTTATATTTTTTGCTTCTACGACTAAACCAAAGGTTTTTACAAAATTTGCAAAGAATATTTTTTTGTAGACACCGACGTCTTACATACGGATATCCCGGTTATTATTTTCCATCTTGAGGCGTTCACGAGATATTTCCATAAAATTGTTTACGAGAAAATCATTCTTCACGACGTCTCAATTGGAGTGGGAGCGTTCTAATTTTGTCAACTCATACCTCTGGTGGATACCCACATTCAGCATAAGTTTCATTGAAATCCTTCAAGGATTAATATATTTTTTCGCAATTTTTGAATATTTTGAAATTTTCGCGTTCGGTTTTGATCGGAATTCCTGTTTGACATGTTTGGATTTGTTGAAAAATTATTTTTGTAAGTTTTACACAACGTGGAACGATAATATTTCACACATTTGTAGAGAATTAATTAGTCAGTCTATGATATCTCTTAGTTAGTTTTGCAAAATATTTTATCTGGCGGCGGCCGCCGCCCCTCAAACTCGAACATAACTGAAATTAATAAATTCAAATAACTATAAAGTGTAAACTGCAAGAGATATATTGAAATTTCTTTCAGATCTATATAGATTATACGTATTTCTATTGAAATTGACGTTTTGGTATCTTCGTGGCCGATAGCCTGGGCACATAATTGTTTTAATAAAGAAATATTCATTGAAACCTTGCAAATATATTTTTTGTCCAATTTTCCGGAGTCTAAGAAACATGCATTTAGCGCTATTTTATAGAGCACATTTTCATTTAAATGTTTTGTCATTTTCATCTCTCCAAAGCGAACCGTTTGGCCGATAATTTTTTTTAAAAATGAAAAAAATCAAAAACGAAATTCAGAGAAGGGGAAAATTATTTTAGTAAGTTTCACACAACGTGGAACAATAAAATTTCACACATTTGTAGAGAATTAGTCAGTCTATGATATCCCTCAGTTAGTTTTGCAAAATATTTTATCTGGCGGCAGTCGCCGCCCCTCAAACTCAAAGTCGCACACGAGGTAAGACATTCAAATAACTATAGTTTGAAAACTTGGACAGTTGTATTCAAAATTCTTTCAGTTCGGCGTAGCTTATAGATCTTTCTATTGAAATTTGGTATTCTCGTGGCCGATAGCCTTGACACAGAATTTATTTTTTCTGACCAAGACCACATACCCGCGGCAGCGCGTATGTGGTCTTGATATATCTGGTCTTGACTAATCTGGTTTTGATTCACCCCATCAGATCAGATAAATCAAGACCACATACAGTGTGTGGTCTTGATTTATCTGATGAAGACCAAGACGCGCGGCAGCGCGAGATCTCGATTCAATATAGGTCAATGTGAAAAAGGACCGTTGGTTTAACCCCCGTAGATTAGGTTTCCCGCCGCGAAGCGGACAGATAAATCAAGACAACATACGCGCGGCAGCGCTACCTGTCGATCCAATATAGGACAGTGTTGCAAGGACCGTTGGTTTAACCCCGGATAGATTAAGTTGCCCGCCGCGAAGCGGACAGATAAATCAAGACAACATACGCGCGGCAACGCGAACTCTGGATTCAATATAGGTCAATGTGAAAAAGGACCGTTGGTTTAACCCCCGTAGATTAGGTTTCCCGCCATAGAAATCCAGACCACATACGTTCCCTCGAAGTCAAACCGGAACTGATACTAATGGATTCAAATAGCAACAACTCGAAAACTGCAATAGATATAATAAAAACTCTTTCAGATCTATTAAGACCATAGATATTTCTATTGAAACAATTTGACCATTTTGGTATTTTCATGGCCGATAACCTTGATACTGGATTTTTTAAATAAAGAAATACATGAAAATTAAATCAAAGTTGACATTAACGTCAGTTGAGTAATTTATTGGTTATTATTTTGTTTGGTGAAACTTTTAGTAACATAATTTTGCTAAGTGTTGCTAATTGTCTAAAAGCAAACTTACTATAATTGGAGGAGTGATATTGGAAATCAAGAGTTGCCAACCTTCATAAAAGGAGGTTACTATATATGATGAAGTGAAGTTAGTAACTAAGGCTTGCAATTTTGACGAAAAAAAAGACAACAATGTAACTTTAACAAATAGTTGGTGAGATTATGTTTGAGTATGTTGGTAACTCAAAAACACAAGATACATACCAACTTGATTAAAACAATATGTTGGTTATGTTGAACGTCAAAGTTGACAACATCAATGTCACTTAATCAATTTAAAGGTTATGAAAGTTTTAGTGAGATTTTCAGTAACTTTTTACTCCACAGCTGATTTTTTATCGTCCATGTTGTACACCTTAGTAACTAATATCACTTCGTTAGATATAGTAACCTTTTTATGAACGTTGGGAACTTTTCATTTCTAATATCACTCCTTAAATTAAAGTCACTTTGATTTCAGACAATTGGTAACATTATATGATTAAGTACACCTCAAAAGTGTTTGATTATATTATTTTACAAACCTGACAGCATTAAAATCATTTGAGACGGATGAATTATTAGTTAATATTCTGTGGAGTAGGAGTTGTACTGTGGAGTGGAGTAGTTATCTTGCAACTCATACAACCTTAGCTGATGCGCTTTCTACAAGAATCGCGCAGCTCGCAATTCTGATTACTCTTTCATATACAAATGTCAAAATTCATTATACAATTTCACCCTCATCAATTATTCCACCTTTAGCAACTATTCCATTCTTTTCAACTGTTCCATCCACAAAAACTATTCCATTCCGAAAAATACGATCCACATGTACTAGTTGAAATATACTAATCGAGTAAGGTACCGTCACTGAACTCGAAGGGGGTCAAAAGTCAAGATTTTTTGAAAATTAAGAAAAATTGTCAAAAAATGCGGTTTACGTCTTGAATTTTTTCCAATAAATTGAACAAAAAATTAGGTTTTTTTTGACGAGCCTTACCAAGTTCCGCCCCCGCAGGGGGCGGCTGTAGGTGCGTTTTAAATTTTTCACTTTTTCCGTAAAAACTCCGTTCCTCTTGCGCGTCCAAACGGGAAATTGTCATTTTCTGTTGTAAAACTGAACGGGCCTTCGACCCGTGTCTGTCTGCCGCTCGCAAGTCCCACACGGCGTCCTCCAGGTGCCAAAAACAGGAGATCGTTTCTATCACTTTTGAGGAGCAATTTTGGTCCGCGGCTCGATTTTTTTACTGCTTCCTATTGCCGCGTCGATTTCACGTTTTTTGACGTCATGCGGTAAAGTACGCGACCGTCGGTTCACCCGGTGCGGCGGAAAATGTAAGCGAAAAAAAACCGTTTTTTTCATCACATCTGTGGACGCCGTACTCTTGATTGAAGAGCGCCGTGTCTCCAAACCGGTTCGTTCGATGCGAGATGTTTACCCGCAACGGGCGGTGGAAGATTCTGGGACCTGCGGCATCCTATTCCCGCTCTGGGTCAATTTTAACACAAAAATTGGAAAAACGCGCTGTTTTTTTCACCTAATTTGCGGGGATCCCTCTCCTGGAATACCCAACAGTCAGATCGGGACCGGACCGGCACCAATCGATTCGAAATAGTGTCTTTAAGTTTGTTTTGGAGTTTAATTGCGATTGCGTGCCGGATGGCGCCGGGAGGCCCGAAAAACCATATTTTGCAGATGTACGCGAGAATCCCCTGGGATTCGCTAAATTAAATAGCAGGGCCTCGCGGTGGTGGTTTCTGAATATAGAACGAAAGGGTCTATAAGGCGATAGGAACGACGCATCGCTCGATAGCATTTGGGGGTCTCGACGCCCGTCCAAACTCGAAACGAATTTTTCAAAATTGAGCAAATTGAAACCTTCAATATTCGGTGAAATGTTTTAGAATTGTATTGCTCTTCTCCGGGATTATAGCCCCACGTGTCTACTTTCAAACGACATCTCTCTCGGCGCGTTACACCTCCGGGTACGTTCCGCAGGCCCCAATTCGCGAAGTCACTTTTTTTTCACCTCTTCAAACGGAAACGCGAAAAAGAAAATTTACATTTCCAGTCCAACAAGTGCATGCCCAGTGAAAAGGCCAACAGTATGGCGTTTGAATTTCTCTAATCCATCAACGGATTCGCACTCCAGGTCAAAAATACTACGACCATTGCTTGCCGCTGAATCGCCAATTTACACTTACAGCTGATCATTCTGACACTATTTTCGCTCAGGTTATGTGCAAATGTCATTGTTGAAGTTTATCCGTTTTTGATTATCCGTGTTCTTGTGAGAAGATAAAATTAAAAAAAGAATTTAAATCAAAATTCTAATTTTTCGCTCATTGTTAGGTTGAAATTCAAATCAAATTCAAAGAGATATCTTGAAATCTCTAAATTGCTGATTTCGGCGACTCTGGCTCTTGATTAGCAACACATAGCAACGTCAAAATTCCCATTTTTTCACAAATTTCTACAAGAAAGCAAAGATTTTACTCTTTTATTTTATCAGATTCTTAAAATTCAGACCATTTTACATCAGAAACAGTTGCTTCCGTTCACATTTGAATTTAAAAATTTATTTCATAAACTGCAATATTTACGAGTTTTTTTTAGAATAATTGGAGCTTTTAAATTGAATTTAGATTCCAACGGTACAACACGCGTCTTCCTCGGATGTATAGCAACTGAGTTATTGGCGAAAAACTTGCAGTATTACCATTTCACTGCGGAAGGAACAGCCTTTCAATATTTATCGGCATTTTCGATTCAAATTCGAATACAACTCATCAAGTTCTATTAAAATATGCTGCATGAATTTTCTGCGGCTGACGGTCCAGACGTGGTCAACGTTTGAAATCTCCCTCCAACTGTTTACTTGATTTTCAAACATTTGCGTTTTTCATTTCCCTACATTTCTAATAAATTCTTCTAGCATGAATCGATAGAGTTAACTTTCCTCTACCAGCGGAGCAAATTTTATAATTCCTTTGCAAACCGTTTTACCAGGATTTTTTTGAAATGCAATTCATTTGCCAGGATTCGGGATGGCTAGCAACGGTTGCATAGTCAACTCCGCCCCACAGAAGTATCCTTCCATTTTCCGTGGTGAATGATGTCCGCGAAAATTTTATTTCTCAGATTTGTTAAAGTTGGAAAATTCTACATTAGAAACAATTGAATATTCTTGCAAATTCACACTCTTACTTGAGTAAAAGTAAGCTCGGCCATATTTGATTAGAGTTTTTACTGATTTTATAAAAGAAAACTATTGTTTTACAAATTTCTGATTGGACATTCTGAAAATTCGGCTAATTTTACATGGGGGACGATGTAAGTTTTTGGGTCATCTGGTGATTTAAAATCCATTTTCCAAACGGTGAGAATTACGACTTTCCTACAAGAATAGTTAAAAATTGCACATTTAATTTTTTGGAATCTAAAAGTGTATTCCGCGACTTTCTAGCATGTATAACAAAAGAGTTATTGTTGAAAAACGATCAGTTCTACCACTTGACGGCTGAAGAAAAAGCCATCTCTAAATTTATCCGGTTTTTCTTTTTAAAATCGAATAGTGCTCATTGAGGCCTATGGATGAAATAATTTTAACACAGATCTATAGTTCTTTTAACTTTCTTTTAACTTTCTTTTAACAAACGCATAAAGTTTTATGTAGTTTACATAAGTTTTATATAGAGTGTACATGTTTCTATTGAAATTGACATATTTGTGGTCGATAGACTTGACACAGGATTTTTTTAATAAAGAAATTCTTCCAAATATATTTTTTTGTCCAATTTTCCGGAGTCTAAGAAATATGCATTTAACGCTATTTTATAGAGCAGATTTTCATCTAAATGTTGTGTCATTTTCATTTTCCAATGCGAACCGTTTTGGCGCAAGAGCCCATTTAAACCCGTATAAATTGAGTGACGAAATTCAGAGAAGGGGTACCCCTTCTAAAATTTTTTCAATTTTATATTTTTTACTTTTGCGACCAAACCGAAGGTTTTTACAAAATTTGCAAAGAATACTTTTTGTAGACACCGACGTCTTACATACTGATATCCCGGTTATAATTTTCCATCTTGAGGCGTTGACGAGATATTTCCATAAAATTGTTGACGATAAAATCATTCTTCACGACGTCCCCATTGGAGTGGGAGCGTTCTAATTTTGTCAACTCATATCTCTGGTGGATACCCACATTCAGCATAAATTTCATTGAAATCCTTTAAGGATTAATATATTTTTTCGCAATTTTTGAATATTTTGAAATTTTCGCGTTCGGTTTTGATCGGAATTCCTGTTTGACATGTCTGGATTTGTTGAAAAATTATTTTTGTAAGTTTTACACCACGTGGAACGATAAAATTTCACACATTTGTAGAGAATTAGTCAGTCTATGATATCTCTTAGTTAGTTTTGCAAAATATTTTATCTGGCGGCGGCCGCCGCCCCTCAAACTCGAACATAGCAGAAATTAATAAATTCAAATAACTATAAAGTGTAATCTGCAAGATATATATTGAAATACGTATTTCTATTGAAATTGACGTTTTGGTATCTTCGTGGCCGATAGCCTGGGCACATAATTTTGTCTAATAAAGAAATATTTATTGAAAACTTGCAAGTATATTTTTTTGTCCAATTTTCCGGAGTCTAAGAAACATGCATTTAGCGCTATTTTATAGAGCAGATTTTCATCTAAAAGTTGTGTCATTTTCATTTTTCCAAAGCGAACCGTTTTGGCGGAAGAGCCATTTAAATCCATGTAAATTGAGAAACGAAATTCAGAGAAGGGGTACCCCTTCTAAAATTTTTTCAATTCTATATTTTTAACTTTTGCGACCAAGCTGAAGGTTTTAACAAAATTTTCAAAGAATACTTTTTTGTAGACACCGACGTCTTACATACGGATATCACGGTTATAATTTTCCACCTTGAGGCGTTGACGAGTAATTTGCAAATAAGGTTTTATTCAAAAATAATTCCTCACGCCGTCCCCATTGGAGTGGGATCGTTCAAATTTTATCAGCAGTTACTTCTGGTGGATACCCACATTCAGTAAAAGTTTCATTTAAATCCTTCAAGGATTAATATATTTTTTTGCAATTTTTGAATATTTTGAAATTTTCGTGTTCGTTTTTGATCGGAATTCGTGATTGACATGTCTGGATTTGTTGAAAAAAATATTTTAGTAAGTTTCACACAACGTGGAACAACAAAATTTGACAAATTTGTAGAGAATTAGTCAGTCTATGATATCCCCCAGTTAACTTTGAAAAATATTTAATCTGGCGGCGGCCGCCGCCCCTCAAACTCGAGCGTAACAGAAATTAATAAATTCAAATAGCTATAAAATGAAAACTGCAAGAGATGTATTAAAATTTCTTTCAGATCTATATAGATTATACATTTTTCTATTGAAATTGACGTTTTGGTATTTTCATGGCCGATAGCCTGGACACATAATTGTTTTAATAAAGAAATATTCATTGAAAACTTGCAAATATATTTTTTTGTCCAATTTTCCGGAGTCTAAGAAACATGCATTTAGCGCTATTTTAAAGAGCTCATTTTCATCTAAATGTTGTGTCATTTTCATCTTTCCAAAGCGAACCGTTTGGCCGAATTTTTTTTTTATAAATGAAAAAAATCAAAAACGAAATTCAGAGAAGGGGAAAATTATTTTAGTAAGTTTCACAACGTGGAACAATAAAATTTCACACATTTGTAGAGAATTAGTCAGTCTATGATATCCTTCAGTTAGTTTTGCAAAATATTTTATCTGGCGGCAATCGCCGCCCCTCAAACTCAAAGTCGTGCACGAGGTAAGACATTCAAATAACTATAGTTTGAAAACTTGGACAGTTGTATTCAAAATTCTTTCAGTTCGGCGTAGCTTATAGATCTTTCTATTGAAATTTCGTATTCTCGTGGCCGATAGCCTTAACACAGAATTTATTTTTTCTGACCAAGACCACATACCCGCGGCAGCGCGTATGTGGTCTTGATATATCTGGTCTTGACTAATCTGGTTTTGATTCACCCCATCAGATCAGATAAATCAAGACCACAAATGCGCGGCAGCGTGTGTGTGGTCTTGATTTATCTGATGAAGATCGAGGGCGCGGCAGCGCGAGATCTCGATTCAATATAAACTTACTATAATTGGAGGAGTGATATTGGAAATCCAGAGTTGCCAACCTTCATAAAAGGAGGTTACTATATATGATGAGGTGAAGGCTTGCAATTTTGACGAAAAAAAAAAGACAACAATGTAACTTTAACAAATAGTTGGTGAGATTATGTTTGAGTATGTTGGTAACTCAAAAACACAAGATACCAAGTTGATTAAAACAATATATTGGTTATGTTGAACGTCAAAGTTGACAACATTAATGTCACTTAATCAATTTAAAGGTTATGAAAGTTTTAGTGAGATTTTCAGTAACTTTTTACTCCACAGCTGATTTTTTATCGTCCATGTTGTACACCTTAGTAACTAATATCACATCGTTAGATATAGTAACCTTTTTATGAACGTTGGGAACTTTTCATTTCTAATATCACTCCTTAAATTAAAGTCACTTTGATTTCAGACAATTGGTAACATTATATGATTAAGTACACCTCAAAAGTGTTTGATTATATTATTTTAAAAACCTGACAGCATTAAAATCATTTGAGACGGATGAATTATTAGTTGATATTTTGTGCAGTAGGAGTTGTACATCTTGCAACTCATACAACCTTAGCTGATGCGCTTTCTACAAGAATCGCGCAGCTCGCAATTCTGATTACTCTTTCATATACAAATGTCAAAATTCATTACACAATTTCACCCTCATCAATTATTCCACCTTTACCACATATTCCATTCTTTTCAACTGTTCCATCCACAAAAACTATTCCATTCCGAAAAATACGATCCACATGTACTAGTTTACAACTAAAATAAAACAAAACTATTACATAATCGTAAAAAAAAATTTTTACTCGTTGCGTGTGGCTAGCTGAGACTAATATGTGTGTGCGGTTCAAAACAGACAGAAACAAAGCGGACATATACGGAAACTAGCAATCACCAAACAATTCTGCAATAGTTACTACACTTTCGGGTCGGGTCGTTCTAGGAAACTCGCGACTTCCACGACTTGACGGTGGAACGAAATTTGGAGTTATGGGCGATAGATTTCATGTGGATAGGTAAATGATTGAACATTTTTCTGGCATTGAAGATGGAGTTTTAGATCAGTTCTGATCTAGGTAAGGGTAGATAAATATCCTGATAGAAGTTCCTAGTACTGCGTTCGTGTTTTGGTCTCTCCGGAAAAGCACGAATGTGCCTATGCATTAAGCTAACGGATTCCATGATAAAAAAGGAAGGAAGAGTTCAAATTTTTAAAGTAAGGTAGACAATGGGTTCTACTACTCAAGCCAAGCATATAGCGAATAAATCTCTTTTGTAACTTGAAGATAGATTCAAGTTGTAGAAGGATGTAATGTCCCTAGAACGGTAAGCCATATCGAAGATGAAATTCGAAAAGAGCGAAATAAGAAGTTCTGGATGTTTGAAGATTTAGCTCCCCTGGAAATAGACCTAATTACAAAGCAAGCAGAAGACAGCTTCTTTGTAAAGAGTTCCACATGCGAGGACCATTTGAGTGATTTATCGATTATGAGTCCCAGAAATCTAACAGAGTCAACAAAAGTAATGACGTTGTTGTAAGTATAAGAGGTGGGAGTGTATCTTTATATGATAGAACTGCAGTTTTCTTGGTACTTAATTCTAGACAGTTAGAATCGTACCATAACTTAATACCCGCAATGTCATTAGATATAATAGAGGAGAAGCGGCAGGTAAGGTTTGGACCATGTGATTTCGCGAAAAAAACAATGGAAAATACCAAAATTGAGCTAGCAACCACATTTGAGAAAAACTGTGGGTTTTTTACATATTCTTGCACCTCGACCATAGTTCTGGAGTACTTGACCATTTTTGCAAAAAGTTCTTAAAAAATGACATTTTGCAAAAAAAAAAAGAATTTTGAAAATTGAAAAAACAGTTCTATTTGCGGATCTGAATAGCACCATAAGAGTTCTATAGTAGATCCCTTGGTCATTTTTTGTTCAAATCCTAAGTTCAAAAGGTATATGCAATATTAAGGGACCCATTATTTTGAATGAAAATAAAAAAAAATCGCGCAACAGTTCTGTTTGCAGTTCCAGCTAGAACTCTTAAGAGTTCTATCGAAAATCCTTATAACGTTTTTCTTAAAGATAAAAAGTGGAAAGATATGCGAAAAAATAGACTTCAACGATCGGACGAAGCAAAGAGAAAAAAATCGCGAAACATTTCTGTTTGCAGTTCCTGGTAGAACTGTTAGAATTCTATCGAAAATCCTTATAACAATTTTCTGTAAAGTTAAAAATTCGAAAGATATACGAAAAATTAAACTTCACCTATTAGACGAAGCAAAGAGAAAATAATCGCTAATAATAGTTCTGTTTGCAGTTCCTGGTAGAACTCTTAGAGTTCTATCGAAAATGTTTAAAATATTTTTCCTTAAAATTAAATATTAGAAAGATATGCCAGAAATTGAACTCCTATGCGACGAAGTGAATAGAAAAAAATAGTGGACATAAAAAATTGATGATGTATGTAAATAGAATTATATTTTGATTAGCATGGTAGTTTATATTGAATGTGTTGTCGAGATTTTATAATCTATGCGATCAATGTAGATTTTATGATCGAGATATATGAAATCGAAAAACAGTTATATTAAAAAAAAGTCCAAAATGTGTGTCTGAAATTATAACTTCGATAATGCTGTGAATAAATCAGAGATACAAGTTTTGAATCTAAACTTTGCTTTTAATGACCTTCAAAAATTATGAATATTTGAGACAAAAAAGTACGGTTGTTCGATTTTTTCGCCATTTTCAGTTAATTAGTGAAATCTCTTTCGTATATCTTTTTAATCTGCAACTTGAAAGAAAAATTTTAGGATTTTCGATAGACATTTAAGAGTTCTACCAGGAACTACAAGCAGAACTATTGCGCGTTTTTTTTTCTCTTTGCTTCATCGCATCGGTGAAGTCTAATTTTTCGCATATCTTTCGTATTTCGTAAGAAAAATGTAATAAAGATTTTCTATAGAACTCTAAGAGTTCTATCGTAGTATAATAGTAAGAGAAGCAAACAGCGTATTTTTCTTTTTTTTACTTCGTCGCATCGGTGAAGTCTAATTTTTTGCATATCTTTCCAATTTTTATCTTTACACAAAAATGTTATAAGAATTTTCGATAGAACCCTAAGAGTTCTACCGGGAAAGGCAAACAGAACGGTTGTGCGATTTGTTTCTCTTCACTTCGTAACACCGGTGAAGTTCAAATTCTCGCATATCTTTTTAATTTTTAACTTTGCAGAAAAAAGTTATAAGGATTTTTCTTTTCTTTTTTCTTCACGTTTTTCTTTTTCATTCAAAATAATGGGTCCCTTATTATTGCAAATATCTTTTGAACTAAGGATTTGATCAATAAATGACAAAGGGATCTTCGATAGAACTCTTAGGATGCTATTCAGATCCGCGAATAGAACTGTTTCTGCAATTTTCAAAATAGAATATTTTTTTGCAAAATGTCAATTTTTGCAGAACTTTTTGCAAAAATGGTCAAGTACCCCAGAACTACGGTCCAGGTGCAAGAATATGTAAAAAAACCCACAGCTTTTCTCAAAAGTGGTTGCTAGCATTTTTTTTCGCGAAATTCTGCAGAACTATTGAAATTTTGCACAAAGTACTCTAGAACTATTTCATATCTACCGGGAACTCCGATGTAATATTATATTTTTGCAAATTCGGTTGCTAACTTCACAGGACTATATAAGTACTCAATATAACTCAATATATATACTCAATAATCAATTTGTAATTCACTTTAAAATAACCTTTAACTGTCGAAACTCGAGCCGTGATCTAATGAGTCTAAATTTACATAACAGTGAATAAAAGGTTATATAATATTTTTAAATGTTATAAGTGTGGTTAAAACATAGTGAATTTATAAATTCAGGGTAGGTATGGATTACCACTTAGTAACGCTCTCAACCATCCTATTCATCTACTTATACGCATTGCTTGTGGCGGTTGATGTTCGTCTATTATTATAGGACTATAGTCCATTTTTTAAGAATGCAGTACAGGGAAGATAGGGCTTATTTGACCTTGTTCTCTGATTGGCTTAAATGGAGGAGAAGTTCACACAGACGATATATTCCAAACATTTCTCTACTCATCTCTCTCTTCTCACATACATTTCCAGTCACTGGCGTAGAATTTGGTGATATGTAATTAAGTGAATATAATACTACGAATAATTTCTAAATTTAATAGAAAGTTACATCATACTACGGCTAATAAGTACTATATTATACAATAATGTTATATATTCAAAAATTATAAATTAAATATTCAATTTTAAATTTAAAGGCAAAAAAAGGAAAAAAAAACTCCAAGTATATTTTTTGCGTACGCCAATGCATGTTGAGCTGTTAGTTGTCAATGGCTGCCGTGTCAATTCACAATTGTCGTCTGATCTGTTGGTATCATTTATATTTTTTACGTTTTTCTCCAGTTATTTGTTAGTATTTTACTACTGTTGTTGATTTTTTGGTATTTTACTACCATATGGTGTATTAAATAGATATTCAATCAAACCATTAATAAATTACCAATTTTAAATTCAAGTAACTATTTAAAAAAAATTTGAAAATTAATATTTGTAAATATTAATTTTTAAAAGTATATATATATTTTTGAAAGTAAATATTTGAATTTAGCGCTGAATTTAAGAACTAGATTTGAATTTAACTAGATTGAACATTTATCATAGTTTAAATCAGGTTTTTAGTTACTGCATTCTTAAAAAAAAATGGGCTATAATTATGTGTAATCGAGACTTACTTGCGTCGACTTATTTATAATAGTCTTTAGTCATATTATATTTGCTATTTCTTACCAGCAACGAAATCACAAATTTCTTCTTCTGTAACATTGCTGGATATCTTTTTTACAATGAAGGCATAAGGCAATTCTCCAACTTTTTCATCTGGTATTCCAAAAACTCCAACATCTTCTACAGCTGGATGCAAACTTAAAACATTTTCAATTTCCGTTGGAGAAACCTAAAAGTAGAGTGACAAAGAGTTAAAAATTCCACATTTTGAATGATAATGAGGTTTAATACTTGAAATCCTTTATATTTCATGATATCTTTGGTCCTGTCTACAATATAAATATAATTATCTTCATCATAGTACGCAACGTCTCCACTACGTAAAAAATTATCCTTATCGAAAACTTCTTTGGATATTTCTGAATTGTTGTAATATTTTTTGAAAACTGAGTCTCCTCTGAAGCAAATTTCACCGGGTTGGTTTGGTCCAAGAACTTCACCAGTTTGCAAATCTACAATTTTCGCTTCATTGCATGGGAATAATACACCGACGCTACTTAGTTTTTGATTTAACCGATTTTGAGTAATACATCCAGAAGTTTCTGTCAATCCGTACATGTGATTTATTTCGACTTGAGGAAATCTAGAATGCAGTCATTAATAACAACAAGGACATTCATTTTTTAAATACATTTAAATAACAATTTAACTGACAACACTAACAATAAGCAAGATAAGTAAACATCATACAAGACTACGCAAAAATGCTCAAGACGATTCAAGACCGGATCCAAAACCCAAACGTTCTTCAGATTAGAATATTCTCTTTTTAAAGTCGAAATATTCCACAAAATATTTCTCACAAGAGAATACGAATTAAGCCGTTGTTTGAAATAGATATTGCCGCAACTCAACGTTTATATAAAATCAATTCTTCACGTTAACTCAACGTGATTATATGATATAATTGTCTCTATTATTTGAGTGTTGATGGGTCGCCATGGTCCACAAAATCTCTCACACAATTTGTAGTGAACATTTTATTGAAGGCAGAAAATCAGATGCGCAAGCAAGCAAGAGTTATGTTCCCACGATATTCCCTAAAACTGAGACAAAAGTCTCAGATTTAAAATTAAATCAAGTAAGAATTGAAGAAGGAAATGAATTAAATCAAACTTAACCTCTTGTGGTTGATGAAGGATGTCAAGTCAATGTGTTTTCTGAATCAAATTTAAGGAAAACAGTCTTCATTTGTAATATATTCATTTACAGTGATCACGATGATAGTGAAGTTCAAGTGAATATAATAAATAACAACTTCAAGAATTGTAACGACAAATATTTCAAACAAGAAAGATAAAAGTTGTTGTACTGCCAAAAAATCGTACGAGGATCAATCAAATGAAATAAGAAGCCAATAATTTGTTGGTTCAGTATATATAATAAATGATCAAGAACTCCTAGATCTTTCTGGTATGTCGTTTAGCAATTTGGAGTTTTATTAACAAGATTAACTATGAAAAAATGTACAGTTTCCATTAAAGACCGACTTCTAATATTTTTAATGAAAATGAAAATTGTCTTAACATTTTCAGCATTGAGTGTGCTATTTGGTGTACACAGAACCACAATCTCATGAATATTTTATTCAATCTAGCTTCTGCAATTGTTAATTCAGTCTTTTGACCGGATAAAGCCACTGTAAGAGCAAAAATTTATATTGTGTTTTATACTTTCAAAACCGGTTTTTATAATAATATCCATTTTCTGTATATTGTTTTAATCAAAACCCTCAAAAAAATTCTATTTGCCGACTTTCTATCTTTCTTTTAATTACTTTATTTATTTCAAAACAATAAAACATTTGTACGTGTCACTAGTAGTAAAGTGTCACTATTTGGCAAAATCCCGAATACTTGTGAATGCTAGGTGGCGCTACTGTCGTGCACATAGCCAATAGGTGGGCTATGGCGCAACTCAATGAACTTTCGGGATATGTCCTGTTAACCAAATTCCATATTTCAATTTTTGACTCCCATCACCCCAAGTTTCAACTTTTTTTTTATTAAAAGTTTAATTCAATCTTAAATGATTCTAATCATTTTCGTTATTCTAGGCATTATTAGACAGAACTAGACCATTATAATATGAGATTAGACAATGCTAGACAAGATACTGGTTATGTTACTTACTTCTTATGTAGTTTATCCAATAATTCATTTGAAGTTGGTGCTGACGAAACCGCAATATACCTTAATTTGCTCAAATTGTATTTTGCAACCATTGGCGAATATGCAAAAAAATTTACTAATTGAGGAATCAATAAGATCATAGTGACCTCGTACTTCTCCAAAGCGCTTAAATAAGTCTCCGGCACAAACTTTGGCAACCTGATAGTTTTTGCCCCATTAAGAATTCCATTAAAAAACACTAAACTTCCAGCTATATGAAAAATAGGCGTAACATGTAGTATGACATCTTTAACGGTTACTCCTGAATAATACGTACTAAGGAAGAAAAATGTAATAAAGATATTTTTTATAAATTCCATCTTACTGAGACTGTAATAGACACATGCGCATATTTGTGTGGTTTAGTGCTACCGCTTTAGACGTCCCAGTTGTGCCTGAAGAAAATATTATAACAGCGTTTGTGTCATCGGGATCGAAAGAGTCTGGTTCATAATCTTCAATGATTTCATTCTTGATTAATTCGTCTATGGAAAGAATATTCGTCGAAATTGTCGGATCCAAAACCAAAACGTCCTTCAGATCAGAATATTCACTTTTTAAACTCAAAATATTCTCCAAAGATTTCTCACAGGAAAATACGATTTTAGCTGATGCTTGATCTAGATATTGACGCAACTGAACTGGAAATTTAAATCATAACAACTCACCTTAATTAATAATGAAAAGATTCTTACAAGTTGTGCTGTCCGGATTTAGGAGAAAAGTAGTGTGGCCGTTGAAAAGGCAGGCCAGGTAGATGATGGAGAAGTCTAAATTGAAATAGCTTATTATAACTATTGTGTCATTTCGTTTGAAGCCTAGACGTTTTAAGCTCAATGCCAATTTTGAACTTCTGGATAGTATATCATTGAATTTCAGCTCTCTCCCAGATTCAGTATCGACCTAATTTACCAAAAAATAATAAATATATCTACTGTTGTCTACCTATTTCCATCTGTCCAACCTTTTCAATATAGTCTTGTCTGTCTGGTATTATCCGTCCAGTGTTGTCCGTCTAGTCTTGTCTGTTCAATCCAGTCTTGTCTGTCCTGCATTGTCTATCAAGTGTTGTCTGTCTAGATTTGTCTGTCCGGCATAGGTAGTGGACCTGGGTATGCATGGGTAGAAATACAAAAATGTATCTTGTACAGCTGCTACTTCTCACCGAAAGACGAAATTAATAACATTTCGACCCCACTTAAAATACTAAGCAGGCATATACGAACAAAGGCAAAGGGGAAAATTATCGGGGGGTATTTTAATGCAAAATAGCCTTACTGGGGTTTCTCCAAATATGGATCGCCGAGGTGATGAACTCGATCTCTACCTGCAAACTAATAGAAATAGGGCTAAATTTGGGGGAAAGGGAGAAATCGTTCTCCATTATTGAACTTACTTTTTCCTCAAGCGATATCGCACAGTCTCTGGACATCTCGACATGGAAGGTCCTCGACATAGAATCTCTAAGCGATCACCGGTATATTTAAATTCAAATGGAAAAACATTCCAAGAGTAAGATGCATAACCGACAAAAGACAAGGATAGTGACAATCACAAATGGAAAAAGTCTCCAGAAATTTAGCCAAAGAATTAAACAAGACTCAAATCCACAATGCCGGCACACTAATAACAGCACTTTGAAAAGCATACGAAACTCCCATGCTTGGAAGAAACAAAAACCACAGGAGAAAAAGCGTCTACTGGTGGAATGAGACCATCACAACCAAAGTAAAACCTGCATAGCCACAAGAAGAAGGTATCTTCGTTGTGCCTGGAAGACAGAACACGATGAAAGCCTAGAGGAGATAAAATAACTAAACCACAATGCTAAAAAGGAACTACGTAGGGAAATAAACATCTCCACAAAAATACACTGGGAAAAGTTCTGCAAAAACACCGATGAAGACACTTGGGGCGATGCTTACAAAATAGCAACGAGGAACCTGCGCATCCGACAGACAAACCAACAACTACCAATGAACAGCATACTATAGAACGCTAAGAAATTTTTCCTACTCATCCTGAATCCTAAACTAAGCTGGGAGCAACCGTAAGTCATAGAAATTCCGCTATTCACCGAGTAAGATGTTGGAAATTAAATAATCATAAATAAGTAACTTTTAAATTTTAGCGGTTATTTATATTTTGTTGTCAAGTTTGCTAAACTGTTTTTCTTCTTATAACCAAAAACCTTTTGCTATGTAAATTCTGATTATTAAATTCATGATTATTCATTCTGTACTTTTTTATCTTGGTTTCGTATTAAAACCATTTTAGCAATTAAAATTCTTTTATTTAATTATTTCCCAAAAGGTTATGGACCCATTTATGTGTTCTTGAGCGTAAAAAGTAAAATCGGCCGCGAGTGTTGTGTAAAATTCAAAAAAGTTGTGTAAAATTCAACGTGTATTTTTTTGGTTATATTTTTGTGATTTTTTTTGTCGTGCATCATGGCTTGTACAAACTATCGCATTCAACAACTAAATAAAGAAAATTACGATACTTGAGTAATACAAGCCCAAGCTCTCCTAATAAAAGAAAATTTGTGGGGTTTTGTTAGTGGTGACAATCCTCAACCAGCAGCTAAATCCGACAAAGAAATAATAGACAAATGGAACCAGGATGATTTAAATGCAAGGTCAGATCTTTTATTAATAATTTCACCTTCAGAACTAAAACAAGTAAAACAATGCAAAACGTCCAAAGACGCATGGGATACTTTATGGGATACTTTGGATTTACCAAAGCGAGGGTCCTGCCAAAAGGGCTACTTTACTTAAAAAGCTCGTTTTAAAGAAAATGAAAGATTCTGATGATGCCAGAGAACATTTAAATGAACTTATGGATGTCGTAGATAAACTTCAAGATATGGCGATTGAAATAAATGATGATTTGTTAAGCATTATGATGCTCTATAGCTTACCATCGAATTTTGATAATTTTCGTATTGCAATCGAAAGTAGAGATACTCTACCTAAACCTAAAGATTTAAAAATTAAAATTTTAGAAGAATCGGAGGCTAGATCTAAAGTACAAACTTCTGAAGACTCTTTTTATTCATACAATCAAATTAAAAAATATATATAACGATAACAATTATAAAAATGGTCAGCCTGAATTTCAAAACAAATATAATTTTCAAAATAATTATCAACCAAGAGGAAATAATAATCAAAATAAGAAATTTACTCATCAAAGAGAATATAATTCAAACAGGAATAACAATTATTCTGGAAATAAACAGTACAATTCATGTAATACTAATTTTAAACCAAAATATCAAAATTTTGGTGAAAATTCTCAAAAGAAAAATGAATCTACTTTTGTGGAAGTGGAAGGGTGTCTATCCACAGCTCCGTATAATTAATCAGATACTACTGATTGGTGTCTGGATTTAGGCAGTACTTCACATTTTTGCTCTGAAGTAAGTAAAAGGATTTGAAGTTATTTTTACTACAGAAATGCTAAAATATTTTATATTAATGGAAATAAAATTTTAATCGCCTTAAAGAAAAATGGATTATACTATTACAAAAAAATTAAGAATTCGCAAACTTCTTAGATCAATTAAAATTGAAAAAGACATTTTCTGCTATCGATATTTGGAACCGTAAATTAGGCCACATAAATGAAGAAAGCCTAAAATCTGCTATGAATAAAAATATTACAAAAGGATTGGATTTTAACAAAAATGATAAATTAAGTGACTGTGATACTTGTGCCAAAGGCAAGTTAGGTCGACTACCATTCAAAACAAAAGAAGAACCTAAAGTGACTGAGTTACTTCAGACTATTCATTCGGACGTGGTGGGTCCGATGCGCACCCCTTCACCAAGCGGGGTGAGATATTTTGTAACGTTCGTTGATGAACATAGCCGTTATACTAAAATATATTTTCTAAAGCTAAAAATTAAGTCTTAAATTATTTTAAAGAATATAAAAGAATATAAAGTAATTCCAAAGTGACAACGGTACCGAGTATACTCATAAAGATTTTAATAAATTTTTGATTAAAAATGGAATACAAAGAAGAATGTCTGCTCCAAGAACACCTCAACAAAATGGATTATCAGAAAAGAAAAATCGTACTATTTTAGATAAATCAAGGTGTATGCTTCTAGAAGCTCAACTATCAGATTATTTTTGGGCAGAAGCTATTTACTGTGCAAATTACTTGATCAATAGATCACCTTCAAAGGCCATAAATGGCCGCACTCCATTCGAAAAATGGATGGGTCATGAACCCTCAGTACGTCATTTACATATTTTTGGAGCAAAAGTATTCTACCTAAATAAAGAAATGAATAAAAGTAAATTCGAACCAAGAGTTGTTGGTATTTTTGCTGGATACTCAGAACAATCCAAAGCTTTTCGTATCCGGGATGCATTGAAAAGAAAAATAATTACAAGTAGAGACATAAAAGTAATAAAACAATATTATTATATTAATGAAAATAAAAACGGTCGAACCTCAAACCATTTTGAAAATTTAGATACAAAGTCAAACTCTTCAGATCGTGATTCAGAAAATCAACCTGATGTTTTCATAACAAATAAAAATCAAATTCATGAAACAGAAAATATTTCAGTAGAAAATAAAGAAAAAGAAGCTAGCGAACCGGAAAATGTCCCAGTACAAAATAATGATATGGAAAATATGTTTGAAGAACAAAATTTAGTACAAAATTCAAGGTTAAGAAAAAGAGATAAATTAAAACCTCCATCTTGGACTGCGGACAATGAAATGTCCTCTTTGTGTGTAAATGAAGACCTAGAAGGAAATGATGAAGAAGCATGGAATACTGCAATAAAAAATGGAATTAAAGCTCATCAGTAGAGTAGCTAGGAGAGTTCTGGACCAAAATCCCATAAGGATTTACATAGGGGTCTAAAATTACTTTTGGTAACCAGATTTCACTTTTTGTAACCAGATTCCACTTTTTGTAACCAGATAATCAAGGGTCCGTTAGGTTGGTATCACCCTTAATCTACTTTTTTACCCAGATAATCAAGGGTCCTTTTAGGTTGGTATTACCCCTTAATCACACTTGATATCCGACAAGACTAGATAGACAAGACTAGACGGACAAGACTAGATGGACTAGACTAGGCAGACTAGACTAAACCATTTGATGAGAAAAATCAAATCTGGTGTCAGAACGGCTCTAGTATGTGCCCTAAGGGAGATACCGCCCGAACCCCACCCCTCAGTAGATGACGTCATCCGCCGCGCTAGATATTGCTAAACTAATTATCTCGATGCTGATTAGCCGATTAACGAATAAATAATTGCGGTTGGCCTCGTGCCTCAATTTATATGTAATGAATAAGACTAGATAGACAAGACTAGACAGACAAGACTAGACAGGCGGGGCTAGATAAATGAGACTAGATAGACGAGACTATCCGAATTATGGGGTGTCCGAATTATGGAATAATAGATAAGAAATATTACTTCTCTAGGAGAGGGATAAGGTTGTAAAATAAAGAAATCTCCACATAAAATTTATGGTTTTATTAAATTCTAATAATAATACATTTAAATTTACATCTATTCATTTAAATATTTATAGTGTTCATGCTTTGTATATGTTATGCGTTCGGAACAAGCAGCTTAAACAATAATAACTTGCACACATATTACAGCGAAACTTTACACAACTAGTTTTACTTCTGGCCTTTTGTCTTCCAAATATCATTCGGTTTTCTTTATAACAACCAACACACCGTCTTTTAACACCCGTTTTCTCGAGGGAATGTTCACTATCTTTAGCGTTGGATGAGCAAACAGCTGATTGGTTTATTGAATCAGGAACATGTGTATATTTTTCTCTATTATTGTCACAGTTACCATTCAAAGTCTCAAATTTATTCTTTTGACAATTGACATCCGTTTTCTCAAGGGAATGTTCACTATCTTTAGCGTTGGATGAACAATCAGCTGATTGGTTTATTGAATCAGGAACATGTGCATATTTTTCTCTATTATCATATTTCTTTTGACGTCTAGGAAGCGACTCATATGATGGTGATAAACTAGTAGATATTCTAAGTGGAGTCAAATAGATGGTTTTATTACGGGCACGCTTCTTAACAAATACAAACCCCATCTTGCTAGTAAAACACCAGCGTTAACACTAAATTATAAATGCTATCCAACCCTATTTAAATCGTGCAGAGTTCTTTGGATCGATGAGAGTATGAGGTCCATTTAACCCCGCGCTAAACAGGGTGTGAGGTCTATGTAACCCCACGCTAAACAGGGTGTGAGGTCTATGTAACCCCACCCTAAACAGGGTGTGAGGTCTATGTAACCCGCGCTAAACAGGGTGTGAGGTCTATGTAACCCCACGATAAACAGGGTGTGAGGTCTATCTGACCCCACGCTAAACAGGGTGTGAGGTCTATGTAACCCCGCGCTAAACAGGGTGTGAGGTCTATGTAACCCCACGCTAAACATATCCGATTAGAGCCGAAGAGTATTAAGTGAGAGAGAGACGGAGAGAGAGAGAGACGGAGAGAGAGAGATGGGGATTAATTTTCACGGAAATCGTATAAAAGCAGCAGTCTCGATCAATTCTACCACTCGACATTTAGATCTCAAAGAGTTAACACCTATATTAAAAAATAAACTATTATCTCTAAGATATAAGTCAAAGCGACAGTATGGATAAAATAGATATTCTCCAAAGAGAATGAGGACTATGAGGATACTATTACAAAGAGTGAATTTCACACGTATTATCCTATAGCTCAAAATTATAGAAACAATGATGAGATTCGTATTAGGATATTTATATAAGCGAAACCGTTAATTTTCCGAAACTCATTCCACCTGCAACTACACACAACTTTGAACTTATATGCGCATATGCGTTTTTGTTTGATGAAATTCGCTATGAATTGAATGGAGTTGAAGTAGATAAGAATCGAGATGTAGGAATTACAAGCACGATGAAAGGATTACTCTCCAATACCAAGCGAGATCAGCATATACTCGACCTTTGCGGCTGGGATGAAAATGCAACAAATGTTACATATTTTGATAGTAACAGAAAGTTCTATGCTCTAATTCCATTGAAATATTTATTGGGTTTTGCTGAGGATTATACAAAAATGTTAATTAATGTAAAGCAAAGGAGATGCAAATATAAGATTCAATATTGATCAAATTTACTGGCGAATTCTCCATATCCAACTCAACGACGAAGCTCGATTGAATGTATTGGACACACTCGAAGAAGATAAGCCGATATTAATACCGTATCGTAGGTGGGAGTTGCATGAACTACCTGCTTTAAAAAAATAGCGACAGAGATATCTGGTCTGTAAAAACATCTACAACTCTGGAGAAGCCTCGATACGTTATAATTGCATTGAAAGAGGGACGAAGGGATGCTCATGTAAAAAACGCGTCCGAATTTGATAATAATGCATCGCTGCGAAATATGAAAATTGACCTAAACTCAGATTCACATCCATATGAAAACTTCAATCTTAATATGGATAGTGGTGATTATGCACAACTCTATTACATGTATGCCACTTTCCAAAGCAGTTACTATGATCGCAGAAATGAGCCGATATTAGATATGATTCAATTCAAGGATCATGTTCTTTTTGTGTTTGATGTATCTAAACAAAATGAGAGTATTAAATCATCTGCTGTTGATTTAAAAATTGTATTTGAAGCTACGCAAGCATTCAAACCAAACACTCGAGCCTATTGCCTTATTTTGTGTGAAGCTGCCGTTGAATACACCTCATTGTCGGGAACAGTTCGAAAATTAATTTAAAAATTTAATTAAAATTATACATTTATGTATGAATCATATTAGTGATTGCTCTATATATAGTGCAAGAAATGCTAAATGTTTATATAAGTATTTAAATGTATAATTGTAAATTTAAATGTATTATTATTAGAATTTAATAAAACCATAAATTTAATGTGGAGATTTCTTTATTTTACAACCTTAGCCCTCTCCTTGAGAAGTAATATTTCTTATATATTATTCCATAATTCGGATAGTCTCGTCTATCTAGTCTCATGTATCTAGCCCCGTCTGTCTAGTCTTGTCTGTCTAGTCTTGTCTATCTAGTCTTATTCATTACATATAAATTGAGGCACAAGGCCAACCGTAATTATTTATTCGTTAATCGGCCAATCAGCAACGAGATAATTAGCTTAGCAATATCTACCGCTGAGGATGACGTCATCTACTGAGGGGAGGGGGTCGGGCGGTATCTCCCTTAGGGCACATGCTAGAGCCGTTTTGACACCAGATTTGATTTTTCTCATCAAATGGTTTAGTCTAGGCCGTCTAGTCTAGTCCGTCTAGTCTTGTCCGCCTAGTCTTGTCTGTCTAGCCTTGTCGGATATCAAGTGTGATTAAGGAGTAATACCAACCTAAACGGACTCAAAGTGGAATCTGGTTACAAAATGTGGAATCTGGTTACAAAAAGTGGAATCTGGTTACAAAAAGTAATTTTAGACCCCTATGTAAATCCTTATGGGATTTTGGTCCAGAACTCTCCTAGCTACTCTACTCTCATCTGGAAAATGATACTTGGGAAATAACAAAAAGAAAGGAAAAGTCAAACATAATTGGTTCAAAATTTGTTCTGAAAACAAAATATAAATCATCAGGCGAAATTGAGCGAAGAAAATTACGTATTGTGGCCCGGGGATTTTCCCAGCGCCCAGGACTTGATTATAATGAAACTTATGCATCAGTTGTTAAACTAAGCTCTATTTGTTTACTACTTGCTATAACAGCAGAAGAAAATTTACATATTGATCAGCTTTATGTCACAACTGCTTTAAAAAACTAGATACAAAACTTAAGCGGTTAGGATTTGAACCTTCTGCAGCTGACCCATATAATTACAAAAAGACTGATGGAGGAGATAAAACCCTTCTTGGAATTTATGTTGATGACATAATTATATGTTGTAACAATAGAAATACATTAAATGTGTTAAAAAAGGACTTGATGAATTTATTTAAAATGAGACTTGGCCAGTTTACAACACTGCTTAGGAATAGAATTTAATATGAAAAATGATACAATTTATGCTTCACAACAAGATATATTGATGAACTACTAACAAAATTTAAAATGGTCACATGCAACCCAGCAAAACGCCTATGGTTGCTGGCCTTTAACTGAGAAAAAATTAAAATTTGACAGATTTACCATACCAAAATTTGATTGTTGGACCCATGTACCAAGCGATTGCTACTTGTCCTGATATAAGTCACAGTGTTAGTTTTGTAAGTCAATTTAATAATTGTTTCGAGCAGTCGCACTGGCTGGCTGCCAAAAGAGTTTCACGTTATTTAAAGGGAACAAGAAGTTTAGCTTTCGCTTATAAAAAATGTAACCAGCCATTAACTGGTTATGCTGATGCAAATTGGGCCTTCTGTACCGAAGACAGGAGATCTTATACTGGATTTTGTTTCAAATTCGCTGGAGCCGTTATAAGTTGGCAATCCAGAAAGCAGCGCCCTGTCGCGTTATCTACTCAAGAATCCGAATATATGAGTTGAACTGATGATGCAAAAGAAGCTCTTCAATTAAAACAATTACTATCTGACATGGGGATACAACAAAAAGAAATCCTCTTGTACAATGATAACATAGCTGCACAAGAGTTAACTCGCAACCCTTTCATCGCCTCCAGATCTAAACATATTGACATCAAAGAACATTTTATTCGAGAAAAAGTTAATAGTGGGGAGATAGCTGTGAACTACAAACCGTCTGCTGAACTGGAAGCTGATTGGTTTACAAAAGGACTTGCTGGACCTCGGCACTTCTATCTATGTAAATCGATTGGACTTACAGACTTATACAAATTTTAAAGTTATCGAGGAGTGTTGGAAATTAAATAATTATAAATAAGTAACTTTTAAATTTTAGCGGTCATTTATATTTTGGTGTCAAGTTTGCTAAACTGCTTTTCTTCTTATAACCAAAAACCTTTTGCTATGTAAACTCACTCCGTCCTTTTTATCATGTCATGATTATTTATTCTGTACTTTTTTATCTTGGTTTCGTATTAAAACCATTTTAGTTATCAAAATTCTTTTATTTAATTATTTTCCAAAAGAAGAACTAATCGGCAAGCATGCGCCTAAAAAACAAAAGAGCGCCTGGACCAGATGATCTGTCCCTCGAAGTCGTCAAACTAATGGCAAAAACCTACCCAGGACTAGTACTGAAAGTCTTAAATGAAAACCTACTCACTGGCACGTTTCCAAGAAGATGGAAACAAGCGAAGCTAGTTCTCTTTAAAAAAGGGAACAAGCCAATAGGCGAACCTTCTTCCTATCGCCCCTTATGTGTACTAGACGTAGCTGGTAAACTACTAGAACAACTGCTCGTAAGTTGGCTTCAAAATGAGCTGAAGAATGGATTAATCTTCTCGGAAAGCCAATTCGGCTTCCGGGAAGGCAAATAAACTATAGACGCCATTAACCAGGTCATAGATATTGCCAAAAAGGCCAAAGCAGGCACCAAAAAAACTAGGAAAATATGTATCCTGGTTAGGATTGATATTCGCAACGCTTTTAACTCCGTTGTTTGGCAAGACATCCTGGAAGAACTAACAAGAAGAAAAATATCTCCCTACCTACTGCGAATGGTTCACAGCTACTTCGAGGGCCGCAGTGTCATACTTCAAGCCGAACAAGATACGCTACCCCACAACGTCAATAGTGGGCTCTGTACTAGGACCGACACTGTGGAACGTACTCTAGGATGAAGTACTTCGATTGGAACTACCTCAAGGGACTAAGCTAACAGGCATCGCTTACGATCTCGCACTAACCATCGTCGAAAAGACGGAAAAAGGTATCATGCAAAGGGAAAATCAAGCAATCAAACAAATTGTCTGCTGGGTGGGAATAAAGACATTAGTTTATTAAAATATGGGGATAAATATATTAGTTTTTTTTTCTCTGTTAAAAAAAGATTTAAAAAAAAAAATTCCAGTAAAAATGAAAAAGAAAATAGCACTCCGCCCGAAATTGTTGAAAAAGCGCAACAAGCTGTCCATAATTTGCTACCGATTAAATCTCGGGATCGATACGAGGATGCATATAGAACATTTATGGACTGGAGAATAAAGCATAAAGTTAAATCGTTTTCAGAAAATGTTGTATTATCATACTTAAATGAATTATCTCAAACAATGAAACCATCTTTACTTTGGGAAATTTATTCAATGGTTCGGACAACAAATAATATAAAGCACGACATCGACATTTCAAAATATTCAAAGTTAATAGCTTTACTAAAGAGAAAATCTTACGAATTTAAAAGCAAGAAATCAAAAATTTTCACCAATCAAGAAATTAACAGATTCCTCAATAATTCGCCGGATAACGGCAAAAGTATTTATTGATGAAGGTATTTTTTTTTTCTTATAATGCTCTCTAATGGGCATAACGACATATTTTTTTAAATAATTTTAGGTTATTCTTATCATTGGCATTAGTGGTGCTGGCAGAAAACAAGAACTACGAAATATCAAACCCTGGCATATAGAAGACACCGTCCACCATGTACGCAATGTCAAATGAAATAAAATTGGACGGATTTGTTAACATGTTCAGAATTTAATCTAAATAATTTTTATTTTTTATGTTTAATTTCATTAATACCTACTAAATAGATATAAGCCCCAAAGAAGGTCAGAAAAAAGACCGAAACGTTTGCAAAATATTGACATCAGTTGTTTTATTAAAATAAATTCCTTTTCCCAAGAATAAACTACAATATAATAAAATTGATAAGATCTTAAAATACCTATAGGGTAAGTCAGGTCACACCGTCCAAGAACATCTCTGATCGTTAAAATTCCTGTTTCTAAAACAAAAACTCAAAGATATTTGTGTTACCTTATAGTTATTTACATTAGAGTGAGGAAACATTGATTTTAAAATGCATCAGCTCGTTTGAGGAACGATCCCGAAGGGCGAGTTCCCCATTTGCTGGAGCATTGTAAAATCATTTCCGCACGAAATTTGTATAAGATTTTTTGGCCGACAATTGTTATTTAAGAAACAAATAGATTTAGAATATTTACAATATTGGAAATTATTTAATTTTGGTACTCACAAACTTTGACATTTTTACTAATTCAAATTTATTAGATTCGTAATATGTCATTTTCCACATGTCAGAAGCACAGTAAAATTTAAAAAATCAATCTTATTTTCCACATTATCGTGAGAAATATGGTGTAAAGTAGCGTTTTCAAAATTAGATTTTATTGTCTTATACTTAATTTATTTTGCAAGTGTTCCTGAAAGGTTAAAATTTACTGGTCACTTTACCGCATCGTGGCCGTACTTTGCAACATTCTGTGTACAAATCTAGTTTCGCTGGACGTACACACGATGTCAAAGCTAGCTTTACAATTCAGGAGGCCAAAAAGAATTTGTTGGCCTCCTGAATTGTAAAGCTAGCTATGACATCGTGTATACGTCCAGCGAAACTAGATTTTTACGTACAATGTTGCAAAGTACGGCTACTCTGCTGTAAACCAACAATAAAAACCAACATTAAAAATAAAGTTTGAACCAACATTAAAAAATTAAATAATTTCCAATATTGTAATTAATCTAAATCTATTTGTTTCTTAAATAATAATTGTCGGCCAAAAAATCTTATACAAATTTCGTGCGGAAATGATTTTACAATGCTCCAGCAAATGGCTGTTGCAATGTAAAATCAATGTTTCCGCACTCTAATGTAAATAACTATTACCAAACCTGCAAAAAATATATTAACCTACGCCCATAAAAAATGATCAGCCTTTTTTTTCTAAATCACTAATTATTTTCATTTGCCGGAAGAAAATCTTTATACAGGACATTGTTTCAGATGTTCGTTAGCGACCATTCTTGTGGATCCCGGTGGTGATTTATTGTCACTCAAAAGGCATTGTGGCTGGCGTTCGTCTGCAGTAGCAGAAGGCTATATAGACTGCTCCATGAAAAATCAAAATGATATTGCTACAAAAATTTCTACTGCGATAAACGATAATTTCACTTCCACAAATGCAAGTACATCATGGAATACGGCTTCAAATACTCAAACTAATATCTAAAATGATGTCGATAATAATCCAACATTAATATTTAACAATTGTTCCGTTACTATACATTATAATCAAAAAAATTAAATAAATAACTATAAATAGGGTAAGTCCGGTAGAGTTCGACCACTTTTTGAAAAAAAACATTATAACTTTTTTGTTTCCTGAGAAAAAAATTTTTTTTACCGTTAAAGTATTGCTTAAAGGGTTTTGATAATATATAAATAATAATTTATTATATCATAATAACTTTTTTTTTTATTTGAATAAAAAGTACAAACATTACAACTGCTCGATCTCACCCGTATGTCCGGGTTAGACCGACCACCAACTACGGGTGAGGCCGACTAGGAAAAAATAACACAACATATATATCTTAGAACTTAAAACAGAATAATAATAATAAAATAAAAATATAAAAGTATAAACAAATTTAGCTTTTACGATTTTTTTTTATTTTTCCGCAGCAATCGCAGAATTTCTCGAATTTTGATCATTCATTATGAAGCTAACGACTAATTTGTTTGTAACCGGCTCACTCTGCATTTATCTTTTTATTTAACTAATTGGGCTTCATTAAATCTCTAATTTCCTTCAAATCTCTCTCTCTCGGATTAATGTGGTCGAACTATACCAAAGACACGGGAGAGATCGACCACCTTCTTAACTGGAGGAAATACAAGTAACGACTACATTTTTTGGATTATGTTATAGTTTTATGCTTATTTTATCATACCAGTATCGAAATAGTTTAAATAATCTTAAACGTTTTTAAAATATCACCAACACAGTAAATATGTCAAAAAACTTTAAAGTTCGCAAAAAAATTAATTTATAAATTCACACTGCTGCCGCGGCCCGATATATCAAGTTGGTTGCAACAAGTTGCAACAATTTTATCATATATGTCACGCACAGATCCCTCTCTAGTTTTGTTCGTGAGTTATACCGACTGGTCGGTCTCATCCGGTGGTCGATCTCTCCCTGACTTATCCTATAGGTATTTTAAGATCTTATCAATTTTATTATATTGTAGTTTATTCTTGGGAAAAGGAATTTATTTTAATAAAACAACTGATGTCAATATTTTGCAAACGTTTCGGTCTTTTTTATTCTGACCTTCTTTCTATTTAGTAGGTATTAATGAAATTAAACATAAAAAATAAAAATTATTTAGATTAAATTCTGAACATGTTAACAAATCCGTCCAACTTTATTTCATTTGACATTGACATTGCGTACATTTTGTTGCCTATATCAATGAATGACACTATATCAGTTACATCAAACATACTCGAAACGTTACTCGATTGTCCTTACAATTTCAACTTGATAACGTCATGTGATTTATGCATTATAATACAAAAAATTAGGCACTTATTCAGACAAAAAATGGTGAAAGGATTAAGTAGAAAAAAGTTGGGATTTCCTATCTTAGGCCTTTGGTGAGCGCCTTTGATGTAAAATATTTATTAAATTTTTGTTTTTAATATCCTATATATTTAATCCCATCGTGTTTGACAGCATTAAGAGTACCAGATGCTTTCTCTTCAATCCCTTTTGCACCAAGCCAGTAATTGCATCTCTTCAACATATCTGGCCACACCTTCACAGCTTTTACGTCTGTTAGTTTTCTATGTCTAGTCTGATTTATCTATTTTACTCTTCTTTGCGCCCTATCTTTTTAGTATTATTTATAGCTTTTTTTGTAGGGGTTATTTAAAATTAATTACAAAATTACTTACAATGGCTACACGATCACCAAATTTTTGTAAAGTTTGAAATAAAATTTTTCCAACAGAGATATAAGGAATTCCGCTTCGATCTTCGTCGCCTTGTAATATATACTGCTGGTCCATCTTTTAAACTAATAACGCTCGATATTCACAATGCTGATATATTTATTAAGACATAATAAGACATAAAAATATATGCATAACATAACAAAGCTATTACAGGACAAATATAATGTTTTCGAAACTAGTATTATAATATATTTAAATTAATGATTTTTAAATATTACTGGTTTTACCCAAATTGAAAAACTTGTTTCATATATTTATTTATTAATTTATATGCAAATTTATGTGCATATTAATATATTTTTGTTTATCTAAATATCTATTTACTTTACTTTAACTTTATAATTTATTTAACATTTTTCTCACAACCTTATAACTTCACAACTCGCAACTTGCTAGAATTTTTTAAACTGTTGTCACTAATCCATGTAGTGTTGCGATAGTAACTTGAATAAATTCACAAAATATTTCCTTTGGTTGCAGCCCGAATGCTTTCTGACAGAATACGGTACTTTATTATTTTGAGAGTGATCTTCCTTGCGTTATATCAAATTTACAAATTTTTATTTCTCCCCTGTCTAGTTTTACGCTCTAATGATTTCTGCACTTGAACGAGTTAAGAAATATAAATAGTAATAGATTCAGTTAAAAAAAGTTAGTCCCCGGTAGAGATGAGCATGGGACGACTTTCTCGTTCCAGATTCATTCCTTTCTCGTTCCACATTTTCATCCCACTATCCCATCCCACAAACCTAAAATTTTCATCCTATCCCATCCCATCGCATTTTTTCCATACGGCAGACTTTCTTTTCGGTTTTTCTAACTATAATGCTTTAGAATTTAATTTTTCCGTAATTTTTTATCTGACAATGAGTTTGACAATTCTTTTTCTGCGCAAACGGATCGAAATTTTTTTCAGGAACTACATCGTTATCCTTGAAATCTCCTAGGGTGGACATTATATTAAAAATTTGGGTATTAGCACGATAAACGATAATTTTGGATTATTGTCTATTTTTAATCTAATTGTTAAAAACAAACCATTTTCAAGGTTAAAATAGGACTGAGTTGGAAATAGGGGTAGTTAAAATAGTACTAGATCATCAAAACTCATCCCACTCCGTCCCATACAAAATTCTAGACCCATCCCATCCCACGTGACGTTCATACCACTCATCCCATCCTATGGGACGATGGGATGGGATGGGTCGATGTGATCCCACTCTCATCTCTAGTCTCCGGTTAGTCCTCAGTAATTTAAAGAAATCTATAATTAAGAATCCGCAGAGGAAAGTATTATCTATACAGCTTTTTTAAATGTTATCTTGAACACAATCAGTGATATAAATTCTTAGAATGACAATGTTTTTAATCTTCTCTGAATAGCATTAAATCAAAATCAATTTATTTCACTAATAAAGAATATTTACAAAACAAAAAAAAGTGAAATGTGTCAATAGTGTGATATATATATATACATATATATATATATATATATATATATATATATATATATATATATATATATATATATATATATACAGGGTGCTTCAAAAAAATGTATACACACTTTGAACTTCCATAGAAAATTTATTTACCGTTCTACAAAGTTAAATTTCAGGAAAATAGAAAGCTGAAAGTCCAATGTAAATGAAACATAAATAACAAATGTTAATACTGTTCAAATTGGTGACCTGCAGCATCAATACAATTCTGAGTACGAGTCACCACTGATTCTGTACATCGTATCAAAACGTCCAATGAGATTTCTCTACACACTGCTTGAATCTCATTCCAAAGAATGTCTAGGTTACGTGGTTTACGTTTGTACACCTCATCTTTTACTGTGCCCCACAAGAAGAAATCCAGTGGTGTAAGGTCTGGAGAGCGTGCTGGAAACTCGATTGGCCCCCTGCGTCCTATCCACTGTCCCGACAAATTTTGATCCAGGTAAGCTCGTACGTCCCTGTGATAGTGCGGCGGAGCACCATCTTGTTGAAAATAAAAATCATCATTACCGTATAATGCACGAATGGCAGGAAATATGGAATCAGCAAGCATTGTTAGGTAATTAATACCAGTTACAGTGCCTTCAAATCAAAAAGGTCCAATGAGTCCCCTTGAAGACAAACCGCACCACACATTTACACCAGGCAAATTTACAGCTTTTTCAATTGTAATGTGAGGATTTTCTTCACCCCAGTAAACACAATTGTGCCTATTGACAGTTCCATTAAGTTTGAATTGGGCTTCATCCGACCAAATGATGCTACCCATAAATCCCGGTTCACGTATCACCATCTCCTGAATCCATTCACAAAATTGCAACCTTCGATCTGGATCGTCGTCATTTAGCTGTTGCACCAGCCTTGGAATGTAAACACGATACTTGCCTCTCTTCAGAATGCGTAGCACGCTGCTAGCACTTACATCACTTTCACGTGCCCCTTGCCTTGAAGATTTGTTAGGAGAGCGTTGAAACAGTTCCAAAACTGCCGTTGATGACTCATCACTTGTAGCTGTTCGAGGCCGACCTGAATGACCTTTATGCACATCACACACTGTTCCATGAACTTCGAATTTGTCTCGTATGCGTGTAATTGTTAATCTTGAAGGTGGTTCTGTATCATACTCCCTTCTCCACTGTCTTTGAACTTCATTTACATTCTCAAACTTCCAGTACCACTTAATAACCTGCTTACGTTCTTCAAAACTCAAACGTACGTCCCCCATGTTGATATTACAAATTCCAACTGATAATATAACATAGAGGGACGATTATGCTGGCACCTGGCGAAGAAATATAACATTAGCCTTGTAGAGCGGGAAAACTACAATAGTTTAAAGTGTGTATACATTTTTTTGAAGCACCCTGTATATATATATATATATATACATATATATATATATATATATATATATATATATATATATATATATATATATATATATATATATATACATGTATACATACACACATACATACATACATACACACATAAATACACACACAATAAATCCTTATATACTTTTCACTTTTGTTGCAAATTCACCAATATTATATGGCTCTATATTATTTAATAAATTAAAAAGTTCAATTTTTAGAGTCTTTAGATTTCCAATTTTCTTGATATCTTTAGGCAGGAGGTTAAATATCTTCAATATGCTGCACGGTGGATTTCTTTCCGTCATGGTCAATTTATGTTTAGGAAGGTCGTAGGTTACTTTGTTATGTCTGGTTTCTCGTTCAGTAGGCTTAATGAAACTATCGAACAGATCCTTATGTTTAAATAACAATATGACGCTTTCATATACGTAAATAGCCGTGCATGTCAATATGTTATTTCTGCAGAAATGCCCCCTGCAAGACTCTCTGAATTGTAGGTTAAGCAGAATGCGTAGTGCTTGTTTCTGAGCTCTGAATATGGTGATGATTTGAACTCCATTTCCCCAGAATATGTTAGCAAATCTAAGATGGGACTGAAAATTTGCCAAAGTAGACCATCCTCAAAATATTTGGATCTACGTATTTGCTCAGTTTTCTAAATGCATATACTGCTTTATTAAGTTTTGCTAATACTTTGTTGATGTGAATTGACCAGTCCAGGTTATAGTCGAAATAAAGCCCCAAAAGCCTCAAAAGACAAAGCCTCAAAGAGAACTGAGTCTGAATATCTTTATTCCCAAGTTGTACACTCATAGGGTATGCTTCTGTAGATCGCTTCGTTCGGAAGAGTATTATATTAGTTTTATCTTTATTTATAACCAACCGGTTTTCTGTAAACCAGGCCATAAGCGAGCTCATGGCACGATTGGCATTGATGCCAATGTCCTGTACAGATTTATTTCTAATCAAAACGGCGGTATCGCCAGCATAGTTGACTAGCAAATTTTGTGGACCTATGGATACTTTTGGTAGGTCATTTATAAACAGAGTAAACAGAAAGGGGCCAATAGTGCTTCCCTGCGGAATACCCATGTTTATGCCTCTTGGTGTGGATTTAACAACACCATTCTTAGTAACTAATTTTGTTATTTGCACTCGGTTTGTTAAAAAGGATTTTATCCAATCCAGTGCGACCCCCCTGATTCCATAATTATATAGCTTTTGAAACAATATGCCATGGTCCACCAGTTCATAAGCTTTGGACAGATCCATTAGCATACCCATAGGAACATTTTTTGTTTCCAAATTATTCATAATGCCACTAATTATCTCATAACAGGATGTGTCGATGCCTTTCCCTTTAATTAAACAATGCTGTTGATGGTTAATCAATCGTAATTTGTTAGCAAAAGATATTAATCTCGAGCATATAAGTTTCTCGAAGATCTTAAAGAAAAAGTAGATAGTATGCTGATTGGCCTATAATTGCCTATTTAAGTTTTATCTTTAAGCACTAACAAAGTGGAGAAGAAAAACCGCAGGAATGGGAATAAGAACAGGTGAACATTGTTTGACAAGCCTGCTATTTGCTGACGACCAAGTGATACTAGCAAGTGATGAAAGAGATATAGATTATATGTTAAGAAAATTGAAAGAAGAGTATTCGGAATGGGGTTTAAACATGAATATGTCAAAAACAGAATATCTTCGTGTCGGGGAAGAAGGAGAAGACCCAGAACTGGAGTTAAGAAAGATTAAAAAATGTAGGGCATACAAATATTTAGGAACTATCATCTCAGAAGAAGGAACAACAAAAAAGGATATAGAAAATAGACTTGGACAAGGGAAAAAGGCTATCTGCTTGTTAAATTCAATGCTATGGTCAAATGAAATTAAACTAAAAACAAAAATGAGGGTATACAAATCTATTGTAGAACCAATAACAACTTATGGTTCAGAATGTTGGCAAGTTTCACAAAGGGATAAAAAAAGTATAGAAGTAGTAGAAATGGACTTTCTACGAAGAGCTTGTCAAACGTCCAAACTAGATCGTGTAAGAAATGAACATATAAGAAGACAGACGAAGAGAGTCTATGGCACTACAGACGACATAGAAACTCGGCAATTAAAGTGGTATGGACACATGCAAAGGATGACTGGAGAAAGATGGCCTAAAATAGCATTCCAATATATATACCAAGAGCAAGGAGAAGAAGAGGCAGACCAGCAATAAAATGGATAGATGGTATTATGGAAACCATTAAAGATAGAGCCATAGAAGAAGATGGCTGGAGAGATAAGGAGAGGTGGAAAAAGAAGTGCGGGATGCGGCAAAGGCTGTAGGAACCTCGCTGTATAAAAAAAAAAGTTTTATCGCCCGATTTATTAATAGGTAAGAAAGAGAAACTTTCAATAAGTAAGGGAAAGACCCGTAGGTAAAAGATTTGTTAATGATATGCTCTATACCGGCGTTTCCCAACGTGGGGCCCACGCCCCACAGGGGGGCAATTTGAATTTTACGGGGGGCAATTCGAAAATGGACTCGACACAAGTTTAACCCTTTTGCTCCGAACCATTTAAATGAAATGCTAGATTTCGGTACCAAAATTGAAAGAGAAAAAGCAAATTCTTAAATAATTTCGGCCAATAAATATTATAAATTCGTATGACGAGACCAAAATACCGACGAGTTTTTGGCGTCGTCAATTTAACCTCGAAACCTCCAGACGCTTTTAAATGTCGCTAAACAACGCAGTTGTTCGCATCTGAATTGCCCGTCGCAACTTATATAGTATTTCGGTGAACACCAACTGAATGCTGCGAAATTTGCTGCGAAGAATGCTAATCATATGACATATCAGTAACAAAACTCAGTAACAAAACTGTTAGCAAAAGAATAGACCAAATGAGTGAAGGTATTCAAAAACAACTTGTTGTAAAGCTGAAAACAAGAAAATTCACTCAGTGCAAATAGATGAATCAACTTTGAGAGACAGTGAGGCAGTAGGTATTGACAACTTACGTAAGATTTATTGATAACGGTCATTTTCCTGAAGTAATGTTGTTCTGTAAAAGATTAGAAAGCGCCAAAGAAACTACTAAGATGTCAATAATATAGCAATAAAAACATAACATTTTGCGCTGCAGATGGTGCATGGTCTTAATATGATGGGCAAGAAAAATGGCTGCTTAAAATTGATGAAAAATGAGAATATGAAATCATTCTTGTAGATTGTGTTATTTATAAGGAAAACTTGGTAGATAAAAACATCTCGCCTGTTCTAAATAAACTACTAGATTTAGTAATAAAGCGTACCAATCTTATTAAAGCTAATGCCAAATCGTCTCTTCTAGCTATTTAGTGAAGAACAAAATGCAGAACATGTGAGACTTTTACTTCACACTGATGTAAGGTGTCTCCCTAAAGGGAACTGCTTGAAAAGATTTATGGACTGTTTGATACTCTTTTTTAAGCGACAAACCTGTAATAGAGTATCTGAGGAAAAACTAAAGCCGATATCTATCTAAATAAATATATTAGATAAGCAACTTCAAGGAACAAATAACTCTTGTCGATGCAAAAGCGAAGATATTTGCTTTCATTACCCTTATTCTGTTTTGTTAGAAATATATTAACAACAACAAATGTTAACAGTTTCGTTGGCTCGAAAAATGTGAAGTAAATGGTACCACTATACTTGTTCTTGTCGATAATCTGAGAATACGATCGGCTGATTTAAAAAAAAGATTTTTCTGATTTAAAAGAAATTTATTTTCCAATATGGATAATGCAGCCAATGTTAGTGGATTTGTCTGATATATCAAATATGCAGTACCAAGAAGAACTCGCAGAATTGCAAAATGACGAGTCAGTTAAAACTTTATTTAATTCAAAAGGAGCGATGGCATGGCATTGTGAGGAAACAGAAATCAAATACCCAAATTCAACCAAATGTGCCAGAAAACTATTGTTACCGTTTCCATCTTCATATTTAGCTGAATGTGGATTTACTGCTGTAAATGCTTTATGGGTAAAAAAAGAAATCGTCTGGACGAATAAAGAATTCGTTGGAACACAACGGGTAGACTTGAGACTGAAGCTAACCAAATTGAGACGGAACCTAAACGAACGGAGACGGAACCGTTAGGTTCGTTAAGACGGAACCTAACGGTAGACTTCCGAACAAAGCGGCTCTGGCGTCAATAACGCAGCGCCAAAGCCGCCGCGACATAGCGATAACATTATGCACTACGGAAATGTATGAGGCGCCATCCCAGCGCAGCGACATTGACGCGCTCAGCGTCAGTGTCGCTGCGCTCGAATGGCGCGTCACACATTTTGATAGTGCATAATATTATCGCTACGACACCGCGTCAGTATCGCTGCGTTAGTGACGCCAGTGCCCCTTTGCTCGGAAGTCTACCGTTACATAAAATCTCTGTACAGCAAGCATCAAGCGCAAGGATCTCACTAAATTAAAATAATAAATTAATAAAGAAAAATCTTTATTAAAATTATTTCGAATTTGAATTTCAGTTTTTCATTAAATGTTTTGGAAATGTTCTTGTTTCGTAACAATTTCCTAGTGATTTCTTCCTAAAACGTATCATTTAAGTTTCTTAAGTGAACAATAAAAAATTTTAATGTTAAAAATTATGTATATGTTATATAGGGGGCATAAGAATTGTAGAAAGGCTTAGGTGGGGCATGGAACAAAAAAGGTTGGGAGACACTGCTCTAGACTCTAGAGGACTTAGGATATTTAAAATTGAATTTTTGATAATTATACAAGGTATATCATCATTACTTGAGCTATTCGATTTTTTTAAGCTGTTTATTGTGTCGGCAAGTTCTTCCCTCTACACAAGCTTTAGAAATATAGAGGTATTATTTTCCATTATAATGTTGTTGTAGGGTATGCTAGGTAGGGTATCCGATAGGGTTGAGGCTTTGCTGGCAAAATAATCATTAATTTTTGTAACATATGCTTGTGATAACACCTTATTACAGTAAATTGGTTGTTTAATTGTAAATTGTGAGATACTAATGACTTTCCATACAGTTTTTTTGGGTGTTAGAGGACAGTTGTTTATTGAAACTGTGTTTTTTGTCATTTCTCAATAGTTTATAATATCTCCTAAGTAAATTATTGTAAATTACCTTATACCTACAATCCCAGCGAGCTATTTTTGTATCAATTCCAAGTCTTTTTTGATAGCCATTAACTTCGGGTTCGCAAAAAACGCGTGGTGGTGCTCGTCTGGTATTAATGTGGATTAACGGGAAAGCCTCGTTGAATAAGGAAAAGTATTTCTCAATAAAAAATTCCCACTATTGATGTTGGAACACTCGATCTTCAGGAAATCGTCCCATTCCGCTTTCTCTAATAATACTCTGTGATACATTTTGTTGTCTTCGCTATATATTCTTTTAGGTATAAAGTAATGGTTCTTGCTCATTTTAGATTTTATTACCAGTAGCTGTGCATAATGGTCCGAAACTAGAAAATTAATATTTTTGAATTCATAATCAAAATTCACACTTACTATTATATTGTCAAGCACGATCCTGCACTTGGATAGCTGACTTCATCGGCCAGTGGCATAGCATTAAAAGAGTTTAATTGGGAAAAGAACTGCGTACTTAAGACATTCTTCTTGATAGCATCTATATTAAAATTTTATTAAATTAGAAAAGGCTTACTACCTTAATTGGCTAAAAGTACTAACAATTCGAGTAACTTATCGAAAAATAGTCGCTTATTGGTTAGCGGCGCTCTGTAGATCGCTACAATTAATAATATTTCATTATTTATTAAAGTTTCAATACCAGCATACTCGAATACGAATTGCTCAGCAATATTGCTTATGTCTCTCCTTAATGTACTTTCTGTGCCTTCCTTGCAAAATAAAGCAACTCCATGTAAGCATTCTGGTCTGCAGAAATGAGTCACTAGGTTAAAGTTTTTAATCTTAAAAGTGTCTAATTGCCACGAATTTTTCCAGTGCTCCGTTAGAACAAGGTAAGAACAATTTTTGTTATTTTCTAACATGAATTAAATTGTATCTACTGAGTTTCCAAGGGATTGCGTGTTCTGATTAATAGGACTTACATAGGTTGGTAAATTATTTTACGTTTTGTGCATTATATTCTCCGTGAGGCTTTTTCCAGTCTTGCTAAAAAATGGTTAACGCAAGTGTTGCGTGGCCAGATTTCAGCGTTCTTCGCATTCTCGCAGTCCTCCTCGGGTACCGAGACTTTAAAAGAGGTATATTCTTCAGGATGCCTCGACAAAAGCTTCTTACAGAAAACTTTGTTTGAAATTCTTGGTGTCTAGATGAGAAACAACCTCTTTTTCAGAAAGCTGCGGGTGCAGTCGGTAAACATGCAGATGCTTATAACGCACGGTCGCTCTTATTTCGGTTACGTCATTTGTCACAACAATTATATTGGGTTTTCTGGATCTCACTCTGCGACGTTGTGTTTACCACGTGTCGTTATCTGAATTTAACTCTCCTTGGATAGCATTTACTAACCGTGGTGTTTGTCCCGCTGGCGTGTTTATATTTTTTGTGCTGCCATAACCTTCCCTGGCGGCGTTTAATTTTTCAGTTTTATCCTCTTGATAAGTGCCACTAATCTCGCACAATTTTGTTGAGGAATTTTGTTTTTGTTGCAACTTTTTTGGAATTTTATCATTTACTCGCTCAACGGTAATTTGTTCTGTGTTCTGCGAGTTCAATAACTGAATTAAGTTGATTAGTTAATGTTTGAATTTGTGATGTAAGATGTGCTACTTTTTCTTCCAACATATGGGTAAGAGATTTAACTTTCTCATCCCACTATCTCAGCGATTACTTTTTTAAATTCGGGAGCCCCAAGGTATGATAATACTTTCTCACACCCAGTTATAGGTTCCTCAGGAGTTGCGTTGGACCTAAGGTCTCTCGGAATTATAACATACTTTATAACTTTACACAAATAACTTTATTTTTAACTTCTCGATCACTCGACCTGTCGCTTTGAACGTTCAAGCGCGACTCAAGCGCGTTCAAGCAAGACATTACTTACATGATTACTTACAACTGTGTGTTTCATTACTGTTTTTAGTTTTCTATTTGCTATATCTTTTCTAATAGCTATAGCTGTATCTATTTGTAAAAGTTACACTCTACGATAAAAAAAGTTTTGCTCGTACCTGGTTTTATTTTATAATTTTTGTCAATCAATACACCAAAATTATAAGATCCGTATCCCCATGAAGTTCGCACTTCAGACTTTGTTTTACATCTTTTTGTATCAAAAGAACTCAATGAATAGACAAAATTTTGAAAAATGTTTGGAATAAAGATTCTCAGATTTTTTTTTTGCAGGGTGCAGATTATATGGCGGGGATAACCTAATCATCTGCAGCCGCACGGTGTGGATAAAATAAACGTTAAAGCTAGGCGTCCACAGTTCCGCATCGTACGCATTGGACGCATCGCACCAAACGGATCATTTTTGTACAGCGCGTCCACAGCATCGGCATTCCGTATGACGTCATTGGCACGCATCGGATTTCATTCATTTTCATTCGGATTTTGTTCGGTGAATGTGCAAGATAATGGAGGAAAACGAAGAAGAAGAATTTGTTGTAATTGCTTGTTTGTTAGCAGAAGAAGATGAAGAAGAAAGAAAAGCTAAATCATCTAAAAAAAGAAAACATAATATATGGGTACACGATATATTTAAGAAGAGATTAATAAGAGATTTTACAAGAAACGTGGGTATTTCTTGTAAAATCCTATACCCGGAAAGGGTTCGTAATCCGGCTTGGTAAAAAAAAATTCTGGGAAGAAAATTAAAAGTTCCTAATTGCACGATACAAAAGATTACTACAAAAGATTTGTATAATACTTTATTTGCAATGCAGATAACGTAGAAATTAAGAGATTAAAAAAAAGAAATTGAAAATTTCCTGCATGATATTTTAAAAATTCCTTTTCCCGCTAAAAAAAAACAGTTATTACAATTTATTCCAAAATAAACAATATTCAAGACACATGGATTTGTACAAAATCTGAAATATTTCAAGAAAAAACGCAAGCCCGCTGGCGGGGTTCAAACCGGCGACCTCGCGCTTTTGAAGCGCGACTGTTACCGTTGCGCCACTCGCATGTTGAATTTTTGTTAACGTATAATGCAGAACATAAATATTGTATTGAAATAAAGAGTAACGAGTAGAGACAAGATAACGCTAGTAAAATCTCTGTATAACATAAATATTCTATTGAAATAACGAGGAACGAGTAGAGACGACTCTCTTCAAGAAAACACGAGACAAGAGAACAACAAGAGTAGATGAGGAGTTTAGGAACACTTGTGTGTCAGTTTTAGAAAGTATTGATGCATTTCTGTATTGTATTTTCTTAAACTCCCAAAATTCCCATACATTCTTCCCTAAATCCATAGTGTTGATTTCTCAGCCCTTTTCTTATTGGGTTGAAAAGATAGTGGTATTTCGACCTTATTTTTTTTTAATCTGCCCACATACGTGCAATTATTTTTCCGCAAAACATCTACTAATATTGCGATTGCTGTTAAAAAGTGGTATAGCTAGACGTAATGCAGCTTGAGTAAGATTTAGGAACTTTTTATCTTCATCACTGACAAAACTATCAGAGCCTTGTCCGGAGTAGATGTATGCGTTATATAGATAACTATTTCGTGCATCCGTAAGGCACTGTATTATTACGGGTCGTCCATTAATCACGTGATGTTTTTTAGAAACTTTTTAAACACCTCCCCTCTACCCCTTGGTGATACGTGGTGAAGTTTTAGGTTAAAAGTTAAGTTTATGAACTATCGGCTGATTTAAAGGAAAGGTTTTCTGATTGAAAACAAATTGATTTTACAACATGGATGATGCCAATGTTCGATGTTGAGACTGAAGCTAACAAAATTGGAACTTAACATAAAATCTATGTGCAGAAAGCTTCAAGCGCAAGAATCTCAATAAATTAAAATGATAAATTAATATAGGAAAATCTTTATTAAAAGCATTTCGAAATTGAATTTCAGTTTTTCATTATGTTTTGGAAATTAACTCACTGTATTTCGTTAACAATTTCCTAGTGATTCCTTCCTAAAACCTATCATTTTAGTTTTTTAAGTGTACAATGCATTTTTTAATATTAAAAATTATGTATATGTTACATAGGGGGGCATAAGAATTTTAGAAAAGTATAGGTGGGGCAGGGCACAAAATAGGTTGGGGAACCCTGATGTAACTTGTAATGAATTGGCATCAGCAAGTCCATACATAAAATGCATGTCAGTCATTTCATCAGAGATGAAACATTTGATAATTTAATCAATTATCTCTGCTTAGCATTTCTCTTTCTTCTCTCGCTTTTTGGGACATTAAGTTCCTCAACAAGTTGGTGGCTATTGTCCAGCCCTCCTGGCTCGTGACTAGCTCTTTCGCGAAGTTTCCTCTTATCAAGACGATTTCGCTAGTGCATTTTACGCGTTGTCTTTCTATGTCCCATCTGGGGCAGTGGCACAGAGTGTGTTCAAACCCATCCCTTTCTTACACAACTATTCAAAACACGTCATATAGCCAAACGTCATTATGTAAACAACTGCGACCGATACAGGTGATGATCACTGACGAGACGTATTCATATGAATTCCACTTGTACGTTAGTAGATAAAAAAGACGTTCCAAGTTATCGTCAACAATTTTGTGTACTTGATAAACTTATTGGCGTACGCCGTTGTCGCAAATTTTGTTCACACTGTATCTTCGAAACGAAGGGGTTTTTCAGAAATCACCATAGGACAAAATATTCTTAGAATAGGCCACGGAATAACTCCTTGAATTTTTGCCACATGTTTACAGTTTGGTAGTTGATAAGAAGAGCAAATAAAAGTGGCGCACTCTCGCGACAGCGAGCAGTGTTGTCGCAGCTTGAAAAGAAGTAGAATATATAAAAACAACATGGGGTGCTTTGGTAAAACTAAACATTCCGCAGTCGAAATAGGAACTTAAAAATAAAAGAAATACGTGCAGTGAAATAAGAATTAAAGATTATAAAAAGTATCTAGGTACACAAGTTTTATAAGGTTAGAAAACCAAGTGCTAAAACAAAGTTTAATAAAAATAAAATAAAATGGAAACAAGAATTCCAGTGCCTTGTAATTTCAAACGTAATATTGTGTATTTTTTTTACAAAATTTCGAAATTTATTTGACGGCAACAGACAAGAAGGGGAAATCAGACGTCGTCAAAATAGCACTGCTGTTAAATATTATAGAAGAAGAGGGATTTAAAAGTTTTAACAATTTTAAATTGTCTCATGAAGATAGAAACAAGTATAATAAAGTAGTAGAGGAGTTCAAGCTGTTTGTAAACTCTAAGAAAAATGTAATATATGTAAGATTTTTGTTTTACAATAGATGTCAGAAGGAAGGAGAACCATTCGAGCACTTCGAAACTGAGTTAAAACGTCTTGTAAAAACGTGCGAATTTGTAGAAGAAGATAGCATGCTACGTGATAGAATAGTTTTGAGAATAAGAGACAAAAATTTACACGAAAGATTGATAGGGACAGATGACTTGACTCTACCAAAGGTAATACATATTTGCAGAGCGAAAGAATTCACAAAACATCAAGTGAAAGAAGTACAAGAAAACCTGGCTGCAGTAGTTAACAAAATAAACCGTAGGAACGAAAACCAAGAAAGAAGTTTCAACAAGAATAAATTTGATGGAAGGGACAACCAATTTGACGGAGGTGTTCAAATGAAGACCTTCCAGTGTTAACGGTGTATGACGGTACATGGAGACCGTCAGTGCCCAGCCTTCAACAAGAAGTGTGGAAATTGTGGCCTGTTGAACAGTGTTCCCTCTAATTTTTTGTGACCCGTGTGCGCACTTTTTTAAGTATGTGCAGTTTTTTTCGAAAAAAAATCATTTTTGTGCGGCACTTAAAAAAGCCCATATAATAAAAAATACAATACTAAAAAATAATAATATTCAGCTAAATTTTGTACCTAGTTATACGCATTGACTCGATCTTACAGTGACTTACAGTGACATAATACAGCATAACATTTGTAGGTACTATATATATATATATATATATATATATATATATATATATATATATATATATATATATATACTATATATACCAATATACTATATATAACAAAATGAACTACTCAAAATTTAATACAAAATTCAAATCATAAGTTCGTGAAGACATAATTTAGCTGATTACTGTGGCTTCCCATTTTCAATCAAATGAAAAATAATAAAATTTAATAATTACGTTGTCTTGTCTAACTTTTTCAATTAACACATTTGACAAAACAAGCAAAGAATTAACAATTACATATTATTGAACAATTTTAGAATCAAAGAATATATTTTTAATTCATGGCATTTATTTTATAACTTCTCTCGTAAACTTCATAAAGACGGAACAAAGCTTGAATATATAAATATAATCAACCTTTCCGGAGCTCTATAATACTAATGAGTCTTTTTACGACTACCAAAAACAAATCTCATGTGAAATTTGTCAGTTATTCTATAGCTTTCAGTTCACCTTTGTGGCACTCAACAAAAACCATAAAAGTAACATTGTTTTTAAGGGGGGGCTAAGGTTAATTCGTACGAAAAATGCATTTTTTGTGATTTTTTTGTGATGACACAGTTAAAATCTCTTAATTAAAACTAATAGGACAGTAAAGTATGACATTTGAAGAATGTTGTATAAAATTTTCTCGAAGAAATATTAAAAAACACGGTAATGGCAGCAATTATTCGGACGTGTCTCAATAAAAAGTAGAATGGCGGTGCCCCTCATAACTTGGTGCTGGGTCATCTGAAATCAAAAAATCAAAGTCCATTCGTTAGATAATAGTTTTCCCCATGTAAAGCTGGGAGGTTTTTCGAAATTTTAATTTTTCACTTTTTTGGAACACTTTGAAGGGAAAAACGCGATTTTTAGTGAAAAAAATCGGCTAATTTGTTATTGTAAAATAAAAATTAATAACAAATTTGAAAAAACTCTCCAGCGTTACCTCGTAAATTATGTACAGAAATAGTTTTCAAAATTTCAAAAAGATCGGTGCAGTAGTTTTGTAGTTATGAGGGGCACCGACTTTGAAAACGTGAGTTGTGGGAAAAACGCTATAAAGTTTTGAACACTAAAAAATCTGGTATTAAACGTTTATAAGCAAATTTTATAGGCTTACCTCACACTGAATCATCAATGCCTGGTCCATAAAGAATGTTGCTATCATCCATGATGTCTAAAGCACCTTTTTACTCCTGTCTTCGACGAATCCTGCCTTCTTTAGTTTGTCTCTCAGCTTCCTGCTCTGCTCGGCTTATACGTATAGAGTCAGTTGATCGCGCCCAGTCATGAGCACTTGATACACTACTGATTCCCATGTCTTGCATGAAGGTTAGTAAAGCAAAAGAACCTTCATTGAAGACACTGGCTGCCACATAAGCTGCAATTTCAACGATGACAGAGGTTACACTCAAGTGCGTTGGTGAGATTTTCCAAATAAGTTGGTTTTTCTCTCTTTTAAACTCTCGTTGTTGTTCTGCGTGAAACCTCCGACACATCGCTCCAAGAGGGCATCTTTGCTCAGATCTTCATAGATAGGCTTGATGACATTCAAAGCATACTCGGGAAAAGCACTGTACGTGTGTTTGAACGAATCCAATGCATTAACAGCTGCAGCTTTTTGCCATTCGCGCCAGGAGTCCGCGCCGCTCGGGCATTTTTCATGCTGTGGATTCTCGTCCGTCGAACTGTAGTGAAAGAACGTTGCCCATATAGCATTCTTCATATTTTCCACGGAATCAGAATAACGTCTAATAGCCAAACCGTAGTCACCGTCAGTTTATTAATCATTTTGGCCGTAAGATTCCTTTTACCAGATAGGCTCTTTCTTTTGATCTTCTTTCCAAAATACACTGACTAAATATACAGTACAGTCGGGTCGGGTAGGGATTAAAATCCGACAGGTATAAAAATACTCGTAACTTCGTCAATTTTGCTCCAATCGACTTGAAATTTTAACACAATATTCTTAACATATAAAGCATTTATTTAAAAAATTAAAAAAATGCAAAAATTTTTTAATACCTTAGCCCTCCCTTAAGATCATGTCTTTTCGATACCTTGAGTGGATAGTCATCTGTAAACTTGTAAACTTGATTTGTAAATTTACTTGAAAACCCATGTGGTGATTACGGTCAGATGATTTTAATTTTCACATTTTGTGAGAGAGACAAGAACTTAGCTAGTTATCAATTATTATTTTAGTTATTATCTACCTAGCTTACTTAGCATTTTACTTAGCATTTATTATTTATTTAGCAGGTTACATTTATCATTTATATCAATAACCTGCTAAGTTCATGTCTCTCTCACAAAATGTCAAAATTAAAAACATCTAACCATAATCACCACATGGGTTTTCAAGTGAGTGGTTTACAAACTATTGTTCATGGAAGCAAAGCTGTGCTGATGAGAGATAAATCTCGAAACGCGTCCACAGATGACTATCCACGCAAGGTATCGGAAAGACATGATCTTAAAAACTATGTTACTTTTATGGTTTTTGTTGAGTGCCACGAAGGTGGACTGGAAGCTATAGAATAACAAATTTCACACGATATTTGTTTTTGGTTTTTAGTATTAAAGTCTAGTCCTGAAAGACTCATTAGTATTATAGAGTTCCGGAAAGGTTGAGTATATTTATATATTCCATCTTTGTTCCGTCTTTATTAAGTTAATCTGATTATCTATAATGTTGTATGGTTTTACCAATTGAAAATCTCTCTCTTGTCTTTTGGTTTTAACCACTATGTATAGACTTTACTTAACCTTCCATCATTTCCATCATTAATATATAATTTTACACTTATCAGCATATGGATTTCTTGCAACCGATTTCTTTGTTTCGTTTTAATCAAATTCATTAAACTAAAACCGCGATCGCAATCCGCACTACTGGCCAGAAAAGTGCCTCCGATATCTCGCAATTTGGATAGATCTTTAAATTGTTCATTATTCAAACTATGCATAACCATTTCTTTAAAATCTTTTATTTGTTTAATTTTTATTTTTTCCCGCACTGCATATTTAAAATCGTTATACTGTTCGCTTATAACAGATTTATCTGTAAGCAAAAAAGTAAAATAATATTTTAAACGCACTTTTTCAATTTCCGCTAGAACATAATTAAATTATGTCATCCATCAAATCATATCCATCTTCTATTTCATTTATTGGAAACGTTTCTTCCAAATTTTCACATACTTTACATAATAAATTATCATATCATGTATTCTTAGAGTTATATTTAAATCATTAGCCTTTTCTAAAAGCATGCATATTTTATTGTTCCATTCCATGTTTTCAAGTTATTTTTCTTTGATTTTATTAATTTTTGCATAAGCAAATTGAAAGCATCTATGGGTGTTAGTTCACGGCGTTGATAATTTTGACATCAAGCACAGAGTTCTTCTAAAATTGAAGACGAAAGTTCTAAATTTATTGAAATTCAATGCTGTTTAGTTTTTTTAATCAAAATTTGGAAATTTTTACATCTTTATCTTGATTAAACTATTTAATTAATTATACATAATTTGTAATAATTGCTTTTATTGCAAAAAAGTCGACAAGTACCTCACCTCATTAATAGCCTGGAAAGCCATAGACTTATTTTGTGAGATTCGATAATCTCGATAAGCTTCGATAATTTAGATTTACTTGTTTTCGTCGCAGATCTCAAGAATAATGTATAAACAGTTCTCACCACTGTTTCGATTTCTCTTGTGGCTTTTACTTCTTTTCATGCATCCGAAATATATAAATTTTCTCGGTGTGCAACACAATGTTCTTGTACCAAATGTGGTAGATTCTGCTTTAATTTAGCTGCTACACCAATTAGTTTTCCAAGCATTACGGATGCGCCATCAGATGTAAACATAACCAGTTTTTTCAAATCAATTTGGTTATCTTCATACATTTGTTAAATTGCAGAAAAAAATGAAGACGAATCGCTAATGTCGTTTATTGGATTATCCCACCAAAGACAGATTTATATTGATCAGATTTTCTAAACTTAAAATATAAAATTAAAGATTTGATTGTAGAAATGTCCGTGTTTTCGTTAACAAATAAAGTATGAAAATGTGCCATTTTAATTTAATTTAGTATTTCAGTTTTTACAACAATATTCACTACTTCCAAAACTGATATACTACGCCAACTTTCTGGAATATGGACGTATTATGTCATGTGGTTATTTATTTATCGAACCGAAAGTAAAGGTATGTTCATTTTAATTGCCAATAATAGATTAGCAATTACAATTTTTTTTTTACAAATTACAATGGATTTCATATGCAGGTGCAATTTTATTTTCTGCACGAAAAAAAATATTGTGCGCGAGAATATTTTTCATGTGCGCTATGTTAAAATTTATGTCCGCGCGCACATGCGCACAGCTTAGAGGGAACACTGCTGTTGAACCATTTCAAAATCCCATGTAAGGCAAAGCAATCTAATTTAAAAAATGACAGAGAAGTAGAACAATTTGAAAGAGACGAAGATGGATATTTGATAGTTGATACACTTGCTATGATCAACAAGTCAGTAGGTACGCTTGCATGGTACGAAAATATTCAAATTAATAACCAAAATATAAACTTTAAGCTTGATAGTGGTTCTGAAGTAAATGTGTTGCCTTTGGAAATATTTAAAAAACTGGGTAATAATGTAAATTTAGAAAAAACGAAAATTGTTTTAGAAGTTTATGGAGGGACAAAGTGGAAGCCTTTATTTTCAACAAATTTAAAACGTTGTGTTAAAAATGTAGAAAAGTTTCAAATTTTTTTAATTGTAAACAATGACGCAACGTCAGTTTTGGGATTAGAGTCATGTGTGAGCTTGGGTTTGCTAGGTAGAGTAAATTCCATACAAGTGTAAAACCAACGAACGGTTCCTTGAAAAATATGAAGATTTATTCAAAGGGGTTGGAAAATTTAAAGATAAATGTACTATTAATTTAAATGAGGATGCCCTACCAGTGGTAAGACCCCCTAGGAGAGTGCCATTGGCAATCAAAAATAAGTTAAAAAAACCCTTGATTAATTAGAGGATAGGAAAATTATTGAAAAGTGTTCTGAAAATGTAGAATGGGCTAGTAATTTAGTAATTGTTGGAAAATCTGACGGTAGTTTGAGAGTCTATTACCCGTCAGAACTGAATAAGATTATAAAAAGGGAACCCTGGCTAATTACCACTGTAACTGAAGTTTGTGCAAATTTAAAAAATAAAAAAGTCTTTACGGTTTTAGACCTTAAGGATGGATTCTATCACATAGAATTAGATGAATCCTCCTCAAAATTATGTACATTCAGTACTTGCTTTGAATATTATAAATTTTTACGGATGCGTTTTGGTATAAGTCTGGCCCCTGAATTATATCAAAACATTAACTTAAAAAATTTTGGTGATATTGAGAGCGTCACTGTGTTTTTTGATGACTGCCTCATTTCAGCCTCAAACGATGCTGAACATGATATAATTTTAGGGAAAGTAATGGAACGGACAAGATAATTAAATGTTAAGTTCAATCCTAATAAAGTTTAGTTCAGAGTTCCGAAAGTGAAGTACTTGGGTTATATTTTTTCTGAAAATGGAGTTGAAATTGATAATGATAGGATTAAATAAATATTAGAATTAAATGAAAGAACTTGTAAAAAAGAAGTTCAAAGGGACTTTTAACTATTTTAGAAATTTTGTTCCAAGACAAGCTGAGCTGTCGGCTCCCATTCGTAATTTGTTAAAAAATGATGTAGTTTTTAGCTGGTCTGACGTTCATAAAAAGTCCTTTGAGTTATTGAAAAATGTATTGAGTAAGGCACCGACTCATCAAAGGCAGGCATAGGCTGTTGCCTTCTGCAAAAGAGCAAACCTGTGTCTTTTTTCTCTAGAAGTCTATCAAATGCAGAAAAAAAGTACGCCCAGGTGGGAAAAGTTTTTGTCGATTTGGATGGCTGTGAAAAAATGTCATTATTACATTGATGGCAGAAAAGTAAATGTTTGGACAGACCATAAGCCATTGGTCTCAATTATGGAAAAACAAGCTTCGGAAATTGTGTCCCCAGTACTTCAAAGAATAAGGTTAAAGTTAAGTAAATACACTTTAAATGTACAGTATTTGCCGGGAAACCAAATGTTTGTAGCCAATATGCTTTCTAGAAATTTTTTGTCAGAGGAAAATGAGGAAGATGATACGATAAGGGAAATTGTGCATAACATAGAAGCTGTCGTAAATATATCAGAAAAGAAAAAACTTTAGTTTCAAATAGAAACCAAAAATGATCCCATTATGCGTTTGTTGGTAAAATATGTTAATGATGGATGGCCCACTAGAAATAATATTAGCGAGTTAAATAAATATCTGAGTATAAGAAATGATATTTGTGTAATAGAAGGAATTTGTAATAGAAGGAAAAAAAATTGTGTAATAGTTGTGAAAAAATGTTAGTATTGGCTCATGAAGGTCATTGTGGTATAAATAAGACTTACGAGAGAGCTAGAAGTGCCTTCTATTGGCCAGAATTATATAAACATGTAAATGAATTTGTTTTTAAATGTAAGCAGTGCGAAAAATTTCAGCCTGCCAACCGTAGTGAACCAATGATCATCATGATCGTCAAGAGATACCGTCTAGGCGGTTTTCAAAAATTGGATCAGATATTTGTGAATATGGGAGACACTCATTTTTGGTCATAATGGATTATTTTTCAAAGTGGTTGGAAGTTATTCCACTAAAGAATAAAACGGTCTCTGAATTAATAGCTAAGTTTAAAATATATTTTGCAACGCATGGGTTTCCAGACGCACTAGTAGCGGATCACGTGCCCTACGGTTCATATGAGTTTAAAAGTTTCGCGGATGAAATGGGGTTTCTGGTAAAAAATAGAAGTCCGTTTTATCCTAAGCGCAATGGGTTTGCAGAATCCGGGGTCAACATAACAAAAGCAATTTTACGAAAAGGGGCAGATCTTGAAGTGGCGTTATTAAATTACAGAAACACAAAAGTTTATGGGGTAGGAAAATCTCCCGCGGAATTATTAATGGGAAGGGCACTCAAGTCAAAGTTGCCAGTACAGCAAACTAAATTAAGCCCTAAACCAGTAGATTTGAGTGTCTTATACAAAATTGCAAACTAAACAAGAATTAATGAAAGGGTATTATGACCTTAAGGCAAGAGAATTGCCACTTCTAAATGAAAATAAAAGTGTAGTGTATAGGAAGGAGGACAAATGGCAACCGCATATTATATTGGGGGAATAAAAGGGCCCTAGGTCATATAAAGTTCGTGATTGTGATTCAGGGAGATGTGTAACTAGGAATAGGAGTCAGTTAAGAAGGTCAATGCATACTGAAAGGGTGAGGTATGAACAAAGCTTAATAAAACAGGATAATGATCCTAATGATAGTGAAGTAGAGAAGAGCCAGTAGCAAGATTAGATAAATAAGTAGGAAGAGGTATTGCTGTTCAAAGACCTAAGCGTAATACAAAGCCAGCAGTATGGCATCGGGATTATGATTGTAAAGTTGAGCATTTTGTATAGAAGGTCTATAGTAGGTATATAGGTCCCTATAATATATATATGTTAATTTTGTTAAATGTTAGAGTTAAGAGTTTTGTACTGCAGGTCCTTATAATATGGAAATGTTAATTTTGTTAAATGTTAAAGTCAAATGGGTCTACTCTTGAGTTCTATGCTTGTAAACAAGAATTTTGTTCAGTAAGTGCTTATAGTATGGAAATGTTATTCTTAAGTTGTAGTCGTTGTATAGTACGTGAATATATTTTACTTAATTTCAGTTAAACTTTACTTTTCAAAACTTCAAAGCTCTCGGGAAAAAAAGGGAGATGGTTGGTAGTTGATAAGAAGAGCATATGAAAGTAGCGCACTTTCGCGACAGCGAGCAGTGTTGTCGCAGCTTGAAATGAAGTATAATATATAAAAACAACCTGGAGTGCTTTGGTTTATAAATAAAGTATCTATAATAAATATAGTGTTTCATTTGAACTAAACATTTACCTAAAATCCTGTATATCTACGTATTATTGAATAATCAAACGAGCCCGCCGAAGGCGGGCGAAGTTCGATCGTGATTATACGAAACGTCTCGTTCGAAGATGATTTGTAGTAGTATGCTCGTCATTGCTTACATTTCACACTTTTTAGAGTTTGAAATTTGGCGCCTAGGCTAGTGTAGACTAGCCGGCCCTGTACAGTCATATTTTTAGAGATTTTTGTACTTGAGTTTTCCCTGCAAGATGATCTAGGGTATGTTTATTAACGGGTACATGTAGGGAGGGAGATTGATCATCTTCGAACGAGACATTTCGTATAATCACGATCGAACTTCGCCCGCCTTCGGCGGGCTCGTTTGTTCGTTCAATTATACTACACGTCTCGTTCTCGATGATTTGCAGACTTTTAGCGTATAGGAAAACTCATTCATTTATCATGTTACATGACTGGAAACCATAAAGAAAAGAGTTACCGTGCGTTAGATAATACAGATTTTGCGAATGTATCGTTATTATCTTGGATCGGGCGATTGTAAAGTTTTGCGAAGCTCTGTGACCGTCGAGGCCAACCAGCAGTACGTCTGCTTGTGTATATATCAACTTCCAAAACCAGCCACTGATACTGCAGCATATTTTGTACTATGTGCTGTGAAGTGATTTGTATCAATGCCTGCTTTAGACAGCAAGGACTTTTTCCCAGTGACCAATCGTTTGAGAAGTTACGTTTTTGTATGGGTTGATGTTTGATATGAGTAATTTGTTGTTTTGCTCATTTCTTAGGTCTTTTGTCTTATTCAAGTAGTCAATTACAGCTGTAGCGGCACATAGGCCAGGTTGTTCTTTATACAAAAGGTAGTATAAGCTCTGACTTATTTCTTCCAGGCTCGGACATTTTTATCAGGTCTGGTATTTTTATTGTTATTTTCTATTTGTCCATGGATATGTATTTTATATTAATTAGTGCGATAGTTTGCTGTGCTGTAGATAAAATAAGCATCGTTGATATTTCTTCTGCTGCACCCTTTAGCTGCTTTTACCTACTTTTAGCTAATTTAATCAGGCCAAGTCATTCAAAACTGGTGTCCCCTGTACTTGTATATTTAAACCTTGTAGTCGTTCCTTGAGATCTTGAGTAGAGATGAGTGATATAGCTGATCTGTTGCAGTTCAAAGTCCCATAGCTTGCTCCGTTTTCGAACGGAGCTAACTAAACGTCTAACTTTCCGCTAGAAAACGTATTATAGTATATTTACTGTAATTGCGTTAAATATTGGAATATTTTTTGATGTAGAAAATTTCCGCCATAGCTTTAAGGTGCCTTGGTATAGTTTGAGTGTTGATGGTGTCTGGCCTTGATCATGATTTCTGTAGATGCTTCATTTATTCCTTTACTTAGGGGCGCTTTGCGGACAAGTTACCTGCAACCAATGAAAGCTTGTGTGCCAGTGGATGTATTTCTTGCTTGGAAGGAGACAATAATAAAATTTTGTGAGGTTTTAACTAAACGCTGATCAGTTAGTAGTGATTTAAAGAGCGGGTTCCAGGGCTGAGTTGACCACAATGGTACCACGACTGATCCCTCAGCTTTATCGGTTATTATTTTTTGCGAATTCTAAGTGTAAGTGCGAAAGAAGGAAAAAACATAGATATTTCATTGGTTCACATAATAGTAAATACATCTAATGTCATCACGTTAGGATCTGGGAAGCGAGAACAAAATCTAGGGCATTTTCGATTCAACCTTGATGTAAAAAAGGTCAATTGAGAAAATTACAAACTTTATTGATTTTTTCAAATGACTCTTTACATAGCTCCCATTCGGTATCTATATTAGTGATTCTCGATGCTAAACCAGCCTCTTTATTCATAACTGACGGGATGTATGGAGGGTAAATCCAGATTTTTCTCCTCTCGCACCATTGCCAGACCTCTATTGCTAATGTATTTAAATGGGGATATTAAATGCCGCCTGTCCTATTGATACAGGAGATTGCAGACGTATTATCAATTCTTAAGAGAATTTTGCCGTCTGATGATTTGTTCGCGAAACATCTTAGACCAAAGAACGCTGCTAATACTTGTAGATAGTTTATGATAAATTTTCTTTCCTCTTTCTTATGAAAGAAAACAGAAACCATGAGCGTTTACGTCAGAGCGTTTACGTCACCCGGTCAGAGATGCATCTGAAGATAGCTCAAGTATAAACTGAAGTGTTCTATTTAGGTTAGAACCTGTTGGTGTATTTATTTTCCACCAATACAGTTCTTCCATTATTAGTTTATTGACATAATTTCTACTGTCGTAGTCGTTGTCACTTAAAATTAAGGCTAGTTATTTTTGCCTTTCTAGTCTTTTACAGTAGATGGATCCATATGCCACCCCTGGGCAAGCTGCCGTCTGTCAACACAAGTCTAAAATCTACTGATTTTATAATAAAAGCAAAGCATTTGCATTTCTGGCTTGGTGTTTGTGAACTTGTTTGGTGGTTTATGACAAGGCCCAATTGTTCCAACATATTTTTCACCAAATTTGATGATTTTTTACAGGATTCATACGAATTTCCCACAATTAATAGATCATCAAGGTAAATAATTGATAAAGTACCTAGTTGTCTGTATAAACAAAAGGACTTGTGCATAAACCAAGGGGAAGGCATAAAAAAACTGGAAGAGCTGCCTCTTAAATTAAAATTTTTAAAAATAGGAATAATGTAGTAAATATCTTTTAGATCTATCGAACACATATATGATCCAATAGATATCAAGTGTTTGGTGGACTTAATACCTTCCATTTTTAAAATGGATAGTATCGATAAATGTGTTTAAATTATTTATTTTTTTTTTTTTTAATTAATAATAAATCTACTGGAGCCATCTGTCTTGTCAACTAAGAACAAAGAGGAAATGAATTCATTATCTTCATTTTGACAAGTCTCTATTACATTTTTAGCTAAGAGCTTATTTATTTCATGCCTACTTTTTATAATAACATTTTTAGCCCAATTTTGGTCTGTTAATGGTTTTGTTTGATATGGATTTCTCTGGACGGTATTTTATAACCCTTCAGACAATCCAGGACATATTTATCCTAGGTAATTTATTCCTAGTTTTGCGTAAAGTATTTTAGACAGCCTGCTGACTCATCTACTTCCTTAGGGGCTGCTGGTGATTTGATGACCGACTTGATGCTTCTGTCGTATTGTACCTCTTTCATTGAGGTTTTGTTTTTATTGGAATTTTCTTTTTGAGTCAGAATACTCTCCTAGCATTAGTGGCTTCTATGTCTTCAGTAAGAGCTATTTCTTGCTTTTGGGAAGAAATTTATCGGAATTTTATCCAGATTTTCTTCTAAAAAATGAAATTGTTTTATAATTTAGACCTTTATTGTAAGTATTTTTGTAACTTCGTCTAATGGACTGTTTGTCGTATGGACTGTTAGTCGTATGAACAGTTTGTTGTATGGACAATTTGTCTTACAGACAGTTTGTCGTTTGGACAGTTTGTCGTTTGGGCAGTTTATCGTATTGACAGTTTGTCATATGGGTAATTTTTCGTATAAACAGTGTGTCGTATAGACAGTTTTTTGTACATGTTATTTCTGTACAAAGACATACATAAGTATGAATGAATCACCACACTTAAAGATTCTTTATGTAAGTATCTCTTATAGAGGTTAAATACTTTTATGTGATACTGGTTTCATATGGAAACTCATACATCTTTTTTGTTGTACAGACAATTTGTCGTATAGACAGTTTGTCGTATAAACTGTTTGTCATAGACTGTTTATCGAATGGACAGTTTGTCATATAGACCGTTTTTGTACAAAAAACATACCTAACTGTGAATGAATTACCACACTTAAGCATTTTTTAAGTAAATGTCTCGTATGGAGACTAAATACTCTTTATGTGATACTGGTTTCATATGGAAACTCATATATCTTTTTTGTTCTACAGATAGTTTGTCGTATGGACAGTTTGTCGTATAGACAGTTTGTCGTATAGACAAGTGTGAATGAACACTTACGCATTTTTAAGTAAATGTCTCGTATAGAGACTAAATACTCTTTATGTGATACTGGTTTCATATGGAAACTCATATATCTTTTTTATTCTACAGACAGTTTGTCGTATAGACAGTTTGTCATATAGACAGTTTTTGTACAAAAACATACTTAAGTGTGAATGAAAACTTAAGCATTTTTTAAGTAAATGTCCCGTATGGAGACTAAATACTTTTTATGTGTCTGATACTGGTTTCGTGTGGAAACTCATATATCAATGTTATACAGACAGTTTGTCATATAAACAGTTTGTCACCTGGACAATTTGTCGTATAGACAGTATTTGTACATGTTGTTTTTGTGTAAAAAACATAGTTAAGTGTGAATGAATGAACACACTTAAACATTTGTTAAGTAAGTGTCTCGTATGGAGACTAAATACTTTTATTTATGTGATATAGGTTTTGTGTGGAAACTCAAATATCTTTGTTATGCAGACAGTTTGTCGTATAAACAGTTTGTTGTATAGACAGTTTGTCGTCTGGACAATTTGTCATATAGACAGTTTTTGTACAAGTTGTTTTTTTGCAAAAACACACTTAAAAGTGTTTGAATCAACACACTTAAGCATTTTTTAAGTAAATGTCTCGTATGGAGGCTAAATACTTTTTTGTGATGTTTCGTACGGAAACTCATATATCTTTTTTGTAATAGAAAAAGTTTGTCGTTTGGACAGTCTGTCATGTAAAGAGTTTTTTCATATAGACCGTTTGTCGTATGGACAGTTATATAGACTGTTTTTTGTACTTTTGTATGTTGCTTTTGTACAAAGAAAAAATAAAAAAACATATTTAAGTGTGAATAAATCCACACTTAATTATTTTTGAATTGTCTTGTAAGGAGGCTAAATACTTTTTATGTGACACCTGCATTTCCATTCTGATTTTTATCAGTGGTTTTTACCAGTTTACAAATGATGTTTTTGAGGTTATCGATCTGTTTTCCAATTTTTTCCAGTCTTCCATCCGTTTTTTGATTCTTCCTATCTCTTTTCGTGATCGTGAACATGTTTTTCTCTTCTTCTTATCTCCTGACATTATAAACCTTCTATTCTTATTTAGATTTGGTAATTTTTAATACTAAGAGTACTCAGTACGTGTGAAACGTCAAACACAACGAACAAATATGACAGTACAGGGCCGGCTAGTCCACACTAGCCTAGGCGCCAAATTTCAAACTCTAAAAAGTGTGAAATGTAAGCAATGACGAGCATACTACTACAAATCATCGAGAACGAGACCTGTAGTATAATTATATGTATTGGTTTGGTAGTGAAGAAGCAAAGTAAATAAGACAATAATTTTAAAACTACAATTTTTATTTTAACATGTAATATATCTGGTAAATATAAAAATAAGGATTCATCAAGCAATTGAAACAAATGTAAATATTTATTGTACATTATGATATGACTACAGTTTTTTTTTTCATTTGAGAACAATAATATTATTTACAATACGTATAGTTTTTAATGATATAAAAAAAATAATAGAAATCCTGTTATTCTACAAAGCAACACATTGCGATATATGCCTGCAAAACAATCACAGTATTTACATTTATTTTTTTGTATTTTAACATAAATACTGCCAACATATAAAGCACTATGTAGCTGTAAAAACACAGGTGTGTACAATGATGTAAATAACATAGTGGCCAATTTGTTTTTGTTATTGTTTAGGCTCCTGTGAGGTGGACTGTGGATAGAAAATAATTTGGAATCCAAAAGCTTTTTTGTCAAACTATAGCCATGCTTTCTTTTCGCGTCTTTGTTTTAATCTAAGTTAAACGAGATTAATGACTGTCCTATAGGAAGGAAAATTTGGCAACTTTTTTATTGCTGGAATAAAAAAGAGCCAAATTTTTTATTCTATAGGTGAGAGAGATAGACAAGACAGAGAGTAGAGAGATACTAATTAAGGAAGAAGAAGAAAAATACTACTATTTTGGATTCAATTTTTCACTATTTTCTCTTAATGTTTTTTTGAAACGTCTAAATTCTAAGGTCGCGAATTTTAAATTAGTTTGTTGTGGTCTCAAAAATTTACTTTTGCAACTACAAAGTAACATGCAACAATTTCAAAATACTTTACCTTCGCCCAGTCTAAAATAAAATAATATGTTAACATTTTTTTAACACCACAACAAACTCTAAACAACAGCATGCCTATATTTTCTCGTTTTTTATTGTTTTAATTTGTTTAAATTTCGAAATCAAAATCTGTGCAAAATACGTGCATCACATGCCCAAAACTACTAAACACTTTTCAATTTACAATTCACAAAGAATTGTAAATGGAAATTGAATGTTAAAAATATATTATTTATGAGCCAGCCAAAATACAAATTAGTTCATTCAACAATAACAAAGTGAGTAAAAAATAGAACTAATTTTGCAAAATAATACAAAAATTGATTCTATATTTGACTACAAAACATTTAACTAAAATAAAAAAATATATGTTATGATGATATGATATATAAATATATATTTTTTAAATTACCTTTTTTAATCTTCCATAACAACACCTACAAAATAACATGCAATAAATTTTTTAAGTTTTCTTCGGCTTTTCGTGTTGGAACCGCTTGGAACAGATGAGCATTTCTTGTGATATCAATATTTCGTATTGCCAACATAATATTTTCTTGATTGTAAATATTATTATATTATAATAGCATTTTCAAACAATTTTTTTTATATCTTTGAATTATTTGTTTTTTTTTATATAACTTTTTTGGTAACAGTAAACTATTCACTTTACGATCAACGTCTAATTTTATATTTATAAGTCAGTTTTTGAGTTTTTAAATATTTATAAACAAAAATGATATGAGATTTTCAATATAAAAAGAATACATCTATTCAAAGTTATTATACGTGAATTTATTTATAAAATACAATTAATAATAAAGATAAATAAATTATTTTTTAATAATAAATTAAAGATTTAATTACGTTTATTAAATTACTGCAGCTGTACAGTACAGTTGAGGCAAGATTTACACATGAATATATGTAATGGCAGTCATAGTTTTAAAACTTTTGGTTTAACAAATTTCAGATCTAAACAATAATAAAAAAATCGAAGGTCACAAAAACTGCTTATAAACACAACGTAAAGTTGTTGTTATTTCAGACAAAAAATATCATATGATTATTTTTTCAAATAAAACTAAAAACAATTTCACTTGAATTTGTTTAGCCTAATTTGAACATTAATTACTTGGACAATTTATTATATAAAAGACATTTCTCATTATTGTACAAAAACTTTAAAAGCACACTATCGCTTCGAATAGTTCAATTTTGTTTTAAAGCTGGGTGATTAATTGGAGGGGTTAAAAAGACGTTTATAATGTGTTTATATTGTAAGATTTAAAATTCGATTCGGAATGTAAAATCATGTTGTCAAAAAAATTTACAAAACGTGTTTTACCTTTTATACACTGTTGAAAGGGCTAAAAGATAAATTTGTTTTTCACGTGGGAATGTTATTTCAATGTAATTTCGGGAATGCGTGATGAGTTACGATGAGTTCGAATGATGATAAAAATCCCCAAAGAGGCTCGTAAAATGCTTTAATTCGTGGCTTTACGGAATAAAAAAGTCTTAAACTACTAAATCTACTTATATTCTTTTTTTTTTCATTTCAAATTGGTGTTTCTTTTTCTCTTTAATTACAGAAAAGCGCATGTACAAGTGTATCAAGTTCATTAATTAATGGAAAAATTAAAGCATTTTGAGCAAAAAATTATATTATTAACTACTGAAGGTATTTAAACTACTGTAGCTTAACTGGTCTACCTATTCATGCACACTCGCAGCAAAGAAGCGAGGAAGGGTGCGAGAGGAATCAGGATGGATGGCGATAAGTTAGGTGATCTATTACACATGTCCTCCTCACAGAAGCACATGTGACCAGTGCCGCTACTTTCCATCATGCACACATGATCTACCATAAATAAATTTATTTGTAATTGGGACGTGCACGTTCTTCGAACCACCTCATATGCTGAAACCAATACTTAAATTATTATATTTAGTTATAATTATATGGTGTAATATAATAATTGTTCATAAGAAATCACATTATTACTTATGTTCAATCTGAACTTTTATCTATTGGGAAGGTGGGCGATGAGTACGACATCTGACGACCGTATAAAACTACTATATCCGTCGAAATAATAACAATTTTTTATTACTCATGCGCGCGAAGTACTTCCTGACGCACGTTTTTTAATACGAGAAATGCCACTTCGTATTGTCTTTCCACATAACCTGGGTGACGCACGCAAATATTCAATATCGCTAGGTTACATTAAAGAAAACAAATACATAAAAACAAGCAAGGCCTTGATATTAAAAAAGTGACGTGAAGTGTCAGAAATTTTTTTCATTACAAAATAATAATAAAAATTAAAGAAAACGTTTTAAAATAAGTAAATTCTATGGTAATACCAGAGACTGATGAAAGTTCTTATTACGAATCCACACTACCGGAGACAATTCAAAAAGCAAACTCTTCATTTTTGATTCCATTTATTTTATGGCCCCTGGATCCCAAATTTCTAAGATATATCCCCTCGCATGAGTAATAAAAAATGTTTGTAACACGGGCGGTATGTTCGCACTCAATGTGCGCACTCAATTACAAAATGCGCCCGAGTTACAAAATATACTATTTCCAAAATATCCTAGTAACAAAATGTAATTTTAAAATATTTATATTTATAATTTGTGATCGCAAAAATATCAATATAATAAAGTGTAATATATAATCTGAAAAGGGCTTATAAATATTACGTAGAATAGAGTGAAAATTCTTAAAATAGTTGTTCTGTGACTACTGAATAAAAGGAATAGGATGGTTGCGACCGTTACTACGTGGTAATTCATACTTAGGTACGTTGAATTTTAATTAGAAAATATAGTGAATTTTTCATTCCAGACTAAAAAAACACTTAACCCTTTCACTGCCATATCATTTTTTAGAAATATCATACAGCGCCAATATTTGTAAAATTGCCCACAGTTAGGCAGCCACTGTAGAAAATGAAAAAAAAACTATTGGTCAAGAGCTGAACAATAGACCTTTTCATATTTGAAAATTTGCAATTTCCGCCGTGTCTTTCGGGCACTTTTTGAGGTATAACCAGTGAAAATAACGTTATCAATATAATTAAGAGAAAAAAATTCACCTTTTTCAACCTTTTCAAATCATTTCAAATGATTCATTTCAAATGATCAAAAAAAAATGTATGCAAAATTAAATAAAAATAATTTCTATTAACTATTATTAAATTTATTTTTTTAAATTAATAATATATTACCTTATATAAAAATTATTGTTATCCTAACCTCTCAACAAGTTCTGATTTATTTTCGCTTTGAGGACGACCTTTGTTACACTTGTGTGCTTCAACTGTAAGATGCAGTAATAAAGTAACATCAATTAATTTTTCTTTTAAGCACATGTGAGACTCATCCGGGCAACTTTCACAATAAGTTACTACTTTTTTAGTATTTTTTTATACATAGCAGTTTTAACAATATTTCTGCGCTTGTTTATGAGTACCATCTTTGCTCTTCAATATATGGTGTAGAGATGAGCATTGGATCCCATCGACCCATCCCATCCCATAGGATGGGATGAGTGGTATGAACGTCGCGTGGGATGGTATGGTATGGGATGGGACGCTAATTTTGTATGGGACGGAGTGGGACGAGTTTTGATAATCTAGTGAATCTATTTCGTGCATAATTAATTGCTTATCGTGCTAATACGCAAATTTTCCATTATATATCCAGCCCAGGAAATTTATGTGATAATGATGTACTTCCTGAAAAACTTACGATCCGTTTGCGACAAAAAAGGATTACTGATGGGCAGAAAAAGAAATTATAGAAAAATGAAATTCGAACGAATTATATTAAAGAAAGTCTGCTATATGGGAAAAATGGGATGAATGGGAAAAGCCGCGCGACCGGGATGGGATGGGACGAAAATTTAAGGCTTGCGGGATGGGACAGTAAGAGCGATCCGTCCCACGGTATGGGATCTGCACGCAGAAACTCGTCCCATGCTCACCTCAAATATGGTGTCGTTTTGAACGGTTTATATTGCGATTAGAACACTTGAGCAGTGCACTAATAACTTCCTTCTTGAAGTTGACTATTGAAATTGAATTACCTGTCGTATCTTTGTACAAAATTCAAACATTTACTATGTATGTTCATAGTATTAAATCTATTGCTATTTTTTTTCCATTTTATAGTTTCTCGAAATGGATTGGCATAAAAAGTTAGCTGATTTGAATAGTCTAAATATACTTTTCCTTTATTGTAATCATCAACAATAATTGGTTTTGTAACTTCTTTTCCAAATTTATTTATAATGGTCACCATATCGTCGAAATGTTTCGTCGATAACATAAGAACATTCCTTTTATCATGCCAATGTAAAACAGTTCCATTGCTATATATCCCCCAACCTCTATTTTTTTTTTCAAAATATTAGATGGAATCCGGTACTCACGCACTAACGCCAACGCAGCTACAGATTTGAACAAACTGGATTAGGTTATAACGGAGCAGATAAATCCAGACCACATATTGCGCGGTAGCTCGACCTCTCGCTGCGGTGGCGTTAATACGTAAGTACCTGGAATTCCTTTTTCGGCTTATACGCATATAGTTACTACAAGATGTGTAATGTGCGCCTTGCTAAGTCAATACTGCTGTACCAATTATCCACATATATAGTGTGGCCTTTATTCATTATGGCATCACATAGTCGCAAAATAACATAAGTTGGAATGCTCTGCTTATTATCGTAAACTTTTCCCATATAAACTGATAAGTTGTATGTGTACCTATCCTACGGCGAACAAAACATCTTCAGTAGGATCTTAAGTCTTTTTAATATTTGTCAACTACATGCTTATCAAATATTAGATTTTGTATTTTTTTTTCAATTATGGGTTATCATCATTATTGTCAAAATGCACCATAGGCCATAGGCTACAGTAACTCAAAACGATTACGGTACATAATATTTGTAGTTGGTGTTTTTGGATAAAATTCATCACGACTGCAATCATTTCTAATTGAGGGGTTATATACCATGTATACACAAAAACCGTTATTATTTTAAAAGTTTTTACTTCATACATTGTACTTAGTACGTTCATACATCTATTTGACTTACTAAAGTTTGTGTGGCATAGAAATTTGTCTGATCAGCAATTTCATTGAAAATTATATCGTCCACGAGAATTGAATATCACTTAATAACCTAATTGGCTCTTCGGCACAAAAAATAGTAGCAATATCAGATTTTGCCCCATCATTAGATACGAAAGGGAATTGACGTTGTAATTTTTTGGAAGACGACCATGAATTTTGGGATGAGGATGTCTTTTCAATTTCATCACCAACATTCGAAGAACAAGAATCATTAGAGAGAACGCGTGCAGGTCTTCTTCTATTCAAAGAAAAAATATCATTAGGATCGCTGTCCGAAGTTGAAGTTGATAACAAATCATGAAATAGTACGAAATTTGTTGTCACTAATACAAACTTTCTTTCTCGTCGTTGGAAGAAGAATTATTGCTAAATATATTGTATAGCTGGCTGCTACCAGTCCATCATCTACCTATAGAGCCACTATTAATTTTCCACTTGTACTGTTTCTGACATTCAGACAGGGATCGGCTTCAGTCTGTATAAATTCTTTGTCTCTCAGGAAACTCCCAAAACGTTTATTCCAACATATTGGAGCCTGTTTTAGACCATACAAACTTTTTGTTATCCTGCACACTCCCGCTGTCCCAGCATTGAATCCTTCTGGTTGCTCCTATTCTATCTATAGAACCATCTGCATGCGTCTTTACCTTGTAGACCCACATGGACTTAAGTAATTTCTTTCGTTGTGGTAGTATAGTCAACCGTTGTCGAATACCATTTTCATCTAAAACTTTTTGATTACATTGTTATCAAACTCACGTCCATTGTCTCTAAGAACCTCAACTATCGAATGTCATTGTTTTTTAATTTACAACAATGGCATTACATGCCATTACATTCTTTACAACAATGCCATTGTTTTTTAAACACTCAGCATTAATTTAAGTTTATCTACTACTTCTGACTTGTGTCTTAAGAAGTACACCATCCTAAACTTACTGAAGTCATCTTTGAACACTACATAATATTTAAATTTAGACATTGAAAAAATGGACCACAAACATCTGCATGAATAAGTTCTCCTGGTTTAGTTGCATTTTTCCTGGTATCAAACTTTAATCTATGTTGCTTACCATAGATACAACCTTCACACAGTTCACTATCTAAATCAGTTTTTATGTTTAATTCACTTTCCATTAATTTCCTTACATGTCTCTTGTTTTGGTGTCCAAACCTCTCATGGTAAACTTGAAGGATGTTGTCACTCTCGACAATATTTATTTCAGCCACTTTTGGAGTTTAGCCACCAACTTGTATAGACCCCCGTGCTTTTGTCTTATTCCAATTACATACACTTTTTCTTTTACACTAAATTTAGCTGTGTTACCATTAGATATAAATTTACTGTTTGGAGCCTTATCGTGTGCTGCTGTAACACTGAACAAGTCTTTTAATATCAGGGACACACCACACATCATTAAGTTCTACTGACTTGTTCTTACTATTTACAACTGTATTTAAAACCACTTGTCCCTTGCCATATGCTTTCATTATGTTCCCATTTGCTGCTTTCACTCCTTGAAGGCTTGTGAATTCTTCATATTTGTTTAAGAATTCCTTCTGGAATTTTGTGTGTCTAGTTGCTCCATTATCAAAAAACCATTGCAGTTAGTCCTCTTGCCATAACTTCTCCAAAATGAAGTGCTTCTTAAGGTTCCCCGTTACTTACATTGGTTGTTTTCTTTGGTGGTCTTCCATCACTTATCCATTATCTACACTGTTTAATGAAATGCCCTTATATGACAGTAATATATGACAATAATGACACTCTTTATTATTATTATTATTGAAAGGTTTCTTAAACTTTGCTTTTCCACCTTTTTTTTCGGACTTGTGAGTCTTCACAAAAAGAGTCTCCTGAGTAGTTACCTGATCATTTTTGGACTGCAGAGCTCTCTCAAAAGCACAAAGTTGAGCAGTCAGGTTTTCTATGGTTCTCTCCTTTTTGTTTAGCATTCTCCAACTAGATGAAAATGCAAAATACTCTTTTTGAAAAGTTCCAATTACTTGGCACATAAACAATAGATCAGAGTTTTCTTTCTTCTCTAGTTCTGTCTTTAATTCCTTTCAGATATTTTTCAATTTGGTCACATGCGACATCACATCATTTCTCACACTCATTTTATAATTAAAAAGTTTCATGCATAAATCATAGGCCTTATCCTCATTAATGCAATCGAACAACAATATATAGTTCATTGTTCAAACAATGTATAGTTCAAGCCACATTTTACTGGCACTGGTGAAACTTCGTACTTTTTCATATGTTTCCTCAGTCATATTACTTGTGATAATTATCATTGCATTACAATCCGCCTTGGTAAATTCACTTAATTCAATTTCATACATATTTATCTGGGCGGCAGTGGCTCCTTCTTGTAAGGCGGGCTTAACTAATTTCCCCCCAAAATGTCCAATGCTTTAGGGACACCTCTGAGTATTATACATACTCTACCTTTCCAATTCAGCCAATTTGCCTTTCCTTCCAGATGGGTTATTTGAATTCGCTATTATTAAGAATATGGGAATTGTGGAGTTACCTTCACTAACTGTTGCTAATCGTCTTCCAAAGTGTATTTCTAAACGTGGAAAGTAAAAATGAATCTTCTACGTCGGCTGGTTCAAGAAATATTCGGGCTTTTGTAATCCAAAAAACTGACATTTTTTAATACAACACAACAGAGGATCTGCTGCATAAACACAACTTCTGTCCAGTTAATTGACAGAAAATGTGTTTATGCAGCAGATCCTCTGTTGCCAAGTTCAATTCTTTTGTAGGGATTATACTTTTTTTCTGTGTCGCTACAATTTAAGTATTATATGTATTAAATATATTTAATTTTATTTTAATTCTTGCGCAGGGGTCATGTTAATCTTCTATGTATTCTTCTTCTTCTTATGCATATTCACTAATGAATGTTTGCGACCACGATAATGACTTGAATGTTTGTATGAAATAACATTTCCTTAATTTCAGTTCTAACGGTTATACCGCCGTGACTCATCTGTTATCTAGCAGGGTGTGTCGGATGGTCTCTACTAGGCCATCATGCCGCACGCATGTGGTTTAATTGAGAGTTGGTTGTGGTTTAATTAGAATCCTCCTCGGTGGTGTAGTTGACTACATACCCGCCTTTCAATGCGGGAGACCCGGGTTCGAATCCTGGTCGGGGAGGCGACAACTAGGGCGGTTTTCATTAACCGTCCGGGCTGCCCCCCTGAATGAATGCAATATATGCGATACCGGGGTGGCGCATACTAAAAGCCAAGGTGGAATAGGGGGTTTGGTGAGAGCTTCCCCTGAACCACTTTGGTTGTGGTTTAATTGGAGTTGGAGAGTTGGTTGTCCAAAAGAGAATAGATCAAGACCGCATACAGCGCGAACTCTCGATCACATGCGCGCGCAGCGCAATGGTTTGATCGAGAGTTCGCGCTGCCGCACGCATGTGGTTTCATTGAGAGTTGGTTAGGTTAGGTTGTCCGAGAGAGAATAGATCAAGACCGCATACAGCGCGAACTATTGATCACATGCGCGCTGCGCGCCTGATCGAGAGTTTGCGTACAGCGAGACCGCATACAGCGCGGCAGCGCGAACCCTCGATCACATGCGCGCGCAGCGCAATGGTTTGATCGAGAGTTCGGGCTGCCGCACGCATGTGGTTTCATTGAGAGTTGGTTAGGTTAGGTTGTCTGATCCAGAGTTCGCGCTGCCGCACGCATGTGGTTGAAATTAGAATTAAAAATTAAATTTATATTTCAATGTTGTTGTAAGTGCATGTGCAGAAATTGTATATTGAAGTGTTACCAGAACAATGTAAAATAAAAAGATAAAATTGGCAACGTCGGTTGGGTTTCTGCACCTTTTGTTTGACAAGTAATTAGAGAGAAGTTAGGCAGTGAAGGAAAATATTAACTGTTGCGACAAACAAATGTCAATTTTTTTATAAAAACTCGTATATTTTTTTAATAAATCGACGTAGAAGCTTCGTTTTGACTCTCTAAGTTTGTAAATACACTACGGAGGACGATTAGTAACAGTTATTCAAGGTAAAAATCCGCCAACCCCAAAAAAATGGAAATTCCCATATTCTTTACAAATTCTTTTGAATTTTCATAAGATTCATTTTGGTCGAATCTAATCTAGTCAAAACTTTAGGTCTAAGTTAATTTCCTTTAGTTCGAAAATACTTTTAAAATTTACTCTTTATCCTTGGAAACACTCTGGGACCATAACCTGTTGTGTTTTTAATATCTCGGAGTATGTAGAATACAATTTCAATAATTTAACAAAAACTTTATTGAAAATAAAACTTAACCTTAAAACTTAACGTTTATACAAAAGAAAAACCGTTACTCGGCTTGCCGCTACGTGCCGGCAAACTCGACACCCTTGCCGGCTGCTCAGTGCTGCCACACGACACAAAATACAACATTGTCTAATAACGTCAGGTGCAAAAATACATTTTGTGACAGCAGAAACGAGATTCTTGTTTCGATTGAATTTTGGAATAGCACACAAAATATTTTATATATGAACAAAAGAAAAAGTCGAAAAATTCAAGTATCAAATCGGCAATATTCGGAATTGTTTACATTTCAAACAATGAAACATTTATCTTCTGATTTATCTTTAAAAAATCAGTTGGTGCACCTTGGTATATTTATAGAAAAATCAATAAACTTTACTGAATTTCATTGAGGAATTTATAAAAGACAAACAAACATTTAGTATATGAAAATGTAGTGGAGGAAATCTCTTGCGTCATCTAAGAAATTACTTTGAAAAAAAATGATGGGAAATGAAGGGATTTATTTGAAATATTTGCAGACTAACAATATAAAAGACATGTATAAAAATAAAATCTGCCTCTTTTAAAAGGCAGAAAGGATAAGCTTGGTATTTACTTAACAAACTAGAAAATCGCGTTTACGCTAATACTATTACCATATATTTCTAATAAAAGAGAAATTGGAGAATCTTATGCTATTTATTCTTATAGAATACCTACTTACTAATTCACAATATCTAAATAAAATGATTTATAGATTTTAATCTATTTGGTCAAGTTTTGTTTATTAACGAGTATTAGTTAAATAAAATAAAAACTTAGTTCATATAATAATTAAGTTAAGAGTTAAGACTATATTTTATTTTTCATAGCCTCGCCCTTAAACCTTATACTTTCTCGCACAGTAAAAACAAATAATATATTTGCCTCCTAGACAAACAAATAAAACAAAAAATATTTTCAAAACTAGTTGTCAAAATAAAAATATAGGTTAATTGAATATATATTAATCATTTCATCAGGAAAAATAAGATATATTTTGGCAAGTAAGTATGCACATTATTAATATAATCTGGTTAAATCTGGTTAGCTCTCTAAAAATATTTCATATATCGACTGTAACCATCAATGCCTAAAAAAATTATAAAAACTATAAAAAATTTAACCACAACATTCACATCAACAAAAAAATTTGTGTATGAATACATATTGTGTATAATAGATATAGATTCGCGATTACATAACTATGCATAGTAGTAAGTATGTTACGTAATTTAAACTGTGAGTTCTCTAAAAAAAGTACAAGTTGACAGTTTTGAAAAGGATTGTATATTTCCTTAAAAAATCAACAAATAGGCAGGCTACTTACAATATTTAATTTTAATTCAAAGTGGAACTAACTTTAAATATAATATAGTATTAATTCTAATAAAGTGTCGTTCCATGTCAATTCAACACGGAAAAATACCATTTTCATTCTTACCATCTAAGATTTTCTTGTTATTTGTCGCAGGTGTACTATTAGTATTGACTTACTTAAATGTGCCAACTCGTTTTTGAATTATAATGCTGTAAAATTCTCATAAATGACTGTAAAAACAGGGAACACCAATTTTTTGAAACGTTATAGCAGCCTTCTTAATCGAGCTAGAGACCTAGAATTGGTGCCATTTTTCAGCATTCTTGGGCGTGAAGCATGCTGAAAAATGGCACCAATTCTAGGTCTCTAGCTCGATTAAGAAGGCTGCTATAACGTTTCAAAAAAATGGTGTTCCATGCTTTTACAGTCATTTATGTGAGCTTTACAGCACTATAATTCAAAAACGAGTTGGCACAGTTGTAAAGGCTTTTCTATGATATGCAATGGTTAATATATAAAAAAAAACTCAAAACCTAATATAAAATTTTAATTTATTTTTTTTCAGAAAGTACATATTTTAAAATTAATTCCATGAATACTTAGTATTATTGCAAATCATAAGACAAAATATAAATTTGGAGAATAGCTTCATTATATATATATATATATATATATATATATATATATATATATATATATATATATATATATATATATATATATGTATATATATATATATAGTTTATGTGTATTATTTCGCCAATAAGTTAGATTAGATTTTAATATGAAAACTGATACATTGAGAATTCAGTATTGTAATCCGTTAAAGAAAACAAATCACTTTGTCAGAGTCTACAAATTCAGAAGTTTGAGAAAAGGAGGTGTCAAAATCTCCTAATAAGATTAAATTAGCAGACATCAGATTGCATCACTGTTTTCTATGAAAAAAAATGGTGGCTTGCATATGTTTTACAGAAGAATGAAGAACTGGATGAAGTAAAAATTACTTTTCTTCATCTAGCTGGACCCTCTACATCCTTCTCATATCCAAGAAATGCTAATATTATGTGGGTTTCAGTAATGGATGTCCTGTTGAAAGTGAATCCTCTAACTCCCACTGGAAAAACCTATGTCCTACTTGAACGTGATATGTGTCAGACAAATTAAGCCTTTTCAAACTTAAAATTATCGACCTGCTGATCATTTTAAGTTTTAGAAGACTTAATTTGTCCTATTATTTAATAGTATAACTTTTATTAATAATAACTATAGTAACTTTTGTTACTGTTACTCTATAGCATAGGTTACCAACCTGGGGTACATGTACCCCTGGTGGTACATTACGTTGTTGCAGGGGGTACAATAGAGATTTCAAGAAATTTCTTATGTAGAGCGTAATTTTTCAAAATGTAAATTAAAACTAAATCACGGCGATGCATCGCGGAGGTACGATTCCATCTTCCTAACATATAACTTCCTAACATATAACTTTGACACTCCTAGTAACAGCAGTACCAAGCTGCACCCGCAAGAAGATTCCGAAAAATTTAAACAGAAAAATAGGAAATTCAAGGACGAGTATTTGGCTTATGGATATACTTGGTGTAGAGAGGAAAATGAGCCCAAACAACACTGTGTTGTGGGTTATGAAACATTTTCGAACAACTCGATGAAGTATGTCAACACAAGCATATAAAAGACAAGTCTATTGATTTTTTTAATAGACAGCGAAGTGAGTTGTAAAATATCAAAACGTGAATCTTTTACTACAACTAACAAACAAGCTCTTGAAGCATCATATTTAGTTAGTCTGAGAATTGCCCAAACGGGCAAATCTTACACTATTGGTGGAACTTTAATACTACCTGCAGCAAAAGATTTAGTAACATCAATTAACATTGTAGTATACATCGTGAAGCACTTGCCACAAAATCAATGCCCGCAGAATTAAAGACTGTGTTGGATCAGTAAAGATAGTTAACTTTATTAAATCCAGAGCTCTTAATTGAAGACTTTTTACTACTTTGGGTAATGAATAGGTAGTGACCACAATAAGATTCTTCTACATACAGAAGTTAGATGGTTGTCGGGAGGAAAAGTTCTAACTCGACTTTTTGAGCTTCGTTAATTGATCTAAATTCCAGTTTACAAGGCCAAAATGGAACCTTTTAAAATACCTGACAAAATAAAGGCAGCTGGTGAAATAATCACTAAACTACTCACTAAACCGGAATTTATAATCAAGGATATATGAAAAACCAAATTTGCGGCATGGTTGAAACTAACATGAAGCAAAATGAACTATCATTAAATAAAATACAGATAAAAAGACATTGAAACACATTGCGTGGCTCTTCTTGAGAATTTCCGATCAAACTTTTCTTAAAATTTAGATAGTGAATGCTGGATAAGAGATCCGTTTTCATTAGTTTCAGAAATCGTGTTGGATCAATTTCCAATGGAAGAAAGAGACCAATTAATTGAAATTTCATGTGACGGAAGTCTGAAAAATGATTTTAAAAACGACAGCTTGTGTAACTTTTGGTTAAAGAGAAGAGCTGAATATGAAATTATTTCGGACAAGCATTAAATTTTTTTATCTAAGACTACTATTGTAAATGCCCATTTTTGTACAGTTCGTGGACTATGTAAATACATTATACCACACACATTTATAACAATCCGCGATTAATGTTATGTAATAATTCAAAATCACCCATGAACGTTTGGTTTACGATTCGTTGATTGGGTGAGAGCTGCACGTTGATACTATTTTTAAATATAGTACTCCGTGATTTCCAAACAATCATTAAACGTCACATCATTCACATAGAAGCTGTCATTAATTTCGTTTTTTCACGTTTAAATCGAACGGAAACTACAAATAACTAAAAAGTATGTAACCATTATGAATGTATTTCTTTTCATTTCTATCAAGTTAAATAAAGTGTTACAAACAGAAAAAAATTAGTGTGGTCGTAGATAAAGTATAGTACATAATTCGAGTTGTAAGGCAATTACGTACTCGCGGAATTACTATTAGATAGAGTTATATAATAACTCTCATCACTTAATATACTATAATGCCATTTAACACATCATATTTGTGTGAAACTGGGTTTGCCGCTATGTTGTATATTAAAAATAAATACACGACGCAATTGAAATTTGAGCCAGACTTACGTTTGAGGTTAATGAAGGTAAACCCCGATATATCAAAGATTATTTCAACAAAACAAGCCCAACCATTACATTAGTAGGAGTATTAAGTTATTAATAGTACTTGTTAATAATAAAAATTAATAATTGCGGATGAACCACCAACTCCCCCCCTGGCTACGCCCAAGACTCCTCCTCAGCTGTGATTATTCGATGCTTAGAAATTTCTGAACTAACTATTGCAACAGTTTTTTTCTTATTCTTATCTCTATATCGCTGACTATTAATTTTATTTTGGGGCTTCCTTCCTTTGGAGAGCACAATGCATACATTTTGTTGCCTATCTTGATTGTATCTTCGATACAATTCAAATAATCCGCCACTAGTACATCTACTAGTACATCCGGCAAAAGTACTTACTCTTGTACTGCACACTGATTCTACGGGTTGATATTTCCTTAGAAACGCTGCGTCCTGCAACACTGCCAAAAACTTTGACTATTTAGTTTGACGTTCAGAACCAACTTTAAATATATGCGTATAGATGTGTTCTTTTGAACACATCTTTGAGTAATAGAAATTTTCTATAGAACGCAGCTATTGATGATGATGACGGAAATTTATGAGTTTACCCTCTACCAAAAACTCGTTCAGCGCGGCTAAATAAGTTTTCACTTCAAATATACGATATATTTTGCCAAGTAAGTATGCACATTGTTAATATAATCTGGTTAATTACGTCTGCTCTCTAAAAATACATTCATACATTGACTATAACGTCACAACATTTTTTGAAGTGAAAACTTCTATAGCCGCTCTGAATGACATTTGGGTAGGGGGTAAACTGATACATTTGCGTCATCATCTTCAATAGCTGCGTTCTATAGAAAAAAATTCTATTACTCAAAGATGTGTTCAAAAGAACACATCTATACGCATATGTTTAAAGTTGGCTCTGAACGTCAAACTTAATAGTCAAAGTTTTTGGCAGTGTTGACAGAACGTAGCGTTTCTAAGGAAATATCAACCCGTAGAATTAGTGTGTAGTACAAGAGTAAGTACTTTTACCGGATGTAATAGTAGATGTACTAGTGCCGGATTATTGGAAAGTTTTCGGCAGTGTCGACAGAACGCAGCGCCTCTAAGGAAATATCAACCCCTATAATCAGTGTGCAGTACAAGAGTAAGTACTTTTGACGGATGTACTAGTAGATATACTAGTGCCGGACTATTGGAATGTTCAGATTACTGAATTGTATCGAATAATTCATGGTAGATTACGAATCAAACCCATCAAACTTTTAGGCAACCAAATGTACTCGTGTGCTCTCCAAAGGAAGAAAACTCCAAAATAAAATTAATAGTCAGCGATACAGAGATAAGAATAAGATGCTTAACATATATAATAACATATTAGATGCTTAATCCTAATTTTTTTTTTTTAAGAATACCAGATATAGATTCGCGATTACATAACTATGCATAGTGACAATATAGAAGTGACATGTCTAATCTAGTAATAAAAGTATGTTACGCAATTTAAACGAGTTGACACATCTCAGTAAAATTTCATATTTTTCCAAGTCTATACTAATAGTACACTTGTGCCAAATTTCAGGAAAATCTGAGATCGCGAAGTTTAGACCCTGTGTTGAGTTGATGTGGAATGACCCTGAAAAGGATGCTTCCGACTGTTACTACGTGGTCATCCATCCTTACTCTGAATTTCTGAACTGCAGGGTGACAAGTTAAGAGGGTCCTGATTTTAAACGGCTATTATCATTAAAACGAAATAAGTTGGACACCAAATTTTTAATTGAACATTGTAGAGAAAAATCTAAATTATAATAACATATTAGATGCTTAATCCTAAATTATCAATTAATACTTAAAAATTACATCGATTTAACGTTCCGATTACTTCAATGGATGGCTGATATCGATGCAACAAAGAACGCATTGCACGCTGGCAAAATCTGGCGAAACTAATAGCTTGTCGAATATTTTGTTTTAATTCTCCCAGGGTTTCAGGTCGGTTCTGATAAACTTTATATTTAACATAACCCCAAAAGTAATAATGCAAAGCTTTGAAAATTGCCATTGCATTGAATATGTGCTTCGTCACTCATAATTATTTTGCTGATAAAATTAACCACTCTGCCCAAATTCCATTGACTGAATTCTAAACGTTTCTAACTGCAACTTTAGTATCCTTAAGAGAACCTGTTCGACGATATTTTTGGACCCATCTTGGAATTGTCTTGCAGTTTGGCGGTGCTGGAAAATTAAACTGATGTCCAAACCACCTTTTAATAATGGTGTTCGTTCTAATAAAATGCTCTACATATGCAATCCTTTGTTTAATCGGCCCCCGCTCCATATTAAAAAAAATATAGGCAGTCAGGCACTGCCGGCTGAAGTAAAAACTTTTGAAAAAACAGATTTAAAACTGGTTTCGAGGATTTATCAGTAAGTTAATTAATCAAATTTGGTACACAGTTTGTTAGTATAGTTTTAGGTAATTCTAGAACATAACTCATTTCTGAAGGAGAATGACTGTTGTTAATGTCATCATCATAATATGAATTTGAATCCGGAATGTTTGGTTGATTATGTGTTGAAAGGTCGGCAAAATGAATTGGTAGGATATATGGCACAATTCTTGTTGATGGGTGATGGGTCTGCAATTTGTGAGTTATGGAAATTTTGACTTTTAGAAACATGTCATAACTGCTTTTGAATATGTTTTTGAATATTTTAATATTATTTGAATAATAACATAACCGCTTTTGAAGATTTATCTGTATGTAAATAAATTTTTGTTTGGAATATTCTTTACGACGTTTAATTTTTTCCTCCTTCTCATTTCCACGGTTTCTCAATAGTACGATTTTTGTTTGGAATATTCTTTACGACGTTTAATTTTTTCCTCCTTGTATGATTGTACGATGTTTAGAAATTTCTGAATTAACTATTGCAAGAGTTTTTTTCTTATTCTTATCTCTATATCGCTGACTATTAATTTTATTTTGGAGTTTCCTTCCTTTGGAGAGCACACGAGTACATTTAGTTGCCTAAAATTTTGATGGGTCTGATTCGTGATTTACCATGAATTCTTCGATACAATCTAGTAATCTGAACATTCTAATAGTCCGGCACTAGTATATCTACTAGTACATCCGTCAAAAGTACTTACTCTTGTACTGCACACTGATTATAGGGGTTGATATTTGCTTAGAGGCGCTGCATTCTGGCAACACTGCCAAAAACTTTCCAATAATCCGGCACTAGTACATCTACTATTACATCCGGTAAAAGTACTTACTCTTGTACTGCACACTAATTCTACGGGTTGATATTTCTTTAGAAACGCTACGTTCTGTCAACACTGCCAAAAACTTTGACTATTAAGTTTGACGTTCAGAGCCATCTTTGAACATGTGCGTATAGATGTGTTCTTTTGAACGCATCTTTAAGTAATACATTTTTTTTCTATAGAACGCAGCTATTGATGACGATGACGCAAATCTATGAGTTTACCCTCTACCCAAATGTCATTCAGCGCGGCTATTGAAGTTTTCACTTCAAAAAAATTATTGAATTGTAGGCAGTTAAAATTATTGGCAAATAAGACATTACTTCTTTTTGCTTTTATAAAGTAAAAATAGGACACTCTTAATTTGTCATTTGTCCTTTATTTCAAAATGCTTGACAATTTCCAGTACATTTTTCAATAATAAATAAAAATCAAAATTATTTCATCAATATAATATCATATATCAATATAATATAATAAATGTACATTATCTGAAATGTCACGCGTCTCATTTTATTTTTGTCTATAAAACTAAAATAAAATATTTAACAATGAAATTTTAATTGAAAATGTTCTTTAAAGCCATTTCGTCTATGTACGCTTAAAATTTACTCCTGCTCCGGTGGACCCAACATTTTTCTTCTACATCGGGGCTTAAAGTGTTAAATAATACAGGTTTGATATTTAATTTACATGAACCAAAAATTATTGAATATTTTTAGAAAACGAGTCCGAAATACTCCAATATGTCTGGTCTGCCAGTTATTGGCTTGGTATCGCATACTCGTCACGTACAAAGCATTTATAAACGAGTATTACGAAATCTGCAAGTATATTACCGGCGCCGTCACCTATATCGCTACGAAGCAGTACTGATGCGTGAAGAATTTGATAAAAACAAATGTATTACAGACAATGAAAAAATTAAGAAACTCTTGGAAAAAGCCGAAAAGGATCTTTTTCAAATGCAACACTGGCATCTAAGGGCCTACACCGACTCTCCTGGTGGTACTAATTTTGAAAGAGTAGTTGAACCTCCCGATTGGGTTCTAGATGGTTGGCATCCTTTGGAAAAAGCTGCATATCCGGACTACTTTACTAGGAGAGAAGAAAGGAAAAAGGAATTTCTTAAACAGTGGAAGAAAACTTACGCAAATAATTAATGTTTGGTCAAAATGTTTTGTTAGGTTTGGTTAGGTTTTAACCTAACTTTTAATTCTAAATAATATATTTATAATTGAACTTTTCTAACCTTGAATAGTTTCATTTGATATGTGCTCCCTATACATACACTTGTCATGTGTCTGTCATGTTTTCTAATCAATATACGCATGTCTTATACTTTTGTTTTATTGAATTTGGTGATATTGCATTCTTTTCGGACGAAGTTTTCATATTTCTTATGCCTTCATTTCTTTTTAATTTTGGTTTGTATCTATTTTTTTTTTTTTTTAAATTACAGTTTTTCTCTAATCCATTTTAATTGTATATTACCACAAGTAGCATAAGTAGCATAAGCGTTCCCACATTTATTACCGCGATGTGGGAAAATGAACATTTTTAGTCTACACGCTTATCAATTTAATGCCTTTCCTCTCTGCTTATTTATGCCCTAGAACTTTATTATCCACGTTTATTTGTAGTGAGGATCTATTCCATATGAGATATTTTTTTGGCACATTATTTATAACATTTATAACATAGATTATTTATATTACATTAACTTAGTTAAATATATTTAAGAATATAAATAAAGTAATAATACTTTTCACACCTTTACGCTCACCTCACCTGTGTTGATACGTACTGTCCAAACAAACGAAATGAATGAGCATTTAAAATCGTTTAGCAAAGAAAATAAAACACATTGTAAACTCTTCCACTTACGTGTCCTAGCATGGCGAACCATTTTAACACAGCAACCGTTGCATGTCGTCAAAGGAGGTTGATCCTTCGGCAGCAGTGTGTAATTAAATGGATCTTTACATCTTATATCTGTCCAACTGTCGCATTCGTAGCAAAATATTTGTCTCGCTAAAACCAAAGCAAAATTATAAAGTAGCAAATATTAAAATTACTAGATTATTTCATTTCATCATGCTGTTTTATTTTATTTACAAACGAAATATAAACAGAATAATTATATCTTACGAATTTAAATGTTTATATTATGAATAACTGATACATATATAACTATACTTTAATATGCAATCCAAATCCAGGGCGAATTTTCGAATAAGTAAATTTTATTCAACCAAAAATGGCTCCGTACACCAAACAGATGGTTAACAAATTATGTTTTTTATTACCGATTAAGATAAATTCGCCGCTGGATCAGTTTGCTATTTCATTGTTTTTTATATCCATAGTCAATTTGAATATATTTTGTGCAGATATACAGCTATTACGTCTTGCACCTAATTGTGCTATTTAAACATATTTTTTCTAATCCAGTGTTGTCCAATTTAGTATTATACTTTTGTAATATACGAAGATTGATTGATAAGTAAAGTCCCCAATCATATAGAATAGGTTTTTAACAACATAAAATAATGTAAGTAGTTTCAAAATAAAGGATATTTTTCGTTCTATAATATTCCATACATAAAAAATGTTACGCCATCAAAACTAAAGACTATATTACTTTATAACTTTTGTGTTACTTTTCGTGCTGAATCTGTTATTTTTGACATTACAAAATATTATTTTACTAATAAACAAGTTTTGTATGAACAAATGAAATGAATATTTATTAGATTTTGCTTAAGGAAATGTCTCGCACGCAATCTTAAGCAGTTATTCCCTCAAAACTATTATTACCTAATAATTACATATACAGGGTGTTTCAAAAAGAATATACGTATTACAAAGTACTATTATTTTGTCCAAACTATCGATCGCTGCGCCTCGGCTCGGCTATTGGAGAAACGAATACATAGTCTAGATTATATAATTAGCCGCTAGAAGCTCCGCGTCATGTTACAACCTCTGTGTCCTGATGACAAACGCAAACGTGTAGCATTTTGTAATGAGATTTATGATGCTATTGACAAAGATAACACTTTCGCAAAACGCATCGTGTTCAGTGATGAAGGTACTTTCCATGTTAGTGGTCAGATAAACAAACACAATGTTCGAGTTTGGGGTCTACAGAACCCACATGCAGTCATTGAACAGGTACGAGATTCGCCCAAAGTCAATGTATTTTGTGCGATATCTCGATCATCTCTTTACAGCCCATTCTTCTTTGATGGAAACACGGTTACCGATCAGCAATATCTCGCTATGTTACAAAACTCGTTGTTTCCGAGGCTGCAGAAAGACAACTTCATTTTTCAACAAGACGGGGCATCCGGGGACGGGGCTCACTGGAATCGCCAAGTGCGTGAATATCTGAATGAACCTCTACCGAAGCGTTGGATTGGTCGTTCAAGAACGTTCGTTCGAACGGTCGTTTGACGACTTAGCGTGTCTCAGCTGGGTTCCACGGTCACCGGATTTGACACACTGTGACTTCTTCCTGTGGGGTTTTCGTTAAAGAAAACTTTTATGTACAACCGCTTCCACAGAACCTGGAAGAGTTGAAGAACCGGATCCGAACTGCTAAACCATCAGTGACGAAGGACATGCTTGCCTGGGAATTTGAGTATCGGTGTGATATTGTTCGTCTCGCTGATAGAGGATCAATATGAACATCTGTAATCTAAACTTGAGAGCAAATATTTGTGTAAAGTTTCATATTCGTATGTCCTAAAGTTTAATAAATATATCCATGGGAAATACGTATATTCTTTTTGAAATACCCTGTATATCATTTGGTGTAAAAAAGAAATAAAACATAAAATTTAGACTCAATCATCGACTGTTTTCTATCGACTTATACAAAATTCCTTAGACCAATTCCAAATGAACCGCGTTGGGAATATCAAATCTAAAGTTAAGGGAACATACAAAGCAGTGATTAACGATCTGTTACCAAGTTCAGTAATTTTTATATAGTCAAATTTAATTTTAGATGCTTCTAAAAGTACATTTTACTTTATGAATGCCGATAGATGTTTCAAGAAAAATGTTTTTCTCGGTGATACTAAACCATTACATTTATATAAATAGTTCTAATTTAATGGTACCATACAGAAACTTTGGTGGCGTATCTGGCGACGGTTCCCAGTTTCACAAATGGCAAAAAATCACGTAATATTTTTTTAATCTTAAAGCAAGAAGAATCGAAATAGCAACCGGCATTGCAGGTTATAATGCATAACCTAGGATTCGTCTGCATATCCACCACCAAAGAACTACCTCTTTTTTTGTGGACGAAATGAAAAAAATGAATGTGTTTATGCGAACTATGATTAAAAATAATGGTTTAATAGTATAGGCGCATATACAGGGTGTCTACAAAAGAATCATCGAGTTTTAAAAAGATATTTCACAAAGTTTTACGTAGGTATATTATATTAAATGACACATGAAAATAAAGGGAAAATGTCTAAGTTTCAAATTATACCATAACAAATGTTCGATGTGGGCTCCTCGGGTCACACGACAAACGTCTAAACAAAAAAGTCCAGGTCGGCCCACACACGCTGCAATGTGCCCCCATCGATGCTGTTCACAGCAGCAGTAATGCGTTCTCGGAGCTGACCCAGTGTTGATGACATTGGTGGCACGTAAACCCTATCTTTAATGTACCCCCAAAGAAATAAATCTCAAACCGTACGATCGGGTTACCTGGGAGGCCAGCTGGACAATACCAAGTCCTGTACAGCACATCGCCCAATCCAGCGGTAATGGAGTTTCTCCTTTGGATAGCGACGCACTTCATTGTGTTAATGAGGTGCAGCCCCATCTTGTTGGAATATGAAATTGTTGGAATCCTCTGTCAGTTGCGGAAACAACCAAAACTGCAACATATCGAGGTATGTTGTGCCCGTCACAGTGTTTTCATTGGAGAATATAAAAAGTCCAAATGCTTGTAGGGCCACGCGCAATGTAGGGTTCCGTAGTTGCCATTCTTACTCTTATGGCTTAAAACTCAAATGTGTAAAAAAATCCATAACCAATAACTTAATCAGCTGACATTGATGTTGTCGAGTTTGACGTTCAACATAACCAAAAATATGTTGTTTAAATGAAGCGGTTGTCGCTCGATTTGTTACATTTTATAAGTTGGTCGACTAAAAAAGCTTACTTAGCTGTGATACTTTTCCTTTTAACTTCGTTATATATAGTACTATTGTGAATTTTTTCACATATCCAGGAACAGCCATTTCGCTGGCAGTAGGGGGGGACACTTGACTCTAACAAAAATTAGCACTTTAAAGCTTAATATTTCGCATCCCTCAATCGTAATATTGTATTCACAAACCTGTAATGTTTTTGAAATACCTATCCAACGACACTCCACACTATGGGGTAGACGAGAAAAACAAACGTCCCCATTTTACGTGAAGAGGAGGTACCCTAAAATTTCGTCGGGCCGTAAACTTTGCATCGCCTGTAGACGATACCGTATTTCAGCTATTTCGAAGCGGGATGACGAGAATCGAATCCAAAAATTCATTTCTGCCAAGTTGAAGATTACTCGATATGTACGACATGGATTAGTTAACTAAAACTCAAGTAATATGCAGGCAATATGTAAACATGCGGCAAAAATTCAAGGGGTTATTCGTTGGCCTATTCTAAGAATATTTTTGAATATGTTTTATGATGATTTCTGAAAAACCCTTTGTTTCGAAGATGGCGACCAAAAGACCAAACCAAAAGACCAAAAAAGACCGAACAGGGTGAACAAAATTTGCGACAGTAACAACATTTGATTACCAAAAAGTACATGTAAAGTTGCTCAATCTATAATAAATATTCGAAATGACTTGCTCCAGCCTGTATACAAGCATTCAATCTTCACGTCATTGAGTGCCGAACTCTTTCAAACATACCAGAGTTGTTTCTAATTTACAGCCAGCAATTATCCGATTTCGCAATTCGTCCAAATTCTCCACTGGAGTAGCGTAAACTAATGACTTCAGATAGCCCTATAAGAAATAATCCGGAGGGTTTAAGTCTGGGGATCGGCCTGCTCGGTCCCGCGTCTAGCCCACCTCGACCAATCCAGCGATCTCCGAATTTTGTTGTTAAAAAATCTCGAGCAACCAAACTGAAATGTGGTGATGTACCATCCTGCATTAACCACATTTCAATTTTTGTCCCCAATGGTACATCCTGCAGAAACTCGGACAGTTTCCTCCAAAAAGTTGCAATACATCTCGCCAGTAGGTCTTGCTGGCAGAAATATCGGTCCAATTAGATATTCACCCACAATTCGAACCCAAACATTCAAGGAGAACTGATGTTAAAATCACAAACCTCACAAACCTCATGCGGATTTTCATCTGCCCCCACATGGTTGTTATGCAAATTCCTTATTGGATTTCTTGAGATACTGGCTTCATCAGTGAAAAGAATCTGTGTCAGGAATTGAGGGAAAAGAATCTGTGTCAGGAACCAATGTTCGCAAAAGCCATTGACATATAGCAATTCGTGGACGATAATTCGTGGACGCAATTCGTGGACGCAGGGAGTAGTGCCTGAACACATTGAATGAGGTATGGATACAATAAATTGCTCTTAAGAATTATCCAAACTGTCCAATGACTTACATTCAAAGTATTACCAATTTGAGGCTTAGAAGTACTAGGATCTTCGTCAACAATCTCCAGCACATTATGTGCCAAATGTACCGTTCTTACTGTCATTAACCTTTCTGGCCCTCCATTTCGTTTCAATGTGCCTGTTTCCCGAAGACGCCGATTAATATTTTCGAAGATTTTTTGGTCGGGGATATTATGGCTGGGAAACCGTTCAATGTACAATCGTCTAGCTTGTCATAAGTTGCCAACAGCAAGTCCATGCATACAATGCCTGTCAGTCATCTTTGCGTTCTTGTTCATGGTAGAGGACTTCGCTAACTATTAAAGGCACGTCAAACAGCCAAACGTCACTTAATGTAAACAACGGCTACGATAAAAGTAATGATGACTGACGAGACGTATTCAAATGAAATCCACTTGTACGATAGTAGATAAAACAGCCGTTCCAAGCTATCGTCAACAATGTTTTGTACTTGATAAACTCCATTCTACCATTACCATCATAATCAATGTTCTTCATAAAATTATCGTTAGCATGTAATAGTTGAGATATTATTTCTAAAAAATCAACTTTGCGGTCAAAGTCATCTTTAGAAAATTCCTGAACTAAATGGGCTTTGAACAGTTTAAACCTATCATTTTAATATTCTTCTCACTGACGTTTCATCCACCAGTCTCATCCACCCAGATGTCTGGTATCAGAAAGATAGTGCACCCGCACATTTTGTAAGGGAAGTACATGAGTATTTAAATGTAACTTTTCCTAGAAGTTGGATTGGACGAAAAGGATATACTGAGTGGCCCCCACGCTCCCCTGACTTTACACCATTTGATTATTTCTTTTGGGGACATTTAAAGGGCATTGTGTACGTAAATATGCCAGTAACATTAGGGAACTTGCAAGCTAGAATACGTAACGAAATAGTACGCATTCCTCGTGTATGGTTGCGAAATGCTTTTAGCAGTTTTGTTACCCGAATTAACTATTGTCAGGAAGTAAATGGAAAACAATTTGAACATCTACTCTAATTCATCTTGCTTATTTTATTTATTGTAATGTAGACCGTAGAATGATAACAGCATGTATTTTTCCATTCATTTGATTTATTTCGTAAAAATTTTGTGACCAATGTGACCCCACATTTTTGATATATTCTCCTATTCACAAAAAAGTTGTCTATCCAATGATACCAAAAACAACCCATAAAGTCATTAGGAAAATACGTATGTGGCGCCACCACTCGGAAACAATTGCTACTAACAAATTAAAAATATTGTTCAAATATGCACCGGTGGATATTGTAAGCAACCTTAAAATATCATATCTTAAATCGCACGAACATTAATTCTACATAGCTTGGTGCAATACTTTTGGCGGACCCTGTATAATGAGAAATTTTTAAATGTAAAACCTTTGAAGGACTGCTTGAGGAAACGAAGGCGCATGTAACCAACACGCTGCGGGTTGCTCTGCTTATCCCAGTACTAGAGGGTTTCTATTCCAAGTGAGCTTTCGTGGTTTTGTCGAGTTTTAAAGCTGAATTTTCAGTTTTCGAGAGAGCGGTTTTAATGTTTTTTTTATGTCTATAAACATATTTTTATTAAACAAGCTATTAGGCATCCGCCAGTCCTAGAGCTCCTTCTAGCAAGCAAAGAGAACAGATAACTCGAAATTCCAAACTGAACTGAAATTCAGTGTCAGAGTTATATTAACCAATCATGAACCATCATAAACCGATCACCCGCAGATCATTACTGACTGTTGTAGATTGGTGCTTCATTAAACTGGCGTAAATTAATTAATTTAACTGCGTAAGTCAAGCAGTCATCCTTATCTTTATTTACCCTAAATACGATGGTATAAAAAATTGTCCAGTTATATGTCGCATCTGAATGCCATGCGCCATTTGCAAAAGGTTGACCACCACTGCCCTAGGCTGCTTATCTATCAACCCTCGTATATATTTGTTTTACACACACACATATATATATATATATATATATATATATATATATATATATATATATATATATATATATATATATATATATATATATATATATATATATATTTCTACATTAGTACAATAGTCATCAGAGTATGAAAGTAAAAGCAAACATGTTTGTATAAATATTGAATAACAATTCTGTTTATAATTATATACAGTTATTAGTTACAAATAGTAATATACAGATGGCTGCATTAGATAAATTATGTTGTCTTCTGTAAAAAATATAATAAAACAAAAATGCTATATAGTAAAGGTAACTGAAAAAGCACAAAATATCACTATAAATATTATCGTTATACGCTGGCGATTTTTTTCCCCATTTTTCCCAAAATGTCAAAATTACTGTAAATAAATATAAGTACTTTACGATGATTCCGAGAGACTCCACGATACAGCTGGATCAGAAAACAATTAATTTCAATGTAGCAAATGCTTGTTTGGCTCAATAATATACCAATTTTTTAAATATTCTAAATTCAAACAATCTAAACTTCGCATTCAATAAACTAAACTAATTTATAACAATAAATACCACAAATTGTGATCAATCCAGAAACGAATTAGACAGTACCTAGCGCATTAGAAAACGAAATTTTATAACTAAGGAATGAACTGAAAGACTGAATTTAATTACCAATTAATGCAACATTTTCTTAATGAGTTAAAATCTAGTTTCTTGTTATTTAACAAAAGTAGGCTTGCTAAATTGACTTTAAGAATGTATTTCCTGACTGAATTAGACTAGAGGTAACTTACCGTGAAATATTTAATAGAGATCAAGTAGAAAAAGAAGTAGAATAAAGAACAAGTACTAATACTTTGAGTATTTTCTTCAAAATTTGTTACAAAAAATGTATACATTTCTGAAGACCTTGAGGCAACCTCTAGGGTTAACAAACTTAGTTGCAACATGAATGCATATGCGTCAAAAACAAATTAAAGTCAAGTAAGCATGATGGCATATAACATTTCAAGAAAAGTACCCCAGGGGGTAAGTCCTTGGATAAATCCTTCATCGTGAAACCTGCGACGTATGAGTCTCATTCGGATTCTGGGGGAGACTCGACACCATGTAAGAGACGAGTCGGAGCGTCTCGCTGTATCCCAACCAGTCAACAACTCTAAACCAAATCTAAAACTTTTGTTACAACGTTCAACATTAACAACCCCTCACAACTGGCAAAACTGGAAACTCTCACCGAAACTTTAAATGAAAACCAGATATTCATAATTGCATTACAAGAAACACGTTACCCAGACGAAGAGACTTTCGAATTAGGTTACCGCTTCTTTAAGAGCAGAGCTCAATAGAGAGTCCTCAATGGATCTGTGATACTTGGAACTGCGTTTGATGTGAGAACGAGAATCCTTAAGTCGGTCACAAACTTTGAACCAGTAAATGACATTATCTGTACTAAGAATCAAATCCGTCAACAAAACCTACAGTCTAATTAACGCACATGCCCGCACAAATGATAAGAACAGATCTGACCCGGACTAAGTGGATAACTTTTGGGACCTCCTAGATGAAAAGCTTGCCAAAATTTCCAAACACTATGTTAAACATCTTATGGGGGACTTCAATGGCCAACTTGAACGAGAACACAAGTATAGGAAAATCATTGGAAACTATCCTGCCCACGAAAGAACCAATCAAAATGGCAAGAGATTGCCATAACCTCCAGATCATGTCAACACACTTTCTCCAACATCCCAGATGGCGATCTCCTGTCGACACCAACGGAGAGTTTCAAATAGATCACGTGGCAATTTCCCGGAAAAACAGCCCTGAGATAATGAATGTAAAGGTTAAAAAAGGAGTAAACGTGGCCTCAGACCATTATATGTCCATAATTAAATTCAAACCGGTCCCTGCAAACACCAACAGGACACCCAAACATATTATTCTCTATGACAATGATAAACAGAAAGTAACGGAGTTCCGCGAAAAGGCTCGTTTCTTATGTTGTTGAAGGCTCTTTAACAACATAAGAAACCGCCTGATTGAGGTCGCCAAAGAAATTGCTGAAATTAAAAACATGATAAATTTTAAACATGCCTAGTGGAATGATACCTGTGTTACAATTCTCAAAAAAGCTCGATGCATGGAAACAATATTATTCTACAAAATCGCAATCTGATTGGAAATGAGGCAATCAGACAGCTAAAGTGATCCGAGCTGAGAAGCGTAAATATGAAAAGTCACTTATTGAGAAGATCGACCAAAATTTTAACAGAAATGACATCAAAGAATATTACAGAAAGTTTAAAAGAATGCCCGTAAGTTTTATAAACATCCATCGTTATGCTTTCAGCGAAAGGACTGTACACTGGCGACCTCAAATGGAGAAAACATCCTAGCTGACTACTTTAATAACCTATTAAATTGCAATCAACCGCAAAAAATCCCATCAAGACCGAGCAAGCCATTCAAAGATATCCAGAATCGAGACCACCCGACAAAGATGAAATCAAACGTCACACTGCTCGACTGAAAAACAATAAGACACCAGGAGAAGACTCTGTAGTTGCAGAACTTTAGAAATATGCCCCTGAAGAAGCAGTTGAAATCTTGCAGAAGCAAATAGAATAAATTTGGATTGAAGAAATCCTAACAGTTGATTGGAAAACATTCTTGATTCATCCACTACATAAGAAAGGCAGCATGAAAAACGTCAACAACTATAGAGGAACATTCCTCTTACGGGTAACATACAAAATTCTCTCACTTGCTATCCTGGAGAGATTAGAAGCTGAAGTAAAGCATCAAATAGGCGAATACCAAGGGAGTTTCAGAAAGGGTCGAACAGATCCACAACCTCAAAAGTCAAAACGGGAGTAGGACAAGATGACGGCCTCTCTCCAACGCTTTTCAACTGCGTTATAATAATTGTGTTCGCCAGGTCCTAATGATCTTTTCGAGAACGCAGTTGAAAAGCATTGGAGAGAGGCCGTCATCTTGTCTTAGTCCCGTTTTGACTTCAAAGGAGTCCGATAGATCTCCAAGGAACTTTAGTTTGGATTTTGTTTCATATAGGGTGACTCTAATTGGTGCCAGCAGTATCAAGTCAAACCCAATTTGGGATGTTCAGCAGGACGTCGAGCTCTATTGAGTCATATGCCTTTTAAAGTTCACAAAGACCGACACGTACAGTTTGGACCTGAGATTGCAATATCTGATGATCGTTTTGAAGTTGTGGATCTGTTCATTAGTTGAACGACCCTTTCTGAAACCCCCTTGGTATTCGCCTATTTGATGCTCTACTTCAGCTTCTAATCTTTCCATGATAGCAAGTGAAAGAATTTTGTATGTTACCTATAAGAGGGATGTTTATCTATAGTTGTTGACGTTTTTCATGCTGCCTTTCTTGTGTAGTGGATGAATCAAGACTCTTTTCCAATCTACTGGTAGGATTTCTTCGCTCCAAATTTGTTCTACTTGCTTCTGCAAGATTTCAACCTGTGAAAAGGGCATGGAGTACAACAAGCTCCTTGTTCTTGTCTTCATCGGCTACGAAAAGGCCTTCGACACGATCAACCACGTCGCAATGTTTCAAGCTCTCGCTGACTGCAGAGTTGACTACCGAAACACAAACATCATCAAACACGTGTATAAAAATGCAACCGCCTGCATAAGGCTACACGAAGACACTGACTTTAAGATAGGGCGAGTCGTGCGACAGGGAGATGTTATTTCCCCAAGTTATTTACAACCCTCCTAGAATACATGTTTGAAAGTGCTGGCATCGAGAGCTTCGGAATCAACATTAGTAGCGAAAAACTTAACCATCTACGCTTCGTTGATGACATAATATTAATAACAGGTTGCCTTAGTGAAGCAAAAACGATGCTACATGAGCTAGAGTTGGCCTCCAAGAAGGTGGGACTGAGTGTCAACGCCAGAAAAAATGGAACAAGTCAAAAATGGAACAAGTATACTCGTGCAAGTATCTGGGTCACGAGATTCGCTTAAGCAGAGACAACCAAACTTGTGAGTTGTCCAGAAGAATTGGACTACCCTGGAAAGTCTTTGGAAAGCTAGGCTATTTCCTAAGATCCGACATTCCCATCTGCCTTAAAAGGAGTATTTTCAATCAGTGCGTCTTACCTGTACTAACATATGGGGCCAAAACATTAATCCTAACAAAACGCACAGCTAACAAAATCAGTGTAGCATAGAGAGCAAGGAGGTCCAGACCATTGTCTGTCTCTGAGAAACTAGGTTCTCAACACAACAGTGAGGGGAACAAGTGGAGTAACCGACGCCATCGAGAGAATTACCAAGCTTAAATGGAATTGGGCGGGACACCTGGCCAGAATCAGTTATGACAGATGAACGAGAAGGGTGACGGAGTGGAGACCGCATATCAATGCATTCCGAAATAAAAGAAGACCGCCCACTCGATGATCAGACGATCTTAAGCGTATACATCCTAATTGGACGAGAGCAGCAAATGAGAGTGGGGCAGGGGATAGAGTTGTTACTGGAGGCTTATGTCCAGGAGTGGACAAGTATAGCTGGATGATGATGATGATGATAGCCATATGAGAATGGGAACAACTAACTGCTGCGGCTGACTGTCTAGCATCCGCTGATGACATCGCCATTCTGTCAAACGACATAGAAACTGCTGGGATGCAAATCCACCGTCTAAAAGAAATCGCGGAACAAACTGGCTTGCAGATATCATTTGAAAAAACAGAAGTAATGACTAACATCAAAGATGCCCCAGCAAAATTCCAGACAAAATACGAGAGGATCAACAGAGTGGAAACATTTAAATACCTGGAAGAGATCATCATGAAAAGTGGACTGGACAAAGAAGCACTTAAGAAACGAGTACGCAAACTCGAAATAGCCTATCAAACATCCAAATATACCAAATTCGTCAAAAATTACCTAACTCCGTCATTATGTAACTGTTCTGAAGCCAGTAGTTATGGATGCGTCCTCCTAGGTGGATTAGTTGACAACATACCCGCCTTTCAATGCGGGAGACCCGGGTTCGATTCCTGGTCGGGGAGACAACAACTAGGGCGGTTTTTCAGTAAACCGTCCGGGCTGCCCACCCTGAATGAATGCAAAATATGCGATACCAGGGTGTCGCATACTAAAGCCAAGGTGGAATAGGGGGTTTAGTAAGAGCTTCCCCCGAACCACTTAAAATTTTTTTTTTTTTAAAAGTAGTTATGCGAAGTTAGCGAAGCACAAAATCTTTAGAGGTGTAGTGGGATCGAATTACAAGAATAGCATCCATAAAAAAACCAACGAAGAAGTCTACAGTGAAATAGAGAAAATTACAGAAACGATCCGTAAGAGGCGGGCACGGTATTATGGTCATCTCAAACGAATGGACGCAAACAGGCTGACAAAACAGATTTTTCACTTTTTTCTCCAAACACAAAACCACAATACCCTGGTTTATAAATACCAAAGAAGACCTCAAAATACTGCATCTAAAACCATACGACGCCTTCAACAGAAAACTTTTCTGCAAAAAGATATTGATGAATGGGATAAACCGAGTTGAACCAAAAGGAAGACAAGGTACCTCATGGACAGCGGAGCGCAAGCTGGCCCACTCACAGAGAATGAGGGAATTCTGGGCTCAGAAGAAAGCGACGCAAGTTCCCAAGTGTAACAAGACTTAACGTGGTCCTAGGTGGCCTCAACGAATAATAATAATAATAATGTTAACAATGTTTACATTTGTTAACAATGTTAACATCGTCAGTATAACAGATAACAGTATAACAGTATAACAGTATAACAGTTATACTGATGATGTGAATTTTGTGATGAAGTGAACACTGATAATACCAGTTATACTGATGATGTCAACATTGTTTACGAAATGTATACATTTATCATAAAAAATATAAATTTTGAAGAAAAGACTCAAGTATTTCGTTTGTTTCTAAGTCTACTTTTGTTGAATAACAATAGCTAGATTTTAAACTTTCATTTTAATTTTCATTTTAGCATTCATTGGTAATTAAATCCAGTCCTAGTTCAATATTTTCTTTGGTTTGTTTATTTTAAGTATTATCGAAATCGTTTTTGGGTTTTCTGTTTCTTTGTTTAAAATATAAATTTACGACAACCATTCCAACAAAAAATAACATCACATGTATACATTCAATTTTAGTAACAATTGGCATTCCATAAATTACAATTAATCTAGGAAATAACTTTCGACGAAACAAACTATTTTTAAAACAGCTAACAACACAACTCGACCACTTTACTTACATAAGTACCGATAGTGTAAATGCGTGGTTTTCCTCAACCTATTTTTCTTTTCAACTTATATTTTATTTTTTCTTTTATTTCTATTTTTACTGTTCAGTATATGAAATTTAATGCTAATTATAACAAAGTGGAATAAACATACTAAAACACATTTAGAATACGCCTATTTTAAACATTTCATTGACTTTAAAAATTTTAGTGGCACTGTATGATTTATAAACACTATCGGATTTGAATTAATCTATTAATTAATCTGATTTGTCGTCTTGTAAATGGGTTTTTAATATGGACGATATGACTTTTCTTATCATTTATAGGTTTTTAACTTCAAATTAAACCTTTTCAATTTCAAATTATTTTTATTATTTATATTATTTTTAAATTCAAATTAAACTTTTTTAAATTCAAATTAAACTTTTTAAAATTCAAATTAAACCTTTTTAAATTCAAATTAACCTTTTTTTAATTCAAATTAAACTTTTTTAAATTCAAATTAAACTTTTATTAAATTTAGTTAAATATTAATTAATATAGAAACAACAAATTAATTATCAAATATTATAAAGAAAACAATTATAAAAATTATAAAAATAATGTGTCGGTTGTAATGCTACAGCCAATGGTAATTTCATAGACATATCTACATAACATGTATTACAATCAGCAGAAGTAACAGTGGCCACGGATTCCTCAATAATATTAAACAAATTTATACAAGCCTATATAACTTTTGAAAAAACTTTTTACAGATTTTTGCAGATGTTAGTCGTGATAGAAAACGTAGAGGAAATTATTCTTAAACAAGTTTAGACAAAAATGATATATTTATCAAATGTTATGAAGAAGGTAAAACAGTTGCAGAATCAGCAGATATAGCAGGAATTAATAAAAACATCGCTAAATCTATAATTAGACGTTATAAGAAGGATGGATATGAGATGGTTAGACGAAATCGTGGTGGAAAAAGGAATAGTAAATTATCTGATGAGATTTTAAATTATGTAGAGCAAATTATTGAAGAACGTCCATCGATTACCAAAAAAAAATATGAAAATGAAGATTTTTGAAAATAAAAACGACAACTTGACCACAACATCTGTATTTAATACATTAAAAGCTTTAAAAATAACATTAAAAACTTTAAATTAGTCTGAACTGTTTAAACTCTACGTCAACAATTAAACAATGCAAAAATAATGCAATTTTATTTTCAAAAAATGCTCCACAAACACGGGAGAATCTAATTTTAATTGATGAGTACGGTTTCAATTACCATCTCCGGAGAAATAAAGCTCAATCAAAGATAAATACAATAAGAAATAGTTCCAACAGTAAGAGGCAGAACTCATTGCAGCCATGAATTTACATCGTATTATTCATTTTGAAATAATTTCTAATTCATCAGTAAATTCAAAAATTTTTAGTACATTTCTTGATGGTGTATTTAATAAAATGGCTCAAAGTAACCTCGTAGAAGCTTGACTGTTTCTGGACAACGCCAAAATCCATAAAACTCAGGAAGTTCTTGATAAAATAAATGCAACAAGCCATAAACTATTTTTTCTTCCAGCATATTCACCCATGTTAAATCCCATAGAAAAAGTTTGTTCGAAAGTTAAATTAGCTGCAAGAAATTTGCTGGCGGAACCAGAAAATAATCTAAATTTGGTTAATAATATTGAGGAGTCCGTGGCCACTGTTACTTCTGCTGATTGTAATAAATATTATGTAGATATGTCGATGAAATTACCATTGGCTGAGGCCAACCGTTACATTAACATTATTTTTATAATTTTTCATAATTGTTTTCATTATAAGTTTTGATAATTCATTTGTTTTTTCTATATTAATTAATATTTAACTAAATTTAATAAAAGTTTAATTTGAATTTAAAAAAGTTTAATTTGAATTTAAAAAAGGTTAATTTGAATTTAAAAAGGTTTAATTTGAATTTAAAAAGGTTTAATTTGAATTTAAAAAAGTTTAATTTGAAATTGAAAAGGTTTAATTTGAAGTTAAAAACCTATATTACTATTGAAAAATTAGTTATCAAAAGTATTATTAAAAGTACATTTGATGTGTATTTACTCGTAATAGAGGCTTAGTTTTTCTTGCAAAGCAAACACTGCAATCGCCATTTATAAAATAATTCTGTTTCACCCTATATTACTACACCCTATTAATTTTTTCTATTATGTTACAAAATAGTACATTTATAGCATTTATGTACATGTATTTATTTATTTCTATCAAGGTCTCTACTTCGACTCTAGAGATTATGCAGTGAATTGATAAAATAATTGTTTATTATATTTCTTAAGCCAATTACACCTCTTGAGATTTTAAAAACTTTTTCTAAATGTTTAATAAAGCAATAACACGCATTACGGATTTACGGGCCGTACTTGAATCATGACATGGTTTAGTGCTTTCACCATAATTTTTAGGAAACCTACTTGAGTCTTCACAAAAGAGCGATTATTTTTATAAAATCGTTGAAAAAAACCTAACGATCTGCAACCGTGTATTTTGACCTGGAAAATAGGCTATTTGACAAATTTTGGTAAATTATTCTCTATTACATAATAAGCACACACATTGCTTATGCTTGCACCTATATATTTCCGAGAGATCTACTGTATTAACAATAAAAATCAATTTTAGTTTAAATTTACAAAACCGCGCCATAAAGGCTGTTTTTATTTCTCATGCGGTATAAGTACCATTTTAGCGCCCGTTTTTTTTACTGTCACAAATGGCTGTTTGTCAATTCAATTATTTGCTACTTATACGTAAATTATGCTTTTCGCACGCAAATTTTCAATGAAAATCGAATAGGTAACTGAAATAAAAAACACACAGTAACATAATTTTTGTCATTAAGAAATTAAAATTAAATAAAGAATGAGTGTACATTCTACGGTGCTACCGGAGAATGATGAGAGTTCTTTTGACGAATACACACCACCGGAGATAATTGAAAAAACAAAATGAAATTTTAGATTCTTTTTTTTATGGGCCCTGAACCCCAAACTTTAATTATCTTATTAATTATTTTATTATCTGCAACTCTTGCGGTATTGTTAATTGCCCTCTCGAGCGAATGGGCGCACGAACGAAGTGAGTGCGCTCATTCGCTCTCGTGGGCAATTGACAACCGCACTAGTTGCACAATATACTATTCTGTAAGGTCGCTTGTCACACACAAGTAGACGAGATTTGCAAACAAGATTTTAACTTTTCTAGGACAGTGTAGCTAAAATGAATTTCATAATTTTATTGGATATAATGGTATGTAGTGCCACAATGTATTAATATTTCTATAAGTAGTTCACACAATTTGTTAGTTTCTGTTCCAACGAATTCCGAAAGACGAGAAATGTGGTTACAATTGGCATACAAATATGTATTTATATACAAATATGTTTTTATGTGTGAAGATTATTTTGATGTCCTTTCCAGAATTATCAAAAACTCTAGACAAAGAAACTATAACTGACATAACTGTAGACAAATCGGTTAAAATAACAACAAAAAGTGGTATTCTTTGTAGGAGCAGGGCTGTGCGAACCAGATGGCAAAATAAAAGTATTTCTACCTCACCATTGAAAGTTTCTACAACACCTCGTTTGACTTTGCCCTTTAAGAATGAATCATGCCGTCTTCAAACCGTCACCGAGGTTAAGAGAAATATTGTCATCGAAGATGAAAAAACAGATGGTGACATTTCTTTTCTTGCAAGCGATCATATATCATCTTTTGTAACTACATCAGGATCAAGGGCTACTGACTCCGATAGTAAAGTTACAATTATAGGTTCTGCTATGTAAAAGTCCATCAATTCTGCTACGTATAAGTCTACTATGCTTGCAGAGGCGTACTTAGAGTAAATTATCACCGATCTTGCGACCTTCTTGGGCGATAGGTTGCTTACGTTTTATTTTCTTAAGAAAACTACTTTAAAATTAGCACAGTAAAAAAGCACTCAAATTGAATCCATTAACTCTTTATTACAAATTTATCTTTCTTGCTAAAGCTTATCTTTCTTGCGTCAGCTAAAGCTGACGCAATTTTTTTAATTATATTAAGTCTATTTCTTCACTCATTTCTTGTTCTATACTCAGTAACGCAAGATCACGTAATCGACTTTGGCCTATCGGGGCCCTCAAATAGCAAGTATCAATTTTAATTTGCTAAATAATCTTTCACAACTGCCAATAGAAACAGCGATTGTCAGCAATATTTGCAATGCTACGCATATTATACGCATATTGGAAAAATCGTTTTAATCTCCATACTGAACTATAAAATTAAGTAATTGTTCAGGGCTTGATATTTTTTCGGAACGACTTGTTAGCAGCATTCCAAAATCCAAAATCTCTTCATATAATTCTTGCCCTTACACATCACAAAGTAAGCTTCTTCAATTTTTTCACAACGCTCTTTCAAGTAGCTTGTTTTCAAGTTTTTATTTAAACACGGATTTCTACGGCTCTCGCCGCCTCTCAGTCCCTAGTTTCCGTATCCTCCTATCAATAGAGTGTTCCTCCTATTCCATCCCTCCAGCTTCTAGGTCTTGCCCTCTTTCTTCTCTCCGTCGGAATCCATTCCAACACTTTCTTAGTCCATCTATTCTCATCCATTCTTATCGTGTGACCGAACCAAGTCAGTTGTTTTTTCTCAACTTCATCTGAAACATTATTTTCTCTGTCCATTCTATTTCGGATCTCCTCGTTTCTCACTCTATCCCTCCCTGGCACTCCACAACTTCTTAAAAAATCCATTTCAGTTGCAAGTAATTTTCTCTACAGAATTTCTATTATATCCCACACTTCTGCTCCATACGTTATCACACTTTTAACAATACTTTCATATAGCCGCTTTTTTTGTTGTTCTCCTTGGAACACTTGGCATGGAAGACTGTGCAATCGCTAAGAACCTCATCAAGAACTGGATTCATAATTAATAACATCTTCAAGGAAGGACGGGTAGATCATTTTTACAAAATTGATAACAAAGGCCACAGTATGTAGAGGAAAATGAACCAAACCACATCGATAGGGAAACCTTGAAACTGGCCCTAATAAAGGAAGCAATCAAAACGACTAAACTTAGAAGATCCCAGGACCTGGAGGAATACACCGGGAATTTGTACGATTTGGCCCTGAAAAACTCAAGGTTGTGTTGAAGAATTTATTTGAGCGTTGTCTAAATAGTGCAGATAGTCCAAAAGCCTGACGAGCGTCATATGAACCGGGGAATCGCTGTCATTCCTACAATAGGCAGAATATATTCTCGTATAATGAAGACCCTAATAGAAGATCATATTAAAGATAAACAAACCGAAGGCTGGATTTCGAGCGGGTAGCTCAAAAATAAAAAGCCTTAGAGAAGCGTATGCAAAGAGGCAGAGAAACACATATAGCCCTTATTGATCTAGAAAAGATTTACGATAGCGTCCCGATATCACAACTATGGGAAAGAATGGAGGAACTAGAGTTCAGACCGACTCTACTACAGACCACTAAAAACTACTATAGGGACAATTATGCAAGTCAAGCTAGGAACAAGCCTGACAGAGAGTTTTAAGACCTCCAAGGGGCTCAGACAGGGGTGCTGTTTATCCCCTACTCTTTTTTAAATTTACCGATCCCTTTGACCGATCCCTTAGAGGGTGCACAAGAAAGTGTGCACAAATGGGACTGAGAGTGGGAGATGACACGCTCTATAGTTTATACTTTGCTGACGATCAGGTTGTGATAGCAGACGATGCAGACGATTTGGGGTATATGGTCAGAAAACTGAAAGAGGGATACGAAAAAGCTGGTCTATCGTTGAACATGAGTAAATGCGAATACCTGGCAATAGGTAGAAACAACCAGAATAATCATCTCTTAGAAAACGAATTCATAAAAGGAGTAGAAAAGTCCAAATACCTAGGGGTTGTATTTAACAAAGAGGGCAATAGCAGGGATGAGATAACAGAAAGGAATAATAAAGGTAGAAAAATCATAAGAGCCCTACATTCAATCCTCTGGGAAAAGAATATAAGGAGAAGTAGCTTGTTTCGGCTTTAAAACACAACCCTTCCATATCAAGAAGAAATCCAAACTTCCCATCAATTTCTTGTAAAAGAACGCTTCTTCTTTTTAATTCATTGAATAGACGGTCGACAGTCCCTTTCATAACCCTTTTCATTTCATCTTTAGCTGATAAACCAGCATCTCTCGTTTCGCCATGTTTCGCCATTCATTCATTTCTTGCTTCTTTGACGTCTTTCAAATGCCATGTCCCATTCATTGCAAATTCGAATTCCTGCTTTCAGTGAGTCACTAACTAATATTTCTCTTTCATCATGAAAATAATTTTGGAGAGCTTTTAAATCTAAAACTGCATCATTAAAGTTCATTTTGGGATCCTGCACCCTCTTTTGAACAGAGCAAAGTATTTCTGAAATTACCTGTATGTAATTGTACTCAGCAAATTTTTTTAACATCTGTTAGTAATTTAGTAAAACCATCTTAAGAGGTCTCTTGCAATATAACGTAGATTTGTGCTGGTTTTTTTTTCGAACAAGATATTTCATCTTGTAGCATTTTTACAATTCTCGTAATGCCTCTCTTTTGCCTACATAGTTTTTTAATACACATATTTACATCTATATAAATATTTTTACATTTGGTGCTTTTTCGCGACACATTCAGTTGACGCCCATGGCACGTGCCATGCCTGCCATACCATAGTTACGCCACTGTATGCTTGACTCTCTAAAATTATGATAAAACTGCTTCAGTAATAGCTCAAAGATCTAATATAGCACCCGGAAAGCATAAAATGCGAATGAGGAAGACGTGTTCATTTGCTTGTATCATCACCAGAGTACAACCAATCACATGGCGTTCTCGTCAAAGATAAAATTTCAAAAATTGTTATATTTTATCTTCGTTCAATTTACATAAAATACATAACTTAGTTTAAAATAAAGTGAAATATGTATTTTACGCTATTGTCTGATAGGATGACCACAATTTGTAGCATATTTTCAATATTGTCAAATAGCCTATTGTCAAAATATATTAGATATTTATAAACTGGATGAATATATACCAACTTATAACTTAAATATGGTTTTCGACTTCACATCATATCATACTCTATTGAAAAACCCGTTATATATCAATATTTTAGTGTTTAATTTTCGTATAGTCTAGATCAGGTCCAGATCATCTGGACAATTTATGCGGCCCGCGAAACATTTTGAAATTACTTTAATTAAAAAATATCTATGTATAATAATCAAAACAAAACAAAAAGTAAGATGGTTTTGTGATCGTGTCGTGCCTAAATATTCACTGGGAAAGCAGTTAAGAATTTATCTATACATAGTACCAAAATGAAGGATTTAATTCGTTTTCCTACATAAAAAGATATAAAATCCCTAAAAATGCAAATTCCTAAAAGCATGCCTATGATATGTTTACTTTATTATATACCTGCTACTATTCATAGACAAATAGACACAACTATTAAAATATAAATATTTAATGCGGCCCGCAGTCTAATTTTCATCCACAATGTGGCCCGACAGCGAAAATATTTGCCCACCCCTGGACTAGATCTATCAACTGAAGCTCGAATAGTTTGCTGTGTATTCTCGGTTGATCCAAGTAGTTTATCTTGTCAATCCTATAATATCCTATAGTAATATATCCCGTCCTAAAAATCTATAAATAGTAATTGCGACTAAATTACTAGAAACTAGAACAAATTTATCGGAGTCAAGAAAAGACCTTCTTTACCCTTATAGCTAAACATGTGTATAAGATTATTATGAAGCCATAAACTACATGCATTTACATACATCTTCGTTAAAATAATTATGTAACTAATTTAATTTAAGAATAAGTACTCATAAGTTGAGCATACATACACAAGAACTAATCACTAATTCCAATACATAACTCATAAAGTATCTAATACAACTATCTATATATCTTTAAAATTATCATTAATCGAAAAAAGTTTTTTTAGCAAAACTAATTTTGTCATTTAAAATCTACTATAAACTACAGTATACTAATAAGTATACAGAAATAGAACAATTTTTATAGTTGACAAAATGTTTTGCTGGCAAACTTTTTAGTAGTAGTCTATCTATAAGTATTAAACCTCATTCAAGCCAAAATAAAAAATATGTATACATCTACATACATTCAGACCAATATGACCAGACCAGTACATATTAGACAAGTATCATTGAGAAAATATGTTTATATAAAGCCAAAGTTAGGTTTAAGTTTCATTAAAATTTAATATTATATAATTACATAGAAGGCCACAATTTTGATATTATGTAGTAATTACAAAATTGTCATATATGAAAACGATTGCTGGTTTGTAATTAAACTGCTGATGATTCAATAGATAAATCCTTACATTTAAATGAATAACGTTTTCCACTCTGAGGTTCATGTGTTTATAGTTAGACTACTAATAATTTGTTAAAATGTATTATTTTAAAACAAAGAAACTTACTTTGACATTCCGCATAAGTTAATGTGATTATTGCTAATAATATTATCGCTGGAATTTTAAGCAAAAGAATTAATTATTAATATTAAAGTTAAAAAAAATAATAAACAAAAAACACAAATTTGACACAAAATTGGTTAATAAATACATTATATTAGTTCATATATTAGGCCAGTTTCGTATTTTATAAAGGAAGTATTAACACTAGAAATATGATCTATAATTTCCTTAATCTAATAACGAATAATCTAATCCATTCCGTGTAATATTTATACGTCTTATACGTCAGTAAATGTATGATTTTTTGTATAAGTTTAAATGGTAGATTTTTTCTAGTGTTAATAATTGAGACTCACTTATTTTTTGAGGCTCGTTTATTTTATGAGACTCGTGTAGTCTGCACCTTGCGTCAGCAACTTTCGTGAGTATTAAAAAGAGTGTTATGACTGAAAGTATAATATAAAGTATATAAAGAATTATTTTGTTAATTAGCTACAACAATTTTGATTTTTTTAAAGGTTCTATTTTAAAAATAGAAATTTATTTTACTCACGGGCACAAAACCATTGCGATTTTCCGATTGGAAAAAATAATGCTGAAATTTGTGGATTGGTCATAAGAAAATTAGTTTAAAGTTTAAAGCCAATTTAAGTACAATAGAGAAAGTATTTTAGGAAAGTATTTCAAAAAGGAGCTATTTCTGGCCGAGATATTTTTTTCTTTATTTTTGGACGACTCAAACATAAACTCATTCAATCGTTATAGATTTTATAATAATATTATTTGTAATAAAAAGTAATACGTTACCTAAAGAAGTTATAATTAATCTAATCATTTTTGTGTGTTTTTGCTAAAATATATAATTTTTTGGGTAAACTGAAATATTACCCTTATTTTTCTCTATTATCTATTATTGCTTTTTAACGCGGTTGAAATGCTAAATTTATGTTAAACACTGTTTTTTTATTTTAAACATATTCTTTTAGTTCACACCCACTTAATGTTACAAAACCATATTTTTTACTTGTAATCATTTAAATTTTTTTAATTTAAATGTGTTGTATTAATGTTTGTTCTCATTTCAAGAAGTCGTACTGAACATTTTCTTTTTGTTATTGCGTGTAACAGTATGATATGTTGTGTTCAGGATCAATTCTTATCACTTTGTTAGCTGCGGCACTGCTGCTACATCTGTATATTATATTGATCTATTTTCCGTCCTCTTTCAAAGCCGAGACTCAAGTTCCGCATTATTTTTCCCTTATGCTCCTCTACAAACGACGAGTTTAAACAAACTATATACGCAAACTCCAGAACATAGAAACCTAAATTTTATTCAAATTATCATTTCAAAAAATATTTTAATTATTGTATTAAAATGCACTCATAACCGTTACCACTACTATTAATTAAACATTAATTTGCTTCAGTTGATTTGATTTTAAAAAACATATACGGTAAATTATCAAAATAAATGTAAATAATCATCTATTACATAATAATATATGGATAAGTACTTAATTATTAAGAAATTCTTTTGAAGCATTTTACGGTGCCACCTATGAGAATTTCCCGAAACTTAAATCGGGAAATGTGTATATTAAATTATGTAACTTGGTCAAAATCACTCGGATTAATGAAAGGAGATGTGAATTTATTCCAAAATATTTATTACTATTTTTCTATTGTGAGAGCTACCAAAATATGTCAAAAACTCGTTGAAACAAGGAATGCTCATCATTGGCTCTCCATCACACTCTTGACTAAACGTGAGAACTTTTTATGCCGCGGGCTTCACACGAGAGTCTCGTTTCTGATCTCGTTCCGGCAGCCGTAACATTTTCTTCGTAAATTTAAACCCGAGCAACCCGAACGTGCCCGTGCCCAGAAAGAGCATAACATTTTCTTCGTAAATTTGAACCCGAGCAACCCGAACTTGCCCGAGCCCAGAACGAGCAGTTCAAATTTATGAAGAAAATGTTACTGCTGCCCGTGTCAGAGTTAAAGATAGAAGACGAAATCAGAAACTAGACTCTCGTGTGAAGCCCTTGCCTTGGTTCTTGCTTCTTTACTGCCCTTGATCTTCTGATCTTTTTTATAACATTTACCCATCTTTTTCCACTTGTTCTAGCTGATCATTCGTATTTACATATTCTATGGCTACTTCTTCTACGTTTTCTTCTTTTAGGCTAATTATCATTCACTTTGTCACTTTCGTTATAATCTCTGTATTATTTTAGGTATCTTCTTCCAAGTTAGTCTCATCGTTTCATACGTTTGCTCATATATTCTCCATTACGATTTTTACATCCAGTTGGAATGAGGATTTCCTTTTCGATTAGTTTTCGTCATTCCACAGAAGTATGTACTAGAGTCCAAAAGATCTTTAATAAGTTTTACACAAAGTTTAATAATAACCAAATCAGAGAATTCTTCCGCAATCCCTAATGTTTTTTAGTAACTCGATACAAATGTTATAGGCATTTGTTTGTTTTATTATCTGTAGTAGGGTCGTTATTTTTGACAATCATTCTTAGTTTACATTCGGGATTTAGGATACATCCTTGTTAGAGATATCGGTTTAATCTAGTCTTTTAACTTTACCCTAAAAGAGTGACTTTACCCACTTCTGAAACAGATTTTAGTTTGTAGAGTTTTCATGTTGTTATTAATACGTTTTTGTTGTCACATTGAAACATAGAGTAGTAAATAAATCTAAAGAAATCTCCTGAATTCCGTAGTAAAACTTACTTTTAAATTGTATTCCTATCAGGTTATGGGCCCAGGAAAGTAACACGAGAGATATTTAAAAAAAATCTAGTGAAGTGATAAAAACAGAAACTTTCCACGTGTTTTTTGAGGTTATATTTCAGCCTTGTGCGAAGTGAAAAATTATAATGGGACTTGAAATTTTAAATGGAAAGTGAACTCTCAAGAATAACTAAGTTGAAGAACATTGAAAATTGGGGAATATGGAAATTCCAAGTGCGAGTAATAATGAAAGCGAACGGTAGCTGGGGCGTCCTGTCTGGAGATAAATTAAAGGTGGAGGCGCTTATGTTGGTTCGAACGAGCAAACGATAAATGAGTATCAAAAGGCACTCGCAGTATGGAATAATGTCGATGCATCTGCATAAAAAGTGATAGCTACAACAATAGGTGAACAACCAATGCTACACATTACAAACTGCATGTCAGCAAAGGAAATGTGGGACAAGCTCAGCTCGATCTACGAACAAAAGTCTGAAGCTAGTGTACACATGCTGCAACAAAAACCAGTTCAGTGCAACGAAGAAGAACTCTGACAATATGGCAACACTCATCTCAAAGCATGAGGACATGGCACACAGATTGCGTTTAATGGATGAAAATATATCGGATTCCATGATAATTACCAAAATTCTTATGACTGCCAACCAGTTATAGGCATTTTGTGAGTGCATGGGAATCAGCTCCTGAGACAGAACGCAACCTTGTGAACCTTTCGTCGAGACTTAATATAGAAGAGTCTAGGTATTTGATACAAGAAGACAGAAGAGTCAACGCCTTGTCGTCAAGGGCCCAACGTAGAAAATCCAGTCGCGATTAACTGCTACATGTGCGGTGAGACTGGTCACTGGGCAAGGGACTGTCAGCAACGAATGGGAGACAACACATAGAAGGAAGACATAAAAAATAATACGCGGCGACGAAATCAATATGGAACAGAACTATCGAGCGTAGACCCTAACGTCTACTTCAAAAACCGCAAGCAAACATGCAGAATGGCTTCTTGACTCTGGTGCCAGTGAAGAATGGTTCCTATCGTATGAGACTTTTGACACCCCAATGATGGTGTGTATAGGTGACGGAGAATGCATTGAAGCCCATTGAAAAGGGCCCAACAACATGCTTATATTTCATGGGATCAAATGAAACAAGAACCATCTAGTAGATGTGCTCCACGTTCCGAAATTGAAATACAACCTGTTCTCAGTTGGTTCAGCGCTCGACAAAGGTCTTGAGATGCAGTCCACTAGTACCACCTGCAAACTAATGAAAAATAAGAAAATTGTTGCAGTGGCAGTTCGTCAAGGAAAACTTTATTCGATGAAATTCAAAACAATACACCCCGGAGAAATGAAATCAGCAAAAGAAGAAACAAAAGCGAATGTAGCACTAACAAGGTCGCTTAGAAACTGGCATGAGAGACTTGTGCATCAAAACGTTAGACATGTGGAAGAGTTTCTTGGGCGTTTCCAAATACCAGTAAGCCTCGAGAAAGATATGTTTTGTGAAGCGTGTACAATTGGAAAAATGCACAGACTGCCCTTCTCTAACAGTGAATCGCATACAAGTGTCATCGGTGAGCCCATCCATGCCGACCTCTGTGGTCCCTTGGATACTAGATTCATCGAAGGGTCAAGATATTATTTGCTTCATATACGGGACTACGAGAGTGTGCAAACTCAAGCGAAGCCTGTACGGACTGAAACAGGCCTCACGCTGTTGGAATCGAAGATCCATCGACTTCTTGCAGAGAAACAACTTGAAGGCCACGAGCGCAGATCCGTGCGTATTTACTCGCCTGAGCAAAGAAAAGAAACTATACTCGCTCGATAAATACTCGATACTCGCGATCTACATTGATGGTGGGTTCATTATCGCAGAGGATAGGAGCCAAATTGCCAAACTATTTTGTGACCTACAAAAGAATTTTGAAATAACTCACAGTGAAGCAAACCTGTTCCTAGGACTACAAATCGAAAGATTCCCAGGCGGGAATATTTTTGTCCACCAGGAAGCGTATGCGAGAAGGGTCCTTCAGCGGTTCAACATGAAAAATGCAAACACCCTGGTCATCCCGGCGGACCCACATGAAGAATTAAACCCTTATGCTCACTCGACAATTGAAGATGAATGTACGAAGGCCCCATTCCGGGAGGCGATCGGCAGTCTCATGTACCTCTCCGTGGCGACAAGACCAGACATCACATTTGCAGCCAACCCTGTGAGTCTTTATCTCGAGAAACCGAAAAAATTCACTGGAAGGCAGTGAAACGTATCTTCAAATACATCAAGGGCACTATCGAATACGGCTTGGGATTCAAGAACCATAAAAACAACGAGTTGGCAGCGTACAGCGACGCGGACTATGCTGGCGATACGGAGACTCGGAGATCGACAACTGGGTACGTGATGATGTTAGGTTCCGGGACAATAGCATGGAACTCGCAAAGGCAACAAACTGTTGCATTATCAACCACTGAATTCGAGTATGTAGCCGCATGCAAGACAGCTAAAGAAATTGCACGGACTAAGAACCTAGTTAAAAATTTACTCGATGTAAAAGAAATTCGAACAACATTGTATCTAGATAATCAAAGTGCAATACAGTTGATAAAGAACTCTGTATTTCACAAGAGAAGTAAACATATAGACATTAGGTATCACTATATTCGAGAGCAATACGAGAAGAACGAATTCATTTTGGAGTACACCCCTTCGAGAGAGCAACACGCGGACATCCCAACGAAAGCATTACCACGAGACTTATTTCAATATCACCGAGAAGCAATTGGAATCCGCAAGCGGTTTACAGCAGACACAAGTCAAAGATTCGATAAAACCGAAGTGGGAGTGTTACAGATATCGGTTTAATCTAGTCTTTTAACTTTCCCCTAAAAGTGTGTTGGCACTCCTGAAATATATGTTAGTTTAGTAGAGTTTTCATGTTGTTATTAATACGTTTTTGTTGTCACATTGAAACATAGAGTAGTAAATAAATCTAAAGAAATCTCGTGAATTTCGTAGTGAAACTTTTAAATTGTATTCCTAACAATTCTTACCTTTTTTAAGAATCTATCATCCTTTGTAAATGGAGTAATAACTCCTTTTATTCAATTATTGCTGTAAATATCATTTACGCACAACTGCAACAAAATTGTTCCTTTACATCTTAGTTACCAGGGCCGAAAATTGGGCATTACGCCGGTCAAAATTTTACCGGCCCGTGGGCCTGTAAAATCATTGAAAAGCCCGCATCAAGATCTAGCATCTTAAGACTTCCCAAGATGAAAACCCCGTTTCATATCGGTCTTTAGACTTGCTTGGGATAAAACCCAACACAGCTTCATTAGCTTCCATTAATATTTCGGAGGGAATTCAGCACTTAGTTTCATTCTGAAATTATGAAAATTTGTGTTTACAATAATTTTTTTTTTTTTCTTAGCAACAAATAACCTAAGTGACGAGCTGTGAATTTAAATCACCGTCGTATTTTTTTTCATCGTTTTTAACCATTTTTAATTAAATTTTGTAGGTTTTCTGCAGTTTGCGTAAAACGTTGTACATGCCTCGGGCCGGAGGAAGATTCGTCTCATAAAGGCCCTCCTCCGTTGGGCCTGAAACTTCGGCGGCGGGCTTAATATTATACCTCCGGCCCTCTATATGTAAATAACTATTACGGACTAATACAGGCTCATCCGAGGTAGCTTCTTGATTCTCATGATAAATAAGATGTAATACGTTTGAATTTCGGCACCATTCAGAGCAACAATGATCTACGATGAGGTCGATTGGAATGTAGAAGATACTCTGCATATTTATTGGTTTCCAATACTATAATGTCAAGAATTTCATCGGTTATAAAGTATCTGTGCATATTAAAAATTTGAGGCAGATCCACATTTTTTTCTTCTTCAGCGTTCCTTTCTCCACTCTTGAACATACGCCTCTTACATCTCTTTCCATGTGGTTTTGTCTTGCGCGAGTTTGTGCCGCTTGCGCACCGCATGTCGTCTTATGTCATCCTTATCTGTGCTCTTCCGGTACTCTTCTTGGTTTGTCTTGGTTTCCATTGGATTAATCTCAGTGTCCATCTATCTTGATGTTGCCTTATCACGTGTCCTGCCCATCGCGATTTAAGTTCTGCGATTATTTTTATGACATTCACTACCTTTGTTCTTCGTCGGATTTCCTCGCCTAAAAAAACCTAACCTAAGTTTTTCTCTTGACTGACCCCTATCATAGCTCGTTCCATCGCTCTTTGCTTTGTTCTTAGATGATCCGTACTTTTCTTTGTCAGTGCCATTGTCTCCAAACCGTATGTTGTTACATGTGTTACGCAGGAGTCGAACATTTTGCGCTTAAGATATATTGGGATAGCTAAAGGCTTAATCTGCTAAAGGCAGCCCACGTTAGTCTTATTCTGTTTTTTATTTCGACTGCTAGTTTCCCTTCTCCAGCTTAATGACTTGTCGAACCAGCATAGTAGTAGTAGAAGAGTACTCCTAAACCTAACCTAACCTACTCTTCTACTACTCCTATGCTGGTATTATTTATCGTGGTGCCCCTTCTAGGTCACGCTCTATTTTTGTCTTGGACAGGTTCATCTTAAGGCCTACTTGATTGGATGATTAGTTGTTCTAGCATGGCCTCTAGTTTTCCTGGCCTCCTCTTTTCTATCGCTGCTGATGAGGACTATGTCATCTGCAAATCGCAGGTGGTTCAGAAAGATACCGTCGATGTTTATACCCTTATTGTCCCAGTTTAAAAACGCCATGGCAAAGAGATTTGGAGATATGGGGTCTCCCTGCCATACTCCTCTTCTGATCTTGATGCTGTTTGTAGACAGGGTCTCCTTTATTACTTGAAGGGTTGCGTTCTCGTATATATTTTCTATAAGGTTTGAGTAGCGTGAGTCAATTCTGGTGCCATCCATTGCTTGTATGATGGGCCAGCTTTCATTGGAATCGAATGCTTTGTCATAGTCTACGAACGCAAGGTGAATGGGTATGTTGTACTTCGCTGTTTTTTCTATTATCGTTTTTATTGTCATTAGATGGTCTGTGGTGCTGAATCTTTTGCGGAAATCTGCCTGTTCTACTGGCTGTTAATCATCGATCTTGTTTGTTAATCTTTTTGTCAAAAATTTTGTCATTAGTTTATATATGTGAGACAGTAAACTGATGGAGTGGAAGTTTTCGATGTTGTTTTTATCGCCTTTTTTGGGATTAATATGGCCTGGGCGTTTTGCCAATCTTTAGACATTTGTTGAATACTATTTGTAGCCTCTTGTAGGATATCTCCACAAAATTTCAACATTTCGCACGTGATGTTGTCCTCCCCTGTGCTTCTGTTTTGCTTCACTTGCTTTAATGCTTCTTATATCTCCGGTTTTGAAATGTGGGGTATCTTTTCTGAACCCTCGTTGCACACTTTTTTTTGGATTCGGTATTGAGGACGTATATAGGCGGGCATAAAAGCCTTCGATGTGTTCAGCTATACCCTTTTGATTTGTTATAAGAGTCCTTTGTTGTGTTTTCATTTTTATGATTTTAGGTGTAAGGGGTAGGCGAAAATGGGAAGCCAGCCCAAACGTCCACGAGCCTGCACGATCGATAAGTTGTTATCCGGTACACCCTCATAGATAAGCAACGAGGCTTGTGTTAAATTAAGGAATTTTAATTGAATTAAATTAGGCGTAAAAATGCCATAAACCTTCCACTAATCGAGTATGAAAATGTCAATCGCGAATTTAAAGAACAGACCCCAGGTGAGCAGTGCCCGCACAAAATCTCAGACTGATGCGAAATCAGTGTGCCTCAATTCGAATTCTGGAGGAGGCAAAAGTTCGTTCAAATTAAAACATACAAAAGCACAAAAACTACAAACACCAAACTACTAATAGCAACATACAACATTAGAACCATAAATTCGCCGGAATACCTAATAAGATTACAAAAAGAACTCCACGACATCAAATGGGATAACCTGCGGATAAGTGAAACAATACTACCGGGAGAAAAAAACCACAACCCTAAGACAATGTGCTACACCATCCTCATACACAAGAGACTTGCCGACTTAAAAACAAAATTTGAATCCATATCCGACAGAGTCATTTACATAGTACTGAGACTAGATAATAGATACAGCATGCAACTGATATATATGCCCAACCAGTAGCTTAAACGACGAAGAAATGGTTTCTCGACGACAAGAGCGATAACATCGGAGAAGAGCCAATGCCAGATCATCAGTGGGGACTTCAAAGCAAAAACCGGGCAGAAAGAGGTAGCAGATCCAAACAACATTGGAAAGTTTGGACTGGGAGCCAGGAACCCACGAGAAGAAATGTAGTTAAACCAGCTAATTAAAGAAAATCTGTACTGTCTGAACACATTCTACAAAAAAAAAGCGAAACGAAGAAAATGGACGTGGCAGAGCCCCGATGGTATTACAAAGAACGAGATTGACTACATCCTCTCAACTAACTAACTAACGCGACCACAGACAAGTAAGGGCAAAGATCTCACTAAACCTCAGGATCGAAAGGAACAAACTTATGCATGTGCCTAAATTCCCAACATCAGAAGACCTAAACCAAAAGAAAAAAGAGTATCAGGCAGAGCTAAATAATAAATTAGAACCAACTGAAAGTTTAAGAAGATTGAATATCAATACACTCACAAAGAAGATAAGCAGGGATATACACATCGTCATTAAGAAACTACGCAACAAGTTCTGGAACAATACGGAATGCAGATTATGCCCAAGCACAATAAAACTAATGTATCAAAGGAAGAAAACACGCAGAGACTACCCCGGATACAAGGAGCTTAATAAGATCCACCTTATTTGTCAGTAATCCACTTTATCTAGTGACTTTGTTGTGCTTTTTTCGTCAGAAGAAAGAATAATTCCATTCCTAGCATCGTCATCATCATCATCTGTAGTATTCTCCCAAATGATCGAAAGGCTCATGGTGATCCTTGAAATAGTGGTGCCTGAAGCTGCGCTGACGAATTCCCCAGTGATGGGGAATTAAAATTATTATTTGTGGACGTCGTGACACGTTGGTGGGTCGCAGTACAATATACTTAAGACACTTAAATGTGGAGCAAAACCACTAAAAACAGTATTTATAACCTAAAAAAGCATATAAGCACGATTTCAATAAGAAAACATGATTACGACTTTTGGTGAAATTTTGTAAGTTAGCTTACGACATGAATTTGTTAAAGCGTTGTTAATAGGATCTTTTATGTTCGTGTTTTACGATAAGAACATATTCATTAGGATGGTGTTGATTAGCTATTAACGAAGATTTCATGATACAAACAGCGGTTCGGGACGTAATTCGTTTGTTAGTAGAGGAGCCTCAGTACAAGGAACTGCCCTGCAGAAGATACAGGAGTTTTAAGGCTTGGTTATAGGCGAGAGTGCGTTACCGCGAGGGCTTAACAGGAGTTTTGTGCTTGTGAGCTTGTGGCAGAAATTAGAACTAACGTAAAAAGACAATGTTTTACCGATTTTAACGTTTTTAACCTAGGTTGGGTTAAAGGTTAGATTGGGTAATAATATCGCGCGACCTCGCGATCCAATATAAGAAAAAAAAAATAATTCAAATAATTTACCTTGCGACTTGCATGCCCTCCTTACATACACGATTCTCCAGTTTTAAAGAGTGCGAGTTGCTGACCCGTCAGTAGATAGCTACTGCACCTGTGTACTCGCATGACAGTAGCTCTCGCCTCGACTGATCACACAAGTCTTGCTAGCGTGAAATTAGACAGCTACTTCACGTGTGTATTCGCATTCGTGAAATGTTAACGCAAAATACACGACTGATCACAGTTCATACTGTGACAAAAATTCTTAGTGCTGAAATACTTTGCACTGAAAGTGCTGTAAAAAAAGGAAAGTCCATCTATCCACTATTTTGTGTTTTTAATCGCAAAATGCACGAAGAATGCATCCGTCGTGGTCCAAGGCATAATGCCCGCTATACACGCTACAGTTTACCGGAGAGGTGACATGTACAGGTTTTCCTGCGCAGGTCAAGCGTACGCAAGGAACTGTACAGGTCTATTCCCATACACGCTCCGGTCTACCTGCGCAGGCAAACCTGCACAGGTAGACCTCTCCGGTGGACCGTTGTGTGTATGGCGGGCATTAAGGTATGTTGACACGATGCGAGTTGACTGGAACCAGTCAGCTGTCTTGTATGCGCGCGCAGCAATCGCACCGTGTCCAGTGATGCCAACTTGGGGGTTTTACCCCCAAATTTAGGGGGAAACATGATGTAAAGGGTTTTTTTTAGAGGGTATATTTATTTATGGGGATTTTTTATTGGACACATTATTTAAGAAATTTTTTTGAGAGCCATAGATTATAATATAATATAATAATATATAATAAAAAGAAAAAAAAAATATTTATAGGTTTTTAACTTCAAATTACACCTTTTCAAATTAAACCTTTTTAAATTCAAATTAAACTTTTTTAAATTCAAATTAAAATTTTATTAAATTTAGTTAAATATTAATTAATATAGAAACAACAAATTAATTATCAAAAATTATAAAGAAAACAAAGTTGTCTTGCTTCGGCCAATGGTAAGTTCATCGACATATCTACATAATATTTATTACAATCAGCAGAAGTAACAGTGGCCACGGATTCCTCAATAATATTAAACAAATTTAGATTATTTTCTGGTTTCGCCAGAAAATTTCTTGCAGCTAATTTAACTTTTGAAAAAACATTTTGCAGATTTTTTCAGATGAATTACCTGTTAGTCGTGAAAGAAAATGTAGAGGAAATTATTCTTAAACAAGTTTAGACAAAAAGGATATTTTTATAAAATGTGATGAGGAAGGTAAAACAATTGCAGAATCAGCAGAAATAGCAGGTATTAATAAAAATATCGCTAAATCTATAATTAGACGTTATAAGAAGGATGGATATTAGATGGTTAGACGAAATTGTGGTGGAAAAGAAATAGTAAATTATCTGATGAGATTTTAAATTATGTAGAGCAAATTATTGAAGAAAATCCATCGGTTACTTGAAACACGAAAATACAAAAATATGAAATTGAAGATATTTGAAAATAAAAACGTCAACTTGGCCAAAAAATCTGTATTTAATGCATTAAAAGCTTTAAAAATAGCATTGAAAACTTTTGCAATTAGTCTGGACCGTTTAAACTCTACGTCAACAAATAAACAACGCAAAAATAATGCAGTTTTATTTTCACAAAATGCTCCACAAAGACGGGAGAATATAATTTTCATTGATGAGTACGGTTTCAATTACCAGATCCGGCGAATTAAAGCTCGATCAAAGATAAATACTTCCAGCCCATGTAATAGTTTCAACAGTAAGGCCCGTATTCACAGTCGAGTCTTAAATGTTAAGTCCGACTTAAGACGAACTTAAGTGGGTATTTCGATTCACAGACGATTCTTAAGACAAAGCTTAAGAAAGAACTTAAGCTCTACCTTAACGAAGGGGATTGATTCACAGACGATTCTTAAGCACGATTTAAGACGATGTTAAGGCGATCTTAACACGTTAGATTCACAGTCGTTTCTTGAGATTTCTTAAATGTCAACATAACCTAACTATTTGAGCAAAACAGACTATTTTTTTTAAGTCGACGTTTTACTCGACTTAAGAAGATCTTAAGAAAAAAAAGTAACGTGTTTCAAAATAAATTCTTGATATAAATTGATTAGTGCGGTTTCAGTTTTTTACGATTGTGTTAATTATTTTATTATTATAAGGTTATTTTATTTATTTACAAGAAAAATTGTAAATTGTAGGATAAAATTGTAAATAAATTTATTTTGCAAAAAATTCACTATTGTGGTTGCAGGTTTGTGTCGTTTTGGTGAATTTTAATCCATAATGGATTTTCCAAATGATATCGACATTATAAACATTGATATTGAAGACGTTTTCGTGATAGAAAACAACGTACACGTTCCCAGGCGATATTTGCGTGATGGTCACAATCCATTTGAGTGCTACAATGGAGAAGAATTCAAAAAGCGATACCGTTTTAGCAAAGATGTTGTTACATTTGGAATACTGCCCCTGATTGAAGTTGGTTTAGCCAAACCAAGTAAACGAGGATTACCTATTCCTCCAGTCTTTCAGTTGCTTGTGGCACTCCGATATTATGCCACTGCAAGCTTTCAGGTGAATTGGAATTTATTGGATAAATCTCATTTATGATCACTATCATGGTTATTAGTCAAATTATAAATAATACAATTATTTAATGAACAGCTTCTTCTTGACAATAGTACACCAGTGTCTCAACCGACAGTTTCAAGAATTCTTTTTTGTGTCAGCACACTACTTGCCAGTTTATTGCGAAAATAAACTCAAATAAAAATGCCAAATAACAATGAAACTTGTCTACGAAATCGACGACGATTTCTAAGGATGGGCTATGGGAATGGAGCAGTTGGAATCCCTAATGTCGATGGTGCTATCGATTGTACTCACATTCGATTGGTACATACGAGGTTCCAAAATAAAGATGAGGTATTCCGAAACAGGAAGGGATATTTCTCTTTGAATGTACAGGCAAGCATTTGTTATTTAATTTGTTAACGCTGATATGCCTACATATTCACAAAATAAAATAAGCAATTGATTATATTTTACACAGACTGTCGTTGGATCTAGAATGGAATTTTTGGACATCGTGCCAGAATGGCCTGGCAGTGCTCATGACAGCCGAATATTCCAAAATTCACGAATTTATACCAGGTATTTCCAAGGCGAACTCAACGGGATACTTGTTGGTGATGCTGGATACCCATGCTTGCCTTTCCTGATGACACCAATACAAAATCCTGGAACTCCTAAGCGGCAAAGGCGAGTTTCAAACTCTTACATAATACTTAGAAAAAACAAAAACAAACCTTAACAAAACTGGTTGTTTTGTTGGAGAGAATTCGAATAATTACAAGAATGACAGAATAGGATTTAAGATAAATAAATAAATGACAATTATAATTTTCTGGGTGTAGGGTTTGAAATTTTTGGAAATTATGAAAAAAATATGTAGTTCTATTGGCAGCATAAAATGTTTATACCTATTCCTAACTTTTCTCTTTCAGATACAACATTATACATATAAGAACGAGGCAAATCGTCGAAAGAACATATGGCATATGGAAACGTCGGTTTCCTTGCTTATCAAGAGGGCTAACGACAAAGCTTGTCTGCTCTACTTCAATTGTCGTGGCTTGTGCCGTGCTGCACAACCTGGCTTTATGGTTCAATGATGTTTTGCCGGAGGAAGATGAGCCTGATGCAGTTGAAGAAATTCCTGCAAATCCACCTGACAGGCAGGCTGTGGATGGACATGTTGCTAGAGATGCCATCATCGAAAGAATGTTTCACTGAGCATGGCTGTAAACTGGGCCAATATATTTACACTTGTAGTGAAATATCTTCCACATACTTGTTCACATATTGAGGTTCAGAAATTAAAAAAAAAATACTTTTTTGATGAACATATTATATATATATATATATATATATATATATATATTTTATTTATTTTTTTCCTTCAACAATAGCAACTCTGACAACTTGGCTGTTGCTTTTGCAGCTCGCAATTCATATTGACTTTTAGCTTTCGCTAATTCAAATAACTCGAATTCTCGTTGCATGATTAGTTGCACTCGACGAGCTTTTAATTGCTTTTCCTCCAAGTCCAAATCATGTGTGCTGCTCACCCTCTTTTTTCGTGCTGTAATTAAGAGCTGAATCAAAATCTGAATGCAATTGAATTGCACAACTGCAATTTTACTACAAAATGACAATCATTTTTACCTGTAGGAGTTGAAAATGATGTGGAAGTAAATGGCCTCCTCGGGTTACGTGTATTGGGTTGGCCAACTTCACCTGCATCATACACCTCTTCATTGATAATTATAGCTTCTTGCTCCTCGATTGGATTATCAATATTTTCTCCATTTAAACTTTGAAAAATTTCCATAGTCTCATCTTCAATAATGACTTGATTTTCTCACCCTGAAATATCAATATTTCCATATTTAATTAATGATTTGATGAAATACGTTAGAGAGGAGAGTCATGCAAATGTACTTTTTTTTGCAAATAAATGGAATACTTGATTGAATGAATATAAAGCAAACAATTTTCAGGATACTTATATTCTATATTTTGAGATAAGCTTTATATTAATTAAATCAAGTATTCCATTTCTTTAATACAAAATCTTTAAAAATATGTCTTTATATATCTTTAAAATTACGAAAAAGATTAGTGAAAAAAACAGCTACATCGTAGCTATAAGACTATTTAACTTACTACCAAAGGAACTAAAAACAATTGAAAATAGTAATATTACAATAAAAAAAAAGTTTAAAAATTGGATCAAATCCAATATTTAACTGATTATTATTATTATTATAATTATTTTTATTATTATTATTATTAGGGGTTACTAAACTGTTGCTAGATGTTATTCTATTTCTAAGGAAAACGGATATATAAGGGATATTTTATTTTGTTTCTAAATATGAATTTTATTTTTATTTTTATCAGGGTTACTAATATTCTAATATTTAAATAGCTAAGTAAAAAAAATCTAATTAATATGCTTATGCTGCTAACTGGTTTAGATGGATTAAGCGATGTGATAAATTTGTGACACTAGAATAGCAAAGACATACTACTAATATTTTATGTTTAATTATTTTGTAAGATTTTAGGTTAGATAGATTTAAGATTTTGTAACCGGACCTGCGCTCAGGCATTAAATTGCCTATGTAGGATTACTTTGTAATTAACTGGTTGAATAAATTAAATTAAATTAAATGTATGTTTACATGACTTTCCCCTTTTAAACAAATGTTCTTACGTTTAAGAGTCTCTTCATCCATATTTGATGAAAACATTGTGGGTGCTGTTGCCATTAAATGTGGCACAATCATACTTATGTCTGGATCAAGCGAAGCAGACACAGATGGTGAACCACTACCCGTCAAAAAAATGCTTTGCTTCTCTTTTGTCAAAGCATCTATCTGACCTTGTTTTAGATTGACCCAAAATTTTTTTAACTGCTTGACCGATCTCTAAAACATTGAAAAACTTTAATCAGATTGCAGAACAAAAGCAATGTTTTTTTACGAATTGTTTCTTAATCTTATTCGGGTAAAATCATTAGAGCTTTTTGCCTATTGATTCTATTTAAAAATAAATATATAAACAGAGATATTTCCTTACCTTCTCTGCAACAATGGATGAAGAGTTATATTCTTCTACAATTTTCACCCATGCCTCTTCCTTATCTCGAAGACTTGCCGCAGAACTCTTGTTGTTCTCTATAATAGCAGTATACTTTTTCAAAATGTTTATAAACACTTTTTTTTTCATATTGCTATAATTTTTATGTTGTGTTGCCATCTTTTTTAGGTTAACTATAAAAACGTGTTGCACAATTTCAAAACTTTTTCAAAATAGCCGTCAGGGGTATGGCACTCTTATGGGAAAATTTGTGATAGAAGTTTTAATTCGAAGTACTTATTATAGATGGCTTGGTCGCTTAAATTAACTGATAGATGGCACTGAGCACCTAAAATCTTTTGTAAATAACTAGTGTTGTTTACATTAATATTAGCAAAATGTCAACCAGCGACAAGTATCTAAAGTCAATCAGTTTAAAGATGATGTCGCCAATGTGTCAAATATTCATTCGTTATATTTTGTCGATTGTGTGAAGTGTTATATATGCGGTTAAGGAATTTTACAGCCAGAGTAGCAATATAAACTACCCTTGAGATCCGACCCTAAAAGCGCGGGTGTCTCAATATGAGAGGGATTGGAACATGTGTTAACAATATAAGATGTAATAAACCCAAAACAAATATACTCTCTCTTTTCCTGCCACCACATCGAAGAATATATCGTCTCTGCAGGACATTATTAGTGCAAGACTTAAAAATAATTCTCTGTACATAAGTTATAATCTAGATTGAAAGGTAAGTGTGCATTTTTTTGTACTATATTAAACATGATTGGTTTATTACCATCATATCCCTTATTTTCAGACAATAGATTCCATATATTTCTGATGTGTTGTTCCTGGTTTTGAAAGTAATATGAAGGATGACCCTCTACAAAGTTATATATATATATATTTTTTTTTTTAATGTTAATACATATTTAGTATCTTATTAGTATATGTAAAAAAACATAATTAACAAATTGTTTTTAATTTTCACCCAATTTTAAATAAATTATATTATCGCATATATTTAATAAAACATTCATATAACCCGCCTATAGTTAGTTCCAAGTATCATTCACAGTTAGCGCAAACTTCTGTCACAGAAATTCCTTAGAGAGTGTCGCATCTCTCTTTAGATACTTGTCTCTGATAGCCGTTGTAAACAGAACAGCTGCTGGAAACTGCGCAAGCATGTGTTCGTTGATTGGCTGTTTTAAAGGAATAATTCCGGAAAGGTCCGAACTCTCGTTTAAGTTCGTCTTAAGCATTTGCTTACGTAAGATGATCTTAAATGAAATAAGCAAATGCTCAGGACCAAATTCTTACGCAAGATGATCTTAAGTGTTCACTGTGAATACATAACATCTCAAGACCGAATTAGTGGTTTAAGAAGATCTTACGCAAGACGATCTTAAGTACGGACTTAAGTATCGACTGTGAATACGGCCCAGAAATGTTTCACTCATTGCAGCCATGAATTTACATGGTATTATTTATTTTGAAATAATTTATAATTCAGTAAATTCAAACATTTTTATTACATTTCTTTGTGGTTTATTTAATAAAATGGATGAAAGTAACATCGTAGAAGCTTGGCTGGTTCTGGACAACGCCAAAATCCATAAAACTCAGGAAGTTCGTGATAAAATTAATGCAATAAGCCATAAACTATTTTTTCTTCCAGCATATTCACCCATGTTAAATCCCATAGAAAAAGTTTTTTCGAAAGTTAAATTAGCTGCAAGAAATTTGCTGGCGGAACCAGAAAATAATCTAAATTTGGTTAATATTATTGAGGAATCCGTGACCACTGTTACTTCTGTTGATTGTAATAAATATTATGTAGATATGTCGATGAAATTACCATTGGCTGAGGTAGGACAACCGTTACAATAACAGTATTTTTATAATTTTTCATAATTGTTTTCATTATAATTTTTGATAATTAATTTGTTTTTTCTAAATCAATTAATATTTAACTAAATTTAATAAAAGTTTAATTTGAATTTAAAAAAGTTTAATTTGAATTTAAAAAAGATTAATTTGAATTTAAAAAGGTTTAATTTGAAGTTAAAAACCTATATAATGACACAGAACATAATAATCTATAAACCCAAATAATGCGCAAGTAGCACAAATAGCATGAACTTACTACAAACAAAAATGCAGAACTTTATACAATTTATATTAAGCCTTGAAACAACCATTGCATATTGATTAGAGTTGAGTGCTTACAAATTAACAATAAAATAAAAAAGCAAAACCAAAACAAAACTAATATTCCCTCGCTACCCCTCATTATGTCAAGGGTGCAAAAACGAGACATTTTATGAAACAATTTATTTTTAATTTAAATTATTTCTTGTTTAACTGAAAAGAAAAGTTAACAAAAGAAGAGTATAAAAAGCAAGAAATAATGTAGGAAAAGAAAACTTTAGGTTTTTAATCGAAATCTAGGGGGAATTGAAGTAGGAAGACACATCAAGACAGTACGGAGACAGTCAGTTGGACTGGTGCGAGTTGACTCGGATGCTTTTCTACTTTTGCCATGCGAGTACAATTTCAAGATGGCGACAACTAAGAAAGCGTGTTCAAATTGAGTTACAGTTAGTCTCCAATGATTTTTGTATGTAACAGCATCTTGAACTGCAACTTCCTTCAAAAAATTGCCGAAGCACCTAGATAGTTTCTTTTCGCTATCCAATTTCTCACCCACATTCGACGTTTTCTTTTTTTCTTAATGTCATCCTTCAAATGTTGAATCAACAATACAGTTACAATATTAATTCCTTCTTGTAAAACGAACATTTTTCAGCAGGTTAAAAGTTAAAACTCTGAATTTTTGATGAACAAGAAGACAGTGAACAACTAACTGTTATTCAAGACAGTCAACTCTTGAAAAATTTTACTTGTATGCGAGCTGTCATTCCAGTCAACTAGCATCGTGTCAACGCCGCTTTATATATATATATATATATATATGCAAAAAATAAAATAATATATATATATATATATATATATATATATATATATATATATATATATATATATATGGGCTTTCGCCAATATTATTCAACTGCGTCTTAGAAAAAGTTATTCGAGAATGGACAAAGGGAATTTCGGATAAAGAGGCTTTCAGGTTAGGGAGAGGTAAAGAAAGTATAAGAACGGATTGTTTGGCATTTGCCGACGATGTTGTGATACTCACTACCGGCGTTGAAACAGCGATAAAAATAACCGAAGAACTCCAGATGATAGCCAAGAAGACTCGGCTTCAAATTTCTTTCCAGAAGACTGTCTTCATGACCAACATCAGAGACGCTCCTCTCCACTTGGAATTGAGAGAAGCCAAGATAAAGCGAGTTAAGTGTTTTAAGTATTTGGGAGAAAAATTACAGGATAATGGGTCGGATAAGGATGCCATCAAAGAGCGGGCGAGAAAAATGGAAATGGCTTATCAACTCACAAAGGATACATATAACAAAAAGGGCCTATCCTTTGGGGCTAAATTCCGACACCTTGATACTGTTGTCAGACCCGAATGTCTATTGTCCGTTATATTGCCCATTTGTTAGGAATAGGAATTCTTCATGAAGACCATTTTGAACAATCATATTTAATTTCATCGAAACAAATTGAAAAAAACTAATCATTTAACAATTACCCGATTTGTACTAGAAGGTTTATCAAATTTCTTTTTACCCTGTAAAAATTTTTACTTATGTTTAAGACGCTGCAGTTAGACGCTGCACCCTACATAATAAAAGCAGTTCAATTTTTTTTTATTGTAACATTATTCACAACCTATTTAGCTCACTGTCTAAATCGTGTAGCATATATTAGGAATCGATATTTCGTTGTTAGCGATTTAATTAGTAATGTCAAATATTTTTAAAAGCCCCTCTGAGAGTCTAATTTTATAAGGAGCGATTTCCGAATGTTCAATTGCCTCCTGAACCTATAATTACCAGATGGCGTACGTGGTTAGACGCAACCACTAAAATATATACTAAGTTAGTATATATTTCAATGGTAGGTAGGTAGGTAGATTTAAGTGGCAGCTAATGCTCACATAGGCCTCAGATGGGCCCGTTGTGTTACCACGATACTTGGAGTACAACCCTCAGGGGATTTTGTCAAACCATTTCGAGCCGTGGATGAACCTCATGAGAGTCTGCGCATCTAGTGATGCGAGGTCAGAGAGATCATCCAAGAAAGGTCGGCCTAAGAAGAGCAATCGTGTTGCGGTCAGAGAGGGGCAATGGCATAGGTAATGCTGAACACTCTCCTCTTCCTCCTCGTCCAGGCAGCCTCTGCAGTAGTCCCGCTTCGCTATGCCCAGTCTCTCAGCGTGCTTGCCAATGGGACAGTGTCCCGTGATGACTCCCATTGCCAGTCTGATATCGTTTCTTTTTAGAGAGACGATGTTGGTGCTTCTTTTCCTGTTTCGGTGAGGCCAAATTTGCCTGGTTACCTCGCAGGTGTCTTCATCCCTCCACCTTCGCTCCGCTAGGTTATTTCGGCTATGGTCTCCTTGCACGAGGCAAATGGAATACCAATATCCTGTAATACTTCGGTTGAGTGCAGGCTTGTGCCGTTCTTTGCAAGCTCATCCGCTTTTGTGTTACCTGGGATCCCGCTGTGGCTTGGTACCCACATGAGTCTTACGTTTGTGTGTGCTGCGAGCTCATTCAACTTTCTCCGACAGTCAGAGACCACTGTTGAGTTGGTGCACACGCTAGTAATTGCCCGGAGAGCAGCTTGGCTATCGTTGTAAATGTGGATCTGTTCACCAGGGTCCCCATTTACCATCAGCCACTCTGCTGCCTCTTTTATGGCGGTTACCTCCGCCTGTAGAACGCTGCAGTAGTCTGGCAGGCGTAAGCTAATTCTGAGGTTGAGGTCGTTGGAGAAAACTCCGCTGCCCACTTTGTCCTCCCTCCGTGAGCCGTCTGTAAAGACTTGCGTGTGTCCTGCTGGTACCTCTTTCTTTCCCATCCACTCCTCTTTAGAGGGTATGTGGTGTGAGAAGTTGTTGCCAAAAGCAGGTGTTGCTAGACATCGGTCTATCTTTTTGGGCACCCCTTTAAATTCATTGATTATTCCGGCGTGTCCACGATAGTCCGATGTCAAAATTCGCACTGACTTTAGTCTAAGTGCTGTGGTAATGGCAAGTTGCTTGCCCATTAAATCGACCAGGGCTATGTCCAGGATTGTCTCCAAGGCTTTCGTAGGCGTCGTTCTCATGGCTCCCGTTATCATGAGCGCCGCCATTTTCTGCACTTTTGTAAGCGCCATTTGATGGACTCTTTTATTAAGTGCCGGCCACCATATGAAAACGCCGTAGTAGAGTATTGGTGTAACTACGGCTCTGTATAGTCAGAAGGTAATCTTGGGGCTGAGGCCCCACCCACCGCTCTCTTGCAAGAGTACAGCGCCACCGTTGCTTTCCGTACTCTTTCGTTTATGTTGAGCTTCCATGATAACTTTCGGTCTAGTATGAGACCTAAGTACTTCGCGCTCTCCTTGATCGTCAGTTCAGTGCCCTTTAGCATTGGGAGCCTGAATTCTGGGATGTTGTGTTTCCTTGTGAAAACGACTAGCTCGGTTTTCGCCGGGTTGACATCTACGCCACACCTTTTGCACCATTACGCTAGTTTCGATAGGGCCCCTTCAACAAGTTGCGACATTGAATTGAGGTGTTTCCCTGAGGCCGCTATTGCTACGTTAGCATCCGCATAGGCGACGACCCTGCAGCCGGATTTCCTAAGTTGGAGGAGCAGCTCATTTAGCGTGATGTTCCAAAGCAATGGTGAGAGGACGCCTCCTTGTGGGGTTCCCCTACTCACCTTCCTTCTTATGTGGGATTCTCCCATTGTGGCCCTAATGTTCCTTTCACGGAGCATTTTTCCGATCAGGTGACATAGAGCGTTGTCCATAGCTAGTCCAGTTAAGGCTGATTCTATGGCTTCAGGCTTCACGTTGTTAAATGCCCCTTCTATATCGAGGAAGACAACCATCGTGAACTCCTTATGCCTCATCGAGCTCTCTATCTGGTTTATCAAGGCGTGGAGTGCTGTTTCCACGGATTTCCCCTTTGTGTATGCGTGCTGAGACATTGACAGCATTTCAGGGTGTAATGCCTCCTTCATGTGCAAGTCAATCAGTCTTTCAAGTGTCTTTAGCAGGAACGATGATAAGCTGATTGATCTCAGGTCTTTGGGGGAGGTGTGTGAGGCCTTTCCTCCTTTTGGGATGAAGACCGCTTCGACCTCTCTCCATATTTTTGGGATGTATGAGAGGTTTATACATGCCTTAAACATAGTCTCCAACCAAGGTGTAACTATATCTATGGCCTCTTGCAGCTCAACTGGACTGATCCCGTCAGTTCCAGGTGACTTAAAGGGTTTCAAGCTTTTGATGGTCCAGGTTAACTTATCTCCACCTACAATTCTGTCAGCCAGATACCGAGGTGGAGCAGTTATGGTGGAGTCCACTACACTTATTCCATTGTTTGGAAAGTGTGTATCCATGAGTAGCTCCAGCGTTTCTGTACATGAGGTTGTCCAGTTTCCATCTTGCTTCTGTATGAAGCTTTGGACTGCCGGATCCTTAGATAAAATTTTTCGCAGTCGGCTGGCTTCTGAGGTTTCCTCTATTTGCTCGCAGAGCCGAGCAAAGGATGACCTTTTGATGAACTTATTAACGGCGTCCACCACCGTGGTTTGCTCTTACCTATCCTGCTAACGACTTTGCATGATGTGCGCATGGCCTTGTTACAGGCACCTGTGAACTGTTTTACAGTTCTGTCTAGCTCATCCCCTGTTTTTGGTGTTGGGGGGCGGCTCTTCCGATAGAAGACCCGATAAGGTAGTTTTGTACTTACCCCAGTCAGTCTTCCGTTTGTCTACAAACTTAGGCTTTGTTTGCATCTGTATGCCTACCTTAAATTCAATATACCTGTGATCAGAAAAGGAGTGTTCTTTTGACACTTTCCAATTGCTTACAAGGTTAGGCGTTTTAGTGGAAACGAGTGTAATATCAAGTACCTCCTCTCTCACGGCTGTGGTGAAGGTGGGAGTGTTACCTATATTACATATTTCTAGGTCGGAAGTTAGTATAAATTCTAGTAAAGACTCACCTCTGTTGTTCGTGTCCGAGCTGCCCCATATGGTGTGGTGGGCATTGGCATCGGCTCCAATAATCACGTCCGCCCCTACTCGGTTGGCTTCTGTGATTATGCCATGGAAACCCTCTGGGGGACTTTCCTTCTCATGGGCGAAGTATCCTGAGATCATCCATAACCTACGGTTAAGAAGTCCCATCGATACAGTGACAGTGTCGCAATCGCTGTGGTTAGGCATCATTAAAACGTTGATGCTTTTATCCGCCAGGACGCACGAGCGTGGCTTATCTGAGTTTTTTACGTACAGTAACCTGTACTTGTCAGAGCCCAGTCCACAGATCTTGGTACCCACGACCCAGGGTTCGTGGATTAGGGCGATGTCGACTCTTCATATAGGGCGATGTCGACTCCTCATATGACTCCTTTGACAGTTGGAGGAGCAGAGCAGCCGAGGCTGCTTTGGAGTGGTGGAGGTTACATTGTATTACCCCCACCATCGCTGAGAGAGTTTTCTGGCACCGCGACGATCGTTACGTCGTTGTCGTCTTCGGTGTCAGAGATTAGCGCCAGATTCTCCTCTGCTTCGCTAATCTCATCTAGATGGAGAGGTCCGAACATATTAGTGACCCCCATATCTGACATCTCACTGTCTGAATGTGACCGAGGCTCCCCTTCCCTCGAGGGGATTGGGGTTCTCTGGTCACTCTTGTAAACATTCAGGGTAGTGGAGCCGAAGCCGTTGCTGATCACTCCCTTACTTTCTGCCAGTGGCGCTAGAGATGCTTCGTTTAAGATGACAATTACTTGCCTTGTCATACGCGCTGCCTCGCTAACTTTGATAACGCTCCAATCCTCAGTTGGAAGCGTGGGGTTGCTGGTCTGAATTATCTTCAGAATTGTCCTCGGGTCAGAGGGTTGCGTCGGGATCCAGGCTCTCGATCTCGGTCTGCTCGGGATCTTGTCCCTTGAGACAGCCTCGATTCGGGCGCCTGGCCAGACTTCCCCCACTTCCCCGATGGCTTGCTTATACAGGTCCGCTGATCGTTGATCTGCACAAGCCACCAGTTTGATATGTCCTTGATGCCAACCTGCGTCTCTGCAGCAAGGAGCTGGGCCTGGATTCTTCTGGAGAATGTCCAGGTATTTGCCCAAGAGATCCGCTTCCACCAGTCTCCATTTGGCTGGCGCGATACTCCTATCCCGGTGACCTCTGTCAATGACTGCCCATACCAGATGATCTTTCATGATCTCACTGTATGAGCGCTTCGGGAGTCCCTTTTTGTTGGACTGTGGCGAAGGACCCAGTCGTGCCCTTTTTTCCCCTGGAGGGGGGGGGGGTGGTAGCGGGGATCCATCGATCTGAATCGGAATTCTTTTGGACGATCCCTGGGTTGCCACCGACTCATGCTCTTTCGTAACTTTAAGGGCCCACTCGAGTTTCGCCTTGTCTTGATCACCACTTTTTGACCACTTTTTCTCCGGGATGCCCTTAAATTTGTCGAGGAATTTGTAAGCCGCCCTTCTATCCCTGTAGGCTCTGACGGACGGTTTCACCTCTTTTTTGCTAGATGCCGCTTTATTCAGCTCTGCATCATTACTAGTGCTAGGCCCGGGTTTCGTTACCCTGCTACTTGTGTTGTCCTTAGAGGACGGGAGTCTCCCTTTACGGGTGGACTTTTTGGGGAACTCACGTTCCGGGAATGGATTGTTGCCCACACCAGATCCGATTGGGCGGCCTGCTTGGGCAGGGTGGGATTCCGAGCTGTTGCCCGTACCCACCTGGTGGTTGTTACCTCGGTTTACACTATCCATTGATGGGGGGTGCAATTTATATCTTTTGCCAGGTTTCCTTTCGTTAGGGACCAGACTGACCTCCTTCTGGCCATGCATCCTCTTGGCACGGGTAAGGTCTACCACCGTAGGATTAGGAGTTATAGACTGAAGAAGAAAGAAGTTTAACTCCTTAGCCCTGGATACCTACCAGCATCAGGAGTTGAAAGCTGGTCAAGAGTAGACCGATGAGTTGACCAAGGGAGGTCGAAAGATCAAAGAAGGAAAGATAAGAGGAAACTGGTAATCTCGTGCCGAAGCATGGTTACCGTGCAATGGTGTTGGTCCGCGTGTGGAATCCCCTATCCGCCACCCGGGGACGCGCCTGGTAGGGGTTACACCTTCCACCGCAGGCCATATTTCAATGGACGCAGCAAATATTTATGCTGATAATTTTGCAGGAATTAAAGATATAATTCTGGAAATCAGTGATTCCAGCGCCGCAAGGCAAACTATTGCTTCGTCCCAAACTCTATTCACAGACTGGAAACAAAAGGTTTGCCTCTATCAGAATCAATTGAAATTATAGAAGAATTTTATTTGAGAATTTGAAATTATAGAAGAAATCCCTTAAAAAAGGTAGAGTAGGTGAATCTATACACAAAAAAATTAAAGCGGTAATACGATAAGGGACAATATGGGATTTTTAAAACTCAAAAATATCAACAAAATCTTAAAAGGCGAAATAGTTGAGGATATTAATTTTAATTTAGACATAAGTGTAAATATGAAAAATGCACCAATTACTTCTGTAGATGTTGAAATAATTTTTTCGATTTATAAACATATGTTTTCAGACAGGAGACAATTTCTGTTAGAAAATTTTGAACATTTGATTATCAATTGTTACAGAAATATGTTGTAAAAACGGTATCGTTTGTGAATTGATTAGTGGTTTAGATATAGATTGAAATTAATAGTGTACTTATATTTTTGTTTCGTTAATAATTGTTAATTAGAATTAAGAAAATTTTGTGTGAATAAAAATATTAGATGGCCACATTATTTCTAACTTTTCTTCATCAATTTTTGTCAAAGTTTTGCATATTGTACTGCATATATGGTCGAATTGAGTGCATATTTCCTCAAAAATCGATGCATATATATGCGCATATATTTCGTTTTTTTTTGGTGCATATAATTCGCCCTCTAGTCATAATAATATGATGTGCTCAAACAGTCCGCTTACCGCAGAACCTGACAAGGCCAGCTCGCATGCTAACTCTCATTATGTAACCTCGGCCTTAAGTACTTAACGAAATTACAAATGACGGTATCTTCTAAACCTGGGATATTAAAATTAGCCGATACAGTGTATTATGTTCATTTGGTCCGCTGTATTTAAAAACTTATGCTGGTAGACGATGGGGTTCTGCCATTTTTCATTCGCACCAATGCTTAAAAAAATCATGTTCCATGAATCATCTTCCATGTCACAGGATGGTCATCAATGGACAGCATCTGAAGCGAGTCTATATATGGAAAATAGACGGCATGGTTATCGGGGCTGAAGCATTCAACCATGGCAGCCATTTCAATTTTTTATCGCCAATCTTCCAAACTGTTCGGCCAATCGTGCAAAAACATTTTACAGTCTATTACACATTATGTTATATCACATGAGTAAATTGGGGCAGTCAGTTTGCGTCTACGTCCTATGACAGTTTTAACACTTATGTCAATACCCAGTCGTTACAACGTTGTTCAATACCCGGGGTACCCGAGTACCCGCTTGGGTTTTTCATTCAATAAAATAATTTTAATACCCGGAGACTTTCACATTACAACTCGGGATTACCCATAGAGTATTCCACTACCCGAAAAAAAAAATTACACTGGCAAAATAGCAACTGGCCGTGAAATGAATCAAGGTGAAAAAGTAGTAAAAGATTTAGCTGCAAAATATAAAGGATCCGGAAGAAATATTACAATGGATAATTTTGTTACTACTTTACCTTTAACAAAGCATTTATTGTCATGGAACTTCTATCTACGATGCACTCAGATGCAGCAATTTGCAGCGAAGCCAAAAAAAAAGAAACCAGAAATTGTTCAGTATTATAATAAAACACAAATTGGTGTAGATATAATGGATCAGATGTTACACAACCCACAGACGGACTAACCGATGGCCTCTCGCAGTTTTAGGGTTCTGCACCGAAAACGGAACCCTTATAGGATCACTTTGATGTCCATCTGTCTGTCTGTCTGTCTGTCTGTCAAGACCATTTTTCTCAGGAACGCGTAGAGGTAACAAGTTGAAATTTACTTTTACAAGTTTTTACAAGTTGCAAATACTCGGGTCAGCGGTCTCTTTCAGCTGTGAAAAAATCAAACTTGTAAGTCAACGCGATCAAAAGATATGACCGTTTATGTCGCATATTTTGCGATTTCACAAGGGAATCAAAACCTATAGGGTACTTCCCGTTGACCTAGAATCATGAAATTTGGCAAGAAGCGGTGTCTTACAGCACATGTAAAGGGAAAAATCTGAAAACCGTAAATATGTAGTTTAATTACAAGAAAAATGCGAATTTACTATTAGAAACTTATGAAAATACACTAATGTGCTGCGTGGTATTGTCAGGTACCAGAAGCATATGGGTTGCATACAGTTATGTCCTCCTAAAGATACCTTACTTACAAGTTTGTACGGAACCCTCGGTGCGCGAGTCACAACTCGCACTTGGCCGGTTTTTTTGTTTATAATCTACATATACTTAAATCACGTACGCCCTATATTTTTTGGTAGTCAATTGCCCAAAGCAGTAAATTGAACAACTGAATGTTAAGAGTATCGAAAAAGATCTAGAAATAGTTAATATATTGGTTTATATTAGATCTAGAAATAGTTAGATCTTAATATAAGTTAGTGAATAAGTGTAATACTAAAATAAAGTTTTCTTTTTATAAGTTTAAAAATATTCGCGTTATTTAAAAAAATACCCTGTATACCTTTATACAGGGCATATAGGTATACAGGCAAAATTGAGCAGTAAAAACAAATAGTGAAGTTCCAGAACCCCTAAACACTCATAGTGAATGGGGGATAATAAATGTATGGTAATAAAATGTAGGATAGAATTCCATCGTACGACAGCGACATCTTGAGGTTATGCTTGCAGCGGTACTAAGATGGTCGTGATTTCAGGAGGGCCACTTGTCAAGTTAACTGAATGTGCTTGCTACGTCCTCCACAAAGAAAAAAGATACCTTACTTACAAGTTCGTACGGAACCCTCGGTACGCGAGTCACAACTCGCACTTGGCCGGCTTTTTTTTAAATAATTTAGATATTGCCAGTCTTGCCAGCTATATCATTTATTATCTAAATAACAAAATGAAAAAAAAGACAAACACAAAAAGACAAAATTTTTACGAAAATTAAGTGAAGAATTATGTATGCCAGCGATTCAAGAACGATTTCAAAATATGCAAATTATGAGAAATTTCACCACAAGGATTGTCATAGAAAGCAGTTATGGAAAACCAATAGATCCTACAAGCAGGGCAACAACATCAGGTCAGAGTCAGGCGGGTCTACTGAACAGACAGATTCCACTGGACGAAAAATTGTTGTAGGATCATGTCATATTTGTTACCATGGTGTCTACTAAAAATGGAGAAATACGCGAAAATGGTGCAAAGAATGTAACAGTTTGCGATGAACATTCAATTGTAACATGTGACGCATGTTTCCAATAACAAATTGAATATAAAAATATTTTATGTATAATTTATAATAAGTTATAAAAGTTAATAAAATTAAATAAAAGTTAAATAAATCCGTTTCTTCTTGTATCGAATGGGCCTACTTTGGACCACGCTTGTTCCATTGTTGGGCTTTGATCTTTGCCCAGTATGGTCGCATATTCTGCCGGTGTAACTTCTTTCTCTCTTCTGTGCAGGGGTTACCTTTCCTTCGCCTTTCCTTCGAAATCCACGGACTTCCTTCAGGGCGCATCTCACAGACTGCCTATTTTGGAGATCTGTTATTCCCAGTTCATTAATATCCTGCTCGGTTTCTGTCAACCAAGTGGTACGAACCTTCTTGTTTTGCCAGATAGTGAACAGACGATTGGTTAGTCGGTTTGGAGGCAGTCTTGCAACGTGGCCAAAGAAAGCTACCCTTCTTTTCCTTGCACAGTCAGAGAGCATCTCAATATGTTCGTAAAGCTTAGAGATATGCCGCCTTTGGAATTCCCCATCTTCCTTTCCTGGGCCTAGGATCTTCCTGAGGATCCTCCTCTCTCTGATTTCCAATTTCTCTACCAGACCTCTTCGGTTCAAGGAAAGACACTCCATGGCATATAGGGCTTCTGGTCGTAAGACTGATGTGTAATGCTTAAGTTTCAGGTTGCGTGACAGGCATTTCTTGTTGTAAGTGTTCTCAGTCAGTCGATAGGCTAGTTCTAAATTGTTGACTCTCTTGGATAATGATGGTCTTTCTCATAAGCTGGGTTCAATCCATACGCCGAGATACTTAAATGTATCAGTCCTCTTGATGTTTCCCTGTTCTAGTATCATCTCTCTGTTAGCGTCTCTAATGTTGGTGAAGAATTCTGTTCTCTCCAGCGACACTTGAAGACCCACTTTGGCAGCCTGTTTTCTGAGGCAATTTACCTGCATTGTTGCCATCTCAAGAGAATCAGCAATCAGTGCCATGTCATCTGCAAATGCGAGGCAATCTACAACGAGTCCAACGTTCTTACGTCCCAGGTAGATACCATTCTGAGCACCCAAATTGATCAGTTCCTTGCGCCATTCTCTCATAACCTTTTCAAGGACACAGTTGAGGAGAAGTAGGGAAAGCCCATCTCCTTGTCTCACTCCAATTTTATTTCGAAGCTTTCTGAAATCTCGCCTCTAAATTTAACCTTGGAATTGGTATTGGTCAAAGTTTCTAGGATGAGTCTGGGTTTTGTTGTCTAGCCCTAATTCCTGGAGTACTTTGTTAGGCGTTTCTCTGTCAATGGAATCGTAGGCCTTCCTAAAATCAACAAAGGTGACAACCACCTTGCGGTTTCTGATCTTGGAGTATGCAAGTACAGTTTTAAGATTGAGGATCTGTTCAACACATGGTCTTCCTGAAGCCTCCCTGGTATTCTCGCAGTTGACTATCCAGCTGATTTTCTGCCCTTGTTTGTAACGCCTTCGAGAGAAACTTGTATATTACCGGGACTAGAGAAATTCCACGGTAGTTAGTAGACAACGGTAGACACGGTAGTAGACAAGTCATTTAACAATCGGGTGGTAATTTCTCTGTTTCCCAGATGTCTTGGATGATCTCAGTTAGCTTGCGCACAGCATTGTTTCCAGCATCTTTCCACAGTTCGGCAACGATAGAGTCCTCGCCAGCTGCCTTATTATTCTTAAGAAGTTGAATTATCTGGCCAACTTCTTCCAATGAAGGGGGCAGTGAGTCCGGGTTTGGTGTGGTTTGTTTATAGTCGAAGTGGGTGGGTCACAGTTGAGTGGTACTGAAGTAAAAGTACTGAAATAAATCCGTTTATTTATATATTAGGTAATATTTTTTATCCCTAGAAAAAAGTTTAATTATTTATTTATATATGGGTACCCGGATACCCCGGGTATTGAACAACGGGGTATTTGACTTTAAGTCCAAACAGTTTTTATATTTTCTGGAATATTTTATTATTAATGTATATGAATCTATGTCAGTAGACTCAAAAAACGAGGATCTGAAAGGATTTGATAAATTTTCATTAATATATAAATAAATTTTCCCTACAAAAGTTATGTAAGTAGGAACATGCAAAAGTGTTCCCGGGAAATGACATAAGTGTTAATCTAATATCTGTAAAAACTAATATAGGGTTAGATATTAGTTTTTACAGATATTAGATTAACACTGTAAATCTTTTAACCTTTTGCGGATAGTTTTCTACTTATGGGTTTGCGTTTGCATATAATATATTCTTATTATACATCCTATATCCTTAATTTGTTAGATTGAGAGCTTCTTCATTATAACAATCCTAGATTATTATTGTAACGATAATCTTATATTGAAAATAAAAGACTAGGCTGAAAATAAAAGATTAAAGAGATAAGATTCTTACAAACAAGAAACTAACAATATTGCTGTCATAAGTAAAAACTGTATAGAAAATAGCTGATAAAAGGTTAAATATACAACATTTCCAGGTATTAATAATTATAATCACATATACAAAAAAATTTTAATCTAATCACCTAATTTAAATATATTTATCAATGTATATTAATGGTTAATCTACATATCTAATCAGGAAAATAATCTTATCGGTTCGTCTCACTCCATCTTTAGTGATTTTATGTCAAAAGTGATACGTTAACTGAGCAAAATTTAATAAAAGATATATATTAAAAATGTATTTTATAAAATTGATGTTATTGTTACTACAAGTTATATTTCTTGTCCCAAACGATGCAGAAGAAGATATTTGCGACGAAAATAAATATTCAATAATTACAGATTTGTCACAGGCGGATTGTCTGGAAAACCATTATTATTTTAAGAAAACGAAAGATAATTGTTTTCCACATTGTCAAAAAGAAAATATTGGTAAACATTCTTACATTCGGTTTATTTAACAAATTAACAGGTAAGCCTTCAAATTAATTCTTTTCTAGTTTCGGAGCCCTCAACACCCTGTAATCCTAAATTATGTCCTCCAGGGTATGAATGCGTAAAAGATGATAATGGCGACGAAGATACTATATGCAAACTAGATGAAGGTAAAATATTTAAATCTTACCATTTGAATCTAATATTAACAATATACCTAACTACCTAACTATCCTAACATTCTCAAATTAATTACAAGGGTGGTGAAAATTTTTATTACCACATGCCATTTCTTTTTAATTTTCACATTGAACTTTGAAATGCTGTAGTGCCAAATAATTTTTACAATTAATGAAAAAAATATTTCTAATTATAAAAAGCAATTACCATATTAGCGTAAATATGAGACGTCTCATATTTTATACATTTGATGTGACACAAAACTAGATTAACCCAATGGACAACATTCAGTTATGAAAGCTTTATTAGACAAAACTAAATGCACAATATTAAATTGCGCAAATCTCGATAGACAAAACTAAATGGACAAAAAAATGAGTTTCGCAAACCTTGATAGACAAAACAAACTGGAGAAAACAAAATGGGGTAAATGTTGGGCAAATCTTGATAGACCATATGAAATGAACAAAATTCGTTAATTATTAACACGGCCGTGATTAAATCTTCAGTCCATTAAATTTTTATTTATATCAGATCCTCGTGTCGGACTTTCTATAAAAAAAATTAAATTTGAATTAAACTTCCTTAAAACAACCCATCAATATTTCTAGTAAATTCACCTACCTAACCATCTAAATGCATTATATATTAATAGTTCACTATCCATTTGAATAAATAATATAATTCTATATTATTAAGTCACTATAATTTAAAAAATAATTATTAAACATTTTTTAGAAAAGTATTTCTCTCGCGTGTCAGCTGTGACACGCGTGCCATATGTTTGTCACTACTGGACTACGAAGTCCGTTTATAGAAATTATTGAAAACTGAAAAACTTAACACACGAAATCTATTTTTTCAGTGGATAATTACTTTAAATTTTCAACACAGTTCGACAACTTAAAGAATATAAAACAATAAGAACAATATAAATACGCTTGAAACTTCCCGAATTGGCATGCCGAACTCCGTGTTCGTTCCAAATGAGGCAACCGCATTAGACCTTCATCAAATTTGTAACGCACGTCCGGCGTCGTTTAAAAGGCTAATTTAAAAAGCACATTCGGAAGCCACATTTGCATTGGCCTTGGAATTTAATTTCGATTTTCATTAGGAACAAATTAGGCATGCCGAACCCCGTGTTCGTTTCAAATAAGGCAACCGCATTCGGCCGTCATCACATTTGAAACACATGTCCGGCTTCGTTACTAATTACGAAGCCTAATTCAAAACACATTCGGAAGCCACCCTTGTAGGCGTCAACTGTAACTAAATGTGGTCCCCGTTTTCCTTTTGTCTGTAGTGCAAATGCCTATACATTTAATTACAATTGTACGAACAAAATGTCGTATTCTTACTGTTTTAGTTGACAGTTTGTTTTCTAAATTGTTCTAAATTGAAATCATTTTTTTATGATGAGCATAAGCCTCCCTCTTGCTCTCCCAAGTTGTCCAGTTCTGGGCCGCTGGGTACCAGTTAATGCCTTCCGCTCGTTTCAGGTCGTCGTTCCATCGCATCTGTGATCTTCCTACGCTTCTTCTGTTGTTCCATGATCTACATCTTTTGATTTTTCCGCTCCATTTGTCTTCATGGCCGGCCCAACTCCATTTCTGCTGTAGTATTTCATTTGTTACATCCCTTACTTTTGTCTTCTCTCTGGTCCAATCGTTTCTTTTCTTGTCTCTCAGTGATATTCCTAGTATGAGTCTTTCGATTGCTCTTTAATTGACCCTTAGCTTTTCCATTATTGCTTCGGTAATTGCCCAGGTTTGCGATCCATAAGAGGTCACCGTTAGTATGCACTGATTGTATAGGGCGCTTTCTAACTCGAGGGGGATGTCCAGCACTAGTATATATTTTATCTTGCTGTAAGCCGCCCAGGTTTGTATGATCCTCTCTTTTGCCTCTAGTTCTTGATTTGCCTTGCCTATTGTTAGCGTTTGGCCAAGATACTTATATGTTTGTACCTTCTCAATTAAGTTGCCTTCGATGGTAATTTGTTCTTCATCTTCTCTATCTGACGTCATGTACTTGGTTTTTCCAAAGTTAATCATATTAATGCGGTTCGTGGCTTTGTATATATCGTCGATGAGTGTGATGAGTTCTTCCTTGTTGCTGGCTATCAGTACTATATCGTCGGCAAACATTAGTCGGCTGAGTTTCTCACCAGTTATGTTAATACCTCGGTTACTGAAATCAATTGTTTTTAGTACATCTTCCAAGACCAGGGTAAATAGTTTCGGCGATAAAAGATCTCCCTGTCGTACACCTCTCCTGATTCTCACTTTTTCGGATGATTCGTGCTGTTGGATTTGTAGTGTGGCGTTGCGGTAGACATTGTTGATCAAGTTTGCGTACCTATGGTCAATTCTGGCATTTTTTAGGGCTTGCTGGAGTGCCCAGATTTCCACTGTGTCAAGGGCTTTTCGGAAATCTATAAACTCCAGCTATAGCGGCACATTGTATTCTGTGGTCTTCTCAATGAGTACTCTCATTGTTTGTAGGTGCTCGGTTGTACTGAATCACTTGCGAAATCCTGCCTGCTCGTTGGGTTGGTAGTAATCCAGTTTCGTGGTAATCCGAGTGGATATTATTTTTGTGAACAGTTTGTAAGTTAAGCTGATAGGTCTGTAGTTCTCCAGGTTTTCTGTGCTCTCCCTTTTTGTGAATCAGTACCACTAACGCGTTTGTCCAGTTTTCAAGAATGTTCTCTTCTTCCAGCCATTTGTTAAACAGCAATAGCAGTTGTGTGGTTAACGTATCTCCTCCTTGTTTCAGCATCTCCCCCTATAATCCCGTCGTCGCCCGGGATAATAGCACGGTCGCTTTCCCGTTCTTTATGCGGTGTAGCTTTAACTTGGGCCTGTGTAATTTCTGGCATGTCCTCGGAGTTTAAGTTAATAATTTTCTTTCGTCTATCTTGTACTGATATGTCGCTCTCTACTTTTAGTAAAATTCGTGTGCTGCTCTTATGATATCTTGCCTGCCATGCCTTTGCTTTCCATGCCTGTCCTTGATTTTAGCTATTTCCCTTTTTGTGTCTGTTGCCAGCCTCCTGAACACCTTCGGGATTTGTGTTGTTTTAAGACTTTTTGTGCTATTTGGATTTTATGCTTCCTGATGTCTTCCATTGTCACTCGCCTGGCTGCTTTGTTTGTCTAGGTGCATTCGGTTATTCTCTTTTTCCGCATACAAACATTGCGAGAGTTTGGGCATTCAGTTTTTAGTTTTGGATTTCTTTACAGCGTAACTTTCAACTGACTGATGCAGGGATTGTGTGATCTGTTTGTTATGGTCATGTTACGTTGTTATGTCAGTTATTGCATATGTATGGTTGTTGAAAGATGTTTTCTAGTCTGGATTGGAATTCATCTGGGATTTTTTTTTAGTTTTTCGGTATCAACCTGCTTTAGGTTAATGTGAATTGTTGCTCTTACAAGGCGGTGATCACTTCCGGAGATAAACCGGTTAAGTACCTAGACATTTTGTACTACCCGATTTGTCCGTTGTCAGAATGTAGTCTATTTGATTGAAGGTTCTGCTATCCGGGCTTGCCCAAGTCCTTTTCTGGTTTTGGTTTTTTTGTTGGAAAAAAGTGTTTGCGTTATTAGAGCAATATTAGAGCGTTTGAGCAATTATTCCTCGAGGAAATTTGCCATCACTGAGCCCCGGTGGTTTCTTTTTCCTAGTCCATGCAGTATTTGATGTTTTATTTTCGCACATTCCTTTGGAGATTTCCCCGTAAAATTTGTCAATCTCCTTTTCTTCGGCTTTGCTTATAGGAGCATAGTCCTATATTTTGTGTGTTTCCAGTTTGTTTATTCTTATTGTAATGTAGATTATTCTTTCGGAGATGGCTTTTAATGTACTTATACGTTAACCAGTCGCTTGTGGACTAATATGCCTCTCCGCATACGCTGGGGGTGATTTTAGTTAAATATAGCCTACGCCTCTCCTTCTTGACTCGCTTATACCCACGATGTCCCATTTAATCTTTTCCAATTCTGTTTGCCTAAGTTAGTCTTTCCTAATTAGGACGGGAAAAGGTTGGAATGAGGCTTGCAACAGTTCGGCAACAGTTCGGAAGTCCTACGCCCCAATAGATTGTTCAGCATGCCTCACTATATTCCTAGTAGGGTTGATATGAATGAAAAACATAAAATTAAACCTACCTTGCCTAACATGCTTACATGCGGTCCTAGAGGCGCTACTAGGTACAAACTCGTTCAATTAAACCAGATCTTTCACAACCGACTATTACATAACATTTAGAACTAATAAAAATTACATACAATGAAAAAATCTATAAAACTAAATTAAAAAAATATTTCGACTGAGTTTCTTAAGAAACTTTCGAAAAGTCAAAGCATAAAAAATCTAACAATCAGTTCCTTTTTAATAACAGAATAACATGCTCCCAGAGTTTTGAAAAAAAAGGAGGAAATGCTAACGATGATGCAAGTCGACTAAATTAAATATTCCTTTATTATTCTTTTTAGATTCATGTTTTAAATATTATATAGACCATCCGAACTTTCCCACAAATAGCTATTTTCTCGCAATGTGGAAACCAGAATGTACTGACGATGGCAAATGGGTTGCTAAACAGTGTAAAGGTGAAACCGCAAACGGAAGGTAAATATTAAATTATTAGTATTGTGTCTTTTTTCATACAGATTTTTTGTTTTATTAAAAATGAGGTATAGAAGCGAATATAGAAAAATATCGTTTGGTAATTCCCCGTTTCTTCTTGAAGATCAGGAACAATCTGAATGTTCTAAATAAATTTGAACTGTTAAAGGCTGGTTGTAATATTTTTAGCCATCATTAGATTTTTTTCCTAGATCGCTTTTTATTTTACCACCTATTAGTACAATTCACAGCATATTTCTCTGTGGTCTTAGGTTCACATACTTGGCAAAATATTTCATCCATTTTCTATTTTGCTTAAAACCCACACTTCACCTGTGTATGCCAGAGTTTGGCTGATTACAGTTTTATAAATTGTTATTTATGTTTGTTTCTTTGCACTATTTGTTTGGATCTGATACCATTAGACATTCCGCAATTTTTCTCCCTCTCGCTATTGTTGCTCTAATTTTCTTAGAGTTGTTTCATTGTTCTGTATTATGTTAATGCACCTAAATTAACTTTTTTTTCTAACTGAAGCTCATGGTTGTCGACCACCTTTATTACTATGGCATTTAGTTTATCGAGTTATATCCAGTTTATTATTAACATTTTTCAAAATTCTCTTCGACTAGATCGAGATCGTGGTTCACTTTGTCTTCTATTCACTTCAAGCGCAATTGATAACCTACCGTTTACCCTGGCCATATTCTCTCTCTAGCTTTCACTGCATTCTATACATTATTTCTATTCATAGTCATATGCATGATTAAAGACAAGCCATGATTAGCACAATTAATGGGTTGCGCGAAATTACCGCGCGAAGTGAAATCACCTTAATCGAACAATTAGCTGTAGCCGCGCAGTAGGAGTCACTAAGTGTCTGCCGGCTGCCTCAAAAAGTGAACATACAAAATGTAAACTGACAATAAATATAGCGCATACCGAAATTTCACTGCTAATTATAAATCTCGCTAAATCGAGTTTCGCGTTAATCGGGGGTGCTTGTATATGTGTGCAGCACCATTTTGTGTTGGTAACAATATTCGTAGATTTATTTAAGTAGAAATTTTAGCTCGAGTGCTTCTGAAGCCGCATTGATCGGTATATAAAAGAAAAAAATCTTTTATTTATTTTATTTATTTTCTGTTAAAACTCCTGCTGGTTCTATAGATGAAGCTCCTTGGCCAGCAGGAGTAATTCTGAGTGGAGTGAATGCTCAGTAATTGGAATTCCATGTTGCTTCATATGCGATTTGTAAGGCAGAATCAAATCGTCGTAAGTCTTTGAGATCTTTGCCATCTCGTATTGCAAGTCGCTGATATTCCGATTCTTCCTGTCCAGCATTTTTTCCACTTTGGCTCTTACAGCTCTTAATTGCTCGGGGTTTATGGTTAGTTCAGCGATGATACACTCACATGCTTCCGCAATGACCACTAAAACTTCAATGCGCTGCGTCAATAAGCCGACCTTCGTGTTGGTTTGCCTCTGTACATCATAGAACCGCCCTCATAAATTTCTAATCCAATTCACTCTTCTCCAATTTCAACTGTTCAAAACGCATCTGCATGGCCTCGCTAGCCCATCTCAAATTGTCCAGCTCCATTATAGTTTCATTCAACTTGCTCTTCGTGTTAGCCAGCGATATTTTATCCTTTTCATAATTAGGCAGCTGCCGCTTGTAGTCTCCAACATTTAAAAGCGCTTGTTGGATTTGATTCTTCAAAGCACCATTAATCCAATCAGATGGAGAAAAACGTAAACGTGTCCTTCGTCAAGGTCTTCAACTTTAAAAATTTTAAACAATTTCTGATTTGACTCTTACTTCATTTGTAAATCTATTTTACAAAATCTACAAAGATGTTCAAAATATATTTTCTTATTACAGCCCATACTAAACCTCATAAAGAATAAATAATTTGCTTATTTTTATAGATGTTTTTGTTATGATGAAGTCGGTAATAGACTATTTGGAGAAGAATGGTCAACTAAAGCTGAAAATATGACATGTGGTTAGTGTATATATATATATATATATATATATATATATATATGTATATATTTATATATATATATATATATATATATATATATATATATATATATATATATATATATATATATAAATGCTTGTTTTAAGCTTGTAGTAGGAAAAGAGCAGAACTTGAGAAAGATCCTTCCAATTGGTTTGTAAGTTTACATTGTGACACACAAGGAAACTACGAAGAGTTACAATGTGATTTAGGACAATGCTGGTGTGTAGAGCCTAAAACTGGCAAAGTTTTATCGAGAACTGTACCAGAACACATGATGACATACCTTCCTTGCTGTAAGGAAACAATAATTTGCTTTTTATAATTTCTAATTCCTACATATTGGTTATAGATTCAGAAAAAAAAGTGGGCGATAAATATCTTAGACAGTGTGACAGCAATTTGTACGCTCAAGCAAAAGCCAGAAAAGAATTATTTACCCACGGAACAACGCAAGTTAATTTTCCTCCATTAATATGTGATGGTGATGGTTCCTATGGCAAATATCGCGTTCAAAATGGAATGTAAGTATACTTTATATTTACGCTAAATTAAGAACCTAGAAAAAATATTACGCTAATTTATGTTTACAATATAAAAAGTGAATTTTGTTCCTTCTTATAGTGCATACTGTACTTGGAAGGATAACACTAACATAGGTAGTTGGCAAACTTCTATGAGCAATAATATAGATAAGATGAATTGCTGTAAGTATTTTTTTAAATATATTTAAGCAATTAGCATTATTATTTGTGTTCTATATATTAGATTGTGCAAGAGATTCTAAAATCTACGGAATGGAAGGTTTGGCTTGGCGTCTCGACTGCGAAGAAAATGGTAATTATAAACCTCTTCAACAGGAAGGCTCTCATTTTTATTGCGTTGACAATGATGGTTTCCAAAAAAGTAATTTGGAAACAGACAAAAATAAACTTAAGTGTGATGATTGGAAATAACTTAATTGAAATATACTAGAATGCACAAAATGTTATGACTTTTTAAAATAATTTGCAGCTTTACAAATTAAAACTTTTTAAATTTATTAATGAAATATAGTGGGCGCGCGCGAAAAGATTGTTATATCAGAGAACGAGAATTTTGAAACATCAAAAAAAAAGAAAGCTCGATTAATAAAGCAAACTGAACAATCCAAATTTACTTAACCCTTTTTGCATGCACGCTCACTATAGTAAATAATATAACTTTATTGGCATAAAACTATAACCTTTATTGGCATAACACATAACCAAATTTACTACAGTTAAACTTTAAAACTGCTTATAGAAAATCAATAATCAATATACTTTACAAACAATTACAATAAAGTCTAAATGAAACTAAAGTGGACTATTCCTCTGTTTAAGCCCCTTGCACCTTCCATCCTTTCCATCATTACCAAACCACTACCATCCTCATCCATGCACTGTTTCCATTTTTTCCCTAACACACACACTCTCTCTCTCTCTTTAGGTCCACTCTCCTTCCTCGCACTAGTCTAGCCAACACGTCCTTCCCTACCCTACATACTTCACAGCTCTTATACTTGTGATCCATCTAATAATTTCGCTCTTGTTCTTCATAGCCGCATCTAAACCTGGCAATTACTGACTGAGCATTCTGGCCCATTGCTGATTTTAAGTATTTAGGGAGGTCTTCAAATATTTGCATGTCCACATAGTCCTTACAATATTCACTCTCCATTATTTTACGTTGACGTTCTTGCAGTTCAACTTCAACCTTACCACTAGCCATTCGTCGATTCGCACGCCTTTCCTATTAAGCCTCTTCACTTCCATGACAGACATTCCACCTCCTTCATACAGTTTCCTTCTATCCTTTGCCCAGTTTGTCTCTCCTCCCATTTATTCCTTCCTAACTTCTTTCTACCCTCAATACTCCTTTTACAATCTTTTCCTCTGTCATTCCACTCACGTTACATTCACACCATCCCATCCGTCGCCTTGGTTCAATTCTTAGTTTAGAAGCGTTTAGCTGCTGCAGTACTATGTAGTTTGTAGATTTTGGTGATGACTTGTACTGCGACCTTCATAGATCTATTGATCTTCATAGATCACCCCACCCTCTACCTCTAATCGTTGGTATATTTACCCATTTAGAGCGCCTCCTCTAGTCCTGATTCCTATAGGAAATTCAGGATCTGGGTGGGATTTAAGAACTGCAACTCCTCTGCATCTAAGCAGTGAGCCCAAAGTTACATTTTCCGCTTGCGGTGTAGTGCTATGCAGTCTTTGAGCGGATGTATGGGGCTTTTCTCTTCAGAATCTGCATCTGTCATCTTTCTCTAGAGCTAGGAACTTGAACCATTTTCTAAGTTTGCAGTGTCCCGTCACGACTCCTGTCAGAATTCTAAGCTTGTTCCTGTTTAGTTTCAGGCAAGCTTTTGTTCTTTTCTGGTTAAAAGATCTCAGCATTGCTTTGGATTGTCTTAGCCCTGGAAGTTCAGTATAGCGTTACTTTATTTTCTCTGCCGAGCTTCTTTAGCTTTCCCACACAGTCCCATACCTGTTGATCTGGATCTGATAGTGTATGAGCTAATGGCCTTGATGGCTGCTTGGCTATCTGACAGGATAACAATTAGTTTTTTGCGATAGTTGAGGGTTAAATTATGCACATCTCTCGATTGCATATACCTCTGCGTGGAAAATACTTGAGTAGATTCCCATGGATTGAAAGTATTTGGTATCAGGTCCAATGCCTATTCCTTCCTTGCATAACCTTAAAATCCAGCAGCAGTTCCATCGCTGCTGTCGGGCATGACCCCTTCGCCCCCGTGATGCAGACACACGCCCGTCTTTGAATATTTTCAAGCTGCTTCTTCATAGAGATCAGTTTAGTTCTACTTCCCCACGCAACCTCCCCGTAAGTACTATTTAAGGAGTAGATTAGTCTAATTGTATGGCCTTTTTAAAGAATTGTAGCTGCAGTTTTCCACACTTTCTTCATCCTCCACTCCCAATACTTATGCTCCATTCATCAAGATACTTCGCCAACAAGCCTTCCATATCATCTCTTTCGCCAGGTAATTTGAGTCAAACTCTTTTCCTAATACTTTCCAGAACCTTTCTACCGTCACCCGTATTGGCCGCGTACTCTATATGCTCCTCATTACCACAACCACTCGTAAATACAAACCCTAAATACTTAAAATGCCAAACCTCTTCTATCTCCATCCCCTTCCATTCGAAACTCCCCTTCTAACACACCCTACCTCTCTTAAACCGCATCCATTTTGTTTTACCTACATTTACCCCTCAGTTTCCTTCTATCAAAAAATCTCTCCAATATTCCAATCATTTCTTTCAATTCCACCCCAGATTTTGCCAGGTCTACTACATGATCTGCATATGCCAGATTCCACACTTCTTTCCTATCAACCACCACTCATCCTGCATGTCCAGCAGCCAGAACCTTCTCCAAATCTGGAACATATGATACGCTCTTATGGAGACTTGGAAGTCCAGGAATAGAGTCCTATTTGAAGTCCAGGAATAGAGCAGAGGCTAGCCTTGCTTCAAACTCATACATACTTTGAATGCACTGGACTTACTCTCTCTCACTCTGACGCTATACGTTCCCTTATACAATCGCTCAATACGCTCATATGGAGACTTTAAGTCCAGGAATAGAGCAAAGAGCTTACCCTTGGGTCGTGTAGATTGTAGATTTTGTTGGTGACTTTACTACGAACTTCATAGATATATTGAACCTCACCCACTTATCATAGCCCTCGTACCATACCTCTTATCGTTGGTACACTTACCGATTTAGAGCACCTTCTCTAGTCCTGATCCCTTTAAGAATTTCAGGATTTGGGTAGGATTCAAGGACTACAACTCCTCTGTATTCAAGCAGTGGGCCCCAAGGTACATTTGTCTCTTGCAGAGCAGTGCTCCACAGTCTTTGAGCAGATAGGGATCTCCCATGGTGTCTCTCCTGGTATGGGGATTTCTTCTGCTGAGCCACAGAATCTGGATCTGTCATTTTCCTCTAGACCTAGGGCTTTGAAGTGTTTTCTAAGTCTGCAGTGTCCCATCAAGACTCCTGTCAGAATTCTATTCTTGTTCCTGTTTACTGTCAGGCAAGCTTTTGTTCATTTCTGGTTAAAGGATCCCAGCATTACTTCAGATTGTCTTAGCCCTGGTAGTTCTTTCCAGGTTTTCATCCATTGTCCTCTTATTTACCGCAAAAGGGTTCCAGAACTATAAAGGGATTACTGGATCCTTGTTTGCTAGGTGCTAGGCTTCTTCGTTTCCATCTATACCAGTGTGTGCTGGTACCCAGTATAGCGTTACTTTAGTCCCTTACCAGTTTGGTTCTGATGGTGTATCACCTAATGACCTTGATGGCTGCTTAGCTATCTGACAGGATAGCAATTCGTTTTTTACCCTTGGAACTTGCTAATTCCTGGTCGATCACTATACAGGGTCATTTAACGTGACCACCCCAAATATTTCCGTTACCGCATTTAGAGTGACGAGAAAAATGTCAAAAGAGAATTTTATTAATTTCGAAAGACTAACACAGTGGTTAAAAATTCCTTTTTGTCAAGGTCATAGTTTAGGGGAACATGTTATTTTTTTATCAAGACATTGTAGCCACTATTCAGACTAATCCAGCGACCCATGGTATCAAGTGACAGCCCTTCGAAATCAATAAAATTCCCTTGTGACATTTTTTTTCGTAACTCTTAACTTTGGGGTGGTAACGTTAAATGGCCCATCTTGTATAATACACTTATAATATGTAAAAATGTTATATAACTTATTATTCAGAGTTATATAAACTTCTACATTTATCACGACTAGAGTTTCGACGTTTGATGGACATTCAAGTGAAACTTTTTCACTTGAAAATGACCGTGACAAATGATAAACGTAGAAGTTTAAATACTTGTGAATAATAAGTTATATAACATTTTTTACATATTATATGTGTGGTTAAAACATGATGTAAGTATGAATGTAAGTATGAATTAAAACGTAGTAACAACCATCCTATTCATATAATACACCTATGGTTTTCTGATGAAAGTCGCATTCATATAAAATTATTATTACGCAAAAGTGTTTGTTTCATAAAAAACAGGCCATTACATTTGCAAGAACCCATTTATGCAAAAGTTGTAGAAATTTAAAATAAGTAAAAGAAATCAATATATTCGATATAACATTGATTGTATTTTATTTTCGTTTACAAATATAACCAACACCAAAATTCGTGTAAACCGATAAAAGCATTATTTAAATAATGTAATAATTTAAATTTATACAATTCAAACAAATTCTCTCTTTTTATGGTATAATTCATATTTACATTTTGTATATTTTCTAAATAAATTCGTTATTTAAAAAAACGTACTAAATAATTGCACATTTTATGTTCTTATTAATTAAATCATTATTGGCAAGACACTACAAAGAAGTAAAATTTGTTAAATTAATTTTTGATAAGACTAGATTAAAGTTAATCGAAACTAATTAATAAGACAACAAATAACAGTCTAATGGAGGGAATTTTAAATAAATGCATGTGTGATAATGCTATATAGAATTTCAAAGAACTATTGAAAATCTAAACAATATAGTTAATATGCATTTTGAATCTTGAAAAAATAATATATTTTTTTATTACTCATGCATTAAAAGCAACTATTGGCGCACGTTTTTTAGAACGAGAAATGCCACGTTTGGTTGTATTACCACATAACTTGGGTAACGCACGCAAATATTCAATATCGCTACGTTACATTATAAAAACACAATTAAATAAATGAAATAAACACAATCAAGACCTCAATTTTTTAAAAAGTGACGTGAAAGTGACAGACATTTTTTTCATTACAAAATTAAAATTAAAACTAAAGAAAACGTTTTAAAATGAGCGTAAATTCTATGGTGATACCGGAGACTGAGGAGAGTTATGTCGAATCCACACCAGTGGAGACAATTGAAACAACAAATTCTTCATTTTTTATTCTATTTTTTTATGGCACCTGGATCCCAAACTTGAAAGATACATCCCATCGCATGAGTAATAAAAAATATTCTTTGCAACACGGGCGGTATTGTCAATTGCCCTCTCGAGCGAACGAGCACTCACTTTGTTCGTGCGTCCATTTTCGCCCTCGTGTCCAATTGACAACCTTAGTTGCAAAATATACTATTCTAAATCAATGCATTTAAATTTAGTTTTAAAATAATATTTGCATATTTTTCCAATAGAAATCCTTGAATTCAACACAGTTACGTGCAACACACTATTCATTTTTATAAAGATTTTTAACATTAGAATAAACTGAAGATATATAAATAGCTCTGCTTGTGCACTTTCATTAACGTAATGGAATTTCTAAATCAAATTCTATACCAAAAACATTTCAAAATACGATTTTACGTAAAAATTTCAAGCCCAAGCAAAATTCAGTTCAAATTAAATATTGCTTTGTTTTAAGATTTTACGCCAAAAAGGGCACTTCATAAAAAAAATACTAAAATGTTAAAAATAATATACATAAATTATAAACTTAATAAATCGTGAACTTAATACTAAGAAAATCAAATCAGTACGTTTAATTATCTTAATTATTTTATTTGATACACAACCTTGCTAGTGAGACATTACCTTTAAAATTCATGATAAATTGGTCCGTGAGAGCAAAAGTAAAACAACATAAATAATGTGTATAAGTACGCAAAGTTTATTAAAGCTTCCTCTGAGTTTCATTTAGTTATCTCCATATATTTTTGGCAGCTTATACTTAAAATTGTAATTTAGAGATCAATTAGTTAAAGCTTAACCGAAAATGCTTCCAAGTTAGAATTTATGGAAATAATAATTTTTTGTTTAGAGATTCTAGTATTATTCGTATTATCATACAAAATAAAACAGTCTCAAAAATATTTTTTTCTTAAAATTAATAAATGTTAGCTGCCACTGTATAATTTACATAGCACTTTGAGAATAACCTCCGAATAATTTATTTATTATCTATCGATTGTATTTCATACTCTTCAGTATTAGAATCTCTAAACTATTGTTATTTTAGACTGAAATTAAAAATAAATACAAAATAAAAGGCAACCCTCGAATCAGTCCCTTGATATTATCAATAATTATTACAAATAATTATACTTTGTTATTTTCTATTATATTCCTGTATTTTATAACCTACTGCTACAAAAATCGGGAATAGCTCATTCCAATTATTTTGTTACCGTGTTAGTCCCCGGATTCTTCGCCATCCGCTGACTTGTTTAGTTTTTGTCATTCATCAAGTTCATCCATTCGACAGCGAACGGCCATCTCGACAACTTCTAGACTTGGATAGTCTAGCTCCTTTACAAGACACAAAACCGCAGACAGTATATTTGAATTCTGAAATAAAAAATTGTTTAGCAACGGTATAAAAAAGATATGAATAAACAATGTGTTCTTTATTATTTTTTCTATTTCACAAAATATACAATGTATAATTGTTGAAATATACTAATCGAGTAAGGTGCCGTAAGGCTAAAGCGTATAGACCAATAAGTCTAACCTCCTTTCTATTGAAGACATTAGAAAAACTGGTCGAAAAGCATCTGAGGACCTGCCTGTTAGACAGGCCCCTACACTCTAATCAGCATGCTTATCAACCAGGAAAATCATGTGAATCTGCTCTACACCAATTAGTGGTTAGAATAGTGGTTAGAACACCCTAGAAAACAAGGAATTGGCGATTGGTGTCTTCCTTGATATTGAAGGTGCGTTTGACAACACCTCCTTTGACAGTATAGCCTATGCAGCCCGCAGCCATGGTGCAAATAAAACATCAATCAGATGGATTAAGTCCATGCTACAGGGTAGAAATGTTGAGGCTACAGTAGCAGGTGACACAATGAGGGTGGCTGTCATCAAAGGGTGTCCTCAGGGTGGGGTCCTATCTCCACTGCTTTGGGACATGGTTGTTGATAGCCTGCTTGTGTCACTAAATAATAAAGGATTTTACACCCAAGGCTATGCGGATAACATAGTCATTCTCATCAGGGGTAAATTTCCCTCTATAATAGCAGCGCTTATGCAAGAAGCACTGAACGAGGTGGAGAGTTGGTGCAGGGGGTCGACCTTCGGGCCAATCCCCAAAAATCCACTCTAGTACCATTCACTAGAATGAGAAAAACGGATGGGCTAAAGCCCCCAATTTTCTATAACGAGCATCTAAAGGTGAGTGATGAAGTCAAGTATCTAGGTGTAATCCTGGATGCCAAACTAACTTGGAATCAACACCTAAAGAAAGCTACCAACAAGTGTAAAATGGCACTTATGATGACCAAAAGAACACTTGGAAAAACATGGGGACTGAAACCAAGCATGATATACTGGCTATACACTATGGTAGTTAGATCCATTTTGACATATGGCTCCACAGTATGGTGGACCAACGTGAAGCAAAAACAGGCCATTAAAGAACTCTCCTATGTTCAAAAACTGGCCTGTTTAGCAATTACGGGAACGATGAAAACCGCCCCAACTGCAGCTCTGGAGGTGATGCTAGGCCTTCCTCCCCTGGATATCTTTATCATGGGCGAGGTAAGGATGGGAGCTTTCAGACGCATATGCAACGGCACATGGGAATCTCTGGCGAGGTCAGGACACACCATGATAACGAATGTCATATCAGAACCGTATCTCAATATAGAGGGGGCTTCGATGCCTAAAAGGCTGTCATTCGATCTACCCTTCGAAACACATCTACGATGGACAGAAGGCAATCAAATAACCACTTGCCGAGGAGGACTGGACTGCTATACAGACGGCTCCAAGAAGGACAGTGGTACTTGTGCAGGAATCTATGGACTGTCCCTGGGGTGCAGCTTATCTGTACCCCTGGGGACACATGCCACAGCATTCCAAGCAGAAATACACGCTATCATGGCCTGTGCCCGTGAAAATTTGAGAATGGACTACAAAAGTAGAAACATCCGCATTTTTACGGACAGTCAGGCTGCGATTAATGCTCTAGCGTGTCACGAAAGTCTTCAGGACTTCAGCAGCTAAAAGCCCTGGCAAAGCATAACAAGGTCACACTGGCTTGGGTGCCTAGCCACACAGGACTGGTGGGTAACGAAATGGCAGATAAGCTAGCAAAAGATGGAGCCTGCAAGGCAAACATCATTGCTGAAAGCGGACCCTACATTACAAAGACCACGACCCGAAATAAAATCTGTAAATGGGTAGCAACTAAGCACCGTCTACAGTGGGTCAATTTGAATGGTCTGACACACAGCAAACGAATGGTAGCCAAACCATCGGAAACTCTAACTGCTGAAATCCTGCAACTGCCAAGGAAGCAGATCGAAATTGTGGTAGGCCTACTTACAGGACACTGCCCTCTACGAGAACACCTGCATAAAATGGGTATCTGGAAAGATGAACCTTTATGCAGGTTATGCTATGAGGAGTACGAAACTGCCGCCCATATAATCTTCCACTGTGAAGCAATTGGACGTAGGAGACACAAGCTTGATATTACAGCTGAAAGAGTCCCCGTGATCCTGGACCTAATAGAGGGACTGGATCTATTTGCATGAACAAAACAATATGGAGAAATACAATAGGCCAACAATGGGCCGCAGTGTTGGCTAACCCCCCTGGACCCACATTGGTTAACCTAACCTAACCTAACCCCCCTGGACCCACATTGGTTAGAGAAAAAAAAAAAAAAAAAAGGTGCCTTCTCTGAACAAACAAGGGGTCAAAAATTTTTTTTTTAAAAGATTTTTTGAAAATTAAGAAAAATTGTGTAAAAATGCGGTTTTCGTCTTCACTTTTTTCCAGTGAATTGAACAAAAAATTAGGTTTTTTTAGGCGAGCCTTACAAACTTGGCGGCTGTAGGTGCATTTCAAATTTTGCACTTTTTCTTCAACAAATCCGTTCCTCGTGGGCGTCGAAACGGGAAATTGTCATTTTCTGTTGTAAAACTGAACGGGCCTTCGACCCGTGTCCGTCTGCCGCACCTAAGTCCCACACGGCGTCCTCCAGGTGCCAATTCTCGTCCGCGGCTCGATTCGACCAAAATTGGCACCTGGAGGACGCCGTGTGGGACGTGCGTGCGGTATATATATATATAATATATATATATATATATATATATATATATATATATATATATATATATATATATATATATATATATATATATATATAATCTCTTATTATGTAGTTTTCAAGAACAAAATCTCAACAAGGGAGAATTGGGCAGCACCTCGGGTACTATTCTGGGGCCATTACGCTTTATAATATACAGTGCGGAAACTTTAACAGGAATAAAATTCATAACTTCGATATAGGCAAAAATTTTACATTTTTGTTCCCGAAAGCGCCCGTCGGAGGAAAAAAGATTGGAGGTGGCTCGGACCTTTTTTTTAATGGAAAGGTATGTCAAGTATGTGACACCTCGTTTGAAAGATCTCTTCGCAATGAATACAGCACACTATTTATTTCTTGAATATTTTCAAAGCCCACGTGATAAAAAGAAAACACTTGTTGAACACGTTTCGGCGAAAATCTCCGTATCGAGATTCTGATGATCGGTTATAGTAACAGAAGTCAGCTTGAGGTTGCTCAGTTATTCCGTGAACAGCATCCGGATATACCACCTATTAGCTAAGCTACCATAAGCAACATTGAGACACAATACAACAATTTGGGTCATATCAGGGTTGTGCCCAGATAGCGAAATCCCACTGTTAAAGCAGATACCAGGCCAAACGTATTATTAACTCTTCAAGAAAATCCGGTGACGCCAGCTAGACAACTGGCCCATGACAACGAGATTAGTCATACTACTGTCCTGAAAATTCTTAGATCAGCTAAGCTGTATCCTTACAAGATGCAGGCACTCCAAGAATTAACGGAGGATAACCCGGACCACCGAATCGAATTTTGCGAGCAAATGATGAACCTGATCGACAATAACCAGATTTCATTAGCAGAAATTCTTTTTTCCGACGAAAGTACTTTTACCTTACATGGTGAAAATTGTCGTTATTGGGCTGACCATAAACCTCATTAAATGCGAGAAACTCATACGCAGTTCCAGCAAAAAAACAATGTATGGGCTGAAATAATAGGTGATCAGATTGTAGGAGCAGTATTTTTCGATGGTAATATTTCGATGGAGCAACATATCATACGTTTCTTCAAGACGACCTCATGCCAGCGTTAGCCACTTTATTTCCAAATTCGTTAGATCCCGATTTACCTGATGAACGAATATGCTATCAACAGGACGGCGATCCACCTCATTATGCTGTGATCGTCCGTAGATATTTAAACGAAGTTTTTCCCAATAGTTGGATTGGAAGAATAGGTCACATTGAATCTCCGGATCTTAGTCCCCTCGAATTTTTTGTGGGGATATCTCAAGTGTAAGATCTATGTAACACCTTAAGCAAAGTATTAAGATCGATTCCCATATGCGCGACACTCAGCTACGTGACGTCGTTCGACGACATCGCCTGTCAAATAATGATTACATTGTTTAAAATGGGCACTTCGTATTGCTGTCGCGTAGCCATAGTGAGAACGTGCCCATTTAAAACAATGTAATCATTATTTGACAGGCGATGACGAGTGTCGTCACGTAACTGCGTGTCGCGTATATGAGAATCAGCCTTTAGGCGTGAAATACTGCACTGGCGTGAAATAGGCGTAAAATAAGCCACACCAGAAATGTCACAAAACATAGAGATGCATGTTATCCTGGATTTGCACTTTGCCAAGAAAGAAACGGTGCCCATTTTGAACATTTGTTGCATTAAATAGTATTCAAGTTATGTTCAATAAATAAATAGTATGTTGTATTCCTTGCGAAAAGAACTTTCAAACGAGGTATCACTTGTCATACATTTCCATTTGAAACAAAAGGTCGGAGCTGGCTACACACTTCCGGGAACAGACAAACAAACAACATATACGTAGAAATGAGGTAAGAAAAAACAATACGTAAAGTGTTTCGGGATTTTTTTTTAAATCTCCCATATCGAAGTTATGAATTTTATTCCTGTTGAAGTTTCCGCACTGTATATTATAAAGATTAATGGCCCCAGAATAGTACCTTGAGGTACCAGAATTCTTTCTTGGAGAGATTTTGTTCTTGAAAACTTTGTGTTCCTTGTAAACTTTATTTTTTTGCGAAAAAATGTACTTCGGTATAAATTGCCATATCTTTTGATACCAACTACTATAACTACAAATGTGAAAACATACAACAAGGCACAATTGTAACTAAATCCGATAGAAAAAGGTATATAAAATCATACAAATTATTGACGTTTCCAAAGAAAACGGGAAACATCTTAGATATAAAATATGAAGAATAAAGATATAGGCAATTTCATCCTTATTATATATTCAACTCAAAATTAGCCATATTATAAAACTATTATACTCATAAATCTGAAAACGTAACTTTTTAAATGTGTCACAATAAGTTCTGCGAATTATTCATCTAATTCATCTAGTATATTATTGCTTAGATAAATTACAGACCCTCTCTTGATATGTTCTTACATAACTAGATCAAACTCAGAAAAACTAAACTCTTCTGCCTATGTATTATAGAACAGCACGAGCCTGCCGGCCCTGGTACTAATTGTATTTTGATTTCACTGCTTATGCCGCTCTCTTTCGCTGCCGCTTCTCTATACCAAAGCACGCCAAGCGGTGAAAGATCAAAAAATATCTTTCCGCAAAGCAATTGGTTGGACGCAAAAGGAGTCGGTCATAAATCAGGTGATGTTTTTTAGCAACTTATACTAAACAACCCCCACCCGTTGCAATGACGAGTCGTGCGCCGTTTTTCGATTTAAAAATCGCGCGTTCCGCGAAAATAGTATATTTTGTAACTAGGGCGAAAATTTGTCAATTTGTCAATGCACACTCGCTCGTGAGCGAAATTGACAATTTCGCCCGTGCTACAAACAATATTCTTTATTACTCATGCGAGGGGATGTGTCTTACAAGTTTGGGATCCAGGGGACATAAAAAGTTGGAATAAAAAATGAAGAATTTGCTTTTTCATTTGTGTCAATAGGTGGCGTGGATTCGTCATAAGAACTCTAATCGGTCTCCGGTATCACCATAGAATTTACACTCATTATCAAAGGTTTTCAATAATTTTTAATAATTATTTTGTAATAAAATTAAAATTAAATTTCACTTTCAACGTCACTATCGCGGTCTTGATTATGTTAATTTTATTTTCTTCTTCTTCTTGTTTCGAATAGGGCTACTTTGGACCATGCTTGTTCAACTGTTGGGCTTTGATCTTTTCCCAGTATTGTCGCATCTTCTGCTGGTGTAACTCCTTTGTCTCTTCTGTCCAGGGGGTACTTTTCCTTCTGGGTTTTTCCTGAAATCCACTTCCTTCAGGGTGCGTCTCACAGACTGTCTGTTTTGGAGATCTGTTATTCACATTTCTTTAATATCCTTAGCAGTTTCTGTCAACCAGGTGGTACGAACCTCCTTGTTTTTCCAGAAGGTGAGCAGACGGTTGGTTGGTCGGTTTGGAGGCAATCTTGCAACGTGGCCATAGAAAGCTACCCTTCTTTTCATTGCACAGTCAAAAAGTCTCTCAATATGTTCGTAGAGCTCAGAGTTACGTTGCCTTCGGAATTCCCCATCTTCCTTTACCGGGCCTAGGATCTTCCTGAGGATTCTCCTCTCTCTGATTTCCAATTTCTCTACGAGACCTCTTCGGTTCAAGGAAAGGCATAAGGGGCTTCTGGTCATAAGACTGATCTGTGCTTAAGTTTCAGGTTGCGTGACAGGCATTTCTTGTTGTAGGTGTTCTTAGTCAGTCTATAGGCTAGTTCTAACTTGTTGACTCTCATGGATAATGATGCTCTATCTGATAAGTTGAGTTCAATTCATTGGCCGAGATACTTAAATTTTTCAGTCCCCTTGACATTTTCCTGTTCATAGTAACATCTCTCCTTGCTTCTTTGATGTTGGCGAAGAATTCTGTTTTCTCCAGCGACACATGAAGATTCTCTTTGGCAGCCAGTTTTCTGAGGAAATTTACCTTCATTGATGCCATCTCAAGAAAATCAACAAACAATGCCATGTCATCTACAAAGGCTTTTACTTTTGCTCAGTATTCTCGCATCTTCTGCCGGTGTAACTCCTTTCTCTCTTCTGTCCAGGGGGTATCTTTCCTACATGGTTTTTCCTGAAATCCAAGGACTTCCTTCAGGGTGCGTCTCATAGACTGTCTGTTTCGGAGATCTCTTATGGCCAGTTCTTTAATATCCTACTCGGTTTCTGTCAACCAAGAGGTACGAACGTTCTTGTTTTGCCAGAAGGCGAACAGACGGTTGGTTAGTTGGTTTGGAGTCAATCTTGCAACGTGGCCATAGAAAGCTACCCTTCTTTTCCTTGCACAGTCAGAGAGCATCTCAATATGTTCGTAGAGCTCATAGTTATGCCGCCTTCGGAATTCCCCATCTTCCTTTACTGGACCTAGGATCTTCCTGAGGATTTTCCTCTCCCTGATTTCCAATTTCTCTACCAGACCTCTCCGGTTCAAGGAAAGACACTCCATGCCTAATAGGGCTTCTGGTCGTAAGACTGATGTGTAGTGCTTAAGTTTCAGGTTACGTGACAGGCATGTCTTGTTGTAAGTGTTCTTATCAAATCAAAAAATCAAAATCAAAATTCAATTTATTTCATAAACGATGTACACTAAAATACATATATGATAAAGTCAACAAAAAAAGAAACAGAAATTTAAAAAGATATATTGAAAAATTCTTGAAGAGAATAAAGAGTATCTTTTAACAAAACAAATTTCAACTTCTTCTTGAAGTTTCTCCATGAAACTTCATCTCTAATACTATTTGGTAGCTGGTTGTAGATGGAAACTCCAATGATAATTGGAGATTTACTGCAACATTGTAAGTTACACTTAGGGGTATATAGTTTTGTACGTCCTCTCGTAAAGTGATGGTGGATATCCATGTTTCTGTTCAAACCTAACTTCATTTTGTGGATGAAACAAGCTACCTCCAAAATGTATAGGCTAGTGACTGTTAGTATTTTTAGCCTTTGGAAATGCGGTCTGCAGGTGGCTGTAGAAGGAATACCTACCAGAGAGCGTATGGCATTTTTTTGTGCCTTGAGCACAAATTCTATTTTACTAGAGGTTCCCCACGCTAGAATTCCATAAGTTAAAATTGACTCAACCTCGGCATAGTAGAAATTAAGCAGTTCATGTGGGTTGACAATTTTTCGTAACGCTCGAATCAAGAAAGCCTTACTATTTATTTTCTTTGATAACGTATCCACTGCCATGCTCCAGGTAAGGAACTCATCAAAATAGAGTCCCAGGAATTTTGTTGCTTTCGTTCTCTGAAGGTTAAAACCATCGATCTTTAAGTTCAAGTTCTCCGCATACTCACTTCGCTGTGTTTGAAAAATGAGGTACTGAGTTTTATCCTTGTTAAAGAATAGGTTGTTCGCGGAGAACCACACTAGCATTTTGGATAAAACATTGTTAGCTTCAATTTCATTTTCAGTCGTTGAAGTTCTGGATATTATGAATGTTGAGTCATCAGCATATAAAATGCATCGACAGTTCTGCATAAATGAGACTAGGTCAGCTGAATATAATAAGAACAAGGTAGGAGCCAGGACACTTCCTTGAGGAGCACCTATGTTAATATCCAGCGGTTCCGATATACCAGTTTCAACATTTGAAATAACTTTTACGTGTTGTTTCCTGTTTAATAGGTAGGATTGTATTAAGTTGCCCATCTTTCCACGTATACCAAGTTGAAATAGTTTATCTAAAAGTTGTAGGTGAGACACACAATCGAAAGCCTTTGATAGATCGGCGAAAATGCCTATGGGATGATTTCCTTTATCAATTTCATTTAGAAGTTGAATGTACAACTCCGAAATAGCGGTGGCTGTAGCTTTGCCCTTACGAAATCCATGTTGTTCTATGGGTATTAGATTATATTTATCGATAAATGAATTTAGGCGGCGAAGAATACTGTATTCTAGAATCTTTGATAGGGTGGAGAGAAGAGCAATCGGCCTGTAGTTGTTAAGTTTGGTTTTATCGCCTTTTTTAAATACAGGAATTACGATGGCTATCTTTAAAACTTCTGGAAACGTTTCGGCTTCAATGACGGCATTAATAATATGCGTTAAAGGGGTAACTAAAAAGTCAAGGTAATCCTTGAAGATTTTGCCTGGTATTTCATCCAGGCCAGCAGATGATTTATTTTTCAGATGTTGACGGATTAAATCCAATATTTCTTGTTCTGTGAATTCCTCAATATAAGCTGTTTTTTCGATGAATTTTATGTGGCTATTCGAAATAGTAGTGGGCGTAATGAGGTTAGAAATTTGCTGTGGTACCCGCTGAAAAAAATCGTTAAAAGTTGTCGCTACTTTCTGTGGACTTTGAATAACAGAATCACCCTCTTTAATCAAAATATCCTCTCTGTAGCGATTTTTGTTAGTTTGCTCATTCATCATTTTCCAAGCAGTCTTTTGCTTGTTTTTAGAAAGTGCCAACCGATAACTAAAATGTTGTTTTTTAAGGGCATATATATACTTACGATGAGATTTCTTGCTCTTGAGGTATTGTAAGCCAAGCTGAGGGTATTTCTTCTGTAAAATGTAAAGATCTTTTAACTTTTGGCATGCCAATCTCGCTTCTTGCGTGATCCAACTATTTTTTACATAATGCACTTTCTTTATGGGGAAAGCTGCCTTGAAGTGACCCTGTAAACACTCAATAAAATTTATGCATTTATCATTTACTTCGGTGGCAGTGTAAACCTTTGACCAGGATTCATGACTAAGCATTTCACAAAATTTTGCTTTGTTGTCATTTGTGTAATTTATTTTGAGATGTGTACTGGGTTGGTTTAGCTTACTCAGGTTGCTACTCATAATTAATAATCTATGATCTGAGAGTGGGGTATCATGTGCAGTGACTGTAACTGTAAGTCCACAATTTACAAATACGTTGTCGATTTGACTCTTTGAGAAGGACGTGATTCTAGTGTAGTCATTTACTTGTTTAGCTAGACCATAGGAGAACATCAGGTTTAGTAGATTTGTTTTGTCGGTGGAATTTCCGGCAAAATTAGTCAGTCGATAGGCTAGTTTAATTTCATTAGTGAACTTGTTGACTCTCTTGGATAATGATGCTCTTTCTGATAAGTTGGGTTCAATCCATTCACTGAGATACTTAAATTTTCTCAGTCCTCTTGATGTTTCCCTGCTCTAGTAACATCTCTTTGTTTGCTTCTCTGATGTATCACAAACTCCCCTTTAGAGCGTCACGTGATTAATGGACGATCCCAAAGGCGGTTGGGCCAAGAAATGAAATTAATAATGCAAATAATAATCTAGTTATAAGTTATAATCTAGTTAATTTACAAAAATAACATAGTATTCAACGTAGATTTCAAACTGGAACTTATTAATTTAAACAATAAAAGATTGGTGTGGGATAAAATACGCCGGCACAATTTTCCGACAAGCAGAGTGACATACTCCATATGATATAGAAGAAAAAGGATCGCTGACGTGTGTATTTGCACGTGGCACAGAAGGAGGAAGAAGAATTTAAACAAACAAAACAATTAATATTCTCAAAACTATTAATGAAATAATATCGCCTCATAATCTGTAATATTCTTAAAGTAATCGTTCCCCAAGAAGATATAATTTTACATATTACTAGTAAGTATCAGAAAATGAATATTCTATTAATCTTATTACTATAAAGGAAATTTACTATATTTAGTTACCCTTGTAACAGGTCTTCTAGAGAATGGTGGCCTATGAGCCACGCTGCAATTGTGTTGACTAGAACTTCTGATTGGTCCTTCCTGTCGACAAGATATTTCGCTACCCTCACTTTGGCGATAAGAATTCGTAGCATGCGAGTATCGGTCACCATTTGTATATTCCTGAAAATATTTTCAATTTAACTTTTTTACAACTATTCATTTTTTAATCTACCTATTATATTTCACATAAAACATACAAAAACATTAACCAATTAACCAATATTGCATGTAAAACTTTATATAGATAAGTACAAAGGTGGTGCGTTTTTAAAGTAAGGTTTTACTGCCTCTTAACATTTTAATTTATATCTATTAATATGATTACTAGAAATATAAAAAAAATATAAAATAAAAAAATATGTACAGGTACTCCTCATTTAAATTACCAAACTACCAACTTGCTTGCACTTCTCGACCAAGTTCTCTTGTTAAATTTTCTCTAGTTATCTCTTCATTAAACGTTTTCGATCACGTTTAAACGAAACAAAGCGCCCCATTCTCTTATTAATTGAATCGTTAATAAACCAAGATTCAGCCGATAATAGGTATTCTTATTATTATATTTTCAGGGTATTCTTATTCTTAGCCAGTCTTAGTCTCGTAGCCACTATTTACTACACAAAGCGTTTGAAATTTACAAGAATGTGTATGGCATTTGTATGAACTTGATTATGCACCTATAATATTTGGTATTGATGATCTTGAGATAGAGATAAGTCACTATGAAGCTGGTAAAAATTTATAGCGATAATATGTCACTTGAGCTGGTGCATTCGACCGTTTTAACGATCTTGAAGGATTAAGTTTGGATGTATCTACCAATTCGCTTAGCGACCTAGTTTCGTTCCTACGACTAGTTCGTTAAGCGAATTGGTCGATACATACAAACTCAATCCTTTAAGATCGTCAAAATCTCAGGTCGAATGCACCAGCTTCATAGTCGCTTATGATCTCTAATGATATACATGTTCTTTCAAAATTCAAACGTTTGGTGTATTAAATAGTGAAGTAAATGGTTTTGGGGGAAGCTCACCAAACCCCCTATTCCACTTTGGTTTTTAATATGCGCCACCCCGGTATAGCATATTCCGCATTCAATCAGGGTGGGCAGCCCGAACTCTAGTTGTTGCACTAGTTGAACTAGTTGTTGCTTGCTCGACCGGGAATCGAACCGGGTCTCCCACTTGCCGGACGGGCATGTTACTACATTACCAAGGAGAACTCGTGAGAAGTACCTGTATATTATTATGCGTTAGTTAATGGTTACATATTTTGATTAATAGTTATTAGTAATGATTATAAGTTCGAGGGACATGATTTAAAATGAAAAGATGAACAAACCTTAATGTTATTAGTGGATTGGCTTGTAACCATTCGGGTTTCCCTGTATGTATTTTCTGCCGGCGGCGCATTTTCTTCATTATTAGAAAACACTGGAGATCTCTGTTACATATGAATATGGATGGTGGTGAAATACTACACATATATAGCAGCATCGTGGTTAGAAAAATGAGCAAATTACAAGGTTTTTTTAGAATAAATTGGTTTAGACAAATATCAAATCAACAAGTGTAGTAAGTCAATAATTATTAACAATTAGTAGTGACTATATAAGACTATACCTAGAATGAACCTACAGTTTAAACCAACAAGAAAATTAATACTCTTATAAAGGCCCAATACGGGCAAATTCATCTGATTTATCTGGTTTACATACATCAGGGAAGCGTGGTGCATGGTTGGTAATAGTAAATCTATTTTGGTTACCTTTGCAAGTAAGTGATGCAGTAAGTGAGTTGAAAAGCAAGGATGCTATATTTAGACTATTATTTTAACCCATTAACGCCCAATATAAAACTGCGAATGAAAATTATTTTAAATTGCTATATATTACTTCTCACATGACTAAATAAAGGGTTCATATAGAAATATAAAGACAACTCTCTATATCTTCAAAATTAAAAGACTCTACAGCCTACACAGCAGTGTACAATGCAATAAAATAAATCCCTTTACACGGTTATTGAAACAGACTGTCACATTAATAATATCCAATGTTATAATAAGTCTACTTAATAGTAATGTGTAACAATAGATTATAATCAAAAGAATTTAAAATAGTACTACTAAATTGAAACAATGACAATAAATTTTGCAATATTTCCAAATTTTGGTCTTTAAAAAAAGCTCTAGTGTTCCTTAGTTTTAAACCAATTTATTACTTTCATAATAATCAAAGTCAAAACCCAAAGAATCATACTACCAACAGGTGTACACAAACGTATACAACTGCATAAATGGGTTAATAAACTTGTGAAAGTATTGCAGAAAATCAAATTATAGACTCAGCCTCGTAGAGTTTTCATCATCTAAGTTCTATTGTTCGTTTTGACTACATTTTATTAGAGGATAAGCTTAATTAGAAACAACGATACGTTTATTGGTTTACGTTTATTATAAATGAAGAGTATCCCTGTTTTTACTCAATCAAAAGAAAAGGAAGTTATGACTTATTTGCCATAATTATAACTGTCTAATATGAAGTAAACCTTCATATTCATTCAGTTTTTTTTTTTAAAATAGAGCGATAGCCGATTGAACAAAGGCTTGCTTGCGTAGAGCATTTTATTAGAACGAACTCCACTATTCAAACTCAGAGGTGGTTTAATTTTCCAGCGCCGCCAAATTGTAGTACAATTGCAATATGGGTCAAAAATATCGTTCAACTGGTTCTATTAAGGATACCAAACTTGCAAAGAGGACAAAAACTGCATTGAGCTTATACTTGAATACAGAAATGAAACTCCTGGAACCGAGTAAAAAAAACTTAATAGGCACCCGAAGCAGAGTAAAGCTCCCTCAAACGTGACTCCCAACCAGGTGGCTCAAAAGTTCCCAATCCAAAAAATGTCAGAAAGTATACGGACGCTCGGATCATTCGGACGCTAATAACCGAGAAAAAGCATTTTGATGCGCCCCGTACTATCAAAGAGCTTAATAAAGGACTAAACTCTTTAAAAAATGGCAAAGCAGCTGGCTTGGACGATATCTGTGTGGATCAAATCAAATATTTCGGAATAACTGCAAAAAAGTGGATCCTTAAACTCTATAATAGATGTCTGGTCACATTCAAGATCCCAAAAGTATGGAGGACGTGAAAGGACGTGAAAGGTTGCAGCACTACTAAAGCCTGGCAAAAACCTGGCGAAAAAAGCGATGTAGGGCTAACGCCCTATATCACTTCTCTGTCACCTATACAAGCTATACGAAAGACTAATCCTCCATCGAATAAAGAAGGTTGTTGACTCAAACATCGAAGATGGATTCTAGAAAAAACAAATAACAGGCATAGCCCTCGTCGATAGCTCTGCGTTCGACACCGTCAATCACAGAAGCTTGCTGTATAAAGTCTATAACACACTGAAATACTACCAACTCCTTCAAATTATAGAATCCCTGCTACAGAACAGACAATTCTACGTAAATCTTGAAGGGAAAAAAGCCGATGGCGAACCCAAAAGAAGAATGGCTTGGCTCAGGGTAGTGTTCTGGCACCAATTCTCTTCAATCTCTACACAAACGACCAGTCCACACCTTTCCACAGTCCACAGCTTTCACCAGGAATTTCGTATATACAGATGATCTTGGTTTCACAACTCAAGACTCTTTTGAAGAAATGTGAAGTAGAACAAAAACTAGAAGCTGTTGCACTGAGAAGCTGATAGCATGCTGTCCTCAGCATGATGTCTACCTACTATGAAAGCAACTCCCTGAAGCCAAATCTGTCTAAGCCTCAAGTCAGCGACTTCCATCTCCACTCCCGTCAGGCAAACAGAAAACTCAACGTTACCTGGAATAACACCACCCTAGAGCACACTGAAAAAACCTACATACCTCGAAGTTAAACAGGATCGCTCTTTAACATACAGGTCCCATTGCGAAAAAACAGTCTTCTGAGAAAATTCAGCAACAACAAGTGGAGCGCAAAACCGACAGTGGTGAGAGCGTCAGCGCAGGCGTTATGTTTTTCAACTGCAGAGTATGCCTGTCCACGCCAAAAAGGTAAACACTAGCCTGAATGAAACATCCATGTTTATAACAGGGTGCATGAAGGCAACCCCACTGGACAAACTATATAAAGCCTCAGGTATATAAGACTCTAACTCAAGTACAACAGCGCATGAATTCACAGAGAGAACCAGACAGATCCTCGACGAGCACCACCCACTGTTCGGCCATGAAGCACACCTAGGCAGACTTAAATCAAGAAATCGCTTCATGAACACTAGACAAGCCTCCCTCCTCTTACCCAATATCAGAAGCTGCCTCAAGCGGTATATTAAGCGACTGGACAACATGGCGAATGCTGAATCGCATTAGAACTGGCGTGGCCCCCGTCAAGACCAACCTCATCAAGTGGGGCCTGTTGGATAGAATTGACGACAAGTGCGACTGTGGAGCCATACAGGACATGGAACACCTGCCCTAACTGCACACACAGTTTTACCCTCGACGATTTATGGACACACAACCAGTAAGGACACAGCCCAATACTGGGCTCACAAATTATAGTTTCCGGACACCAAAAAGTAAAGTAACAGAAGTGAATACATAGCAAGTTAGGAACAGAATTGAACAAAAATCCAATCAATCTGCGTCGATAGAACAATTTTAACGAAATATTTATTCTTTCGGACTTAGAAATGGCAAAAAGCCCAAATACTTCATCCAATAGACCGAAACTCACGTTTACAATTCAGGCAGAGGGGATAATTTTCAATTGCATGGCGAGAGGAACAAACATTTACGTTACTGGTCTGCCGAAAACCCTCAAGTTATATTCGAAGAAGATCTGCATTTCCAAAAGGTAACTGTATGGTATGAAATATGCACAGCTGGAGTGATGGGTATTTGATTGAAGATGAATTACGAAACTCAGTAATTGTCAATAATGATGTTATGTGATTAATGATAATGAAAACGTTTTTCATGGATGCTATCACTCAACTCTAATTACCAATAAACGATGTCGTCACGATGGCCTCATGTATCCAACAAGTCTTTGGGACTTTTTCGAGAGTTCTTTCCTGGTCGCGTGGGGATGAGTTGTGGCCTGTTAAATCTACAGTTTATCAGAACCGACTTGAAACCCTGAAAGACTTAAAACGAAACATTCCACAAACTATTGGTGAGATTTCGTCAGAAATGTACCAGCGTGCAATTAGTTCATTGTTGCATTGCTCTCAGTCACGCATCGAGTCAAACGGAGATCCAATCGATGTAATTTTTAAGCATCAATTGTTAATTTAGTAATAGGCATTCAACTTGTTATTAACTTTAGATTTTACTCTACAGCGTTAAAAAAAAATAGTGTCCAACGGAATTCGTTCTTTGATAATTGCAGTTTAAAATCAGGACATTCTTAATTTATCACCCTTTACAAAAACGTTGTAGTTAAATTCAAGTCACTGCTTAGGTTACTTCCAAGAGTTCTACTTAAGTACACAATCACCGATAGTATAGTAACAGGTATTCAGGTTTTATTCAGGTAACAGGTATATACTTTGACAGTGCCTCCTTTTGTGCCAAAAATAGTTTAGTTTAATTTGGCATTCAAATCCTGAATCAAAACCCTGAGTCAAAATTTCATTCATGACTTCAGGGTTTCATTCTGAGACCCTGTTAAACTTTAGTTGTTACCGGTTAAACTTTAGATTTAACAGGCCACAACTGATCCCCACGCTGGGAAATCAGACGACCAGGAAAGAACTCTCGTGAAACTCCCAAAGACTTGTTGGATACATGAGGCCTTGCATAATCTTGCTTATACCAAATATGGTTTATTGGTAATCAGAGTTGAGTGATGGCATCCATTAAGAACGTTTGTAGCATCACATAACATCATTATTGACAATTACTGCGTTTCGCAACTCATCTTAAAAAAAATATGATCCCAATACTCCAGCTGTACATATTCCATACCATATAGTTACCTTTTGGAAATGCAGTTCTTCTTCGAATATATAGTGAATTTATGGAACGATATTCGACAAATTAACTTGTTTTATTAGTGAAAACGGTTTATTAAAATTAGTCGTCGACGATGGTACCATTTGAGCATTACGGAAAATTTAAGTGTAGAAATAATGTGCTATCGGTAGAACAACCGTTATTTGAACCTTGAATTTCTTGAAATAAATATAATCTTTTTTAGACACTGTAATTTAATTTGAGCATATATTTGTGTATACCAATTTATTATGTTTTTTAAACTATTCCATTTAATGATTTAAGCAAACTCTAAATACTTGTGTATGGATATTTACAGAATATACTATATATATTACAAATAGAATATACTATAATAAATATAGAATATACTATATATATTAAAACTTACATCATAATACTGTTGTGGAGCTTGTTTTGGTGAGTTTTGGTCGTAACTGCTTCGCCTTCTCTCTGTGTAGTCTTGTTCGGGAGAATAAGTACGTTTTACTACTTGAGGTTCTTGCTGGCGCCTGGGTGGACTCATCTAAATTAAAATAATTGTATAATAATATAAAACTATCCCATGAATATTTAACGCATGTAATTAAAAATTTTTGCCGAAGCTCAATCCCACACATATACTGCCTTTCATAAAAAACAGAACACCAAGTATTTATTGAATATTATTGATATATACGATTTTAATGAAATTTACAGAATTTGATCATGTAAATGAACTTCATCGATGATCAAAAATCAAGTATTTTGGTTCCTATAAAATGGTATTTTTTCTTGATTTCAACACTATGAAGAGCTACTGATTTTTTAATGTAATTGCTTCTAATATCCAAGTAGCCTCTGAGTAGATTGACGTTTCAGTTTGTAAAACTTAAAAATATTTCCCGTGTTCGTCGTCGTGCAAAATACCATCGTCTAAGTGATTTTGAAAGGGGTCGCATTATTGGTATGCGAGAAGCGGGTTTTTCGGTTCGTGCTATTGCTGAAAGGGTAGACCGTAGTGGTCTAGATGGTCCGAAGCTGGGGAGACTCGACGTAGACTTGGATCAGGACGCCCAAGAAGCACCACTAAGCCTGAACAGACAGATTTACAACGACGCGGGCATTGGGAAATGACTGGTTGGCTCTAAATGGCCAAAGAGTATCCATGACTATTGTTTACAGAAGATAACCTCTTACTCCACTATAATCTAACCTCCTACTCCACAGCATCGCAGATCAAGACTTGATTGGTACAGGGAAAGACAACATTGGAACCATGAATGGAATAACATTATCTTCAGCGATGAGACTCGGTTCTGTTTATGGGCTGGGCTCATGATGGTCGCAGAGGAATGAGACGTCGATGCGGTGAAATTTACGCAGAATTTTACAATTTGCTGTTGAAAGCCCCATACACAGGGAGTTATGGTTTGGGGGCGATAGCGTATGGTAGTCAGTCTCCTCTAGTTTTTTAGAAGCAAGTCTTAAGGCGATTCGGTATATTGACATTTAACAGCCAGTGTTTGGCAGAACTCAATTTTTCAGAAAAAAAAAACGCTCGGCCTCACAGAGCGGCCAATGCAATTTTTTTGTCATAGTATCGAAATCAATTTGTTACCTTAGCCATCTCTTTCTCCAGAACTATCGCCGATAGAACATGTTTAATATATGATAGGTGTTAGAATAAGTAACTTACAGCGCCCCGCTAACACTGTAATGGAACTTACAGGAAAATTAACGAATTTTGGAACGAAATACCCCAAGCCGATATTGATAGCCTGATTTTTAGCATGCCTCGACGTGTTAATGAGTGCTTGGGAAATCGTGGAGGCCCAACACATTATTACTTTTTATTCATTTTTTTTTCAAGTTGTTTTTTGGCCATCGATGCAGTTCATTTATATGATCAAATACTGTAAAGTTCATTAAAATCGTCCAATAAATAATTGGTTATTTGTTTTTTTTTTTTAAGGCAGTATATATTCTTCAGATAAACTTAATATTGGTGGGTATCAAATAAGTGATTTACAAATTATTATTCCTAAAAGCAAAGCTGTACTGACAAGAGATAAATCTCGAAACGCGTCTGCAGATTTTCACTTAAGTTAATAGAAAGACATTATCTTAAAAAACAAATGTTACTTTTCTGGTTTTCGTTGAGTGCCACGAAGGTAGACAGAAAGCTAGTAAATAACTGGAAATTTTCACATGAGATTTGATTTGCTAGTCCTAAAAAGATGTTATAGAGCGCCGGAAAGGTTGAATATATTTATATATTCAGGCTGCGTTCCGACTTTATTAAGTTTATACGATTATGTAGCTTGTAGTATGGTTTTACCAATATTAAATTCTCTAGATGTATTACCAAAATGATAGTTCTGCTACGCTTTCATGAATTATTTGCTTTCCCTGAAGTTACTTTTAATTTTGCTACTATTGCAAGATATATTTTTGTTTATTCTAAAACAGTGTGTTTTTTGTAAGAATCTACAATAGATATAAATCTTGGTTTTTATCATCCCTATTACACTGGTCAACGAAAAAAAATAAAATTGTTTGTTTCCTGTATTTTTTCTATCTCAAATTGACGCGTATTTTTTAAATATGGCAACAATTTTTCTCTAACAGCTTTTGTTTTTGAGTTATAGCTACTATTTTTACTTAGATTTTCGTGTTTTATTGGACACTAAAATATATTTTGTTATGTTTTTCCATACGGCTTCGTCAAGAAGATGTTGTGTGTTTAATCCCGATTGTTTTTGCTACATTTATGGTGAATATATATATATATATATATATATATATATATATATATATATATATATATATATATATATATATATATATATATTCACCATAATATATATATATTTGCAAAATATCGAAAACCTATATCGGACTTTGTAAAAACTGTGTATCATCAATACTTTACTTACAACAATACTACATCAGGTAGGTTCAACATGAGCATAAAAATCTACTCACATATAGACCGATTTCCACAAAATCTGGGTGATTTTAGTGAGGAGCAGGGTGAAAAATTTTATCTGGATCTTCGGACAATGGAAGAGCATTATCAGGGGCGGTGGGGCTTACATATGATGGCAGACTACTGCTAGAGTTTGCAACGAGATCTACCTAAAGTCGTTTATTCAAGGAAATCCTACAAAAGATCATTTGCTAGTGTTCAATAGAAATTTTGTTAACATAATGTATCATTTTTCTGTACTTTTTTGTCAAAACAATAAAACTGTATATTTCAAAAAGTAAAGCTTTTAGCAATCTCCCAGAATTTTTTCATAGTCAGGGCCATAGAAACACCCAATATAAGAAAAAATAAATAAAGGAAACAAAACTTGTGTTGACCAGTGTTATTCATCGTTTGTTTAGTTATTGTGAATGGGTAATTAAAAAGGTTTTTAAAAGTTTATATTTATTTGCGTTTAATCGTAGGCTCTAAATAACTTATTTTTTATGTTTTAAATTAAAAATCATTAGGTTTTCCTTTCGTTTTTTTTTGACAAATGACAAAATATAATTTAAATGAAATATGTATTCAATTTATTATTATAATTAAATTAAATTGAATATCATATTTCATTTAAATTATATTTTGTCATTTGTCAAGAAACGTAAAGAAAACCTAATGATTTTTAATTTAAAACATAAGTTATTTAGAGCCTACGATTAAGGTGACAGTAAACCACCGAAACTGGTCAGGCAAATAAATATAAACTTATAAAAAGCCTTTTTAATTTCCCATTCCTAATAACTAAACAACCAATAGATATAAAGTTAAATATAGTTATATAATACTATATATAACTAGACCCATTGTTAAGATCTTCATAATTCTCCATTTCAACATGCCTTATATCAATACTCCCTTATCCCTTTGCTTCACAGCCCTTTCAAGTATTTATTTACCCATTTATTTTCACTTCTAGTAATAAGATAGGATTGTCATATAGTAAATTAAATATTCAGGAAATGGATTATAATAATTACGTTAGTTTAATACCAGTTACTTAGTTCTTGTAGTAACTAAATAAGTGTATATGGTAATTAAAACCTAAGACTACTTAAACAAGGGTGCGCGACTACACACTCAGTGACAAAAAATACAAAGGCGATTTTTTATTTCTATATAAGCAAATATTGTGTTATAATAGAATTTGTACTTATATTCTCGGTATTATATGAAGTGTGAACATTTCATACAATGAACATTTCCAATTAATATTTACATTTTATAATTAAATACTATATATAGATATTTGCACAAATGTACTGTTATTTTATCTAAGTACAATTTTACAGTGGGCCGAAAATTGGTAGAAACTATGCTTACAAACGTAGTTTATTGTCGAGTTGAACTCTTGACCAAATAAATATATAAAATATAAATAAATGATACGGACGGAAACAAAACGTCAATATTTTTAAGAAAAGCAATAAAATGTTTGAGTAATAAGCAAATAAGCTAGGATTACTTTGTTATACTGTTTTATAAATTATTATTTGAACAGTTTAAGAAAGTCAATAAAGAACATATTTTGCAAGATCGGCAAGCAGCCAATCAATCAGCTTTGTACTTTCACTTTTCTTTCAAGCTCGCTTGAATTGTGTTGTTTTCATCAATTATTTGAATTTTAAAAAAGTTTGCCCAATTTTCCAAAATTCCGTTTCTTCATTGTGAAACAGGTTTCTGCGGGTAACGTTCTGCACTACTACTTATCCACCATACTACTGATTGTGAGTAATACGAGTATAGTAATATAATACAGTGTTATTCAAAGTGAGGCTTGGAACCCCATAGGGGGTATGAAAATAAGAATGAATATAAATGTACCGTAATACCACGACTAGTGCGAACTCGGCAATACCACCGCCCACTATCTTGACCGTTTCTATTACTGTGATACGTATTGGACGCGTTTAGTTATTTATTTCAAAATCCCTAAAAAAATGTCGTCCAAAATAAGTAAGATTCTCCTAGACCTAGTAAGAAAAAGAAAATTTGCAATATAAACTATAACATTGTCAAGAATTTTGACAGCAGAATGATAATTTGTAAATTGGCAAAGATGTGTGAGCTACCGGAATACACAGTACTTATAAGAGGTAGTCATAAAAGATAAAGAAAGAATTCTAGATGCGATGAAAAATGCTGAATCTTTCAACTCAAAGCAATGTTCAAATTATGGTGTGATAATCAAATAAAAGTGAAAAATTACTGAGTTACCAAGCTAATCTGATGATTTAAGAGGTTGAAAGAAGAAGTTGGGAAGGCGGTCGAGAATGAATACTTTGTATTACCATAACGGAGAGTAGAGATGGCATATCAGTAATATAGCATAGTACAGTAATATAGTATAGTATCAGCATAACGGAGAGTAGAGATGGAAAGTGCCGATAAAAAAGCTATGTTTTCTATGCCTGAGACACTCAAGGCTATGATATAAGCAGGTGTCTATAGCATGTGGACATTCCATTGTTAAAATTCCATGAGAAAAGTTCATTTTAAGATGGACATTTTCACCTTTCATTGCATAATACTTCAAGAGGTGCTGTTATGTACGCAAACATTTGCTGTTAAGATTAAAATAGTAGTTTATGATACAAGTGTGTGAAGATGGACTTTTGTCCTTGATGAGTTGTGAAGTTTAAATGCTTTAATCGCAATGAGTCTCCGGGACAAAAATTGTTAACTAGTAAAAACGCACAGTCACGGGAACGCTATTTGTCGATGTCTATGTAACCTAGGTTAACCTATATTTAATCTAGATTAGGTTAGAGTTAGGTTAAGTTATATTAGATCCAAATAAATCCAGACTGTGTGGCCGAGACTTTTTTTTTGATTGATTCAAAATACAAAAAATTATTCAATTTTAAACTACTACGTCTAAATTTTTTGTTTAATGACGCGAGTTGTTGCCATAGTAACAATAAACAAAAATCGTTTAATAATGAAACTGATTGGACCTTTACGCACGATTTAGATACTTTTATACACGATTGTAATAATGGCATAAGGATGCATATAGGACATACAATAATTTACTTATTAATGTATTCATTCTAGTGTGCGAGTAGATAAAAGTAATAATGGACTTGGTACTCAAAATAGTCGATCAAAGCGTTGCAAAAACATTAAATCATTGCGAAAATATTCTTCAAAATTTCAGTCAATGTATCGAATATATTGACACATATTCATTGTCTTCGAATGCGTGGTGGCTTCGCCAAAGACTTCGTATGCTTGGTGTTAAACCATCATTTAAATCAGAGTAGAGTATTCAATGCCCTTTTTCGTCATCACGACTGGTTACAAAAAATCTATTTTGCAACTGAAATCAGACAGCACATCTTAACAATCTCAATAAGAAGTTGCGAGAAGGACGAAGTATCGTAATTCGAATTAACTTTTAGAAATCATACTTTTTTAAAATTTTTCTCGAAAGATGAAATTATTATTATTTAAAACAGTTTGAAAGTTACAATTAATTTAAGCCGGTGGCATTCCATATCTTATCAATTTGCGTTTAACAACATGAATATCCTGAATATAAAATGGGGGTCCAGCAGCTCTACGACGTTAGACTTCAAAGTTGTTTGAATCTAAAGACCTCAAATTACCAACCTGATATAAAACAAATCTCTGCATCAATTCACCCGTCAAAATCTCACTGACTGTGATATTGTTTATACCATCATCCCCGCGGCTCTTGTTTAAGATTTGTTATTTTTTTAAGGAAAATGGCTCTTTACTTAAAACCGTTTGCCGACTATAGCATTGAAACCGTATTCAACGTGGATGAGACTTGCCGGTCTTGAAAGAAGATGTTTTAAAAAACTTTTGAAACGCTGATGACTGCAAGTTGCAAGTTAAAATCTCTCTTATCGCTCAGAAAACCTTAAGTCTTAAACAATATTTATCTAAAATTAGATTATCTGTGATTTGGAATTCAAATCACAAAGCAAGAGTTTTTGTTCGAACAAATGGTTTGGTCCCTACCAGTGGCGTAGCGAACATAACTGGCGCCCGGCGCACAAAACTTTATTGTCTTGACCATTTTGCGTACCTCTGCGAGTGGTGCCTGAGGAATGTTAGATTTTTTATCGCCCCGCCGACCCCCGCTCTCTCCAAACGTTCAAGTCTAACTATACGGGGCGTTCATTGCACATCTGACTGGAGCTGTGAAGCGAAAGAGTGAATCTGTTAAATGCTATTGGAAGCAATTCAATGTTTCAATAATTTTCTCGAAGAAACCGTCCATTTTAATTACAAAAACAAGACGGAAACAACGACAGAAACTGATCATGTTGCTCATATAAAAATCTTTATCTTTTTTAATCTTGCCAAGGCAACTAGATTTGGAAGTCAATGGTGATGATGTCAACGAGCTGTTGGACTCACACAGTTAGACGCTGACAATTAATGAATTCATTGAGATGCGTAAGCAAAACGTCACTGAAGCAAACTCGATAGAACGTTCAAAACCACCCAACGAGGAATGCGTTATATGTAGCTACAAATCTTGGAATAAAACAAATATTAGTGTGCTAAGAAGAAATGGGATGGAAAAATCCATCGAGTCGTTAGATGAATTTGCAACATTTTTGTTTCTCTGGGCCACATTGGAAGAAGTCATGGACTTTTGGACAACCATTATTATTACTCAGCTTAAGAGCAAAAAAAACTTTAATTAGTATTATTTGTTAATTTGCACATTTCCAAGTATTTGACAATATTTTCTTTCTTAAAAAAATTAAAAATAAAATATGTATAAAGGTTTACTATGGCTTTGTGAAACTTTTTTATTGGGTTATGTCGTTACAATAATTAATGCTAAAAAATGTCGGTTTAAACAACTGTTTTTATAGGTCCTTAGTTCCAAATAAACAAATTTATTTGGATGTATTTATATGCAAATTTGTACCCCGACTTACGTCAATTGCGATTTTCATCAGCCGAGCCATTGTTTAGTTCGGGGATATCACTCTATACGATATTATTATATACTGTATATCTGTAATGTATCACCTCACTGCTCATTCGCTTACATTTTCGATTTTTAATGTGGATATAAGCAATGTGTATATGTCGTAGTCATATAGTGAAATCCGTTAGATTGTGTAAAACCGAATCATTGCATGATCTGCCGACAGTTCGTGTATTCGATTTGAACTATTTGATATGACTCGCTAGTAGTTCATGAAACAAACCACTTCAAATATACTTTTTTATTTATCTCTTTAATAGAATTGATAAAACCATACTACATTATAGATAATCATAAACAGTGAACTGCAAATCAACTGCAATCAACTGCAACTGCAAAACAGTGAACTGAATAAAACTTAAAACAGTCGGAACACAGCCTGAATATATAAACATATTCAACCTTTCCAAAATGTCAAAACGTTCTCACGAAATGTGCTATAAAAAATATCTAACCCCTAATCACCATGTGGGTTTTAGGTGAGTGTTTTACAAATTGTTATTAATAAAACCAAAGCTGCCCTGATGAGAAATAAATCGCGAAACAAGTCTGCAGATGGCTACTTCTTACCTAAGTTATCGGAAAGATATGAGGGATAAGAAGGTGGACTGAAAGCTATTAAATAACTGACCAATTTCACATGAGATTTGTTTTGGTAGTCCTAAAAATACTCAGTAATTGTTAAAGAGCTCCGGACAGGTTGAATATATTTATATATTCAGGCTGTGTTCCGACTGTTTTAAGTTTCTTTATTAATAGGTCTGATAATTAAGGCAAGTATCTTTATACTAGCAGATGACAGCACTTGGATATTTTCTGAAACGTCGAATCGCTAGGTAGGTAAGTAAGATACTGTAAATTCCAATTAAATAAGTGCTTCATAAATTCGGCGATTTCATGAGGTACACGAACTGCCAACAAATCATGCAATGACTCAGTTTTACTCAATCTTACTGATTTCATTTTATGACTACGACATATGTAAGCATTGATCAAAGAATTGGCAACTGCAGGTGCGACAAACCTTCTGAATGGAGGTGAAAACAAAACAAAAAACTTTATATTCTAGTTTCATGAAAAGTGATTCAATTTGTATGCATTTCTTACAAACTCTTAAGGTGAGTTCAGTGGACTGTAATTGATAAACTATTATATAACTTTAAAAATATATCGAACAGACTACCCTAGACCAGCAGATAAAACGATTGTAAACTATTGAAAAAGTTTCTCCAAAACTGAAATAATTTTAAATGAATGGGTTCTCTACATGGTAAAAGAAAGGTATAAATCCACATGTCAGAGAATAATGTACGTAAAGCGAGTCAGATTAGTTGATGCATGTATATCTCTTTGCACACAAACTTAATTTCCTAATAATATAAAAAGCAGCTTATGTTGATATTCATAATAACATATCTAAAGTGAAAACAAATTGCATAACATTTACTTTAATTGAAAAATTCACAAAAATCCAAAAAAAATTGTGGCCTTCTAGCTAACTATGTATTATAACGCAACAGAAAAGGTCTGAATATGAATGACAAAATAAAATATATGATTTATGACCATTTCTATAGTGTCGATGCCAAGGTTACTGGATCGATTCATTGCTGATACGTCGCAACAATTCCTTGTATCTAACAAGAAGTTGTTCGATTTATCCTGACATGTCGCAACAATTCCTTGCACCTATATTGTATAAGCGTTGAGGTTTATAAAACTGGCACCCCTACTTCTTCAAAATTAAAAATTAATATGGACAGAATTATGTGCTCTTTATGTGCTAATTATATGCCACAATCGCGATTTTTGTGCTTAAAGCGTTCACAGAAAAAACAAATTTGACTGGTAGGAGTTCTAACTTACTGTCAAGCTAGCACCCACGCATCTGAAAAATAGGGATACCGACACTAAATAAGCATTATAATTAGGTGCTTTTTATGTGCTTTTCAAGCACCCCGGAGCGAATTCGTGAACTCAACCGCTGAGAAAAACTCACTCCGAACCGAAAGAGCCACAAGAGCCACTTGCACTAAAATTCACCCCAAATTGTATGAGCATAAGAGGTGAAATTTATGATAATCGAGCGCAGAAATTTCAACCGACGCCAAATCGTTGCAATAATTATGTGCCCTGCAGATATGCTATTCGCGATTTTTGTGCTCGCACCCTTGTACGAAAAATTCACCCCAAACTGTGTGAGCCACAAGAAGTGAAATCTATAATAATCGAGCACAGAAATTTTAATCGACGCGAAATCGCTGCAATAATTATGTTCTCTGAACATATCCTATTCATAATTTTTATGCTCGCATGAGGGTTTCTAAAGGTCAAATTTATCACCTCAATTAGCATAATTAGCATTATTTAAGAAATAATATATTTTTCATGACTATAAATGGACTTACGACATTTTCAAAATCAATCAAATGACGTTTTCTATTATTAATAAAACCCATAAGTGAAGAAATTTTTCCTTGAAACAATAATAAATGTATACACTTTTGTTGTATATATAAAAAAAATCAACTTTTATTCTTTGTTAACTAATTTTTCCATTAACATTTAAGTTGGAGTGCGGTAAATGCGATATAGTTTTTAAATAGGTGAACTCCAAAATTATAAACATATTGACAAAAATTTAAAAAAATGTATAGCATTGTTACAGGGTTGTAAATCGATATTGTACCGTAACACCAATTAGCAGATTATAATTATTTTTTTTGATCTTTTTTTTGTGTTAACGTGGTCGACATTTGCCCCGCGATTTGGGGCAAATGTGATTAAGGAGTATATATTGGTATACGTAATTGCTACATAAAATAATGAGGCAAAGGCATAACATTTAGACAAAACTATGCATTTTGGTTTTTTATTTATAAAAAATGCTGAAAATGTAAAAAAATGACAAACTTTTTAAATATCTGAACACTAAAACAAAATAAAGAACGATTCTTAAAAGATTAATAAAGGCAACAATTTCTGAAACAACTAGAACAACTGGTAAGCAAGATATTGATGTTATAAATTATAACCCCCAAAACGAACTGGAAAGTCAAATTATCCCCTTCGATCAGTGTCGGTTCAGGCAAAACTGTGATAATATCATTTTCGTCTATAGCAGTGTTTCCCAAAGTGTGGTACGCGTACCCCAAGGGGTACGCAAAAGGTTTTAAAGGATTTTGGTTAATAAAACACTGATATATTGCCAATGTTTCAGATTTTAATCTTAACAGTTTATATTTATATTTATTAAGTTCAAGTAAATTGAAGCAGTCTAGCTGGTCATCTCTGCTAGCCATCCAAGATCCTGATGATTTTTGTTATATTTTTATTGATAAAATCAAATTATTAATTAAGGATTCAACTTTTATAACCAAAAAGAAAAGCTGCAATAATAAACCCCGCTCCAATTGGATTACCAAAGGTATTATGATAAAAGTAACATTGGTTTGAAAAATAAATATAATACTTTCTGTAAAATCTTAAATAAATTAATTAAACCTGCTAAAAATAGTTATGAAAGTGCTTGTGCTAAAAAATGTTGCAATGATAGCAAAAAATTATGGCGTTTTGTTAACACTTATGTCAATACCCGGCCGTTACGACGTGGTTCAATACCCGGGTACCTGGGTACCCGGATGGGTTTTTCATTGAATTAAATAATTTTAATACCCGGATTCTTTCACATTACAACGACGCGGAAAATTCATATCCATTGAAAGGTCAAATTTACATACATACTACATTTAAGGTGGAAGAGTAGTAAAAAATGTAGCTGCAAAATATAAAGGATCCGGAAGAAATATTACAATGGATAATTTTTTTACAACTTTATCTTTAGCAAAGCATTTATTGTATGGAACCTAATAATTGTAGGAACATCGAAAAAAAAAACATTCCAGTACACACGCTAGCATCTAAAGATCGTGAATACTCTTCTCTATTTGGGTTTCGGAAAGTTGTTATACTTCTATGTACGATGCACTCAGATGCAACAATTTCCAGCGAAGACAAAAAAAAGGAACCAGAAATTGTTCAGTATTATAATAAAACAAAAATTGGTGTGGATATAATGGATATGATGTTGAGCCGTTACACAAGCCACAGACGGACTAACCGATGGCCTCTCGCATTTTTTTAATATTTTGGATATCGTCAGTCTTGGCAGCTATATTATTTATCATCTAAATAACAAAATGATGAAAAAGACAAACGGGCGCCGATTATTTTCACGAAAATTAAGTGAAGATATACCAGCGATTCAAAAACGATCTCAAAATATGCAAATTATGAGAAATTTCACCACTAGGATTGCCATAGAAAGCATCTATGGAAAACTAATAGATCCTACAAGCAGGGCAACAACATCAAGTGAGTCAGACGGATCTAATGAACAGACAGATTCCACTGGACGAAAAATTGTTGTAGGATATATTATCATATCATATTTGATACCAGGGTGTATTTGTTACCAGGGTATAAAAAACGGAGAAAAGCGCGAAAATCATGGAAAGAATGTAACAAACCCGTTTGAGATGAACATTCAAAAGCAATTGTAAAATGTGATGCGTGTTTCCAATAATAAATTGAATATAACAATATTTTGTACTACTATAATATATGAAAATTTATAAAAAGTTTTATAATAAAATTAATTAAAAGTTAAATATATCCGTCTATTTATATATTAAGTATTATTTTTTATCCCTAGAATTAAGTTTAATTATTTATTTATATTTGGGGTACCCAGGTATTGAACAACGATGTATTTGACTTTGAGTCCAAAAAGTTTATATATTTTTTGGCATATTTTATTAATAATGTATATGAATCCATGTCAATAGACTCAAATAAGGAGGATCTGAAAGGATTTGATAATTTTTCGTTAAATACAAAAGATATGTAAGTAAGAACATGCAAAAGGGTACCCGGGTATTGACATAAGTGTTAATAGCAAATTCGGTAAAAAGGTGTCTGCCAATAAAGAAATTGATTTTATTGTATGTGATGAAGAAATTATAACCGGTAATAATGGCATTGCAGATAGTTTTGTAACTTTTTTCACGGATATTGGTGTAAACTTATGCTAATATAATACTGCTAATAATGTTGCAAAAAATGTTAAATATAATTGTAATAGTATATTTTTATTGCCAACCAATGAAACAGAAATCGAAAAAATTATACATGACATGAAAGATAAAGCCAGAGGTGTTGATGATATTAATAGTAAAACACTTAAACATATATCTAAGGATATTAGTAAACCTTTAGAACACATTTTTAATATATGTATTAATTAAGCTATTTGGCCCAATTCACTCAAAAAAGCTGAAATTATACCAATTCATAAATCTGGTGACAAGCACCTAACTACTAACTATAGACCAATCTCTCTAATTTCAAACTAATCTAAAATCTAATCTAAAATCTTTGAAAAAATCATTTATACCAGAGATTATGATTTTTGTGAACGAAATAAATTAATCTCAATCAATCAATATGGGTTTATGAAAGGTAAAGGCACGAATGATGCTCTAGTTTTTACATCAAATTTGATATATGATAAGATTGATAAGAATTTGCCAACAGTCTTAGCTTTCTTAGATCTCGCTAAAGCTTTTGACACTGTTAATCACCAAATATTGTTGGACAAACTCTGGAGATGTGGAATTAGGGGTATTCCTCACCAACTGTTGGAAAATTATTTGTCCAATAGAACTCAGAGTGTCAAAGTGAACAATTGTGTAAGTGAAACTAGAACGGTTAAAGTTGGGGTTCCACAAGGTACTGTACTGGGTCCTCTTTATCCTCTACTTAAATGATGTTTTCAATGTTTTACCAAATAATGTTATAGTTTCATATGCTGATGATATGGTTATTTTGAGTTCTGGAAGGAACTGGAATGAATTTAGAACTCGACTATCTGTATGGCTTAATAATATTGATATATGGCTCAGGGTAAATCAACTGTCACTTAATATAGATAAATCAAGTTTCATTACTTTTGGTAGTTACGCTGATAGTCTTCCCTTAGATTTCAGTCTGTATATTAATCACAAACCATTGACAAAATAACTGTATTGACATCTATAAATACCTAGGTTTGCTTTTTGATAGGCACATGAAATGGGATAAACATGCAACTGAATTGTCAAAAAAACACAAATTTTTTACAATCACTTGATAATTCAGTTTAAAAAATGATACATCATGGTCTTTTTGAAAGTGTAATTAATTATGGCATTGCTGCTTGGGGTGGTGCTTATAACAATTTTATTAAACTTGTAATTACCATGCAGAACAAAATAATTAAAAAATGAGTCTAAACAAGGAAAATGAATTGCCTTTAGAAATAAGAGATGCTTTTATTGTCAATGCATTGACTTTCTACTATCAAGACTGTAAATATCTTTATTTAGATCGGTCTGCTATTACGAGATCAAAGTTGTTATTACTTCCAAAAATTAACAAAACTAAAAGTACTAAAAATGCCTACTACGTAGCAATAAAATACTTCAATAAATTACCGAATACCTTAAAAATTTTAAATTGTTCTGCAAAACTGTTAAAAAAAAGTTAACTAGTTGGATAAGAACCTGACATATAGTAACTGTGTAAGTAATTAAACTTCTATTATGACGACTACTTTATTTGCATGGTACTGTACCCTATTACTTTGTAATTTTTTGTAATTCGGTAAATTTTGTATTTTTGTAATACGTATTTATTTTTAATCTTAATCTTAGACTAAGAATTTTGTATTTTTGTAATTTGTATTTATCTATAATCTTAATTTTAGACTAAGAATTTTAATTTAATTATATATATATATATATATATATATATATATATATATATATATATATATATATATATATATATATATATATATATTTTGTACTGGTTCTATGTACAGGTGTTCACATGTCACACCTCTATAGAAATGTAATACCAGAAATAAATAAATAAAAAAAAAAAAAAAAATTAATATATAATAATTAGATATAAGCCCTGAAGAAGGTCAGAAAATAAAAAGTCCGAAACGTTGGCAATATATCAGTGTTTTATAAACCAAAATCCTTTACCCAAGAATTAAATAAAATATAATTAAAAAAAGGATAATATCTTAAGATACATTAATCACCGGGAGGTTTTTTAGCTGTTTTTAGCTGTTAATTTGCAATAGTTCAATCATCCTTGATTTTACAATATAAACCAAAACTATCTCCTGTTTTTAAATTACTGCTTTTCTTTTATAATTGTTATATAACCAAGAGTATATTTTGCTATAACTGCTGACGACAAAATTTGAAGATTGTTTTTAAGTATTTAATGGCAAGTAGAAACTCCCTTAAAGAGAAGAAGAACAACATTTTCACCAAAAAATCTTATCTTTTAATCCCCGTTCTGGGAATTTATTATATTACTATTACTTTACTTACGACTACTATATTATTTACGATATTACTGGAACAATATTAGTACAGTTTCTGTTTTTAATAGCATATATTAAAAATTTTCTACTACCTTTTGGGGTATGAAGGGATAAAAAATGCTTCAAAGGGGTACACATGGGTGGAAAGTTTTGGAAACATTCAATTTTTGGCCATACAAATTTATTTTTATGTGGTCTGGTAAATTTAGCGACCCACTCTTCATCGTTTTATTCTATCACGTTGCCAACAAAATATTTAATTAGCTTTTTTGCACTGTATTTTACAAGCACTCAACATCCAGGAGTGACATTAGTATTGACCCCTGACACATCCTTGCTATTCTCAACCAGGTTTGCTTCTAATAATTCGTTTAGGAACTCCTCAGAATTATCTGATTCTTGAAAGACTGGAGATATATTGCCCTCGTTACTTCTGCTGCTATTGCTTGAAGATAATCTAACTGTTCTTTTGGCGCTTTTCTTAACTGGTCCCAGTTTTTTTTTTAAATATGTCTATAACTATAACTAATATGTTGCTTTTAGCAAATCAAAATACACTGATAAATACTGAACAGATCCAATGCATTTTTCCGTGCGTATTCCACATTTTGAGAAGTTTTAAAGGAAAGATTATGGTGCTTTTAAATTTCAAAAACCAATCTTTCCCTCAGATACCATCTTTGAAATTAGTTTTAATGTTGTTATCTTTAGTGAATCTGCCAACCACTTCAAACACTTATTTGCGTGAAAATCCAAATCCCCGTTTTTCGGCAGTTCTTAAACTGTTTGCTAACTTAGCTTCATCTTCTAAAGAAATTGTAGTTGGACGACTCCGTGCTTCTTTTTTTGAACCACGTTTACCTTTCAATCGACAATATAATGTAACGTAAGTTATGCGATACATTCTGTAAGCTCTGTAAATTATTGTTCCTTATGAGCAAGTTCCAAATCAGCCTACATGTATTTATTATCATCAGAGGTTTTTCTTTTATAGTTAGTTATGGACACAGTAATACTGGAAAGATAAAGGGCCAAAGTGACATAGTGTAACACAATTTCCCGGCCATAGTATAGCACATTTGCCCCATTATACTATTTTCAGAGGCAAATGTGACACAGTCCCAAAAACCTAGAAAATATTTAAATTCTGATAAACTGAACATATCACCTTATACTTTACCCTTTTTAACCTATCCCTACTAAATAACTCTTTTTTACCCGTTGAGATAATGATTGTATGTCACTAGATGCAAAAAACCTACACCGTTACCAAATTAAACAACGTTCATCAGCAAAGATCTGCAACGAATTGTAACAAAAGTTCTGCATACACTAATTAAAGTGGTGGGCGTGTAGACGGGTATGTTGCACACCAATTGAAATATATGGCGCTATTTGAATGAATTGTTGCAAGTGCAAACACAATTGCCCCATTATCACATTTACCCCACTACACCTTATATTGTTTAAAAAATTATAATTTCGTCTTCTCCAGTGTGTGTATGGGGGAGGGATTCAAAATAACTATGCTGGCATATAATGTAATGAATCCTAATTTTTTTTTTAAATAAGTTTCATTTTTTAAATAACATTTTAGGTTTGTGAGAATTCTCGTTTTTTGTATCGTGCTTGATATTATTAAAGTTTTTCGGTCTACCCCGTTGTTGTGATAAATACAATGTTTTGAATGGTGCACCCTCGTTCGTTGTCGTTTTGTAAAATAGCATATATGGATCGCTACTAATGCAGCTACTAATGAACAACATAAACAGAAAGAGGTCAGAGGCCAGACTATGAATGAACAGATCCAAAACAAAATTCATGGTTATAAGCCGTAATAATCAGGCAGGAGCGTCCATCAATCGAAAGAACTACAAGCACGAAATACCTAGGCACACTAGTAAATAACAGATGGGACCCACTACAAGAGATGAAGAGCAAGGTAGAACAAGCCAGACAGAAAATAAAAAAACTACGTCCCTTGCTATGCGATAAAAACCTAATGCTACGTTTGGCCAGTCCTACTGTATGGAGCAGAAACCTGGATGATAAAAGTAGCATCCATTAACAAGATCGAGGCGTTCGAGATGTGGACACTCAGAAAAAGCTCCGTATCCCATGGCTGGACCACATTACCAACGAGGAGGTGCTGAGAAGGGCAGGAGTGGACAGATTACTATTCAATACCATAAAGCAGCGCAAGATCGGGTATCTGGGTCACATTCTAAGGGGGCCAAACTATCCAATTCCCCAGCTCACACTCGAAGGAAAGATAGAAGGTGAAGGGGCATCGGACGTAAACAGCTATCATGGCTTAGGAACATCAGGAACTGGACGGAATCAAAAAGTTTGGTGATGTACCAAGCAGCAATAAACAAAACATTAACAATTATTCAATAAATGATATTGTATTATATTCAATAAATGATATGGTATTCGCCAACGCACATAGGTGTAAGGCAACAGAAGAAGAAGAGGATCGTTTAACAAAAATCTCATCCAATATTTCTCAGCCTTTTAAAAATCGCGTTTTCTAGAGGCTTAGTTGAAATGAACTCAGGTTTTATTTCAGTTAGAATGAACTTCTTCTTTCGACCATTTTTTAAGACTTAAAAAAGACGAAAAATTCCTGGGGGAAAAACAATAAATTGTTTTTTCTTAACGCCATTTCTACAATTCCAAAATCTTTACCCTTAGTTAGAAGAACATCGTCAATGATATCTACATTGTTCTCGGTAGATTTTTTTTCGATTTATAGATTTTACATCTTATAATACAAACAGTTCGGGGTGAATATTTCGTAGCAGGGCGCGAGCACAAAAATCGCGAATAGCATATCTATAGAGCACATAATTATTGCAACAATTTCACGTCGATTAAAATGTCTGTGCTCGATTATTATAGATTTCACCTATTATGGCTCATGCAGTTCGGGTTGAATTTCATACAAGGGTACGAGCACAAAAAACGCGAATAGTATATCTGCAGAGCACATAATTATTGCAACAATTTCACGTCGGTTAAAATTTCTGTGCACTTTTCATGGATTTCAACTCTTATGGCTCATATAGTTGGTGGTGATTTTCCTCGTAGATGGGTACGAGCGTAAAAATCGTGATTAGGATATCTTAAGAGCACATAATTATTGCAAAGATTTGTCGTCGGTTAAAATTTCAGCTCTCGATTATTATAGATTTCACTTCGTATGGCTCATATAGTTCGGAGTTTTCGTAAGGGTGCGAGCACAAAAATTGCGAAAAGCACAAATTTATTGCACCAATTCCACATCGGTTAAAATTTTTGTGCTCGATTATTTTAGATTTCGCCGCTTATGGCTCATTTAGTACGAGGTGAATTTTTCGCACAAGGGTGCGAGCGCAAAAATCGCGAAAAGCATTGCAGAGTTCATAATTATTGCAATGATTTGATGCCGGTTAAAATTTTTGGCATCGATTATCATAGATTTTACCTCTTATGACTCATACAATTTGGGGTGAATTTTCGTACAAGGATGCGAGCACAAAAATCGTGAATAGCATATCTCAAGAGCACATAATTATTGCAGCATTTTCGATTCAGTTAAAATTTTTGTACTTTGTCATTAAAGATTTCACCTTCCTTCCCAGAAGGGGTTGAGTTAGCGAATTCGCTTCCGGGTGCTTAAAAGCACATAAAGATCACATAATTATAGTGCTTATTTGGTATCTGTATCCCAATTTTTCAGATGTTTGGGTGGCAGCTTGACAGTAAGTTAACACTTCCACCATTCAAATTTGCGCTTCAAGCACGAAAAAATCGCAATTACGGCACATAATTAGCATATAAAGATCATCTAATCAAATTTCAGTTTGGAATTTGAGGTTGGGGTGCCTTTATAGACCTTAAGCGTTGCTTAAATTAGGCCGCTTGTTATACTACAACTGTACAAAATTACCTTAATAAATATATACCAAATCGATAAATTGGTGTTGCAAGAAATAAATCGGTATCAGTCAAATCCCCATATCTAACCACTATTGAATGTTTCAATTGAGATGTAAAATGTGTTGTTTATTTGTGGTTTTTATGACTATTTTAACTACTAGGAATACATAAAATTGATCTCATAATTAGTATAAACATCTTCTATCACATGATAACAACTTAAAACTAGCAATATCGATTAATAATAGCGGTAATATTCTTTTTGAACAAGAACTCAGGAAAGGCCTAGGTCATTGCTTATGCAATACTGCAGATATTACATCTATCTCCAATTAGAAAATCTTCTAATAAATAGATCTTTTATTAATCAGTTGTTTTTTCTTGTGGGCTTATTAAAATCTTTAATAAGCAGGTAAACTTACAAAATACATGCATTATAAAGCTATAAAATGATTTATATTGATGATATTTGCAAACCGAAAATATATTAATAAATATGTTAGACAATTTTACCTGTCGAGGTGGTGAATATTCGGGCAGTTGATCATCCTCCTGATGTTCTTCCTTAATATTATTATAATATTCTTCAACCTCTTCGTTTTCATATTCGGTCTGGTTAAAAGGGTGTGTGATTAATGTGCAATTTGTTAATGATATAAAAAATATATAATAATGACTAGAATGAATAAACTAAATAAATGCCATTTGCTATAAATAAAAAATCAATAAACATCTCATGACATGAGCAAATTAAACGACTAAACGGAAAATATTTTTAAAATCTATAAATGATTGTTATAGTCTGTGTTGCATTATTGATGAATCTTGTGATTTAAATAAAAAGTTTTTTCGTTAAAATATTAGGAATAAATGCCTTACTTCTTGTCGAGATGGACTTCTCTGTGGACTATATTCAGGTTCAGGTTGATATTCTTGTACTCTGTATTGGTTTTGGGGAACATAAACTTCTTCGTCGCTTTCCTGTGGGTCATCAGGATGTAGCAGGACTTTTCCTTTTCTTTGGGCTTCTTTTAGTTCGTCTGGAGATACAGCTATATTGTCTAGTTTCTGAAGTTGGGGTAATGTTCTCAAAACTGCATTTCTATACCTATTAAAATTATATGATAATTATGTTAAATATACTAAAATATAAATTTAGTAAATATAATTACAATCATCTACAATAGATTCATACAAATTTAAAGTTAAAGAATTGGCGATTTGGTTCTTTTATAAGTGATATATTAAACATTTGTGAAAAATTTACTTTTTAAAATTTAAACAGACGACGTGTGGATCTTTCATTAAAAATGCATTTACATATACGCGCTCGTGTCGCCGTCGCATTCGCAGCTTCGTCCTCACAACGCGAGAAGAATATAGAAAGAAGAAAATAGTTCTCGCTGCAAGACTTTGACTCGTCTCCAGCCTTTGATTCCTCAACGAAGCAAACGTACAATTATAGCGAAAAGCAAAGAGACTAAACAAATGATGCTTATTAACAAAATGCGGAATCGAGGCTTATCACCTAGTTTCTAGAACTGAAAACTCTTTTCAGACTACCCGTCTTTGTGCATAATTAAAGCTATCGATATTTCATGCAATGAAATTAGGTTGAAAGCTCTAGAACTTAAAAAGTATATTTTGCAACTTGGGTGGTAAGTTGTCAATTGGTCACGAGAGCGAAATTGGGCGCACGAACGAAGTGAGTCCGCATATTCGCTTGAGAGGGCAATTGACTATACCGCCTGTGTTGCAGATAATATTTTTTATTCCTCATGCGAGGGGACGTATCTTACAAGTTAGGGATCCACGAGCCTTAAAAAAAAAAATTGAACAAAAAATGAAAAATTTGCATTTTCAATTGTCTCCGGGGCTGTGGATTCGTCATAAGAACTTTCATCAGTCTCTGATATCACCACTCATTTAGAATTTACACTCATTTTAAAACGTTTTCTTTAATTTTCATTTTTATTTTGTAATGAAAAAAAAAATCTGTCACTATTTTAATATTGAGGTCTTGATTGTATTTATTTTATTTATTTAATTGTTTTTTTAATGTAACTTAACGATATTGAATATTTGCGTGCGTTACGCAAGTTATGTGATAATACAGCCAAAAAATGGCAATTGTCGCACCAAAAAACGTGCGCCAAGATAGTACTTTTAAAGCATGACTAATAAAAAATATTATGCGAACGTAATAAAATTCAAAGCTGCATACGGATTGGTAGTTTGTTTTATGGAACGACATAGGCTTTCTGTTCGAACAAGAATCGCACAGCATATTTCTGATGACCACAAACTTTTACAGTTCAAAAAGTTGGTCACATTTGTGACCAAGATAAGGGATGGACAAATAAAGCAGTGACTATTAGCTCATTCAAATTCGTTTGAGGGCATCGTTCATCGGTACTCGAAAACCGTATTCAATGTGGTTACTTCCTGATTCGAACGAACACGAAAGCAAGTTAATAAAAACTCAAAATGTCTTAGTCCAAAGAAATGCTATGCTATATAATTCCAAAATAAAAAATGAAAGAAAATATTTGTTAGAGTAATAAATGTTTTATATAACTGTTAGAGAACTAAAAAAGGTTTACTTACCCTTCAGTGTTGGCACAGGGATTTTCTCCTAACCATAGATTTTTTAAATTTGATAAGTTTTGCAAGTACACAACTTGGTTTAGATCACGTATATCATTTTGACGAATGTATAACTCTTCCAGTCGTTTGCACAGACTAAAATCTTCTAAACTATTGATCTTATTTATACTGCAACAAAAATAAACAAGTGAGTAAAAAATAATTAACGGATACCATTTATTATATATAGTAATAAAAAATAACAATTATCATTATATTAGAACACATTAGAACAAATATCAAGATCACATAATATTTGTTATATAATTCTTCTATATCTTAATTTATGTAAATGTGTCAATGTATGTAACACACAGCGAAAAATAAATAAAAAATCGCGAGAACCATATTAGGTGAACATTACATAAAAATGTTAATTTTGCCCATTATTTATATTTAATAATTTAGGAACACAAAATCAATAATTTAATATTATTATATTCAGTCTAACGTGAACTTAATGAATCGTACCCAATTTAACAGAACCATGAAATAATAGAAATTATTACAAATTGTATAAAATGTTATTTGAAATTAAAAATAAAAAAATAAAACAAAAAAACATGTGGCGATCGAAATGCGGGATGCGGCAGAAGCTGTAGGACCCCCGCCAATATAATAATAAAATGTTATTCAATATTTTTGGATATACAGGAGAACAAACGACGAGAATGTTTGAATTCAAATGGTAGTAGCATAATCTTTATTTCCCCTATGGGGTTTTATAATATAAAACTCAAAATCTCTTCTACAATATATCATAACAAAGTAATTTACTCAAACAAGCTTCTGTTGTGCTGCTCCTTCTTTTTCCTATCCAACCGTTCCCTCCTCCATACTTCTTTCATCCGCTGTATCTCTCTTTCATCTTCATTCAGTATTTCTTCTCTTTTGCTTCCTTATTTTTCTTTCATCTCTACATTTATTCCACATATGCTCCATTGTCTCTCTCTCTCTCTCCTCGTAGCACATCTTACACATTCTTTTTTCTTCTTCCAAAATCTATTTTCTCTCTCCTCGTAGCACATCCTACACATTCTTTTTTCTTCTTCCAAAATCTATTTTCTCTCTCATTTCCACATCTGAACCTCGCCATTATCTTTCTCTCGCTCGCACTTTCTCTTCCCAAGTACTTCGGAATCCTTTCTATCATACAGCTCTCATACGTCATATTATACCTGGATTCTCATATTCCTTTTCTTCTTTCCTGCATGTCTAAGACCTTCTTTCTTTCGCTCATCTCCCCATTCGTCCACTTGCCTTCCACACATAGCCTCTCTCGCGTATTACCTTACTCGCGTATCCATTTCTTAGGTAATTTTCCTCTCTTCGATGCATTCATTATGAATTTAATTCAAAATTCAAATGAAAAAAAATATATTCAATTCTTTGTTTAGCATTTCAAACTCATGTATTCTATACTAGGTGGGCAGGTTGCAAAAGAATCTTCATTCGGCATTCTTGCAAATGAATTTAGTTTTTAATGAAAAGACGTATTCTTTAAGACGACTTATATTAAAGTTTTATTGAGACTCCGACTAATGACGACTGTTCGAACGGATGAAAATTGAATCTCTTTTTATTGAATTTACCTTGGGATTCTAAATTTGTGGGGACAAATTTTCAATTTCGTGTTGAATAGTGTCATTTAGTTGCTGTAATTTCTGTTGCTTATGCACGTAAACTGATATACTTACTTTGATTATGCACCATATACTTTTAAAAACTAATCTGGGGCAGTCAAACTAATTAATTGTAAGACAAATCATCAAAACGAAAGATAACCATTTTTTCCTGTTCGAAGAACTTATTCAGTTTTGTGTATAATAAATTTCGTAAGTCTCTTCTATGTAAGTGTAAAAATATCTCACAAAAAAACCTTTCTGTGAATAAATTAAGAGCGATTCACATCGGATCATTACTTTTGTCAACTACCACTATCGTATAATAATAGCAATTTGTGCTTCAGCTTGTATTTGAGTATCGACATAAATTTCATAGGAAAAAAAGAGATTTTATATTTAAGAATAACGATTTTTAAAAGAAAAAGTAATTTCCCTGTCATTTTTGCTAACAAACTTTGTAGATAATAATGTTAGAAATTATATTATTACATAGAGAAAGAATATTAATAATTAAATTGAAAATAATACAACTTCCAGACCTATATTCTTTTAGATAAATTCTGTTTTTTTCAAAAGTAGGGAACCAAAAACAACTCTTTCCCCTTATCTTATCTAGCCAAAATTACATACAGCTTATTTTCTAACGAAATGGAACCCAACTGGGTTGTTGGGTGCTGCCCACCAGAAGAAAAAAATTGAAAAATTAAATAATGAAATATAAACCACTGTAGGTAGGTGCGCACAACCTCCACAAATGGGGAAACAAACCCTAGATCAGTGATGGCGAACCTATGACCCGCGGGTCAGACACTGACCCACGCAAACTTTTTGGCTGACCCACGAGTACTAGGCAACCATTTGTTTGTTTACGCGGGTTTTTTTAGGTTTTCTAATTTGTGTGGATAATTTATATTCCATTTGTATTTTTTCAATCACTGCATTGACACACCAGCAGTTTAAATGCTGTCTATAACCTTCAGTTTGATCATTAGAGTTCTAAAATTACTCAAATGACGACAAATGCGTTTGTAGTATTTGAAATAAAGCAAAAGTATTGTTTTTTAAGGTTATGTTCAGTTATGTTTATAGAAAGAAAGTATTCTTACAATTAGAACAGACAGTTTGCTATTTCCTCGCGATCCATTTTGAACGCATTTAAAATGAATGTGTATTGATGTGTATGTATATTAGATATATTAATAAAAAAAATCTTCTCAAATTATTGTATTCTAAATATACATATTGTTAATTGTAGCCTTGTACTATGTCGGCGGTAAAACAAAAACTAGCGAAGCAAGTTCCAGGCCATATTATGCTGAATGGTTTGATAAATATGGTGTGATTCAAAGGAAAAAAGTGGTTATATGTTAAAGTGACCACACGTCCCGATTTTGGCGGGACAGTCCCGTTTTTTGGAGGAAAGTCTCGCGTGCCGCCGATTTTAAAAAATGTCCCGCTTTTTAGAAAATATCTGCATTTCCTATTTTAAATGTACTGTAATATATTATATCTGATATAATAAAAATTTTCCACATATTCCCACCATAAAATCTCCTTTTTTAATGTCAACCAATGAAATTTTTTAATATCCTCGAATTGAACTGTCCATTCTTCAAGATATTACAAAAGTTATTACAGTTTTTTTAAGTATTACAGTATTGCAGTTATTACAAAAATTTCTAACTTCTTTGGCACCTTGTTCTGAAATTTTCATTGGGTAACATTAAAAAAAGAAATATTATGGGAATACGTGTAAAAATCAAAATGATAAAATTCAAATGTTTTGAATATATTAATGTGGTGTTATTGGTAAAAAGATACGTTACTGATGATTAAATTAAATGTTACTGAACTGGAAATGTGGAAGCAGACCGAAAAATGGACGGAGTTATTGCTTCATTTTAAACAGAATTATATTTGTTAACAAAATATTTTGAAAATTGTAAAATATGCGCTCTCCCTTCCAGGAACAAATGCAGCAACAAAAAGTGTTTTTTCCAGTGTCAATAAAATATGGACAACCTAGAAAACGCAGTTGAACATTAAAATCTATATTAAGCGTAAAAATAATTTGACCAATTCATGTGAGAAATTTCACGACATTTTAATAAATGATCCGAGTATTCACTCGGATCAAAAATTTGACCGTGAAAGAAAAACTTTTTTTTTTTAATAAAAATTTTAAATTAATTAAAAATCATAATGAACAAATTATTGTATTTTACAAATATGTTATAGTTACCAATAGTTAATAATAAATATATTTTTGTATATTTATAGACAAGTATATGAATGTATTCAATAATAATAGTTTATGATACAAGTGCGTGAAGAAGGGCTTTTGTGCATCGTGCAAAACGTTCAGCGCCTCCGTGCAAAAAAATGCTAGCTAGTAAAAACGCACAGTGACGGGAACACTATTTGGTCGTTGTCTATGTAATCTAGGTTAACCTATATTTAATTTAGAATGTGTTATGGTTAGGATAAGTTATATTAGAACCAGATAAATCCAGACTGAAAGGCCAAGAACTCTTGATTCCAAATAAGAAAAGTAATTCAATTCTAATAAACGTCAATTGACTTTCACTATGTCTATGGTTTTTGTTTAGTGAAGCCATTTAGTGTAGTTATTGCCATAGTAACAACAAATAGAAATCGTTTAATAATTAAACTCAATTTGATTTAAATTGGACATTTACCCACGATTTGGATACTTTTACACACGATTATAATAATGGATGCCATTGATGATACCATCCTTCACATACAATAATTTTTTTATTAATGTGTTCATTTTGGTGTGTTAGTAGATAAAATATATTTTTTTGCATTATTGGTCTGCTTTCAAAACTTAATTTTAATTCTTATTTCATCCCATTAATCCCGCTTTGCCTCAATGAAAATGTGGTCACTTTATTATATGTGCAATGTGTAATGCAAAAGTGACTTCACGAACATATAATTTAAAAAGACATTTTGAAAAGCTGAATTCTAATCTCGGCATGTCAAAAGATGAAGTAAGAAAAACGTATTTTTTACAAAAGAAAAAAGAGAACTTTTCTCAAAATAGTATTTTAAAAAGTTCTTTAGTTCCAAAAAATAAGATTACAGCTGCTAGTTTCCAAGTTAACCATTGCATTGCTCGTCACGGGAAACCTCTTTCAAAAGTAAAAAACCAGCAATTTGTACAAGTGCAATTTGCACATGAACAAGTGCGAAAAATGCCTTATGATCGAGTTTTTTTAACCTCGCCCTTTTATGCCATTTCTAAATAAAAAATCGCCTATACATTTTGAGAAAATTGTATCGCACTCGGCTAGCCATAACCGCACGCATATGAGTGCTGTTATGAGTCTATTACAGACGCAAAATAGAAAAACTTTACTCTGGTGCAAATGTGCATTAGTGACCCACGAGCTAGTACTAAAAATTTTGTTTACAAAATTTGACCCACGTCTCAAAAAGGTTCGCCATCCCTGCACTAGATGTTACTGTAGCGCACCCAAATTATCTGGCACAGCATCGAGGACTGTGAGCTGATGACATATCCGGGAAAACTGATTTTAGAAAAAAGCTACGCCATCCAGCCTTCAATAGCTAGCCGATACACTATATGACGATTTGACAATTCAATTTAAAGTGTCGACTTTTATGCCTTGAAGCTACACCAAATCAAATTCAGCCTGATTTATGCGCCAAAGTCATGAAAAACTGCACATTTCGGATGCGCCCAGTGAAAACGCGGTGGCCTTTCAAACAAATAAAAAAAATTCAATGATATCTCATACACTCTTTGTTTTATTTAAATTTAAAAGATGCGCTTAATGAAACACCCGATATTTTAATATTTCTAAATTTAGATTTATATTTTTATTTCAATACAGTATAATCTTGATAATCCAACACATATGGGACCAGACAACCGCCGGATTATCAAATAATTCCGGATTATCAGGATTAAAACAAAACAATAACAATTTTACATATTTTATGTACAATTGTATTACAGAAAGAATAAAATATGTATTTATATAGGTAAACGTGTACACACAAAAAAAATATATACCAACTAACAACAGATAGTATTAAATAAAAATAACTAAAATTTATGAAAAAATATTATACAAAATAATTTTGCTTTTTGTTTCCTTTCATTACACATTTTCAAAAACCCACTCTGGCAACCTTTTTAACATCTCATCACTTGCGGTGGCGTTTTGTTCTGTCCATTTCGAAGAAACATGAGTACGTTAAACGCGTCAGCGTTTGCTACAGTTCGCAGATTTCAAACATTCAAGACATCGTTATCTTCATCGTCATCCGTGGAACAAATTAGGGTGAGCATTTCTTCGTCAGAAAAGAAATCAAAATTTTCCTTGCTTCTGCCTTGAATCCAAGCTATTTCATCATTTGTCAGCGTAACATCAAAGCCGTTTTAAAAATTCCGAAGACAATTGTAGAGTAGAGTTAGCTTGGTCAGCATCGCGAATCAAGTTTTCAGTGTTTAAGGGTGTTCCTTTTGACTTTATCAGCTGTCTTTATTCAGATGTGCGCTAGGCTTATATCCGGCTCGGGACAGCGGAAAGAAAAGACACGTGTTTCCCCAGAGCGCCAGATTACTGAACGTGTCGAATTAACCAACCGCCGGATTATCAAAATTATACGTTATTCATATTCTTACTTTTAACAACACAATGTGCGTAAAATTTCTTGTACCTATTTCTATTTTATACAATGTAAATAAGTACGTAAATAAATTCATAATTATGCGATATAATTTTTCAAACATTTAACAATTTTTGAATAAATATACGTTCTTCAACCGCAGTATAAATGCATTTAAATATATATATATATATATATATATATATATATATATATATATATATATATATATATATATATATCAATAATAATGAAATATTTCCAAATTGACATTGAGTTTAATTAACAATCTTTATCTTGTAATATTCTAATCTAAACATCTTAATATTTATTTTCAAAGAATACTTAAATCAATTATTTTTAATTGAGGAATTTTTAGATCGTAGATAGACGAGTTTTAATTAAAAAAAATAATAATACATAACTTTCATTTAGTATGTGCTAGTTTTTTTTTTACAATCGATTAACCAATACTAATTGATTTTATAATCACATGCACGCACTACATCCCTTTGGAACAAAATTAATTAAAGTAGCTTTTATCAATTTTGTTCTTTTTGGAAAAAATGATTATTGTTATAGTGTTAGAGTGGAACTATTATGAACAAGAGTTAAAAGAAAAGCTACTATTTATAGTCAAAAACCAATCGTATGTATTGAATAGAAGAAAATTCTTGAGGCATAGCTATAGATATTTATTAAGAATAATGCATAAAATAAATTTGTAGTGATATAAAGGGTGACAAATTAAGATTGTCCTGTTTTTGCTTAATAAATAAAATAAAACAAAAAGAAGTAATGACTATTTGCCATAATGTTAACTATCTAATAATTCGTAAACCTTAAATTTCTTTTTAAAATGGAGCTGTGCCTGATTGAACAAAGGATTGTTTGTGAAGAGCATTTTCTCCACCACCACTCAGAGGTGGTTTCGATAATATAGTTTAATTTCCCAGCACCGCCAAATTGCAGGACGATTGCAAGATGGGTAAAAAAATTTCTTCGAACAGATTCTCCTAAGGATACTAAACTTGCAGAGAGGAAAAAACTGCTAGAAGAGAAGTGAATACTTTGCAAGTTAGGAACAGAATTAAAGAAAATTTGTAATCAATCTACGCGAAGTTTATCGCAGCAAGTAGAACGTTATGTGGAGATGTTCTTAGTGTATCCCATCGCTCAACTCCGATTACCAATAAACGATATTTGGTATCAGCAAGATGGTGCAAGGCCTCATGTATCCAACATGTCTATGGCAGTGTAACGATAGTTCTTTCCTGGTCGTCCGATTTCCCAGTGTGGGGATCAGTTGTGGCCTCCTTGCTCTCTCGGCTTTGGATTCTTTCTTATGAGGTCATGTTACATCGAAACTTAACAGAACCAACATGAAACCCTGGAAAACTTAAAACTAAACAGTCGACAAGCTATTGGTGAGATTTCGCCAGAAATCTGCCAGCGTGCAATGCGTTCATTGTTGCGTCGATCTCAGTCATGCATCGAAGCAAACGGAGGTCATCTAATCGATGTAATTTTTAAGTATTAATTGTTAATTTAGGATTAAGCATTTAATTTGTTATTAAACATTAGAGTTTACTCTACAATGTTCAACAAATGATTTGGTTTACAACTTATTTCGTTTTTTGATAACTGCAATTTAAAATCAGAAGACTATTAATTTGTCACCCTTTATTTATAAAAAAGACAACTTTAGGGCGTCAAAATTGAAGTTAACACATAATAATTATACAATGGAAAATTAAAATAATGAACATACATTCAATAAAGTTCGTTTAAGTTAAGTTAACTTAAGTTTAATGACAATTAAATTTGTTTGTCACAATTCTTTTTTAAATATCCTAAATTTTGCTAGATGAAAACTCTAGAATGAAACTCATACTGTAATAATTTCATATTATTAAATGAGAAGGTAAGGTTGAATTTATATTGTACTTTCTCGTCGAAAAATATTTATGCGGTAGAAGAATTTAATGATATTCTATAAAGATTACGTGATAGATGTGTGTGATAGTGCACTGTTGCGGGAAACAATAAGGAATACTTAATTCATTTTGAAAGAATTTTACAGGAACGAAAATATATGAAGCGTTTCTTCATTACTCTGAATTCTGAATTGATAAATTCACTAAAAATGCATTCAACAGTCTGTTCAACACTAAACTTGAGTCGTGTTTAGATTTATATAACATCACAAGGTATATAATATTCTTACAAAATGAGTGGTATAATCATAGTGAACTTTTCAATTCAAAGTAAGTATGGTGTTCAGTCGTGGTGGCTGTTTATCTTTGGATAAACGTTCGCGTGATCAAATCTAAGGAGGTTAATTCAGGGTTTCCAATAGATTCGATCGGCACTGGAATTTAGATGTTTGGGCAAAATAAAGCTTGTACGACTCAATAAATATGTATTTGTTATTTAATTCTACTTAAAAATACTTGTGTCGACGTGAACTGTGGGAGTTTGGAATCTTCTTGGTATATTTGTGCCAAGAGGGTTACAATTGAAATGAGTATGATTGGCGTTGGCCTCGACCTCTTCGAGACGGACAGACAAGCTCTTCACTTCGATCTCGAACGACTTCTTATTCCTCGTGCAGCATCTCAACAGTGTGTTTGATTTCAGCTTGGACGCGTTGGTAACATTTGTAGGAAATGTGCGGAGTTCTTTGGTGATTTCGTCGTCGTTTCGGCGGCGATGGTGGAGAGTTCTTGTTCGATGTTGCTCTTGAAGGAGGCGAGGTTGACGTTGATGACAGTGAGCTCGTTGATGCGAGAGACGGATTCTTCGAATTGCAATTCGGCGGCCTTCTTGCCACGGAGAGCAGCTTCATAATTGCCCCTATTTTTTTTTTCAAATTCTACGGTGAGAGCTTGGACGCGTCCTGGGACATGCTCAATTGGTCCAAGGTGACTTGCAACTGGCGCTGGACTTCGGCGTAGTGGGCAGTGATTTCGGTCAATTGGAAGGATTGTTTCTTGATGGTCTTTTGGAGGTCGATGTTGACCTTGTTGGCGGAGTCGAGGGACATTTCCAACTCGGCGATTTGGATCTGCAACTTCTGCTTGATACAGGTCACCTCAGTCTTCAACTTGGTCTCGGCCTCGACCACGCGGGCGTTCAACTGCTCAATCTCAATGCTGGTAGCCTTACGAATTGCTTCGATTTCTTCGTCCTTCTCATGGAGACGCTTCTCGGCTTCATGGCGGAAACTGTTCAATTCGAAAGACAAACGTTGGTTGCGTTGTTCCTCAGCCTTGCGACCGGCTTCAGCTTCCTTGTAGGCGGCAGTGAGCTCTTAGCGTTCATTCTCAAGGCGACGAAGCTTGATTTCCATCTCGTGCATGCGACGAGTGTACTCGGTTATCGTTTTGCCGGCGATGAAGATAATCAGACATTTTCTTGTTTCGAGTTGTTCGACGCACTTCTGCAAGTCACTGGCGGTGGCGTTGGCCTTCTCCAAGTCGATAATGAGCAGCTCGACCTCGGACTGGTGACGAGACTTCTGCTTCTCAAAGCTGTTAATCTTGACCAGCAAGCTCTCGATGTGTTCCTCATGTTGGAGGTGATCCTGATGGAGTACTTGCGGCGGATTTCTTCGACTTCGACCTCGGTCTCGTACTTGGACTTGTAGACCTGGACTTCGCATTGGGACTTGACGAGCTGGCGCTCGAGGTCCAGACGGGCCTCGCTCTCCTCCTCGAGTTGAACGCGGACGGACTCAAGGTCGATCTCGATCTGATGAAGGCTGGCTTCAAGAATGGAACGCCTTCTCTCATCTTCATCCTCCAATTGCCCGGCCAATTGAGACTTAAGATAGACGGCTTTCTCAAGATTTACCTTGATGTCTTGGACCTCTTTGGTGAATTCGATGTTTTCCTGGGAGAGGCGGGTCTTGTGGGATGTGATGTCAACGATGGTGCGATTGAGCTCTTTAATCCTGACGTTGAGCTCGCTGATGTAGACCTCCAACTTCTCGGCGTGCTTGATGGTGGCCAGGCGCTCCTTGTTGGAGGTTGCCACCTGCGCGATCAGATCGTACACTTTCTATTGGAATTTAGCCTTCTCCTTCTCAGCCCTAGATTTGGCTTTGGCGAGAGTGTCGATTTGCAACAACGACTTCCTGGTGTTTCCTCTTGAGTAGGAAGGCGGTTTCTTCGGACTCGATGTGAACATCTTCCAAGAGCTTTCGAAGCTTGAGGAGTTCAGTGTCACGTTTCTTGTTGATTTCTAACTGACTTTCAGCACCACCTTCAGCTTCTTCAAGGCGTTCGGAAAGTTGGATGACTTGCACGCTGAGGTCGGCCTTCTCTCTCTCTCAATCTTCGAGTCTTGGGACTCGGATTTATTAGAGATTTTTTCTTTCTTTGTGATATCGTCCAAATGAAGTAATGTATGATGTCGTCGTGTGCACAAGAGACAGTTAAAATTCGACTTACACTCATTCACACAGTGTCCACTTTGTACACAATTCACACATAATCATGCTCACACATAAAAATGCTGCCCACCTAGCAGTTGGTATTTCAATCAATTGCGTGAAATATTCACGAATTAACTCTGCCTTATTGTCATAACGTTCCTTTAGCGTTCCCATGCTATTTTATAATCTTCCGGTGATATTTTTAAAGTATCAATTAAATTGATTGCACTGCCTGGTCTTAGCGATGTCTTCAAGTAATGACACTTTTGGATGGCATTCAGATTGTTTGTCTCATGTATTAGTATCTTGAATGTATTATAGAATGAAGGCCAATCTTTTCTATTTCCAGATAATCTTGGAAGGTCAATTGGAAGCAGACTTATTTGAATTTTAGACTGTAGTTGAACAAATGAACATGGTAGAGCCGTATTGTGTTGTGTTGAATTCCTTTCAATAATTCTGCGTGCACTTGATTTTATTGTGTCGAATCTCATTTAAATCTCAGAATGAGTATCCTTGTAATCGTTGTCTTGGTCTAAATCTTCTAATTGCTCTAACGCCTGTTTATACTCATCAAAATACTTATTGGTTCTCTTAATTCCATTTTTTTTTATAGAATCAAGGCTATTTGTCTCAAAATATTTGGACAGATTTGTCATTGACGTCTTAAGCGTCCTCTTCTTAATGTTATAGAATTTTAAGCATTGTGCTAATTCACAATTTTCTGACTACATTCTTGAAGTTAATTTTTACTCACACGATCGAAGGATCAATATGTTTTCTTTGTTTCCTGTTTCTTGTTGATGTCCGGTTGATTCTATCCGGTGTATTAGCATTCACAAGTCGCTGGTTTTATATCCGGTTCAAAGGACCAAATTTTGAGTCACTGTGGCTGTTTATCTTTGAACAAACGTTCGAGATCAATTCTAAGGCGGTTAATTCAGGGTTGCCACTAGATTCGATCGGCACTGGAATTTAAATGTTTGGACGAAATAAAACTTACGCCTCAATAAACATGTATTTGTTATTTAATTCTACTTAAAAACACTTGTGACGACGTGCACTGTCGGAGTTTGGAATCTTCTTGGTATATTTGTGGCAAGAGAGCTTACAATTGAACTGAGTATAATTACACATTGTTAATAACAGGAAAGCTCATTTCCCCCTTCCCATTTGCCTGCCCCCATTGAACCAAAAGGAATTCCAACCCCAAATGCACATGGTAATTTCTATGGCAAATCTTTACAACTACCCAAAATTTAAAATACTTATACTTAAAATCCCTAAATATAAACATTACATTGTATTTTCAATTATTTACGACCACCAAGCATCCAAAAACCATTAGCGTCCATAAACAGCCTAAAAATCGTATTTATTTAACGATTAATGATTACAAATAGTTTTCCAAATGCGCAGCAGTCATAAACAGTTTTAAACGCATTCAAAAACTATCCACTACCCTTCCGAACAGATGTTTGGACCTATTAGTCGGTTTAACATAATCTTAGTGTAATTTAATATTATCTACTTTTAGAAACAAAATTTAAAAAATGGCTTTAAGACCAAATATAATACAATAACGGTCGCAACCATCCTTTTCGTGTCTTCATTAAATCTTTTGATGGAAATGATTCATTATGCAAAACAATGACATTAATAAATAGGGTGTCGACAAAAAATGTTACCACACATGTTACGACCTTTATCCCCAGCAGGTCTCCAAAGTAAACAACTAGTCGATCCATATAAATGACAAAGAATAATATGAAAGTTGTTACTAAAATTCTCAGAGCCTACGACTCTAATACTGATTTTTTCCATCAGGCCGTATAAATGCACAATAAATATACTGGATATATATATATATATATATATATATATATATATATATATATATATATATATATATATATATATATATATATATATATATATATATATATATATATATATACAATCTTTAAGATTATTGAAGATCTATTATATTAGTATTCACTCACTTCCATCAAATTCTATCCTTGTTAGTGATATTGTTTCATTGATTTTTAATTGGCTCATCTATACGTATCCCGGCACAGTTCCGTATGATAGGTCACATCAGCTTCTTCAGAGAGTAATAACCAGACAATTTCATATTAAACCATATTGTCATTATATTTTGTTATCCAACATTTCATAATACTTTTTATTCTGCTTGGTGACAAAATTTGAGGTGAGAGAGCATTATCAGCATATTTTTTTATTACCGATTAGGTAAGAAAGTTATTCAAGCAAGAAGAAAGTTTCAAGATAATTGGTTTACAAATTTTCGTTCAGACGACTTGATATTAGAGATGCAAGGAGAAAGGTTGTAGCTGATGAAGACAAAATAGTAAAAGTTGAAGCAATACGCTAAATAAAAAAACGAGCAATTGGTATGAGATTGAAATTGTCAATTCAAACGATATTTAACCATGAGACACGATTTTGTTTCTTTTCAAAGTTCAACATTTAGATTCTACACGTTCTCAGGGGAATAGATTTGCTGCGTCGCATAGACATACTTGATTTATTGCTCCAACGTGAAGAAAATGATCCATCGATGAAGCGAGTGAATAATGGATTGTTTACAACAACGTTGAAGGCAAGAGATCATAGAGCAAAAGATGAGCTAGGCCAAACTACTTTGTAAGCCGATATTATTAAAAAAGTGCTCTCTGTAGGGTAGGATTTCAAGGCAACTTTTTTTTAGCTTCTAGCATATAATTTTACAATGATGAATTAATTATTGAATCGAGTGCACCAATAGGGAATATGCATGTGATTTAAATTTGCTTGATTTTTTTATCTCCGATACTTTATGATCTTGACATTAGACTCATTTTTCATTTTTTGACATTAGACTCATATTTTCTCATTTAGTTTGTATTTAATGCCATAAAACTTAAATAAAAAAGTCCAAAATATGCGAGCGAAATTCAAATTTGCGAAACGTATCACCATTGGTCGTAATGGTATGTGATGTGCACGTTGACATTTATCGGCGTCGATGTAGGTAGGGTGGACTAAACACATCGATTGGGATTTTGTCAAACAATTTATCTGGTTTACTTATAATAATGTTTTTGCATCCCGGTACTATACAATATCCATAACATGTTTTTTTAGCTATTTCTATTATCGAAATAGCAAATTCAAACTTAAAATCCTTAACTGTCTATGCAAATAGGCTATGCAACAATGAATGTCAAGTGGTATGACGTCTTCCAAAGCGCGCGATAAATGGGACCGTTCAAACAGGTCAAATTTAATCGGTATTATATATTGTTTTAAAAATTAATAGAAACACTTTCAACAGTATTTATGTTTTGTACTATGTTAAGACGAAGTAAAAAGTGAATTAAGCATATAAAAAAATTGATGCATATTGCCTATTGGATAAATTGAGTCATTCAAACTAATAAACAGAAATGGCTTAGTATTTCACCATAATTACGCGAGAGCTTTGCAACAAATTTGTTGAACTTGGATGGAATGTGCTAAAAACCTTATATATTCCTCCTGATATATTCTTAGGGGGACCGGAAAGTTATGTGGTTTTTTAATATTAAATTCAAGTTTTCAACAAATCTTTATTTTTAATCAATGATGTAACCACTCTCGTTATCAACAACCTTCTGCCATCTAGTGTGCAAATTTTCAATTCCAGATCGATAAAAATCAATTGATTTTTGTGCAAAATATCTGCAGATGGCATATTGAATATCATAAGAATTTTAAAATTTTTAGCCGCTTAGAAAATATTGTAGCGATCGGAAGAAATGGAAATCCGATGGTTCAATATCGGGCCAGTATGGCGGGTGAGGCAAAACCTCCAACCCGAATTCACTTATAATAAATATATAAATAATATATAAATTTTACATAAATATAAATACAATACATAATTTTTTTCCCGGGTTCGTCTTGAGTGGTCTTGTATTATAGTGTTGCAGAATAACGCCTTTTCTCTTGACAATCGCTGGATTTTCAATTAAACATTGATTCATTCGATCTAATTGTTCACAGAAAAAGGTTAACATTCATATCTTGCCCAGGTTTCAGCACTTCAAAATTAACGACCCTGCGAATACTCCACCGAACACACAAAAATGGAAATGCCCTTTGGAAATGTAAACTTGGCTTAGCTGTACTTCGTGTCATCTCCAGCGATCAAAAACTGAATTGTGCCGCTGAAGTAATAAGATGAGTCTGGTGGATCAGTTGGCTTTGTTTTCTTCGGACAGATTATGTACAGGATTTGATCTGGGTGAAAGTAAATTGTTCATGTACTCCGTCTTGTCGAAAGATATTTGTAGACCTGCCTTCTCAGCTGTTTCCTCCAGAAGTTCTAGTCTTTTCTTTGCATTCTCCAAAGCTTCATCTATTATTACGAGATAGTCTGCGAAGGCCAAACAATTTATTGCTTCTTTCGATCTACCCAAATTTATGTAGTTATTAACTTTTTGTTTTTCTTCCTGTATTTTCCATTCTCTTATAACTTTTTTTAGCACATAGTTGAATAATAATTATTTGTGTTGGTTCTATTGTGAGCTGGATAGTTTCCAATAACTTTTCTGAATGATTTCTCCTTACCCAATTGGATATTGAAGTCCCCCATAATGATTATTGTGTTGTTCTTGTGAACTTTTGACAGCCTGTTTTCCAGATCTTCCCAGAAGTCTTCTACTTTGTCTCGGTTCTTTTTGTTATCTTGATTTTTTGGTGCATGGCTGTTGAATATTGAATAATATTTATTCTTGCATTTAATTGTTATAACAGAGAGTTTTTCACTGAAGGATTCAAAATCAACAACATTTATATTATAGTTTTGTGAACTGCGAAGGCTGTTGCTAAAATTCTGAGGAGATTTTTTTTGTGATTTTCTGATTTGAGTTGGAACTGCCGGTTTTCCTTTAAAAAATCATTAGTTTTCACTATCCATTGTAGCATATCTAGTTTCTTGGATGGCTGTTAGCAGGGTGTTGTTGTTGTTCAAAAAGTTTATCATTTGCTTGAGTTTCCCAACTTTGCAGAGGGAGTTAATATTCATGGTTGCAAATTTATATTTCTTCTTAAATTTCAATTCGAGATTACAAAAGCTTTCAGGATCCTCCAACTGTTCCTTGCGTCTGCTTGCTGCACTTCTTTCAGGAATGGTGAAATGGTCACCTGGAGTATTATTGGATTTTGCATCACACATCACACATCATAGTTATCCTATTTTTGCAATGTGAGCAGACGTTTGTCTACTAGAGTTAAAACTAAGATTTTTAGTCTTAGAGCGTTCTTTTCCAGCCGCCCCTAACATGGGGTACAGATGCTGACCAAACACCGCGCAATCCGGTAACAGACATGCCATGATTTTTTAATTTAATGTTAACCCTAAGAGCAGGGCTGCCTCTTCCGCCACCAGTTCCGCCGTTCCGATGATCCGCTTCACCTCCGCCTACGCTGCCGTTGAGGACTTTGAGACGTTGAGGACTTTGAGACGTTGAGGACCATTACCCTGGCAAGGGGCCCTTACATGGTACTGTCACCCGGGCCAGGTGATCCATGGTTTTTTTACGAGGTTGTTACTCCTCCCCCTCCTCCTCCCCATCACTTGCGAGATGATTGTTATTTCTATTCATTTTAAATGATAAATAATAATAACAATAATAAAATAATACTAATATCGCATTCGGAGATTTGAATTTAAATTTAAAATTAAAGAGAGTTTAAAGCCAATTATTATCCATATAATTTTATATAAGCTCATATATTTGTAATTATTATGCATTTTAAAATGCTGAAACTGTTTCATTGAATTCCATATTATTTTAATTTTATTCTTTTCCCTAATAATTTAAAAAAGAACCGCCAGTCAATTTTTGCAGCAAAAGTATATGTAATTAACGCAACAAGTAATAAAACAACAACAAATCTTCGTCACATTAACAAGCAGTCAACACCTCATTATTTAAATAGGATTTTATGCAAAATTTTCACATAGATTACTAATTAGAATTTTTCACATAGTTTGTGCAATTTAAAATAATCTACTTTTTACAATTATCACTGAAACTTAATAAGACAACGTTTACACCAGTTTTGTGTTTACGATTACCTGCTCTATATCTTAATTTAAATTTGTAAATATTTTTAGTCTGCATAGGTCGGCCGCATTTTAACATTTCTTCTATTTAAAACACTCAACACGCGTTGCGAAATTTTCTTCAGGAATTTTTACAAAGCGAATAATGTCATTAGTTTTATTCATGTAAAAACTCATTTTCATATTAATTTGAAAGGAAACAAAACCAAATACTGTATAGCACAAAATTACTCAAATAAATTATTAGATACCGTCAGCAACTGACATTCACACACAATTCACAAGCTAAATTTTTCCTCAACTTTCTGACACAGGCATAAACGTGGTTACTTATTTGTTCCAATAGGAAATATTGTATTTTCTTTTATATTTATCTCGTATATACATTTTATTTTTCTAAACTGTAAAAATTCGGTTACGGATCGATGACAACGGTCCACGAACCAACGTTGGGAAACGTTGACTATGCTACACAACGGAAATGTTGCTTCTATTGTGGGAATTTAATGTTATCTAGATCTCGCGTTAGTTTCCATAATGAAAGAACTAATAGAATATACTTCAGACTATTCCATTCTTAGACTTTTCTCAAAATAAATTTAATGAAATTATAAGTTGTCCCATTACATCCTGATATTTGCGAAGGTGGTCTGAAAGGCATATAAAATATTTTGAATATTTAAAAATATTATGTAATTCTGATACATTCATCCAATTAAAAACTACATTAATTTAGCAAGTTATTGCAAAATAAACCACAAAACTGAATTTAGTTCACAAAATAAAATGTAAATGGAAATATGTATCATGCAAATCCGAGCTAATTGTAAGTAGATCCGTGTCATAACCATCGTTATATAATCGGAAACCTACGCAGTCGTCCTTGTCGAGGACTCTGCACATATAGGGAAGTCACTCGCTACCTTATTTTACGTGTTGTTCGTACGTGACTCACTTGCACTGGGAAAAGTAATTGTCTTTTTGTTCATGTCTTGTTTTTTGTTTACAATACTAAAACTATTTGTGTAATTATGCCGAGTATCTACGTATATGCATAACAATTATGTGTTAGTTACATAGCAGCCAATACAAAATTAATAATATTTAGATTAAACATCTTATTATCCTATTGTTTAATTGTAATTTTATCAATAAAATGATTTATGAAGAAAATAGATTTAAATACAATAGATTTCACACTAGACAAGTTGCTAATTTAAAGTCTAGAGTAGTGAACTCGTTTGAAAACTCAGTTCAAATTATAAATAAATCAATCTGGAATCTACAAAAATTTATTATTAATTAATATTTTGAAACTAAAAAAATACAAATTATGCAAAAATAAGCATCAATTATTTGTTTTGCTTTTGACGGTAATATGTTTCAAACTTCTGGCAATTGATCTGCTTCCTGAAATTGTTAATTAAAATTTAAGAACATATTTTTTAAACAAGCGGTGAAAGTAACACGCGAAATTACAATTAGCAATACTATGCTCAATCATTTATATATCTATTTACGGTATTTTTTTATTGTGTTAGAATAATGTACTACCTGTGTATTTATAGATTAACCACACCTACAATTCCATCGGAGTGGAATAATTACTCGCTAGAAGTGCTAATAACAATAAATCTCTAATGTATGTATGTATTTATACGTACATACATACATTATAGATTTATTATGCGACTATGCGTTGAGCACGGGGGTGAAATTTTGAACATTTTTTGTAAATTGTACATAGTTTTTTTTATGTTTGTAAATTTTATCAATAAATTCCAACCTATTGCTTGTGTTACTGGTAAACCTTTTTGGAAAAGCGTTTTTGACCCAATATGTATTAAGAGTTTTATACTTTCAGGGCTGATTCTATGATCCAAAATCAGTATAAAACTTTTAATACATATCGGGTCAAAAAACGATTTTCCAAAAAGGTTTACCAGTAACACAAGCAATAGGTTGGAATTTATTGATCAAATTTACAAACATAAAAGAACAATGTACAATTTACAAAAATTGTTACAAAAAATTTACAAAATTTCGCCCCCCGTGCTCAACGCATAGCCGACACTGCCGCAATAAAGAACGACGAAAACGTCCAAAGGCGAGCGAGCATACATTCGTTTCAACACCAACACCCGACCAGTTCAAATAATAGGCAAACAATAATTGGAACAAAATTCTTAAATTTTAAAGTCTTTTCTAGAATGTTTAACTTGTTTTTGAAAGTTTTTTTTTAAATAACATGTATCTATTTCTTAATTTAAGAAATAGTGTTGGGAGTAATTGCCAATTTTTTTTTTTTTTTTATTCATTCATTGGAGGGCCATCACCTAATATAATACAGCTAAAATAAACTTAACGCAAAATGTTTAAAAATTACTTCGCTGGTGATACCTACCAATATATTGATGTCTACAAATATGCACCTAAGTGATTTAACACTTGTTTTGTGCAGAACGTATTTATCTTTTTTTTTTACAAATTTGATAATATTTTATAATTATAAATACAAAGTACAGTAAATTAATCAATTAGTTTTATGAATGAAACATAGTTGTCATTTATAAACGTCTTACATTGCATTGAATATTTCTTGTAGTTTTTAATATTTCTAATACTCAAAGGTAATAAGTTGTAAGTCTTTGGGGCTAGATAGTAAGAAAATCTTGCTTGTACATTTTTATTAGAGTTAGATACTTCCAGCAATTTGTTTGTCCTACTACGAGTCACAATATTATGCAAGATATGATTTTACCAATATATGAAAGTACAGCGATATTTTATATCGTCTATATCGTATTATATTAGATATCGTCTACCTTTTTTGTAAATAATTTTCAGTATATAATTTTGAATTGTAGAAAAGGTTTTTAATGAATTTTCATATAGTGCTCCCCAAACCAGAATTCCATATCTTAAAAGTGATTTCAATAGGGATTTGTATACCAAAATCAATATATTTTTACTCAAGATATCCCTTAACTGATAAAATTTGTAAATTAGTTTTCTAATTCGCTTTGTTAAATATGCTACATGTTGGTTCCATTTTGTATTTTTAACTATAATAATTCCTAAATATTTAGTATTATCAACTTCTTTTATGTCTTCAATGCCCTTAATATTAATGCTGTGAAATTTGGGTCTGTTTATATCTGTGATGGTAAATGCTATATAATTGGTCTTATCTGCATTTAGAGACAGCTGATACCCATGCAACCACATCTTTATGACATTGATACCTTCTTGAGCGCTTTTCTTAGTGCCTTTCCAATCATATCCACTAAATATGGCAACAGTGTCATCAGCATATGATATAACTTTGCTATCTACGTTAAGTGTTTAGATGATAATAGATGATTTATATAAATGGTGAAGAGTATAGGACCTAGAGCTGTCCCCTGAGGCACACCCACTCTCACCAGTTGCGGTTCACTTAGACTTTTATTGACTTTTACATATTGTGAGCGGTCGTTTAGATAATCTCTGAAAAGACTTGATACACTACCACGAATTCCATATCGCTTTAACACTCGTAGTAATTTTTCATGATGTACCGTGTCAAAGGCCTTTGGCAAATCCAAGAATACTGCTATGCATTTTTTTCTGTCATTAAGATTGCTGGAAACTTCATTCATTCAATTTCTCAGTAATTTTTCCAAAATTATTAATTAAACTAATTGGGCGATAATTTGATATTTTATTTTTGTCACCTGCTTTGTAAATAAGGATTATCACTGAGTTTTTAAATTGCTTGGGGAATTTTCCATTACTAAATATTAAGTTAGCGATATGGCTAAGAGGTATTTTGAGGTATAATGTATACCTAGGTATAATGAGGTATATAAGGCTAAGAGGTACAATGTATTTTGCAGTTTTAATAAAAACGGGGTGATTCCATCATAACCAGGCGCACTACTATTCATTAATGAATTGATGTCGAGGAATACTTCATTTTCTGTAACAGGAGTTAAAAATAAAGAGTTATTATTACTGGGAAAATTATTTAGTGAGAAATCGTCTGGTATATTTATTTTTTCAATCATTTTAGCGCCTATATTAGTGAAATATTCATTACAAAAATTTGCCATTTCTTTATTGTTATTAAAAGTTTGTCCATTGTCATCGCATATATCTAAGCTTATTGTACTTTTTCTAGATTTCTTATTTGTTGCCTCAGAAATTACTTGATATATTGTTTCATGTTATTTTGATTTTGTGTTATTATGTTTTTATAGTAGCTGTGTTTACATTTTTTTAAAAGACTATTTAGTCGATTCCTATAATCTTTATATTGTTCTTCTAAAGCTACCGAGAAATTATTACATAACCGTTTTTTTAATTTATCTCTTATGATAATGGACCTTGTAAGGACTTCCGTAATACAACGCTTAATTTTTTTAACATTTTTTCCCTGAATAATTTTTATTACCGTGCATTCAATTATTAAATGCTGCAAAATGTTTGTACAAACATCTGCAGCTATTTGAGCGTCATTGCTGCAATGACCATAGTTCAGTTTTTATTTTCTATTAATGATAATAATTTTTCTGTATTTATTTTTTTGATTGTGCGAGTTCCTTCGTTCTTATTTTCTTGGATCCGAGCAACTGTGTCTCTATAAAATATAGCCATTACAGCATAGTGATCTGTGATCCTACACGTTAATATATATATATATATATATATATATATATATATATATATATATATATATATATATATATATGAATTAATACTTTTATTTCCTATATGTTTCTGCTTAATAAATATATGGTCTATGCAAGTAGATGTGTCTTTAGTTACACGAGTCGGCAGTTGTATGTAAAATAAAAATCCATGTCTTGCCATCACAGATATATATTTATACGTATTTACGTCTCTATCCAATATGTCTATATTAATATCTCCTAGAAGCAATTGAAAGTGGATATGCTCTAGGTTTAATTCATGGTCATTATCAATTTCTTCTAAAAATGATATTAAATTAGATGTATTTGGTCGGTATAATGCAATAATTTGAAACGATGTACCATCAACAGTAGTATTAAAAATATTTAATGTAACTCCACAGTTAACAAGTTTAAGACTAGTAATTATGACATTCAAATTTTCTTTATAAAATATTACGACCCCGTCATTTTTGTTGAAATCAGCATTGTTATAATATGTTTCATAACCCGGAATATTAATTTGCTCTAGTGTATCTAACCTAAAACATTCACTTAAAACGCGTAATTCCGCGAGTACTTAATTGCCTTACAACTCGAATTATGTACTATACTTTATCTACGACCACACTAATTTGTTTCTGTTTAATAAGAGAAATATGTTGATGTAACACCGTCGACCTTATTTAACTTGATAGAAATGAAAAGAAATACATTAATGGTCAATGGTTACGCGTCAATGGCATAGTTGGGCAAAAATTAATTGTGAAAACAATTAACAACTAACAATTAAATTGCCAGATTCAATTGCAACTAACAATTAAAATAATTAATTGTAATTGCAAGATAACACAATTAACAATTAATTAATTGATAATTGTAAAATTTTGCAATTACAATTAATTAATTGTTAATTGATTGATGCATTTTTACAATTACAATTAACAATTAATAAATGTCGGTTAGAAGATATGATTATTATACTCCATTGTATCACTTGCCACAATCCTTAACTGAAATAGTTAAGAGTGCGGAAAGTTTGATTTTAGACGTGACAGCTCGTTTGGTTATCCACCTCCTCCTCCTCCACTTCCGGTCATCCATCCCCGAGTTGCCACCCCACTTCCGGTTCTCGCCTTCACTTCTGGTTCCAAAAATTCACCCACTTCCGGTTCCGGAACCGGAAGTGAGGGTGGAACCGGAAGTTGGCATAAAAAATGGAAATGCGGTGAGAACAGGAAGTGGGAGTGGGAACCGGAAGTAGGGGTGGGAACCGGGAGTGGTTTGGAAACCGGAAGTGGGGTGGAAACCGGATCATCCACCGGTCATCCATCCCCCAGTTCCCACCCCACTTCCGGTTCCCACCCCCACTTCTGGTTCCAAAAATTCACCCACTTCCGGTTCTGGAAACGGAAGTGAGGGTAGGAACCGGAAGTTGGCGTAGGAAATGGAAATGGGGTGGGAACAGGAAGTGGGAACCGGAAGTGGGCGTGTGAACCGGAAGTGGGGTGGAAACCGAAAGTGGGGGCGTGTTGGGGGCCGGAAGTGGAGGTGGATGGTCCAGAACGACCATCTTTCCCGACTGTTTAAGTTTTTACATTCATCAAATAGTTTTAATTGTTATAATAAACAATTGATGATTAAGTTAATTGCAACCAACAATTTAAATTTTAATTGCAATTAAATTAATTTTTAACCACAATTAATGGATTTAATTGCAATTGACTTCAATTGCATCTCACAATTAAACACTTAATTGAATTAAATTATTTGCAATTGATTTAGTTGCAATTAAAATTGTAATTGTTTGATTCTACAATTAAAAAATTAATTGAATTATGCCCAACACTGGTCAATGGTTACATACCTTTTTATTTAGTACTTATTTGTAGTTTTCGTTAGATTTAAACGTGAAAAACAAAATGAATGACAGCTTCTACGTAAATGATGTAACGTTTAATGATTGGTTGGAAATCACTGAGTACTATATTTAAAAATAGTATCAAAGTGCAGCTCTCAACCAAACAACGAATCGTAAACCAAACAAGCAGGGGTAATTTTGAATTATTACATAACATTAATCGCGGATTGTTACATATGTGTGTGGTATGATGTATTTACATAGTCCACGAACTGTACAATAATGGGCATTTACAATTGTGGTCGTAGATAAAATGTATTAACCCTTGAAGGATTTCAATAAAACTTTTACAGAATAAATCGGTATCCATATAATACGGTATCCACAAGAAGTACCCTTTGACCAAATTTGATCGACGATTTTCCAACAAGTCTAATGGGCGGCGTGGGGAATTATTTTTCCTTAAAAGGTTTTTTAGTAAATATCTCGTCAACGCTTCAAAATAGAAAAAAGAGACTTGGTTCAATGTATGTAGGTCGTCGGTATCTACAAAAAAAAGTATTCTTAGCAAATTTCGTAAAATCGTTCAGTTTAGACACAAAATTAAAAAATATAATATGCAAAAAAATCGATGTTTCCCTTCTTTGTATTTCGTTTCTCTATTTACATGGGTTTAAATGGAGAACGCGGAAGGGGGTTTGATAGAAAAATTTCTCCGCAAAAACGGTTCGCTCTGGAAAGATGAAAATGACAGACTTTTTAGATGAACAGTGTTAAATGTTTCCTGGAACTCGGATAGTCAAAGAGAGAAAAAATATCAAAAATTTCAACATATATTTAGTTATTTTAACAAAATATAAATTTCTTTTAACAACTATTCCACCCAAATCGACAATTATGATATTTAAAAAACATTCAGCAACAAGTTAAACATTATAGAAAATACTTAATACGTGCGCAAATTCTTGATGCCGCCAAACGCCCATTATTTGAACTGCTCTGGTCAAGTTATTGAAACAAATGTATGCTCCAAAAACGGCGGGCATGTTTCTGCAAGTGTTTGACACGCTTTTGTTACACGTGGCAGTAGCTCCTCACTGGAGTGCTCTGACTGGAGTTTCGTACACCATAGTTTTCAGATAACTTCATAAAAAAAATCCAGGGGATTCATATCTGGGGAGAGGGCCCTGTTCCATTCATCTCATTACAAAAGACTTTCTTTTCGTTTTTTCGACAACTTTGTCGTCCTGTGGCAAAAAGAAAACTTGAGCTCGGTCAAGTATTGAGGCGAGAGACTCGGTATCTCGAATAGATGCAGAGCAAAATTTAGCATCTGGAGGACTTTTGATTCATTGCTCTAGCTAATTTGACCAGCACTGTAACTACGTATTTTTTCCCCTGAATTGTAGATGAGCACCTAGGTAAAAGACGAATATAGGTGGCACTCCTTGATAGATTAAAACCTAATGTATGTAGTTCGCTAACTAAATCATCTAATGTTCTACAGCATCTTATCATATCAGTTCGTCGTGTTTCATCTGCACCACCTGCGAAACTTGCAATATTAACTATAAGTTTTTGAATTGAAAAATTCGAAAAAAAATTATAAAACTCAACCTGAATTTTTACCAATTTTTTCGAATTTTTCAATTCAAAAACTTACATAAGATCAGATTCTCTGCCCCCCTAACCATAGTAAGAATTAATAATATTTGGTTTATACGCAATGTCCTAGGAATAAAAACTATAGAAAGAGAAGGTATTGTTCGACGAAGACTGTAAGGGATTGCTACAGAAGAAGAAATCCGCGAGAATAACAGGGTTAAGTACAGGAACCGGGAGGGAGTACAAGAATTACAAGACAATCAGGAAAAAATGCACGAAATTAATAAAAACAAAGGAGACAAGATGGCTGGAGGAAGCAATGAGCATAATCGAGAAGTATAATTCAAATTACACAAAACTATACAAATATTACCGAAACGAAACATGAAGCCGGCTCGGCCACGGTATCGGACCGTTCCTGCCTATCCATTTATCAGGATACCTCGCACCGAGACATGCACGGACCTGGCAATTAAAATGTGCTGGTGCACCGTCATAAACCACAATTCATGTCACACTTGTACATTGTCCGGCTCTAATTCATTGAGGAAGTAATTTTACAGAAAACTAATGTAAGCCGCCTCCGTTAAGCGATCCGGCAAAACAAATGGACTTATAAAAAAGTTGCCCACAATACCACACCAAACATTAATTGAAAATCTGTGATGATAGTACTCTTGGAGCAAAGTCAATACAATTCAGTCCCTGAACTTTGTGAATTCTAAAAGGGTGTAAGAGCTGTTCGAGAAGAACTCGCCACACTGTTGAAGCACTGCTTCGTGTGCGTGTGCTACAGTTAGAACACTAGTTCTCCGATTATTGGTAACAGCATCCAAGACTATTCCTCTAATGCCACAGTACAAACTGTTCTATCACGTCCTGTATCTGTCATAGAACTCTCAAATTTTCCACGTTCTCGAAGACGTCGATGAATTGATGAAAACGCTGCTGCCTTTTCGGAAAACGTTCTCCATAACTAAATGAATATCTGTCAGTTCTTCCAATAGAACACATTTTTTAAATTCTATTGGGTAGATTTATGAACACACAATTTTCAATAAACTAAAAGTGGACATTTTTGTTAGTGTGTGTGTTCCAATAAGAACTGCATTATTTAAAATTCTGCTACTTCGTCTATGTTAAACGGTCATATTTGATAAAAGTGATGTTGAAGCATTGTCATTTTCAAAATGCTATTCTCTCGATAAATGTTTATTGATTATTAAAACTTATTATCGAAATGGAGAAAATGTAACGTTCTCATTTCGCGATTTGGTGTTTAGTCTTGAAAGAAAAACGAAAAAATAAAAAAAACGAATGTTAAGTTTTTTCTTAAAGACGAAACACCACTTGTGCGTCGTCGTGTTGGTCGTACAGGTAGACATAGTTGCAGTTAACGAAGTGCGGAAAAACCAAACACCTTCATATGGCATCTTTCTTAACAATTAGCCGTACCACAAACAAACCTTCATCTAATTTTACACAAACATTTTCACCTCAAAGGCCTATAAAATCCATTTGACGCAAGAAGTGAAACTGATTGATCATACTGCGCGCAGACATTCTGTTAAATTGATGGAAATGAAATGAGGAGACACTGATTTTCACCACCAAATAATCTTTAACCATTAAAATCATTTACACTTGGGTGTGTACGTTAATATGCAAAATTGCGAGATTTGCGCAAGATCACGCTTGGAGATGCGGGTCATGATTAATGGTGTTCGTTGTCTTGAAATGATAACCAACTTTTTTTGGTACCAACTGGAAAATGTTGATGTGGAGGATATTTACTTACCAATACAATCGGTGCGAACTGCCACATAGCGAGAAATTTATTGCAAAGCAAATTTCCGCGTCAAATAATTTCTCGTATTGGAGGCAAGAATTGGGCGACAAGATCGTGCGACTTGACCGCTTTGAACTCTTTTCTTTGGGGATACTAGAGAGTCAGGTCTAAAAGAACAATCCAACCATATCATTGAAATAGAGCCGCCCTTATGCCAAAATAAGTTGAAAACGTTTATGAAGAAAGTGAACAGTTGCCAGTGGTGGTGGAGGCAATTTTTCATATTCGATATTTGTTGAAATCATTAATGTATATAAAAGTATGGCGCATGCCAATGAGTTTATAAGTATGAAAAATTAATAAGTTTGTCAAGTACAAAAAATTGTTGACGATAACTTGGAACGGCTGTTTTATCTACTAACGTACAACTGAATTTCATTTTAATACGTCTCGTCGGTGACGTTGTACTCGTCATTACCTATATCTGCGACCGATGTTTGCATTCAGTGACGTTTGGCAGCTTAACGTGTTTTTAATGGCTAGTGAAGTCCTCTACTATGTATACGAACGCCGAGATGACTGACATGCATTTCATGTATGGACTTCTTGATGGCAATTTATTACAAGCAGGACGATTGTACATTGAAAGGTTTCCTAGCCGTAATATCCCCGACCGAAAAATCTTCGAAAACATTCATCAGAGTTTGTTAAATAGGCACAGTGAGTGAAACGAAATGAAGGACTTGGAAGATTAATGACATTAAGAACAGTACAACTGGAACAGAATGTGCTGGAAATGACAGAGGAAGATCCAAGTTTTTCTGCGGAAAAAATTGAGAATACTTTGAATGTTAGACATTGGACAGTTTAGAAAATTCCTGCTGATTATCGTCCACTTACTGCGTTATGTCAATGGATTTTGCAAACATTAGTTATAATCCCTCAATTTCTGTCACAGATTCTTTTCACCGATGAGAAATGCAATAAGGAATTTTCATTACAGCCATGTGTGAAGATCAATATCAACATCAGTTCTCCTTGAATGTTTGGTTTGGAATTGTGGGTGACTATCTAATTGGAGAGTATTTTTACTAGCAAGATTTTCTGCTGGGATGTATCGCGACTTTTTGGAAGGAACACTGCCTGAGTTTCTGCAGGATGTATCATTGACGACAAGAATTGCAATGTGGTGTATGCACGATGGTGCACCACCACATTGTTCGGTTGCTCGTGATTTTTTTACACATACGGAGATCGCTGGATTGGACGAGGTGGGCCACAAGCATGGCCTGATCGATCCCGAGACTCCAGTGGAGAATAGTACGCTACTCCAGTGGAGAATTCGGACGAATTGCGAAATCGGATAATTGCTGAGTGTAACTCAATTAGAAACAACCCTGGTGTGTTTGAAAGAGTTCGGCACACAACGACGAGAAGATTGAATGCATGTGTCGAGGCTGGAGAAGTCATTTCGAACAATTATTGTAGAATGAGCAATGTACTTTTTGATAATAAAATGTTGTTACAGTCGCAAACACAGTTTTGTTCACCCTGTATCTTCGAAACAAAGGGTTTTTCAGAAATCATCATAAGGCAAAATAATCTTAGAATAGGCCAAGGAATAACCCCTTGAATCAAAATAAAATAGTAATTAGACAAATTGAAATTTTTTTTACGAAAATGTCCTTGCTTACTAAGCTAAATAAGGTGATTTTAAAAATACTGTCTGCGTATTAACATAACTTAGTTAAACAATATGCTACAATTTTGTAATGCATTATAAATATGTAGCAAGTGTCTAGATATAGCTATAATAATATCTCGTTATAAACATTGGTAACACTTCTCTCTCTCTCTCTCTCTCTCTCTCTTTAGCTTACAACCCGGAGTGGGTGTGCGCTGACATTAGAATTTGCCTCCACTTGCTGCGGTTCATCATAAGTTCTTCTGGTCGTTGGAGATTTAGGGTCCGTAAGTCCGCTGCAATATTATCTCTCCACCGCATCCTTGGCCTTCCCAGCGGCCCCTTTCCTACCACGGTCTCTTCCCACACTAGTTTTACGATAAGTTGGTCTTGTCTCTTCACATGTCCGGCCCATCTCAATCTCTCTGCGTTTATTATTTTTACTATATCTGGTTGGTTATATAGTTCCTGCACTTCCCTGTTAGTTCTAATTCTGTATTGTTGTGTGGGGTTGTCCTTGATTGGTCCATATATTCTTCTAAGAATTCTTCGTTCTGCAATTTTTAGTAGGTTCTCATTTTGTTTTGTCACCGTCCATGTTTCACATGCATATGTCATTATAGGTCTTATAATTGCATGATAAATTGTTACTTTCGTATGGTGGGTTATATTTTTCGATTTCATTATTTTTTGTAGTGCAAAACAGCAGCGATTGGCTCCCTGAATTCTGTTGTTAATCTCTTGATTTATATTGTTATCTGAGGTGATTGTAGCTTCCAAATATTTAAACCCATGGACCCTTTTAAAATTATAATGGTCTAGTGTCATATTTTCTCCTATCCTGTTTCCTCGTTCTGTTCTTGTTGTAGTTATGAATTTTGTTTTATCTTCGTTTACTTGTAGGCCAACCTTTTTTGCAGCATTTTCCAGTTTAATGAAATCTTCCCTAACGTTGATAGTTGTATTTCCTACTATATCTAAATCATCAGCGAAAGCTACTAGAATGCGCGGACCCTGATTTCCAAATAGGCGTGTTTCTATGTTTGCCCTTCGTACGGTGCCTTCCAAGGCGATGTTAAAGATAAGTGGGGATAACGCATCTCTTTGTTTAAGACCACCGTTGATTGGAAAGAAGGTTGACAATTTTCCTTCAAGTCTTACTGCACTTGTAGATCCCTCTACACAAGCTTGAGACAAACGTGAGACTGATTAACTTTTTCGGTATGCCCAGTTCTGCCATGGTATTCCACTCTTAGGATGCTATTATACGCTTACTTAAAATCTATAAAAAGCTGATGTAATGTTTTGTTGTATTGCCAACACTTCTCCATCTTAGTGATCGCCTATAGTGAAAATCTGGTCTACTGTTGATCGATTCTTTCTGAATCCACACTGGTATTCTCCTATTTGGTACTCTACACACGCAGTCAGTCGCTCTAATAGAATTAGAGAGAATACATTACATCCTGTGTTAATAAGGAATATGCCTCTATAGTTTGCGCAGCATATTTTATCGCCCTTTTTATGAATGGGTATTATAATACTTTCTTTCCAGGGGTTGGTATTCGTTCTTCTTTACATATCTGGCAGCTGAATTAATAGAAAGCGAGTTCCAAAATTTCTCCTCCATGTTTCAGACATTCTACCGATATAGTATCGTTTCCTGGGGCTTTGTTGTTTTTTAGTTTGTGAATAGCTCGTGATACATCTTCCATTGTAGGTTCTTCCACTAAGGGTTCGGCTGTATCACTTCGGCTTCACTTGTAATAATGTTACCTTCGTTATTCTTTATGACAGTTCCAACTCTGGGTCTAAATCCCTTTTTTATGTTCGTTACCTCTCGGAAGAAATGTCTTGTTCTGTTTCTCGTTCTATTTGACTCTAGTTCTTCAAGAATATTTTCCTCGTGATTTTCCGCCTATTATTTGGCTTTTATTGTCTTTCTTGCTTTTTTTCTGAGCTCTCTGTATTTCAGGGTATTTTCTCGTTTGGATCTTGCAGCATTCGTTGTCGAGCTTGGCTTCTTTGCTTTGAGGCTATCCCGCATTCGTCATCAAACCAGTTCTTCTTTTTAGTATTATTTTTTTCTCCTACAATGTTCTGGATACTATGTGTATTATATACCCACATTGCGTCGGCATTATTTTGATTTGTTATGGATTCCAGTGTATTCCTCAGAGATGCTAACAGAAATTACCTTTTTTGTGTCTTTGAACTTCTCGGTGTTCCACCTCGGAAACATTTCCGGCCTGTTGTTCTTCTGCTTAGAGATTCTTTCTCTAAATTTAGCTATAACCAAAAAATGGTCGCTGTCTACATCCAGACCTCGTAGACTCCTAAAGTCGGTAATACTACTACCACGTCTTGCATTTATTATAACATAGTCGATTTGATTTCTTGCTACTCCGTCATTTGAGACCCAGGTCTGTTTATCATCAAACATCGTTGATTTAATAAGAATATTATTTGATGTTGCGAAATCTACTAGTCTGAGTCCGTTATCATTGCAGTGTTTGTGTAGGCTATGTTTACCGATGTTGGGTTTGAATGCATCTTCTCTTCCTACCTTAGCATTTAAATCTCCCATAAGAACTGTCGCGTCCTGTTTAGGCAATGTTGCCAGAAACGTCTCCAGCTTCCAGGTCACAAAAGACATCCATAGTTAACTCATCCTTCTCTTCTGTTGGAGCATGTACAGATATCATGGAAATGCTGTGGAGTTCTCTAAGCCTTATGTCGCAAATTCGTTTATTCACTGGTTTAAATTCTATGACCGAGTCCAGCGTATAACAAAACCTGTTCCAAATTCATGTTGATTATGGGGGTTTCCACTGTAAAATACTACTGATTTGCTGGTTTTCTAGTTCCCGGTACCTATCCATCTAATTTCCTGAACAGCCGTGATATCCATGACTATCTTTTCAAGTTGTTCTACTATTTTTGTCGCTGCTGCGGGCCCGTACCAGCTTAACACATTCAGGGTTCCAATATGCAAGTCCTTTTTTCTTTGCCGTGGTCGTCGTCGTACATCTGTCCTATTCCGAGGCGTCTCGTTTGTTTTCATAACAAGGTCGCTTTTTACAAGGTAAGGTTGTTGGTCCTACGCTTAACCTTCCTCCTTTGTCCGGGCTTGGGACCGGCAGTGATGTCTCAGAGCTACTCAATTCACTCATCCCCTTCACAGGCGGAGTATTTTGCTGTGGCTGGCATTATTATTATCTCCTTTTGCCTTTTTTTCGGAAGGAAAAATTAAAACTCTGGCACATGCCAGAATTTCATGCCCAACATATTGGTTATATATATATATATATATATATATATATATATATATATATATATATATATATATATATATATATATATATATATATATATATATATATATATATATCAATATAATTGGTAACACTTGCTTAGAAATAATTGCGAATTAAAAGCTGACATGTGTTTGCTACTTACTTTAATCATATTTAATTTTAAAACATTATAACTTGATACCACGGACGAGTCCAAAACAAACACATACTAAATCAGTTGTGTCAGAATGACGATCGATGACCACAAGCCGAAGTGTTTGACATTTTTAACCACTAAAAATAATTAAATATGTTAATTTGTGTATTTACAATGATTTAGGAAGCATAAATAACGAAAAAGTAAAAGTGGATCATTACCATTAGTGGTTAAATATATTTTTTAGATATTAAGAACACTCAATAACCAGAAGTGTGAAATTCGCATGTCTTTAATTCTTTTATTCTTAAATTCTTTCAATTTAGAGATTAGCATGTGATTGTTTGTCTAAGAGAAATTTCATAGTTGTAAGCTAATAATAAATATAGAATATTAGATTTATAAAATATATACACTATTGTTTCGATTATACTCGAGTTTCGCCTGTTGAAGTCTGGAACAGGCTGGCTTTTGACTGTTTTGGACCTAATTTTAATTCATAAAAAAAACAATAAAATTGATTTTGATATACATAGAAAACCGATTAGTGTCAACTGTACATTCCCTCCAAATCAAATCACCCAATATCACATAAATTAGCTATTAGTATCATTTCATGATACATCGAGCCTTTTCTATCCATCTAGCCGCGGACAAAAGAACTAAAACATTAAACACTATCATGCCAATTGCAACAGAGAATCGTTTCCCATTCATTCAAAATTTGATAAATAAAAAACGGAACCAAATAACCAATATAACTGAAAACACCAAATTCAGATTAAAATTTCTTTTCACACATATTGTGGTCAAAACATGCTAACAAATAGCAAACGTTTTGCGAAAACAAAAGCATTTACAAGTAGCATTTAAACCTCTTCAAAATCATCGCACATATTTATTATTTAATGCTAAAGACAAAATCGACTCCCTCAAAAAATCCGGCCTACATTAGATTCCTTGTTCGGAATGCATTAGCGTGTACGTAGATCAAACAGGACGAAGTATTTCATTTTCGTGTCTTTCGTCTTAAAAAAGACACAAGTTAATTTTCTAACTAACCATTGTCTAGAATGTTATCATAAATTCCGATTATAGATAATCTAAAAATGTCGCATAATTGCAACAAAGTCCAGAAGCTTAATCTACTGGAGTCAATAAAAATTCAAACGAAGCCGTAATTCATCAGTAAATTAACCATCAGTAAATTAACAACTTAACGAGCACACCGACCTAATTTTTTCACAACTTTTTATTCTAACGTAATCGTCTCTACAGACATACATACACCTCTCCTCCCCTTTCAAAACTGTCAGTATAAATTCAATCTCATCAATCTGTAATCCACTTGAAAATGACCTTCAACAGTCCAAACTCAAGTCGTGTAGTGTGTAAAACTACATAGCTTCTTCTATAGAAGACAGCTTCATTATTTATTATTTATCATTATTTAATATATATATATATATATATATATATATATATATATATATATATATATATATATATATATATACATACATAGCTTCGTTATTTAATAGTGGTAAAAACATAGTAAGTATGGATTACCAAGTAGTAACGGTCGCAACCATCCTTTTCATTATTAGTAAATATTCTATAAAATTCAGTTAGCAACTATTGACAGATGTTAATTTTAAATAAGCACTGGATGTTTATTATTAGAAAATAATCGGTTAAATCTAATTTATTTATCAAAAGAAAGTATAATTATCTGTTGGGCAAAATCAATGGATACGGCAATGTGGACATAGACAAGAGAATAGTATAAAATGTATATAGCACACGAATCGATCACCAGAGCGTGTTAATTGTAAAATAGTAATTATAAGCGCACATACAATTTTACTACATAAAAAATAAAGACAATTTCTTGCGTTTCTGGCAATTTCACGAAAGCTTTGTAGGCGACGCGTGACGTTCTTACAGGGCTACGGTTAATGCTCTTGTATTATTATGTCGATTGCATTATCTACTACATTGCATTCAAATAGACTATATTTCATGGAATTTGGTTTTAATGGTACACTCTTCAATTAGTATAATTGAATCACATGCAAATATAAAAGTTATAAGATTTGTAATCGTTAATAATTTCCAACAATCAACAGTCAATATTATTGTCAAATACGTTTACAGATTTACTACGTTTACATCACTAATTATTCTTATAAGTTTCTCAGGCACAGTATAGTTATAATCCTATTATATTTCTTAGTAACTAGTTAATAACCTTATTTATATAGTAGTCGTAAACCACATCTAGACTTGTATTCTCTAGTAATGTATTGTTTTGTCTAATATATGGAATATGCATCAATTTTTTTTATTTGCTTAATTCACTTTTTACTTCGTTTTAACATAGTAAAAATATAAATACTGTTGAAAGTGTTTTAATTCATTTTTTTTTAATTATATAAAATACCGATTAAATTTCACCTGTTTGAATGGTCCCATTTTTCGCGCGCTTTGGATGACGGCACAGCTCCCTTTGTCATTCAGTGATGTTTACTATTTGCAATGTTGACAATGTTACTTACACTTTTGACAGTTAAGGATTCTCAGTTTGAATCGCTAATTCGATAATGGAAAAAGCTAAAAAACCGAAAGTTATAGTTATAGATATTGTTTTGTACCGGAATGCAAAAACACTATTATAAGTACACCAGATAAAGTATTTTTTTTTTGTTCCAAGAAATGCGTAAATAATAGTGTAAAGTTATAAGAAGATATGAAATATCTTCAAAATCGTGTTTATATTGTTGTGAAGATCACTGTAATGTAAGTAATTTGTATTTCGATAGTTTACATGGTGTGAATTTCTTCCAGGGTCTTACTAAATGTTGAATTTATTTCAGATTGAGGAAGATACAACAAATTATGTTCAATACATCATATTTTCATTAATAACAAGGGCAAAAAGTTATAGTGCGGTTCAAGGAAAGAGTTGTGCCTCATATATTTCAGTGCCAAAAAAAATATGCCACCACCACAAGAGGGAATATGTGCTATTAAAAGCCAAGGATTGTCACTAGTAGCTGTCAAAAGTACAAATGCTTTAGAAATTGAAACACCAAAAACAAGTTATTATGAAGCCGGGCAAAGTAGTTTTCATATTGAAGGAAGTGATGATTATCGAGCAAGGCCCAGTACCTCTCGCATGGATGTCTCTGAAACAGAGCAGATTGAAGCCTCTAGTAATACTAATGACAAAGCTCTGCAAGTAAATATTAACTCAAAGTACAGAAGTAAAGGTGTTCAAGTAAATTTAAGAATGGAAAAGAAAAATGTTGCTCCATCTCCTCTTCGTCTTTCATTACAAAATATTGCAACGTCACCAATAAAATCAGCTAGGAAGTTAATTGCAGATAATTGTGCTTTAACAAAACCTCTTTCCGTCATTGTTCTTGATAATTTATAATGTCACTATGGACCAAAATGGCACTAGGTACTAACACACAAGAATAACACTACAGAAATTTTGCACAGCAAAACAGCTCAGTGAATATTGACGTTGATAAATGTCATAACGTGCGCGTCACAATCCATAGTTTCGGTTCGACCAATGGTGATGCGTTTCGCAAATTAAAATGTGGCTCGCATATTTTGGACTTTTTGAATTTAATTTTTGGAATTAAATACAAACTACATAAGAAAATAATGGTATAAATAATGGTAACTGCAAGATCATAAAGTATCGGTAGTAAAAAAATCAAGTGAATCTAAATCTCTTGAATATTCCCTATTGTATATTTGATCCATTCAAATATAAAAGTCAGAGTATGTAAATAAAAATATGTCATTGAGAGGACTATTGCCTATTTGTCTAATAAATGTATTTAAGGTTGTATTTTAATCTTATCTACTCTTATCTAATCTATTTTCTCTTATATTGGGCTAAAGGGAGGTCTAATCTGTTTAGTTATTTAAATATCGCAATAATTTAATTGATCAGTAAAAATAGATTTGATCAGAACAACTTGAATGTACATTTACTAAATAATGAAGCAATAAAACTGAATGAATAGTAAAATATTTACAGGTAAGATAAAATTATAAATTTCAAGTTAAAATACTAGATGATTAGTAAAATATTGTTTAAACAGTTGTTAAACATTTTGATTTATGAAATTTTAAATCTGATTCTATGGATTTGCGTTTGTTAAGTATTATATATTAATTGTGGCACAGAATATTAACTGCACAAGTAACAAAAATACTACTCAGTTTGCAAATCACTTGATTCTTAGAATTGTACCCGGAAGTGTGTTGTGTTGCGATGAGATAGATTATATAATTTTACAAGGTAAGTTTATGTATTTATAGAAAATTTTTGCAGTCTTATTCTGCAGGCTTGCGGGATGCATAATAGTTGTCTAGTCGCGGAATAGGAATCATCGGAATCATCCTCTTCGGGACAAAATCCCGAATCACAGAAAAAGAGGAGAGTTATGAAATATTGGATTCTGATAAATAAATTCTTCAGGTGCAATCAGGTTATTGACTATTATTGATTTTTTAACATAAACTAAATAACACATCAATTTGTAATCAGGTTGAACTTCGTCGGCAAAAATGTTCTGCAAAAATGTATTTTCAGTATGACTCAACAACGCATGAAGTACATTTTCTTAAGACAAAATCAGAAAATGATCATGATTCTATTGAAACAAAAGACGTTCTTGGGATTGACACAAGTTGAAAATACAAAAACTTTTTGATTTAAAGTTAAAGGCAAAGGCCATTTAAGTAGAATTGTCCAATAATAGTAACATCAGGAAGCTTCCACCAAAAAGACAATTAGAAATCTACTTGCATCAGTTGGTCTATGCCGTTCACCTTTTTTTGGTATATTATGGTATATCAGTAGGCTCCGCCCTCAAATAATTAATTTTTCATTTGCATTTTCATTTCACTATTATAGCTGATCATATTGATTGAAATATATATCATAAAGTTGTATTAAACTTAAGTTTTTTTTTAAGAATCAATATGGAAATTATTCCTGTACAAAATATCTGATCAAATAGTATTTCTACAAATCATATCATATTTTTTTACCAGTCAAAGATTAATTTTTATCTGGGAAAAACATGCTGATCGAATTAAATTTTCTACTTAACATATGTTTATTTTTTAACTTGTCAATTGGACTATCTTACTGATGATCATACTGAGTCAACTAAATGTAAGCCTTTAAATATAACCTTATGTACAACTCGTCTTGTACATCTAGATTTCTCTTGAGATATAATATTAGTCAGGTTACATTATGCATAGCTAGTCGACTAATAAACAAAACCTACGTGTCCTACCCACATGTAATGCCCATATAAGCTATTGCTACTTTTTATTTAGTAATCGATTATTTCGTGCAACGCAATTTTACCTTCTAATAATTTTTTCACAGAATACCGAAAGTAATTAATGATTCACATTGTAAATTAGACTGAATGCTATGGAAATATAAATACAAACAAATAATACAACACCTTCCAGTATTATAATTTTCAAATAATAACAAATATTAAAATCGGTATGTGTGTTTATTTCACCTTGTTTTTGTATTTCGCTGAATTAAATGGTTTTGTCACCCACGGATGAGTCAACAGGATTTAAGAAATTGGCAACAGGTTTGACATCATGTTTCGCTTTAATTGCATTAAGTTTTAATTTAGTTTTAGGAGGTATACCATTGCTCCGAGCTACACTACAAAACAGGGAATATATGAATGACACAATCTTGCTTGCACTAAACATTTGTTATAAAAAATAAACCTTTTGGGCTATATGATTTGAATTCTTGTGAGTGATGCAGGTTCAAATAAATATAAATTACATTTTGTGGTACGAAAAGTTTTTTTTTACAAAAATACAAATATATAATAGCGAAATGGCGGAACTTCAATTTACTGCGATAACTTTTCTCCTTGTGTTGATCTTGTAAGTCACAGTCTTAGCATTTTTAGTATTTATATCCCCGTAGACTTTGTTGTTGCGTTTGTTGCAAGGTGTCTGGTAAACGCTTGAAGTCGTTAGCGTAGGTCGTAGACGTTGTTGTTCACACTCTTAACGAAGACGTTGTTGTTGCGTTGAAGTCGTTACAGTAGACGTTGTTGTTGCAAGGCGTCTAGTACGGGGTTGAAGTCGCTAACGTAGAAGTCCTTTTTTGCAGGCATCCTCGTAGACGGTTGAAGGCGACATCGTAGACTTGGTTTGTATGACTCCGTATGACTGATTTGCTAGTCGGGGGTGACCATATTTATATCCCCTTACAGGTATGAGGAATCGTTAGTGGGGTATTGTTGATAGTAAAATATCCATTACCAAATTTATAAATCGTTCGTGGAATTATAAAACCAGCCCCCATCGTAAAATACCAACTGTGGAATTTCCAAATTCTTAGTGGGATTTTGTTCCTTCATAATGCATACCTGGAAGGATTTGCTATTAGCGACCCATGATCGCTATATTTTCTATTTAAGCACTTTAATAAACTTTATCTACGACCACTATTGTAAATGCCCATTATTGCACAGTTCGTGAACTATGTAAATACATAATAACACACGTTTGATTGATAACACACACGTGCGTTTGGTTTACGATTCGTTGAGAGCTGCTACTACGTGCTCATACGTTCAGCGCCCCCCGCCCCACAATTCAAACTAACGGAAATTGACATTGCATACATAATGTTGCCTTTATCTATAAGCACTCTTATTCCAGTTTAACAAAAATAAGTACTAAATAATAGGGTATGTAACCATTAATAATGTATTTCTTTTCATTTCTTTCAAGTTAAATAATGTCGAGTAACAGTTATATATGAAAATACATGCTTATTATAATGTTAAATACAATGCTTATTATAATGTTAAATAATGTACCTAATAAGAAATAAATTTGTTACATCAAACATATTTTTCTTATTAAACAGAAACAAATTAGTGTGGTCGTAGATAAAGTATAGTACATAACTCGCGTTGTAAGGCAATTACGTTCTCGCGGAGTTAGGCACTCCCCGCTACGCGGGTCGTGCGTAACTGCTCCGCTCGTACGCAATATGCTTCTTACAATTCTCGTTGATAAGAATATTGTTATAATATAATCATTAAATATTTTTAGACGCTCAAATGAATTGTTTTAAATAGCGACTACTATTTAAAACAAAATAACAAAAAGTACATATTATTAACCTTCCAGTAGTCGCGCCCGGTCTGTGACATTCATACCGGTCATTCATTTTTTTGCGTACCATTTTGAAAAAGAAGGAGGCAGTAACTTCCCCTTCTATGTACCTTCCTAATGCAGTGATGAGACTGTTGCAAGTGGTGGCTGTACATAATTAGCTCCTCCCACGGTGTCTGAGACCGACGTGACCATTCTTCTTTTATGGCATCTTTAAACGCGAGGTTAGTTTTGAGTGATTTTATATTGAATTATATAATGAAAATATAGCGTTATTGCTTTCTTTAGCCATGGGGTCCTACGAAGAAGAACAGCAGCGCTTACAGCAAATGTTGCAAGATGTTATAAGCGGCAATGCAGATTAAATGATGGCGTATGACGATCATTTGGATCTAGACGAATTAGATCAGGATGAAGCGGACAATGAAGTGCAACAACTTGAAAATGGTGATTCTAAGCAAACATTTCTGGCCATGAGCAAGACGAAGACAGTATCAGCACCACATTCATCATTCATCACGAAAGACAAAGTTATGTGTTTATGCAGAAATTTGTGTCACAACAAAAAACAGATCGAACACGGCAAACGTTACCTGATTCCAAATTAGCAACAAAAAACTTCTCCAGATATGGGAGGGCCTCTCCAGATATGGGAGCATCTCTTCAATGACGAGATGATCAATATTCGTATGAATGTACCAATGAGTGCATTGAATTTGTTGCCAACAATTTTGCTTGCAGAAGAGATGCAACACCAACCAATCGAATAGAAACTCGCGCAGTGGTTGGACTTTATATGGCTGGCATATGTCATGTAAATCGTTTAAATGGAGAAGATTTATGGGCTACAGATGGGTCTGGTGTAGAAATATTCTGCCTCACCATGTGTCTGCAAAGATTTAGATACTTACTTCGTGGTCTAAGATTTGACTGCAAAGGGACTCGATCAATTCGAATGACAACAGATAAATTGGCGCCTATACGTGCTAGTTTTGACCAATTCATTGTTAATTGTTAAAAGGACTAATATCATTCAAAGTATGTAACTGTGGACGAGATGCTTGCAGGATTTCTCGGGAAGTGCAGCTTTTGTCAATATATTCCTTCCAAACCAAACAAATACGGGATAAAAATTCTAGCATTATGTGATACAAGCAAACTATAAGTTTACGTTGGAACACAATCAGGACCGTACAGAATAGGGTCAGGATCAAATAGTCCTTACGATGATGTTCTACGACTTTGTGAACATATTTCTGGATCAGCTCGTAATATTAGGTTCGTACTATAGGTTTTGCGGACGATCTGGCACTTGTCATTACAGCAAAATCTGAACAGGCATTGATGGAATAAGCGAACGCAGCCATAAATCGCATAAACAACTGGATGGCCAGCAAGGACCTGCAACTGGCACCGGAAAAATCAGAAGCCGTTCTCTTGACTGGAAGAAGAAAAGTGCTCCCAATGTGCTTCAAAATACAAAATGTGGTAATCAAACCCAAGGAATGGGTAAAGTACCTAGGCATAATAATCGATAACCAAACAAATTGAGGCAAATATTGCGAGAGGTGCGGAAAAAGGATTCAAAACAGTAGCTACACTGGAAAAAATGATGCAATGGATGACACTGCTAATTCCGGATATATCTAAATGGATCAACAGAAAACATGGGGAATTAAACTACCATTTGACGCAAGTTTTGACAGGACACGGATGCTTCAAAGACTATCTACATAATATTAGAAGAGCATCAGATGGACAGTGCAAGTACTGCGGACAAGACGAGAGTGTTGTGCGCACCATACTAGAATGTGACAGATGGGAAAACGAAAGAACTACAGCTCTGAGAGACGCTACTATGGAAGCCAGAAAGCTAGTAGATTTCATGCTAGAAAACGAAAATAACTGGGACACTATAAGCAAAATGTTTTCGGACATTTTGGCACAAAAAGAAAAAGACGGGAAAAATGGTATAGAATGGAGAAAACTCCGAGAGGCGCAGCTACAATCATGATCAAATATAACAAAACCATATACACTTGACCCTGAAGTAATGCAAACTTAACTGCGCGTGAGCCACTTGACTGCGCATGACTAGCTGCCAGCTACGCCCCCCCCCCCCCTAAAAAACTTTTAATATTATGATGGACAATTGGTTCACCTTCCTACCTCTTGTGAGGATGCTTTTCTGTGATCATAAGCTTAGAGTACTCTTAAATGTCAGAAAAAATAAAAAAGAATTGCTTCCGGAATTTTCTCGACCAACTGTTCGACCAGAACATTCCAGCATGTTCGCTTACATTCTTACATTTACTCTTGTGCATTCAATCAGTGCACTCTTACATTCCCAAAAAACAAAAGAAGAATGTTCGGCTATTTTCTAGTATGCACTTTGATGATGAAATCGATGCAGAAACAGGAGATGCGCAAAAACCAGTGATGATTACGTCTTACCAATACACTAAAGGGGGTGTAGATGTTGTTGATAAATTGTCGGACGTGCATTTTTCTTTGATGTACAGCCTCCCGAGCGAACCACAGCGAATGTAAACCCATAGGTTGAGAAGCCTTCATTTTCACGAACACATGACCTCTCTCCCATGCAATAATCCCATGCATAATAGTGCAATGTTTTTCAACCGGGGTGCCACGGCATCTTGGGGCGCCATGGCGCAACTATTGGGGTGCCGCGGCACCCGCATTGCGGCATTTTCTTGGAAATTTACTTAAGTGTAGTTCAAGATAACTCATCGAAAACTTTTTTATTATTTGAAAAAAGTTGAATATATATATATATATATATATATATATATATATTCAACATTTTTCAAATAAATAGGGGTTGTGGTCCTAGCGCGAAGGGGTTAAGTGATTTGGCTACAAATTTTCTTGTAAAAGGTGTCCCCCTCACAAACAAAATTGACGTGTCCGAGCGTTTTGTGAGAAACCATCTTTAACTATCCGAAAATCCCTCTGATTCTTTTTCAATGGCCCACCAGCTTCTGCTAGCTAGCTAGAAACGGCTTGTATTACCACCACGTCGATTTTGCAAATTGTTTAGAGCACCAAAAATTAGCACCGCCTGATCCTAGAGTTAGCTGTAAAATGCAATGTTTTTCCAAAATGAAATGTTGTACAAAAAAAATCGTGACGTCATTGGTGTTTGCGCTATGACGTGATCGATATTTTTTTTAAATGGCAACCCCGAATTTTTATTCGATTTGGATAGACCTTTTAATTGTCTAAATGGTGGTGTCAAAAATTTGATTATTTAAATTATTATTTAGTTTTTATAGAACTCCGGAAAGGTTGAGTATATTTATATATTCAGGCTGTGTTCCGACTTTATTAAGTTTATCTGATTATCTATAAAGTAGTATGGTTTTACCAATTCTAAATTTATCATTAGAATCTATTATTTCCCGTTCAATCACATGACGTACCATTGTAACAAAATTTCAGATAGAAGAATTACCTTCTATAATAATTAGTTAATGTATCAAAGTTTGGCTATAAGTAGCTACACTGAACCGATTTGAACTAAGCTTGCTAGATTTATAAAAAAAAATGTACTTCGCCCTAATCAGAAGCAATAGAAATATGTGAGATCACAATTTAAAAAACGGCAGAGAAAAAAGAGAATTTATAAAAATATGTACTTTTAAAAAAAAAATAAACTTAATAAAGACGGAACAAAGCTTGAATATATAAATATACTCAACCTTTACGGAACTCTATAATACTAATGAGTCTTTTTAGGACTACCAAAAACAAATCTCGTATGAAATTTGTCAGTTATTCTATAGCTTTCAGTCCACCTTCGTGGCACTCAACAAAAACCATAAAAATAACATTGATTTTTAAGATCATGTCTTTCCGATACCTTGAGTGGATAGCCATCTGTGGACGCGTTTCGAGATTTATCTCTCATCAGCACAGCTTTGCTTCCATGAACAATATTTTGTAAATCACTCACTTAAAATCCCATGTGTTGATTAGGGTTAGATGTTTTTAATTTTGACATTCTGTGAGAGAGACATGAACTTAGCAGGTTATTGATATAAATGATAAATTTTGAATTGGTAAAACCATACAACATTATAGATAATCAGATAAACTTAATAAAGACGGAACAAAGCTTGAATATATAAATATACTCAACCTTTCCGGAACTCTATAATACTAATGAGTCTTATTCTATAGAATAACTGACAAATTTCATACGAGATTTGTTTTTGGTAGTCCTAAAAAGACTCATTAGTATTATAGAGTTCCGGAAAGGTTGAGTATATTTATATATTCAAGCTTTGTTCCGTCTTTATTAAGTTTATCTGATTATCTATAATGTTCTATGGTTTTACCAATTCAATATGTACTTTTTGAAAATAAAACCTAGTTGTTTGAGGAAGTCGTAAAATTATTAAGATTTTCTTGTTACAAACCCATTTTTCTAAACTGGCTAATGTTGGTTATCTTAAAATTCAAATAAGTTTTTTTTTTAATTTTCTAATGTAACATATCCTAATTTTTACACCACCATTTAGACAATTAAAAGATCTATATAAATCGAGAATAAAAAATAGGGGTTGCCATTAAAAAAAAAATGTCGATGACATCATAGCGCAAATGCCAATGACATTTTTTTGACGATTTTTTTTTTCTATTTTGCGTCTGTAATGGACTCAAAAGATCACTCATATGCGTGCGGTTAAAACTCGCCGAGTGCTGTTATGAGTTATTTTTTTTAAGGTTGGCACTGAAATTCAGGGCTGTCAGTATCAAATTTTCGGCGAGATAGTTCTGAGGTTATGTGATGTGTGGAAATCGCGAATACACAATAGTATATTTTACAGCAAGAGATGAAAGTGGCGTTTTTTTGTTGGGGTGGGAGTTTGCTCACGAGCGACAGCGAGTTAGCAATCACACCGAACCAGAAAAAAACCCTTTCACAAAAAAGTGTTTCTTTTGTGAAAAAAACTTTTCACAAAAGAAAGCAAGTAAAACATTTTCCGAAACAACTGTAACATTATTTTCATTGCACCACTCGTTAAATTTACTATACTGTTTTTCATATCGTGGACGTGATTTATCCGGCAACAAATTGCACACCGTATTTGCAGCAATTTGCTGAATTTCAGGTGGAGTACAAGATATTTTCTCACCCATTTTAATTTGAACCATTAAATTAATTTCAAGTGACAGTGAAATTATCAGTGTTACCAACCACCATAAAATTTTCAAAATAAGTATGGGCGATTTTTTTATTTAGAAATGGCATAAAATTGCATAAAAAGGCGCAAAATAGAAAATACACTATAAAAAAGTCGTTCGTAAGGCGTTTTTCACTTTTTGGCATTTGTTTATGCTTTTTTGGATTTTTTGTTTTGCACTTGTCCATTAGAAAACTCCTCGCTGCGCTCTTCGTTTTCTAAACTTGGACGCGTGCTGAAAAATCGCGCTTACTGAACTCGTCCGTTTCCTTTAATATACTATTACAACATAACATTGCATTTTGGAAAATAATATTGACGTGTCCGAACGATTATCCCAAAAACATTAAATAAAGAAATTATTTGTTGGATTCCAAACTTTAACAGCAAACAGTATACAAGTTGGTGGCCGTTATGGTGAACATAGAGGGACAAATGCTCACGCGCTTTGCATGTATCGACACCTTAATTATGCACTATTTTTAAAATTGTGTTCTGTCAGTTGCTGTCATTGATGTATAATAGTTGCATTTGAAAGAAAAAGTTTTGGTTAGATAGATAAATACAAGGTGACTAAAAAAGTACAAATCGTAAAATGGTTTTATGGAAGCATGTCAATACGTACAATTCGAGATATGTTCAATGTATCATTAAAAAATCGCTCACATCGAATTATTAAAAATTTTGAAAAACGTGGATGTTTGGGTCGGGTATGCCATAAAAGAAGACTTCTTCCTAATAATGAGCAAGAATTGCTTGAATTAAGAATTTGCGCTGCTGTTGAAGAAAATCCACATATTTCATCTAGAAATATTGCTGGCAATGCTAATCTGCACCATTCTACAGTGTTCAAATTTTTGAAAGTGATTGAAGAGGTCGAATCATAATGAAAACATTTTAAATAAAATATTATTTACTGATGAATCCACGTTCCCTATCAATGGTCAACACAATCCCTCAGTCGCTCGTTGTTGATCGAGAAATAATCCTCGCCTACATTACAATTGTCGCACGCAATATCCACAAAAATTGAACACGTGTTGTGGTATATTAGGCAATCACGTTATTTCATTCAAGGAAATTTAAACGGTGAAAAATATCTGAATCCCATTCGTAATCAAATAATACCAAATACCCAAATACCGGGAACGCTTTTTTTTGCGTTTACGCCAAATACCGGGAATTAGACTAGACACGATTTGGTATCAACACGATGGCTGTCCATAATGAAGGTGGCTCATAATACTTTAGTAGTACGAGAATATTTACAAGGTACTTTTCCAAATAGAATTATAGCTACAAATGGCCCAATAAAATGGCCTCCACGTTCGCCAGATTTGACACCTCTAGATTTTAGTGTATGGGGTTACATTAAATCAAAAATTTACGGTTTAGAGGAAAAATATAGCAGCTACCCTAAACGCATTACAGGAAAAAATTGAAGATGCTTTTACTACAATATCTCCTGAAATGCTTCACAGCGTAAGAACGGGATTTTATAATCGTCTGGGTTATTGTTCAGCAGAAGAAGGAAATTTGTTGTTAGTTATTTGTTGTGAATTAAATTAATGTTGTTTGTTTAACTTTGAACAACTAATTTGCGCTCAAAACTTAGAAATTATATGTATTAGTTCGAATAAAAGCCAATAAGGCGTCTAGTTTAAAACCATAGCGGCCTACTTAATTGTTAACTGACAGAACAAAATTTAAAAAATAATGCATAATCAAGGTGTCGGTACATGCAAGTAGCGCGTAAGCATTTGCCCCTCTATGTTGACATTAACGGACACCAATCTGTATATAAAATGCTTAAATTAATATAAAAAACTAAATATCTGTCATATTTTTTTACATTTTGTCGTGTCATGAGCATTAATAAATATAATCAAGCAATAAAAACTTTGTATACATCAATATTAATCAGAATCATGACATGAAAGTCGATTTACTGAAACTTTTTCCCAAAATAAACAATTTCATTTCACTGATAACGTAAATCTAGAAAATCCATATAAAAAATCATCTACACGCATGTGTTATTGAATTCTTCGCTAGGAAATTAAAACATTGTTGAGAAATGTATTGGAAAACATATAATAGTACAATATTGTGCTAAAAATGGTTTCTTATTAACGGTAAATCTAATTAGATTTACACAACTTCGATCAATAACTCGTTACATGTAAAGAATACGTGTCAATTTAATGTTCAGTAAACTAAGTTATATCGATATAATTACAAAATATGCTATCGTCTATAATATAGATATTAATATAGACTCTAATATAGACTGAAATAATATTTTTGTATTATTAAATTTCTTACAAGATTAAAAAATTGCAAAAATATTATAGTTAAAATGTGTTTTTTTTTTAATTTAAATCATAGGTTCTTTTCTTTAGGTCAACCTAAATACAAAATATGAAATTTTCATTAGGAATTGTATAAACTGATAAAAATTGTTACATCGTTAATAGCACTGCTAGTAATACTAATGACCAGATTTTTTAATTAAAGCGTCTCTAAATAAGCCCTTATTAATATTACTTAATAGGAAAATAAACAAATATGACTTATTAATTAATTAAACTAAAAGTGAGTGGCGCGATATCTTGGTTGTAAACACATGCTTATATTGTAGGGACTCATTATTGACAAGATGAGTTGCACAGGTTCGGGTTTTTCCTAAACCGTTTTATGGCCCAGACCGTTTTATAAGCGGGCTGGAGCTGATCAAACAAAGCCGATAGGTTCGGGTTTTTCTTAATCGTTTTATGGCCCAGACCGTTTTTATGAGCGGGCTGGAGCCGATCAAACAATACCGATTTTTCCTCCCTCTTACTTGGCGTCAGCACCAATAGGAGGGAAGAACGAACAACCAATCGGGACAACGGAAAACCTCTCCCACCAAAGTTACCAGAGAGAAGATGCGTTTGACCGAGGGATAAAAGGACGGGACGGGAGTGACAAAGGGAGAGTTTTTAGAAACAACTTCGAGAGACAACTTCGAAACAACATCCAGACACAACTTCCAGCAGAACATCAGTGAACACAACTCCCAGCAGAACATCAGAGACAACTTCCACAACTCGCATCAAAACCGGCACGCGTCACGTGACGCGCAATAAAAAGTTAGGAGGACATCGGCGACCGAACTCCGTCACAATTTTTGCGACATCTGCAGCTACTTGCCGGCGAACACGGGGCCCAGGACATCACCAAGGCCCTCTGGATGGACCGCCTCAACCCGGTCGTGCGGGCCTGCCTAGCGACGCAGCAAGAAAACACCTCCCTCGACGAGTTGGCCAGGATCGCGGACAACGTTTTGGACTCGATCGGGACCCTACAGCCGCGAAACCAGGTATCCGCAGTGTCATCTTCCCTCGAGTCGAAGATCTTAGAGCAATTGGCCGGCCTCCAACGACAATTGGCGGAGGTGCAGATAGACAACCGACGGGAAATCTCGGCCATTAGGTCAGAGCTCCAGCAAGCGCGCCGCAGCCGTTCAATCAGTCGAGACCGCTCGGATCGGTCACCGTCGAACCGCAACCGCTCAGGTTCTCGCCTTCCGGTCCAGTACGACGGAATGTGCTGGTACCATTACACGTTCGGTGACAGTGCGCGCAAATGCAGGCCTCCGTGCGAGTTAAACGCCGTCTTCACCGCGCGTTCGGGAAACTAAGATCATCGTTTATGGCGGCAAGCGATGACTGCCCAAACGTACGCCGCTTGTTCGTGCCAGATCGCATTAGCGGCACGAAATTTCTGATAGACACTGGTTCGGATCTGTGTATTTTTCCCCCTAAACTTGTGCGTGGTCGCCGGACAAAGACGAACTACGAACTTTCCGCAGCAAACAACACGCCGATTGCGACGTACGGCTCAGTGACAATGACATTGGATTTCGAATTGAGACGCGACTTCACGTGGAACCTTGTGATCGCGGACGTAACACGCGCGATTATTGGCGCCGATTTCCTGGCTCACTACGGCCTGCTGGTAGACATGCGAAACAAACATCTCGTAGATAGCCTGACGCAAGTCAAGACGACCGGAAATAGGCCGAGTTCGGGTAACATCGCAAGTGTCAAAATCGTCATCGGAAATTCTGAATATCACGAGCTTTTGCAGCGCTACCCAGAAATCACGCGACCCGACGGAGCATGCAAGGCACCAACAGTGAAACACAGCACCGTCCACCACATACACACGACGCCCGGACCACCTGAAGCCGCAAGACCGCGTCGACTTGCCCCGGACCGACTGTTGAACGCCAGAAAGGAGTTCGAGTCCATGCTGCGGTTGGGCATTTGCCGCCCATCTAAGAGCAGTTGGGCTTCACCTTTGCACATGGTGCCAAAGAAAGGCGACGAATGGCGTCCCTGTGGTGATTATCGGGTCCTCAACGCACGCACCATCCCGGATCGTTACCCGGTGCGCCACATCGAAGACTTCGCGCAGACGCTCAATGGGAAGAAGATCTTCACCTCGATCGATTTGGTAAGGGCATATCACCAAATTCCAGTCGCGGAAGAAGACGTTCCTAAAACGGCCATTACCACACCATTTGGATTATTCGAGTTTCCATCCATGAGCTTCGGGTTGCGAAACGCCGCGCAAACGTTCCAGCGGTTCATCGACGAAGTCCTCCGCGGTTTGGATTTCTGCTACGCTTACATAGACGACATCTTGGTGGCATCATCGTCCGAAGAGGAGCATCGTGGTCATCTGCAAATCCTGTTCGAACGCTTGCAGCAGTTTGGTGTCGTGATCAACCCCAACAAGTGCTGTTTCGGCGCGGCAACCATACAGTTTCTAGGGTACCGCGTCTCCGAGAGAGGAACAGAACCGCTTCCCGAAAAAGTCGCCGCGATCCGAGAATATGAGAAGCCGAAGACTGCCAAAGGACTACGGCAGTTCCTGGGGATGCTCAATTTTTATCGAAGGTTTCTACCCAGGGCTGCTAAAACACAGGCGAACATCAACGACCTTCTCAAAGGTAATATCAAGGGGAGCACGCCGATTCAGTGGAACAACGGAGCCGAGGCAGCCTTCATGCAGTGCAAGGAGGAACTGGCCACCGCAGCACTCTTGGCGCATCCTCGACCCGGCGCAGACCTGTCTCTGGTGTGCGACGCGTCGGACTACAGCATAGGCGCAGTCCTTCAACAACGAGTCGACGATCACTGGGAGCCGCTTGGATTCTTTTCAAAGAAGCTTAGTAGCTCCGAGAATAAATATAGCGCATACGATCGGGAGCTCCTAGCGATTTACTGTGCAGTTCAGCATTTCAGGCATATGGTCGAGGGCCGTCCGTTTACCATCCTCACGGACCACAAGCCGCTAATTTTCGCCTTCCGCCAGAGATCCGACAAATGCTCGCCACGCCAATTCCGTCACCTGGACTTGATTAGCCAATTTACAACCGACATCAGGCACATCGCGGGGCAAGACAACGTCGTCGCCGACGCTCTATCCAGGGTCGACGAGATCACTGTTCCAATGGACTTCGAGGCTCTGGCGACATCGCAGCAACAAGATCAGGAACTTCAAGGACTCTTGCAGGATGACAGCTCCGAGCTGGACTTGCGACAAATCCGCATTCCGGGTTCAGACGCCGCGATCTTCTGCGACGTCAAAACACCCACTGCCAGGCCTTTTCTCACGACGCCGTTCCGCAGGGGAGCCTTCGACGCCATCCACGGGCTGTCTCATCCTGGGATCAGGGCAACAACGAAAATGATGACACAGCGCTACGTTTGGCCCTCCATCAACGTGAACTGTCGCACCTGGGCACGAGCTTGTATCCAGTGTCAGCAATCCAAGGTCGCCAGGCATGTATCCGCTCCAGTCGGCTCATTTGCAGCACCTTCCCGCCGGTTCGAGCACGTTCATCTGGACCTGATCATCATGCCGTACTCGCAGGGATACAGGTACTGCCTAACCTGCGTTGATCGTTTCTCGCGATGGCCGGAGGCAATCCCTCTACAGGACCAGGAAGCCGAAACCGTTGCCCGCGCTTTCTACAACAGCTGGGTTGCACGTTTTGGCACACCTCTCCGGATCACCACCGACCAACGCAGGCAGTTCGAGTCCCACCTGTTCCGCTGCCTCAACCAACTCCTAGGGACGACGCACCTGCACACAACGGCGTACCACCCAGCGGCCAATGGCATGGTCGAACGTTTTCATCGGCAGCTAAAAGGCTCCATCAAGTGCTTGCAGGCTACTCGGTGGACTGAAACGCTCCCAACGGTGCTACTTGGCATACGTGCAGCTTGGAAGGACGACCTACAGGCGACAACAGCCGAGATGGTCTACGGTCAGCCCCTTCGCCTTCCCGGAGAATTCCTGGTATCCCGGGCGATCCGAGAGGTCGACAACTCCGCTGAATCCGCTGAATTCGTGAAGGAACTTCGTCAACGCTTCGAGACACTCCGTCCAGTCAGTGGGTCCAGGCACGGTGAGCGCAGAATCTTCGTCTTTAAGGATCTCGTCACTGCTACCCACGTTTTTGTGCGCCACGACGCACCAAACGGACCTCTCCAACTGCCGTATGATGGTCCGTACAAAGTAATTTCTCGCACTGACAAGGTTTTCATTCTCTTGATGCGGGGAAGACACGTACCAGTTACGATCGATAGACTCAAACCTGCGTACATCATCGACGAGAACATCGAAAAACCAGAGCTGGAGAGCGACTCCGATGACGACCCTCCGGACGACACGGGCGGAACCCAAGCTCCCATGCAACCAGCGCCAGCACCAGCACCATCGCTTGCACCCCAACCTGTGACTCCCAACACCGACCCAGGCCTCCGAACAAGATCAGGACGCCGCGTTAGATTCACCGAATTTTACCAGGCCGGTTTGAGATAAACCCTGTAACTTTGTAAATTATGCACTTGTATCGTTAATCACTAGCAGGGGGGTCCTGTAGGGACTCATTATTGACAAGATGAGTTGCACAGGTTCGGGTTTTTCCTAAACCGTTTTATGGCCCAGACCGTTTTATAAGCGGGCTGGAGCTGATCAAACAAAGCCGATAGGTTCGGGTTTTTCTTAATCGTTTTATGGCCCAGACCGTTTTTATGAGCGGGCTGGAGCCGATCAAACAATACCGATTTTTCCTCCCTCTTACTTGGCGTCAGCACCAATAGGAGGGAAGAACGAACAACCAATCGGGACAACGGAAAACCTCTCCCACCAAAGTTACCAGAGAGAAGATGCGTTTGACCGAGGGATAAAAGGACGGGACGGGAGTGACAAAGGGAGAGTTTTTAGAAACAACTTCGAGAGACAACTTCGAAACAACATCCAGACACAACTTCCAGCAGAACATCAGTGAACACAACTCCCAGCAGAACATCAGAGACAACTTCCACAACTCGCATCAAAACCGGCACGCGTCACGTGACGCGCAATAAAAAGTTACATCGTCTCCGGGTTTGTTATTTTCCTTTTCTCCACACACTACCCCGTCACCAAAATATAATTATCTTCTTGCATATTATTATATTACACATATTCACCTCGTTATCTTCCTAACAACTGTCTAAATCATTTAAAAATCGCAGACCACACTACTTTTATCAAGGATTGTGGGTTTCCTAGGTCCCAATTATACTTTGGATTATTAAATACATTAAAACATAAAAACTAACTACAAATTTAGAGATCGAACAGGGCGAGTTCGTTCATATTTTTTTTAAATCGACTTTTATAGATACATTTTGCACAAAATTGAGTATATAAAACGCAGAAAAATAATTAACATATTAATCATTAGAAAAGCACTCTAATTATTACATAAAACTTGCACACAAGAAATTATTTTATGCATGTAATAATTGCAAAATGATTTTTTAATTTTTAGTGTTTGATAATATGCAAAAAACAATTTTATATTGTGATTACTGACATTGGTGTTATTTTACAAATAGTCGGGTATCTGTTGACGCTAATATAAACGAATTTTTAAAATGATTATCCTTTCAGCTACTTCTGTTTTTCGTCTTTGACAATTTCACAAATTAAAAAAATTGTTCGCATGTATACAGGTATGCAGTTGCAAACAATGATAATATATGGTACGCATGAGGGTAATTAGTTTAAATAGTATTTTTTGATTAGATTCTAAAATTATACTCCAAATTTCGAATCTGAATTCGCCTGTATTTTCATTTGTAATTCGTCAGGCACTGTTTCAATTTCAATAGTGAATATTCTAATTGGATCTGCTTTTGCAACGAAATTAGAAAATCTTTCCTCGAATTCTGAATCTTATTGTTTACTAAATTATTGCTTTCCAGCTTGTTTCTTCATAAGGAAAGTCATGATTGTTTTCATATGCGTCAAAAATTCGTCAATTCATCAATTTTTTTCCTTGCATTTTTATATTAAAACTGATAAGATGGAACTCAGATCAACCAGAATTTTAAGATGTGGTATGTGTTTACCTTTTGTTATTGAAATCAATAAAAAAAAACTTCATTTGCAAGACGTTTAAAAATCTTGCTGCTCAATTTGCTATTTTTAATATTCGTTTTTGCACAGGATCACATAATAAAAACCTCAAGGACCACAGGTTGCAGGGGCCTGATCTAATTTTTTATTTAGAATTGTCTCCTTTCATTCATCTATCTTAATTATATATTTTATGATATTTATTTCTGTATTGCCATGATTTGAAAAAGTATATAATAATATATCAATATTAGTTGTATATAATTTATTTAGCGTATGGCATATTAAGACAAAAAGCACATATATGACAAAGAAATTATTACAAACGAATTTATATACTCTATTGATTCTGGAGTCGCTAGTAGGAAATCTTCTGGTCTGCCGTTGTAAGCCGTTTCACGGCATTCCTCCACATTATGTTTGACGGTTTGGTTTTCGCCGCACTCGCAGGAGGTGCTTGGACTCTTGAACCGTTTGTGTAAAGTATAGGCGCATGCTGCCATGCTGCGTTCTGATTCTATTTAGCGTGCACCAGGTTTTCCGTCAAAAATATTACTGTTTTGTTTCGACGTCCATTCCTGATACCAAGCGCAGGTGATTCATTCGTCTTCTATTGCGTTTAGTGCGGTCTTGTTTGGTGGTTTTCTAGATGGGAGGCGGTTGTGGTTAGCGTTCTCGATGTCTGTAAAGATCGGTAGTTCTTTGTTGTCCAGTATCTTGTTAAACGATCTGCACAGAGCGTTTATGCGGCGCAGGCTTGGAGGTGGGATGTGACTCAGTACTGAAAGCCATTCTGTAGGAGCCGATTTAATAATGCCAGCAATCATCCCAGGCCCGCCGCTGGGCGCTTCACCGCCCGCGTGCAAAACTGACAATGCCGCCCACTCTTTATCTACCTGTTTATTTTTTATCATTCCAGGCGAGAGATTCCGCTTTACGCGAGTTATAGGTAATGTACACTATACGTTAAACTATCGCCCGGTGTGGCAGAAAAGGGAATTCCTCACGTGTAAAAAACAATTGCGTTTATTTTCCATGTAGTTCAATAGATGTTGTAAAGACATAATACAAACAAATACAAATAAGCAAATTATGACAATGTGTTCATTAAGGACATTTCTATATTTGCCGTCCCCTTGAAAGTGCCGCCCTTGTGCGGTGCACGCCCTGCACGCCCGGTCCCGGCGGGCCTGAATCATCCGTCTATTATCGGATCCAAAAAATATCCAAATCACAAATAAATATCCGACATGCGTCTATTTTTTGGGCGTGTGGGCTGTTGAGCCAAACCGGAGCACAGTACTCTGCAGTTGAGTAGACGATGCTCTGGGCTGACGAGTGTAGAGTAGAAGCTGAATCACTCCAAGATGTGCGGCACAATTTTTGTATTATACTGTTTCTTGTTTTCAGTTTCTCTGCTGTTTTTGATAAGTGCTCCTTAAACGAAAGTGTTCTATCGAGCGTCACACATAGATACTTTGGGTGTTTGTTATGTTTGACAGTTGTGTTTTCAAACTGGACACTGAGTTCCCTATTTGCGAGTTTGTTATTCAGGTGAAAGCTGGTTACTTCTGTTTTGCTAGCGTTTGGTTGGAGTCTCCATTTCCGGAATTATTTCCCCAACTTCTCGAGATTAGCCATTCAAATTTAATCTGCTTCCTCGAATGAGCCGCATCTTATAGTAAGTCCCCAGTCGTCGTCATATCCATGTTTTTTTGACCTAGTTTCGGGCATCTCTGAGAAGTATAAGCTGAACAAGAGGGCGTGCGAGCACCGCTCATTAAGGTAGACCGTTCTGAGTTTTCTTGGAGAGGTTGTGTCGGATCCCATTACGACTTGGAAAATTCTGTCGTTCAGCATGTTGTCAAGCAGTCGGGCTGTTACTTTACACAGAATCACTTGCAAAAACTTACAAAGCATGCCCTCTCGCCACACCATGTCGTAAGCTGCCGACAAGTCGATGAAGGCGGCTGCCGTTTTTTGTTTTATTTAGAACGCTGCTTCGATTTGTGTGGTGAGCGAGAGAACTTGGTCAACGCAGCTTCGTTTCGGTCTGAAACCCGCCTGTTCTATTGGGATTCCGTCGAAGATTTTTTGGCTTATTTGGTTATATACAAGGCGTTCGAGCAGTTTGTAACTCACGGATAGCAGCGCTGTGCGTCTATAGCTTTTGAGTGAGTCCACCGGTATGCCTGATTTCAGGATAGCTATGATTTTGGATCTCTTAAATTCCTTGGGCAGATTTCCCGTCCGTAGTATGTCGGTGAAGAATTCGGCCGGCCATTTGATCGCAAATTTTCCGCAGTGTATTAGCAGTGTATAAGTTCAGGACTGACGTTATCGAATCCGGGAGCCTTTCCGGGCTTAAGATCTTGAATTCCTGTCGAGATTTCGTCTGCTGTGAAAGGTCGGGAGTGTTCCGTCTCTTTCGCTGAGGTTTTAAGGTATTTGAGGTCTCGTTTAACTTTTATTGTGTGATCTTTGTCCTTTGGTGCTCTGCTCTCCAAAACAAATTACTGCTATACAAATGCATAATAAAGCCTATATGGACATATGGCATACAACAGTGGGGCTCAGCATCAAAATCAAATATTGAAATAATTCAAAGATTTCAATCAAATATATTAAGAATGATAACGACCGAAGATATAACGTGTACATACAAAAAATATGAACAAATTTAGAACAAATAGTAAGACAATTGTAGAGTGGAGTTAGCTTGGTCAGAATCGTCAATCAAGTTTTTAGAGTTAAAAGCAGGGTGTGTTGGCCAGACCTTTTTCCAAGAACACTGGATGGTGTTGTTTTTGACTTTATTTCTTCTGTGCGCGAGGTTTATATCCGGCGCGGGGCAACGTAAAGAAAAGACACGTGTTTCCCCAGATCGCCGGATTACTGAACGTGCCGAATTAACCACCGCCGGATTATCAAGATTATACTTTGCAGTACGTATATTCTTTTTGAAACACCCTGTATAATAATATAATGTATTATGACTTTCTAGTCTATGCAATTTTATATTTAGGATATACATACCATACATACTATTTTGCTAGTTTTATCCGTCCAACCTTTAGTTGTATCCTAAAGAAAAATTATCAAAACTTCCAATTTATCTATGTGTATTATCTATTTATAAATGTCTAATTAGTTAGATTACTTCTGTATTAGAGGTTCTGCTATTAAAAAAAGAATATTTAGCTGTTTCTTATCTTACTTCATCTCTATCACATTTGAAGGGATAGTTCTTCTAATATTTACATGTTAAATCAGTTAAAAAATTCAGTAGTTATTTATTATTTGATAATATATAATATTTGGTAAAATAAGTAAATATTTAAAACAAATAAATATAGATAAATAAATAAATACTAACTCACCTAAGTGATAAAACCTCTACACAAGGCATTCTTCTCAGCAAAGAGACATCTACCAATTCACTGCCCCTAAAAGAAACATCACAAATGTATTAAATAGTTTTCAATCTGATTTTATGACAACGTACCAGCAATTCAGTCGTTTGATTTTCGAAAGATCAGAAATCTTTGTTCTGGCAATAACCATCTCTTCTGTTAGCCTCTTTGCCATTTTTTTGAAAATATTTATTGTATATTTTTGAATGGTTGAGTTAAAACATCTAAATTGAATTCACACAAAATAGAAAATAAATAGCATTTTCTCACACCGATTTCACACGTAAATATGAACTGCGAATGCGGAATATTTTAAATAATAGGACTGCACTCCACCAACATCATACTGCAACTGTCAGATTGACAGGTGATGTACACCATACTAGTTACTTTTCATAAATACCAACAAAACAAATGTTTTACTATTTATTTGTTCAAAAGTATTTATAGGCAACTTCATATTGTAAATTGTAACCTTACTTTTTGCAATTCAAAATAAAGCACATGTGGTTTGTTTAATTAATTTCTTGTAACTAGTTATAAGAGTTTTTAATATCTATTTGCAATGGCTGTGGCTAAAGACAATAAAGTTGTGAAATTAGAAGATGTATTAAGTCAAAATAAAACAGAGGAAGTGATTAACATGCAAAAATCAAAAAAGAAAAAGTAAGTATTCTTCACTTATTATTAGGCTTGTTTTGTTATAACTATATATATACTAACTATAATATTACAGACACATGACATATATTGTGGGCTTATTGCAATCATTTGTTGCTAAACTTAGAAATTCAGAAAAAGTACAGAAACTACAGGAAAAATCAGTTTGTATCTCCACACCGCTTCCAGGGGATTCTTTTTTTTATTAATTTCTCATTGCAATCTATCATTTCAAGATATTCAGCAATATGTTTGAAATTATTGAGTGCCCCATATTGAGTGCCCCATTTATTCTTTCAGTTTCTTAAATCAGGTCTTAAGGAATCTTTCTCTTTAGTCGTGTAGCCACTGTTTGGGTGTTCATCAGATATACAGCTAGTATGTTTGGATGATTTGTAATTTGCTCTTTATACACTTTTGTTCTTTCTGAAATTTCTTCTGTTACTGTTTTGATGCATAAGTCATGGTGGAGTCTCTTATTTGAGATGTACCCAGGAGAAGTTATCATTCTTAATATTTTTGATTGGAATCTTTGAATTCAACTTTGAAATCAAAGATTCAATACCAAAGACTCAATATTTGATTTTGCTGCTAAGCCCCACAGTTGTATGCCGTATGCTCATTAGGGTGCATTAATAAGCAAAACTATTTTTTTCCAGATTGAAAGTGGTAATAGGGGTGGATCGGTGCATTATATTAAAGTTAATATATATATATATATATATATATATATATATATATATGTATATATATATATATATATATATATATATATATATATATAAATATATAATTTTTTAATTAATTTGATGAATATCTTCTGCCTCCGCACTGACGTCAAAAATTTAAATTTAATGATAAAAGTCTAATACAGTTATGGCCAAATATTAAGCTTAATTTAATGATGGGTGATAAATGATACACAATATATAATTCAGATATATATATATATATATATATATATATATGTGTATATAAATATATATATATATATATATATATATATATATATGCTATATTTGAGGTTTTTGCCACCTTTGTGAAATGTTGCAACGAAAGAATATAAAAACAGGAATATTAAATATGACGAAATGTGTAAAACGTCCATTTTCAACATTTGACTGGTTGTGGTGTAGAAGCACAATATCACTGACAACATGTATCCAGATACAATTGAAGCAACTTCATGTTGCCATGTCAAAGTATTGGCAACATGTTGCCACCAATTTGTTACCTGGTGTGGATTTACCATAAGAGTTCTACCAGGAACTTTAGGCGGTTTTTTTTCTTTTTTACTTCGTCGCATTGGTTAAGCTCAATTTTTCAAAAATCTTTTCAACTTTTTTAACTTTACAGTAAAATTGGGATTTTTACAATTACAAGGATTTTCGATAGAACTATATATATATATATATATATATATATATATATATATATATATATATATATATAAATATATATATTATATATATATATATATATATATATATATATATATATATATATATGTATATATTAATCACCTTTAATCAACAATTATTTTATAAAAATATAAAATTTAGGCATTACGTTCCATGATTCCAATTTGGCTTTTATTGCACCCGAGGGGTCATCCACTACCTGAAATGTTGCAATGTATTCGCAATTATCCTGATTTTTTTGGTAATTTGAAGTATTTGAAGAAAATACTAGCGTAATGCGTAATAATGTCACGTAATTATGCTAATTCTTTGCTAATGTGAAGTTCTGGGATAAATAACAAGCGTAATGCGTAATAATGTCAGATAATTTTTGAAATGCTTAGGTACTGCAAAGTAATGCCACGTAAAGGAAGGAAATTTTAAATATTTATATTTTAAATAATTAAATAATTTCTAATGCACTGAATGTTAGAGTATATTTACTTGTTATTACTATGTGCAACCTGTAATATAAGAGTGCTAGTAATGAAGAAGACATCACGTTAGTAGTATCGGAGTACTACTGGAGTACTTGATCAATTTGTGCAAAAATTGATATTTTGCAAAAAAAAGAAAATTGCAAAAACAGTTCTTTTCGCTGATCTAAATAGCACCCTAAGAGTTCTATCGAAGATCCCTTTGACATTTTTTGATCAAAACCTTGGTTCAAAAGATATTTCCAATAATAAGGGACCCATGGTTTTGAATGGAAATTTAAAAAAAATCACACAACAGTTATGTTTGCAGTTCCTGATAGAGCTTCTAGAGTTCTATCGAAAATACTTTGTTCAGCATTGAAGTACAAAAAAAAGTGGCGCAACAGTTATGTTCCTATGTGAATTCGTTGATTTACTGTAAAAAATATGCACATTTTCTAACTAAAATTTACTAACTAAAAGTATTTACTACAAGCTCGGCGCGTGGATTTTCGTGCGGCCGACAAAGGAGAAAGCCGATCTATTCGCCGACAAACCAGAAACATTCAAAACGCCGCTGGGTTGCTCCGATTTTTTTTCTTTTTCCCTTCGTCACATCCGTGAAGTTTAATTTTTCGCATATCTTTCTAATTTTCAACTTTACAGAAAAATTTTATAAGGATTTTTGAGTACAGAACTCATAAGCTAGGTCCACACTGGGCAACAAATTGTTGGCAACATGTTGTCAATACAATTTTGACAACATGTGCTGTAAACAAGCAACATGTTGATGGATACTCGTCAACATTTGGCGGCATACATCAAAGAAATGTGTTGCTTTTATCCGTGTATCCCGTTTTATACCTGTAACATCGCTCTTATATGGGTAACATCGCTCAGTGTGGACAGTGTTGACAACATTTTGCGTGAATCACAGTGGTTGAGGTTTTATTTGTGCAGGTTAGCTACCTACTTCGTTTTTGTTTTAATAATATTCATTAATTCTTAATTATAATTATAGTTTATAATTCAAAAAAAGTGATGGACAATAGTGGTGGTGACGAAATTAAATATTCCTGGACCAAACAAAAAAGTACAGAAACAGTACATAACTGATACAGAAGAATAGTACAAAACTGATGTTGAAATGTTGCAACGAAAATGTTGCAATGAAAGAATATAAAAACAGGAATATTAAATATGACGAAATGTGTAAAACGTCCATTTTCAACATTTGACTGGTTGTGGTGTAGAAGCACAACATCACAGACAAGATGTATCCAGATACAATTGAAGCAACTTCATGTTGCCATGTCAAAGTATTGGCAACATGTTGCCACCAATTTGTTACCTGGTGTGGACATACCATAAGAGTTCTACCAGGAACCTTTAGGCGTTTTTTTTTCTTTTTTACTTCGTCGCATCGGTTAAGCTCAATTTTTCAAAAATCTTTTCAACTCTTTTATCTTTACAGTAAAATTGAGATTTTTACAATTACAAGGATTTTCGATAGAACTCTAAGAACTCTATCGAAAACTGCAAACAGAACTATTACGCGAAATTTTGCACAAAGTACTCTAGAACTATTTGAAATCTACCATTAACTCCGATGTAATATTATATTTTTTCAAATTCGGTAGCTAACTTCATAGGACTATATATTACTATTAAATGTTAAAATTTTATTATTAATATTATACTACCTAATTTTGAACCAATTTCACTTTATTTCAAATGGCATCGGCTTCTTTCTATTATGAGGAGTTTAGAAGGAGCTCACTGTCCTACGGCAGCACGGCGCATGACGAGGCGCATGATGAGCTCATGCGGGTGTAGTGGGGAGCTAATGTGGCCGTAATGTGAACGTAATTCAGGGAATGCAAGAGTAATTCAAGGAATGTAAGAGTACTTTGTGTACTATGTAATTGTGGTGTAATGCTAAGGAATGCAAAGTAATGTGCGGTAATGCATCTAAATATTTACATGTATTGCAAGAGTGGATGGCCCCTTGATTGCACCTAATCGTACCTTTTTTGTGCATTGAGAACTGGCAGCTATCGTCAATTTTACACCCCGTTCAACAGCTTGAGTATGGCATGGAAGCCTTAAAAACAACATTTCACCCTCACCACCTGTTTCAACGATAGACTGAATTTCTTGATCAGGCAAGTTTTTCATAATCGGTGGTTGACCTAATATTTCTTGCCAATTTATTAAATTAATATATGTGGAAGCAATGAAATTTATGGTGGCACTTCAAACATTCTAGGTGTTGAAGGTTGAGGCATCCTTTGCCTTTAATATGCACCGGGCTGTCACTTCTCGAATGTGCTGTCTGTCATCAGTTATCATTGCAAAGAGTATGCTCTTGGGATGTGCAAAATAGGCATTGCGTTGAATCACAGGATCAAAATAACCTTTTTTAGATCCTCTGACAGGTACCTGTAGGCCTTGATTAGGTTAAAAAGGTATTGTGTGTCATCCTTGCATGATGGTTTATTTTTAATGTAGAACCAAGATGGCGCGTAAACTATTACAACAAATGTAGCCAAAGTTGTCAAGTTTTCTGATGATGTCTCTGTTGTTACATAAAAAAATGTAGTATTCGTTTGGCATGTGTGAGTCAACAGGCATGAGACATTTTACCAGGAGATTTGTTTGCCAAATCTTCTGGGAAATCACCTGAAAGTACCGCTGAGACAATCTTGTGAAGATACTGTTGATCTGCACTTAAATCTTAAGCCATTTCTGGAAGCAATTCTCCTTCAATGTGCTGAAATTTTTCAACAGGCAATTGTTCACAAGTCTCGAGTGCTTTCCCCAATATCCCAGTGTAGGACTTAGGCCCCGAAGTACCTCTGTCTAGATGAAACAACAAGTGTCTCAAAGGAAGTTCGTTCATGAGGAGAAAACAAATTATCCACAGGAGTGGTTTTTGTAGCCTTTTTTCAAGCAGTTTTATGACACCCCTATACCTGCCAATATTTACATTGGTACCATCACAACCGATTGTTTTTTTAATAATCTTCAACGTTTTGTCTTTTCTTCCATCAAAATATAAAGCAGACAGTTTTGGGATTGCAATCTCCTTCATTAATTTTAGTCTAGATTTAATTCCCTCTCTTTGTACTTTATGTCTGTCAATGACCTTAATGTCGACTAAAATAGACGACGCAATCGCTGCTGCTGCTCTATCTGATACTCCATACCTGTCACAGCTCGTATTAATAGAATAGTAGGTCATTTTGCTTCGATAACATAGGAAAATCAACACATCCTTTTTTTTCGGAATGCTTTTGTCTATGGTATTAGTGGAATTATCTAACTACTATGACTTTCACTTTTCGGAACCATTTTATCCTTGCGACAGATACATTGAGGGAAATCTTTACACTTGCATTCTGCAATATTAAAAAGTATCTTACTACTTTATCAAAAACTTTCTAACTTCTTAGAAGAGAGCCTTTAGACAGACTTGAGTAGGTTTTTGCATTTTAAATGGTACGCTTTTAACCTCTATTTACTTACTTGTTAAATAACTAGCGCAAGTCTAATTCGAGCCAAAACCAATAGTCCACTGACGACGAGACAAGTGTTCCAATTGTCCCTTCTTGTGCACCCTCACTTATTTTATATTATAAACTTAAGAACCTGCATTTTTTTTTTTTTTTTTATCGAAAATAAACTGTAGTTATAATAATTTCTGTGAATAAAATACGTCTGGTTTGTCTAAAAGGCACCGATTTTTCACTATTAGATCACTCACAACCAAAAAAAAATAATTCGCTCCACAGATCCAGATATATTCCAAGATACTTGGCTTAATCCTCTTGCGGAGGGATATTCTGTTTAAAGTGATAGGGAGACATGTTCCTTTTCTAGTGAAAGTTACCTAAACAGATTTAGTTTCATTGGCTTTGATTCGCTAGTCTTTGTGCCATTTGGATACACTATCGAGACTAGATTGAAGTTTTTGTGCTGCAACATCTGGTGAAGTGTCCATCAAGAGAATTGCTGTGTCATCAGCAAACATTCCAGTGACCACTCCCTCAGTCATTGGGAGGTCGGCTGTGAATGAACAGCAGATATAGTGTTGGACCCATTACACAGTCTTGGGGTACCCCAGCTTGGATTACATGTAAGGAAGTTATCACTTCTCCTTCTTTTACAAAGTGTCTGTCATTTAGGTATGACTTTATAAGGTTGTAGAAATTTTTTGATTTTATTTTGAATAGTAGGCTGTCATGCCACACATGATTAAATGCCTGTGATATATCTAAAAAAGCTGCAGCACTGTACTATTTTAATTCAAGGGCTTTATTAATATGTTCCACTAATCTGTGTACTTGTTCTATGGTACTGTGTTTTTGGTGGAAGCTAAACTGGTGATCAGGTAACAACTTATTCAATGTGATAATTGGGGACAATCTCTGCAGGATAAGTATCTATATTTTCGGATAAGTATATATATATATATATATATATATATATATATATATATATATATATTTTCAAAGGTATGGGCAGCAGTCTAATAGGTATATATGATTGCATTTCAATTGGATTCTTACCCGGCTTGAACGCCATTATAACTTTCCATTGAAGTGAAACCATCCCCCTTTGCAGGATAGCATTGTACAGGAAAGTGAGAAATGTAATGCTTTCCTTTGACAGTTCTCTTAGGATTCTACCAGATATGAGATCATATCCAGGAGATTTACTTGGATCTTAGTGCCTTAAATTCTGATTTTACTTTTTCCACTGTGAACTTAATAATGGGAGGATCTAGTTGGTGGGTTTGGTTCAGTAGTTGGGTTTCATGAATTTTAGAGGAGCCCATATCTGGATTTGGTATGAAGACCTGTTTAAGACGTTCAGCGAATGTGTCAGCTTTGTTTGCATCACTGGAAGCCCATTCTGAGTTACTCTTAGAGACAGGACGACAATTTTTTAGTGACTTTCCATAAAGAATAATTTGTTTCTGCTGGTGTGTCTAGGTTTTTTAAGAATGTTTGGATATTTTGATTTTCATTGGCTTGTAGTAGTATTTTTAGTTTTGTTTGTAGATGTAGGCTTGAAATGTTGATATTATTGAGTTATGCTGATTTCTCAAATTCTCGGCTATTTCATCAACTCTGTTTGCTACAGTATTTCGACTTAAACTTACACCTTTAATTTTTTTATGTGTGCTGGACATAATACTTCCGCTGTTTATCAAAAAAAAAAATTAAAACGTAGTGTGTTTGAAATTCCTGCCTGTTCTACATCATAGGTTACCAAAGTTGACTGGGCTCTGACCCATATAACAAAAATTTCCAATCTTGGGACCCATCTCTTAGCTGTCTTACAGAAAAATAGGTCATATTAACATTTTGTTATTATAAGAACAAAATATTAACAGGTCAATTAATAGGTCATATTAACATTATTTGTATCATTTAACATTTTGTTATTTTTGTGTAACATTGTAACGTTAACAACCAGGTACTGTTCAAAATGTTCAGTAGTAAGATTGTGTTTCTGATCACTCAAAATATTTTTTAAATGGAAAAGGATCACTCCACATCCACTGAGGTAACTGGGCAATATTTGAATTTGGGTGCTATGTTAGCACTTATAGTTTTTGGTAAGTTCTGCCGTCCCATTAATAAAACTATCAATTTGGCACAAAGATTCAAAGCCCAGGTTATTATTCAAAATGTTTTCAAACTTTTCTTTAAGTATATGCATGTAATTACTTCGGACCGAGACGATGCTACGATGTACTTACTTCGATATTATTGTTTAAATACCTTTTGGTAATTTATGTTTACTTTATAAATCCAACAACAAATGTACCCAGCCCGGGGTTATTACATTTAAACAATATTTCCGATATAAATTAATCAAATATACATATAATAAAGGTTTAGGTACGTTTCGCACGCAGCAATAGCGATTTCGAATGTATAGGCGTAGGTTGTTATAGCAGTAGGTATGGACGATTTTGTAGGCAGTGATTTAATCTATTACATAGTAACAAGTTTATAAATCCATGGTTTGGCCGGCAACAATGTAAGATTTCATTCAGTAACTACCTTACCGAAAAATACTGTACCTAAATATAGCGAAAATGTGCATCATTACAAGAACTAAAATAAGCAATGACCGCTGATAATAGACTAAATATGCAAATGGATATACAAATGCATATAATCCGGTCTCTAGTTCAAATTTCAACTACAAAATAGATTATTGTATAATTAAAAGAAACTAAAATATTATTCACATATTTTTAAATACTGATGCATTTCATGTAATGGGGATTTAATGTAAATTTCCATTTTTAGCTCTTATAAATCCTAATATCAAAATTTGTTTTAGGACTTTATTACCTGAATCATTAGTACCAAAAGGTAAACCTAAATCTGGTAAAGTATGGAAATCTGAAAAGAAACGTTTCTCTTCTATAATCAAAACAAAAGGAATCCGAAATTCTTTTGAGAAAAAACAAGCACTAAGAGGAGAATTAGCAAGAATTAAAGAAGCCTCGAGGGCCGTTGTTGCAGAAAAAGCTGCAGCTAAGGAATTAAAAAAACAAAGGAGGAGGGATAATATTAAACGAACAGAGGAAAATAGAAAGAAATCAGAAGTTGTACAAGTTATCACAAATACAAACAAGATCAAAAAGATGAAAAAGAAACAGTTGAGATTCATTGAAAAACGAGACACCACAACTGTAGGTTAATTTTTAATAATAAATCCATTTTGTAAATTCGAGATAATAAATTGTTTATTCTGTGTAAAAATAAATTTTTGACCTTATAAAAAATCTTATGGCATGATTTTGTATGGCAATTGTCTTATTAATTTACATCCTGAAAACTCCAAACTTTGTTTCTTCCTTGTAGTTGTTTAAAGCAGCTGCTAAACTCAGACCTAGAACTTTCCTAGTATCTTTGGGATCAATAATTCCATCATCCCAAATCCTAAAAATATAAATTAGTTACATAATACATATTTACATACATTACATAATAATCACACAATTATTAATAATTTACCTTGCACTACTGTAATAAGGAGAACTTTCTTTATCAAATTGCTCTATAATTGGTTTCTCAAAATTAGCAATATCATCTTTAGACCAATCTTTCCCTTTACTTTTTACTGCGACTTGTGATAATACTCCAGCTGCCTGTGGTCCACCCATCACAGCAATTCGGGAATTGGGCCACATGAACAAAAATCTTGGTGAATAAGCTCTACCACACATACCTGAAAATTATTCATTTCTTTTGTACAATGCGTGCTTTTCGCTTATTTTTCTAAATTTTATTCAAGCAGTATAATCGTTACTGTGTTGACTACTGATTTCATTTCCTCAAAGTTTTATCAATATGCGAAAATCGCTTACCATAGTTACCAGCACCATATGAACCACCAATAATAAGTGTGATTTTAGGAACTTTAGCACAAGCTACAGCAGTTACTAATTTGGCCCCATTTTTAGCAATCCCTCCTGTTTCTGCTTGTTTACCAACCATAAAACCTATAAATTATATAATAAGTAATGCATTCTCAGGAATTTGAACACCATTTGAAAATATTAGGGGTACTGGAAAGAAATCCATTATTTTTTATACTTGAATTTTTGAGCAGCCTAAGTTGCTACGTTGTATTATATACATTAGGGCAGGGGTGGGCAAATCTTTTGTCAGTCGGGCCATATTACGTAAGAAAATTTGAGCGCCGGCTGTATTAATTTTTTTTCTATCTTAATAGTTATTTACTTATTTGAATACCCCGACCGATGCATATATACAATATTGTTTAGTTTTCTCTCTAGGTTAGGTGGTCAATGTATTTATTGTAAAACGAAATATTTTCAGAGAACACCCGTAATTGTGCAGTATTTTTAATATAGTGGCAGGTAAATAATCAAGTAAACATCAGGCCTGGTAAACATATTAAGCATATCATAGGCATGTAATTAAAGTAGTTTATAAAATGCTTCGCGGGCCGCATATAAGGTCGACGCGGGCCGCATATAAGGTCGACACGGGCTGCATGTGGTCCACAGGCCGCCATTTGCCCAGGCCTGCATTAGGGTGTAAGGTACGCTGTAGGATTTCACTCTTTAAGTGTTCATTAACTTTAGTTTTCTGAACATAACTGTAATATTCCGAGAAGCTCATTGAGGAAGTGCATTCAGTAAATGTATTTTTATTATTAATACCCTTATTGACATTATCATTAACAACACACTACTGATAATTACAAAACAAAACATACTTCTATATAACAAAACAAAGCAAAACCAAGAACTCTTCCTACTGAACCTGACTAGTCCATACAAAACTCCCGATTTTTACATTTTTTCCTCTTCTGTTCCCCTTGTCAAAGTCAGCCCTTAGCACTCTTCCATCCATGTGCCCATCTGTCAGAATCCTCACCACATATGGAGCACAAATACTCCATTTCCCTTCGCCAGTACCCTCTTCCCTTTTCATCGTTACCGCACCGAAACCGGGCTAATCTCCATTGGACGCCGCTGGTACCACTACTTAAATACAACGGGAGCCTGCCGTATACTTGTAATCCCGGTTGTACCTGCTGTCGTCTACACGACTTTGTCTTATCTGCAACGCTATCTCCTTGCGTCTTTCACCCTGCAGTTTTTCAAACCTCACGTCTTCCTCTTTCATCCTCTCTACCTCCTCGTTCGCCCACCCTAAGCGATTATACATGTTTTTTCATTAATTTTCTTGCTCTGATTCCTCCAACAACTTCCTTCTTTATACTTTTGAAAACCTCTCACTATTCTTTCATTCCCTAACATAGACACTTTCCTTTCATATCATGCCACTCTCACTGCTGCCTCTACACTGCAACTTTATAACCATTCGCTTCTTGTAATACCAGGTATTCCAGCGTGCACCTGTCTAGTTGGAGCGCCTATTTTATAAACTGGAGCCTTTCTAACTGCTCAATCTCATTCATACCCCAAATTTCTGCTCCGTAAATCAAAATACTCTGAATACACGCCTTCCAAACTACCATTTTTACTATGAAGCTCTCTTCAAATTTTTCTTTCCATGAATTCTAAAACCTGTTAGCAGCCTTCTTGCATATAAACTTAATGTGCTCATTATTGGACCTATTACTGCAAAACATAAATCCTAAGTATTTGCAGTTGCTGACCTGTTCTATAACCCTTTCGCCCCACATTAGGCCTCTTTCTTCCCAGCTTTCTTTTTTAAAACCATCCACTTAGTCTTCTCTACATTCACACTTAACCTTTTTTCAAAATATCTTTTAACCCTTTGAATCATCACTTTCATTTCACCTTTGGTTCTTGCTAAGACAACAATGTCATCCGCTTATGCTAGCGACCACACTTTCCTGCCTGCCTATTTTTTAAAACCTTTTCTAAATCAGAAATGAACACTTTGAATTGTACTGGGTTAAATGGACTCCCTTGCCTTAAAACTTCCATAATCCAGAATCTATCTAACATTTTCTCCCTCATTCTTACTCTGCACCAGCCACTAGCTAATCCCTTTTGTATTCATCAGTTTCCACAGCATCTTTCGGTTCACGCTCATATGCCGCTGTGAGATCTATGAATAACGCATATAACTTTTCCCATTGCTGCGGCATATCTTGCTACATTACATATTTTAAGGTAATCAACTGGTCTGTAATTCCCCTTCCTTTTTTAAAACCCCCTTGTGCATCAGGGTTCACTTACTTTTCCTCAATTTCTTCCTGGAATTTCTTCTCCACCACTTTGGCAAATATCTTATATGATGTATCCATGAGCGTTATATGATGTATACCTCTGTAATTTTTTGCGTCTCCATTGTTGCCTGCTTTGAAAATAGGCACAATGTCTCCTTTCTTTCAACTCTCTGGCCTTGCTTGTTTTCCTTGGAAAATTTTGTTGACTATTTCGTGGAGTTTCTTTTGTATGGTCCTAGCTTCCACGCTTCATTTGAGATTCTAACCATTCCTGTCGCTTTCCTTCTTTTAAGCCTGCTCAGAGCCTGCTCCATTTCCTCCCACTTAATTTCAGGTTGTTGGCACCTCTCCATCGTCTTCCACTGTCTCCTCAGCTTCCTTCTCGTATTTTCTGTCCTATAGCTGCCTAAAATGTGCTCTCCAACTTTCCATCTTAATTTCAGTGCCATTCTGAGTTACCTTTTTCCCATTTTTGGTAATGAACTTCCATATTTCTCTTTCACTGTTGCATCTTCCATTTGTTTTCTTTGCTACATTCACATTTTGTTCATCACGAGTCATCACAATCATCACAAGTTCTTTCATTTGTACCCATATTTTTTAATACAGTATAGTCTTGACAATCCAGTGGTTACTTAATTCGGCAAGACTAGTAATCCGGCACTCTGGAAAAACACTTGTCTTTTCTTTGCGCTACCCCGCGCCGGATATAAACCTCGCGCACAGAAGAAATAAAGTCAAAAAACAACACCATCCAGTGTTCTTTGGAAAAAGGTGAGAATCACACATGTGTGAATGTGAATGGCCAACACACCCTGCTTTTAACCCTGAAAACTTGATTCACGATTCTGACTTAGCTAACTCTACTCACAATTGTCTTACTATCTGTTCTTTGTAGATATTTTTTTGTATGTACACGTTTACCTATATAGATACATATTTTATTCTTTCTGAATTAGAATTGTACATAAAATATGTAAAATTGTTATTGTTTTCGTTGAATCCTGATAATCCTGAATTTTTTGATAATCCGGCGGTTGTCTGGTCCCGTATCTGTCGGTTTATCAAGGTTATATATACTGTATATCCGATTTTCCTCCGCCCTGTCTCCGTCTCTTGACCTCCTCTCTCACTTCTTTTTTCTAAGCAATATTCTCTCTATCATCCAATGCACCTTTATTGTGGTCACTCCTGATGTTTTTCCATACGATCGCACTATGGACTTCAGCTACTAGTTGCTCTAAACTATTTACTGGTTCTAGGTAACAGTTTTCCAGGTTGCTCCTAAACTTTTGTACCGCCTCTTTGCTCCATATCGCTACTGTTTTCTGCTTCTCGATCTGCCTTCTAACCATCATTTTCTCTTTTACCGTTATTTTTAATGATCGGGAAATGGTCCGACTCTATCCTTTACCCAGTACAAAGCAGCTTATGTCACTCATTGATGCCTCATTTGCTACTACATGGTAGGGATGTTGCGGTTTTCATTACGACTTGTCATAATGACTTTTCATTACTGCATTTTTCACATCCGCGGATGAGGATGTGGATATTTGATAAGAAGATATCATATATTGAAGATATTTTATAAGAAACTATATGCGTGGAGAAATAAAATAATAAGAAGCTCATCTACATGATGCTTGTCTACATTGGCCCTTTTTTAATACGGTAAGTAAGCAATTCCTTTTTTAGCACAGCTTCAGCGCTACCATGTTCTTGTGTTTCTTGACTCTCATCTTCACTTGACGAATCGAACATCACAGCAAGATCGTCCTTCAAGAATCGCTTGTTGCGTCCTAGTTGCTCCGTGCCTTTTGCCGAGAAATCTGTCATTCACATTCTTTTAGCCCCTCCAGAATTAAAACAATCGTCATTTTCATTATCATAAATTTTCATTATGATTCAAGAAGTTATTCTTATCATAAAAATGACTTCTTGAATCTTTTCCTCAGTCACTGGTGTAAAAAACTTGTGTTTATAGCGAGGGTCTAAATAGGTGGCGATGATATATAAATTGTTCTCTACCAAATTGGAAAACTATGTTGGATCAAAATCTTGTGATCTTGTTACACAATCATCAACTTTTTTTTTCAAGCATTGGAATTACAGATGAAATAAGGGCATGAGAGCTGCTTAGTTCCTGTGTGGCTTCCTCAGAAGGTTTCAATAACTCAAAACAACTTTCAATGATTTTCCACTCCCCGTTCCCATTTGCCTGCTCCCACTGACAGCAAAAGAATTTCAACCCCCAAGTGCACATGGTCATTTCCATAGTTAATCTGTACAACTACCCAATTTAAAATACTTATACCTAAAATTCCTAAGAATAATTTAAACATTACATTGTAAAAACGCATTCAAAAACCGTTAGCATAAGCACTTAAAAATCATTCGCAATACCACGACCAGATATTGAGACCTATTGGTCGCTTTACCGTAATTTTAATCCCTTTAAAAACCTTTAGCCAGAAGTAAACCTTTAGAAACTGAAATTAAAATTATTACGTTTAAGACCACAACAAAAATAAATCCGAATGAACATCAATGCAATCAGCAATGATTATGGCGGATGCGGATGCAGATGTCCAAATCGATGCGGAAGCTCCGCAATTGCGGATGCGAATATTCGCAACATCCCTACTACATAGTGTATCACTGATATCCCTCTGCCCCGTTATATACGTACCGCTATACGTTATCTCTCGACTCCAATCTCCAGTAAATGTATTTATTTTTTTATTATTTGAATCAAGTATTGCAGAAAAGGTTTTGAGACCCCACTATAGATCAAAAACGAAATTCGATAGTCCATTTTGATGACATTTAGAACTCATTGAATGAAAGTTTTCCAAGGGTAACAATTGGCGAAATATCAGATAAGCTCAATGCCCCTTGGTCAACAGTACTGCAAAAATATTTAAAACCCATTGGTAAAATAAACAGAATGGGAGTTTGGGCATGACAACCCGCGTCCCAATTGGCAGCCAATAATATGGAGCAGAGAAACACAATTTGAAATTGAAAAATTCGTGAGTTGGTTACTTATTCATCTCCATAATTCTCCTAAATTAGCCCATACCAATTACTGCCTCTTTAAGTCTATGGAACATAACATTCATGGCAAAAACAAAAATTTAACTAATGGGAAAATTACCTGGGGAACTGTCCTAAGACAAGAAGGAACTTATATTTTTATTACTCATGCTTGCAAAGTACTTCCTGACGCACGTTTTTTAATATGAGAAATGCCACTTCGCTTTGTCTTTCCACATAACCTGGGTAACGCACGCAAATATTCAAGATAGCTAGGTTACATTAAAAAAAACAAATAAATAAAATGAACACAATCAAGACCTCGATATTAAAAAAGGGCCCACGCATGGGTAATAAAAAATATTGTTTGTAACACGGAATACAGCCCGTCAATTGCCCTCTCGAGCATGTGCTGTGATGTACGAGCGTGAAATTGATAAAAAATAATACATTTCTTTCTGGTCCAAATAATATTTATCTAAGATCGCTAAAATTCTAGAATGTACTATTATTTAAAATGTTACCTGTAATATTTTGCAAGAAAATCAATGGAACATTTCTCTGTGTACATAATTGTACAAAATGTGCCCCTTTTATAGCACTCTCAGAAAACAAAACACCATTATTTCCAATTATTCCCACAGTTTTCCCATATAATTTAGCAAATCCACAAACCAAAGTATCTCCATAACGTTTTTTAAACTCGTCAAATTTCGAACCATCAAACAATCTTGCTATGACTTCTTTAACATCAAAAGATTTAAAGAGATCTTGATCTATAATTCCATAAAGTTCTTCTGAATTATAAATTGGTGGCTCATAAGGTTCATTGAAGATTTCATTTGGAGTTTTATTTAAGTTCTTAATTACTTGCCTAGCTAGATATAACGCATGCTCATCATTCAGAGCAAAGTGATCTGTTACTCCTGAAGTTGAGCAATGCATATCTGCACCACCCAAATCTTCTGCAGACACCTAAAAGATATTTTATAATATAACAACAAATACAATATAATGAAAAAACAAATAGTTTACCTCTTCTCCTGTTGCAGCTTTCACTAGAGGTGGACCAGCTAGGAAAATTGTTCCCTGTTGTTTAACTATAATAGATTCATCTGCCATAGCTGGTACATAGGCTCCACCGGCAGTACAGGATCCCATTACTACAGCAATCTGAAGTAATAAAAAAGAATAATAATTTTAAGAAAACATACTTTATATACCTAAAAAAATTGAAACTTTTGGTATTTTCCTCTAAATAAATCTACTTGCATTTAGTTTATTATATCTGTTCTTTCTAAAACTTATGGGTTGTGTGTTTAAAGAGAATTAAAATAAAGAGCTGCAGAACATTTAATAACACCATTATTTATAATAGACAGGCCTCGCAACTTGCGGCCTCAAGGTTTTTTATGAGGCCCGCTGTACTAAATTGTATATAAAAAAAGGAAAGCAATTTGATGTTTATGTCATACAAGATATTTATCTCATCTATGTTTCTGTTGAGAATATGAAATATATTTCTTTACACACAATATTCGTACATTTAATTATCTCATTAGATCAAAATCTTTGGATGGGTAACCACGAACGGATACTTTTTTATTATTATTACAGTATAATCTTGATAATACGGCGGTTGGTTAATTAGACACGTTCAGTAATCCGGCGCTCTGGGGAAACACGTATCTTTTCTTTACGCTACCCCGCACCAAATATAAACCTTGCGCACAAAAGAAATAAAGTCAAAAACAACACGATCCACTGTTCTTGGAAAAAGGTATGGTTAACACATCCTGCTTTTAGCTCTATTGTCTTAACTTTATTGTCTTACTATCTGTTCTAAGTTTGTACATATTTTTTTGTATGTACACATTTACCTATATAGATACATATTTTATTTTGTCTGAAATACAATTATACATAAAATTTGTAAAATTGTTATTGTTTTCGTTGAATCCTGATAGTCCGGTATTTTTTAATAATCCAGCGGTTGTCTAATCCCATATGTGACGGATTATCTAATCAACGGATTAAAACCAGTCTTATCGGTAGACTGGTTTTACTCGGGTAGGGTTTTACTATGATTGGTAGTGGACCAGTTCCCGATTTATGGTCTGTAGGTTGCTATATAGACGGTTTTTGAGGGAGATCATTGAGGGCGCAACCTGGTCCAGTTGTTTCCAGATATACACTACTCTTTTGTTAAGGAAGTTTCTACGACACAGCTTGGAACATCTTTCTTTGGAAAGTTTCCTACTGTGCCCCCTGAGATGATTTGGGTCACTGATGTGAAAAGAATTAAGTGGAACATTGAAGTGACCACCCAGAATTTTGTGAACCAGGATGAGATCTCTGGCGAAGCTCTCGCAGAGATAGTAGACCCAGTTTGATGCAACGAACCTTATATGGAAAATCTCTCAGTTCGAGAGAGATTATGGAGATACATCATTGTACTTATTCAAGTTGTAAAATGTCTTTAGCAAAATAGGGATTCCAGCAGCTAACCGCGAACTCCAGCACTGGCCTTACGAAGGCTTTGTATACACGAAGTATAGTACCCACGATCATAGGTATATCATAGGTACGAGGGTACCCACGTACCCTCATCAACATTCTCTAGATCTTTCAGGACAATAGAGTACTCAGTATCATAAATTAATCGCTCAGGTTCTAAATCTTGGAGTGATAAAGTATATGGAATGTATAAATAACACTATAAATAGGATAAGCTATCAGCTGTTTCTATCCGTGAACTGAGAAGATGACCGCGCCGGGGTGGACGTTCATTATCTTCCATACGGCGCCGACTCGGTGAATATGACCGAGACACATTTCCACAATTTTCTTCGCATGGGTGATGACTATTGTAAAAATTCTTTCGCAAGACTTCAATATTCGTGGACATCTGCCTCTGCGCAATATGGCCCAAAAAAAATATTGTTTTGCCAATATGGAATATACCGCCCGGCCCTAACGTAAAATATAATAAAAGCAGTGAACGTGTTAATCGAGAATGAGCGAGAAATTGTCGCATTAGGAGGTGTGCGATTGATATCTATATTAGGGGTAGAAGCATTGATTGATAATCTTCCAGATTAGATACATTTGATTTCTGTACATTACCTTAACAGCTTCAGATTTGGTGATTACTAGGGAATGGTCCCCAGGTGTGATAGTTCTGATATGTTCGAGCCCTAACTGATCAACAGTTACAAGTTGTACAGAGTCATTTATTGGGCGTATCATCAATCCTGGGTATAATAATTCAGTTTTTCTAAGATTTTTGAAGAAGATATTTCAGTAGAACATTGGGTTAAGTTTTCCATCTATCTAAGCCTCCTTCTTCCTGTTAGGTGTACTTAATATTCCGAGCAGCTTTAAAATGAATGTTGATGTATTCACAACATATTCTGATCACGCTTAATGTATTTCGGATATCTGTGTGTTACACACACTGGTGATTCTCCCAACAGCGTTAAATTTCCTTCTAGCTGTTCACCAGTATTCAAACGTTCTATATTGAAATAATCCGTGATATCTCCTTCAAGTAAATTTTGCTAGTAATACTCAGCAAGAGTTGGCCTTATATATTCCTTCACTCTCATTCGATTTTGGTCGTTACAGACTAACTGTGATTTTGAGCCTTCACTTTCGAAGCCCACTGGTTGGGTGAAGTACTTTGGAGCTTTCTTATTGAGAAAGTTCATCTTGGGGCGAAGATCATCAATATCATCGCTCAGGTCCACGACGCCATAATTGGCGGGGATGATTTCATTGGGATTTTGCAAAACTGGGACTGTTTCTGCATTCACAAGCGCAACAACAACATCTCTCATGTTAGAATAAGTGACCTGTTCGAAGCATTGATTGATAATCTTCCTGAGATTAGATACACTTCATTTCTGTATATTACCTTAACCGATTCAGATTTGGTAATTGCTACAGTATTGTCCCCAGGTGTGATAGTTCTGATATGTTCGAGCCCAAACCTGTCTTCCTGGACCACCTCAAGCAAATGCATGTTCTAGATGATTTTCTTGCAGAACCTCTTCTTCAGCAACTGCCAACTCCTTTGGAACTCCTGCGAGCTCAACATGCTCTGCTCCGAGCAGAGCAGACTTTACAGCTCTAATAAATCCTGGAATCACTAAAAAAGCATGAAAAGAAAGTTTGTCCATGAATATGGTATTAATCTATCCTTCACATGCAATTGTCTGGAACCCATTTTTTACATCTCTGTGTACTATAGTTTGTACCCAAAAGCCCTTTGGATAAGGTAAATCAAGGAATTTTCTCTTTTTACTAGTTTGGCGATGTGGCCAAATTTTGAGGTCCTCCATTTGAGGTCCTGAGTCATTGTAACACCCAGGTCTTTTTGATGCTTTGCAGCAGTGAGTGGGCTACCAATTTAGGTGTAGATAGTGTTGGAGTTATTGGGTTCAATGTGCAGTATGGTGCACTTAGCCACATTCAGAAACATGAGCCACATGTCAGTCCACCTCTCGATTGAAGTAAGATCTTCCTGAAGTGTTGGAGCACATTCCAGCGGGTTGCAGTATAATTTCGTGTAGTCTGCAAAAAAAACAAATATTTGACTTGATCTTGACTGACATGTCGCCGATGTAGACCAGGAATAGCAGGTGGCCGATGAAGGGGCCCCCACGGCACTAGGCTCTTAACTGCTCTGATATCTGACAACGATCCACAAACTCTGACTTGAAATCTGCGTTCAAAGAGAAAGCCAGTTATTCAGAGCAGCAAGAGACCCGTCAGTCCATAATAGCTTGTGCACCAGACGTCTAAGAGGGACTTTGTCAAATGCCTTCTCGAAGTCCAAGTAGATAGTGTCGACACGACGATCTTGGTCGTGAAGATGAGTCCAATCATTGAGACAGGAGACAAGATTGGTGTCAATAGACCGTTTGGGTAGGAAACCATGCTGATTGATTGAAATTATGTTGTTTTGGAGAAGGAAGTTAGTTAGCTCTATTATAATGATCTTCTCCGTGCACTTTGACAGGGTCGACGTCAGACTAATGGGTCGGTAATTTTGGGGTTGGTATCTGTCTCCTTTTTTAAAGATGGGCGTAACTACGGCATGAGACGACATCTTCGGTACATATCCATTTGCAAGGGCTCGGGACATCGATGCAGCCAGTGGGGCGCATATTATCCCAGAGCAGTTCTACAGGAAGATAGGCGGTATGCCGTCGATACCAGGTGATGCGTTGTCCTTTAGCGAGGCAATTGCATCTTGAACCTTTTCTTCTGTGAAATCAATTGTGTCCAGGGAGTTAGGATTTCGAGTATTCGCTGGAAGGGCCGGCAGGACTCCGTCTGGTTCCTTGGTAAATACATTGTCAAACTGCTGTGCAAACATTTCAGACAACAAGTGTTTTAGACAATTTCACCCGTAGATCCATCTTTAAGTGAAAAGTTTGACACTTTGGACTTTAGGGATCTATTGATGTAGGAGTAAACACTTTTGTCTGTAGCCAGCGCCAATTCTTTCTCATACCTTCTTCTGGGCTCTGTAATTATTCTTTTCACTTTAGTATTCTCAATAAATAATAAGAGAATTAATCACAGGTAGTCAGGACATATAAATCTGAACTGTAAAACAACTAAAATCAAAACAAAGTTCTGATTTCTATGTCCTGACTACCTGTTATTAATTCTCTTATTATTTAAAAATTTAAACTGGACGTGATTCAATATAAAAATTATTCTCAAATTTGTACTTGCCATAATTAATAGCAGTACTATTTCGAGCGAATGCATCCCATAGTGAGCGCTTCCTTTTTATGATCTTAAAGATATAGTGATTCAACCATGGTTTTAGCAGGTTAATTTTGACTACCTTTAATGAAATAAAAGATTTGATGGAATGATTAATAATCTCATATAGTTTATCGATGTTAATGTTGCTCATACCAGCCAGGCCCTCAAAGACAGATCGTTTAACTTCTGTGTAGTCTTCCTGCCAAAAATGCCTTTTTACTATTTTGTCAGTTGGTTTTTCCTTTAGTTTGAGTTGGGCGGTAGCTGTTTAGCACAATGTGGTCGCTGTTTCCTAGCAGAGGCCTGCCTGTGGCCTGCAAACCAGCTTCGAGTCATTGACGTTTATTGAAGCAATAAACCCAGGAGGGATTTTTGGGTGTTTCTATATCGTGTTGGAAACTTTATAAGTTGTTTTGCGTTCATTTTCTTATATCCATCTAAAATGTCGCTGGCCTGACCTGAGTTTGACGTTAGGCGTAGTAACGACCAGTCAACCTCAGGGTACTTGAAGTCTAACCTAACCTAAGCATAGTTGAAGTCGCCAAAGATGTGGTGGGGCAGGTCCCTGCTAAATGCTGTTGTTAAATTTCTAATCAGTGACATGTTTTCCTGATAGGTCATATAACTGGATGTATAGACACATCCCACAACAAATCGGATGCTCTCGACGGTAACTGTGACAAAAAAAGCTTCGATGGGAGAAAATGTACAGTAATCCGTCTGTTTCGAAACATAGAAAATCCATGTTTTTCACATGGTCAGTTCTATGTTGTATGCTCACAAGTTGGACAGCTAAGAAATTGCGGCAGCCACGTGCCAAGTACCAGTTAGTAAGCAACATTTTTTATTAGTTTATCATTTTCATTGTCATTAGTGAAACATAGGAAAATTAAAATTAGTTGGTGGAATATCATTTTATCAACCTAAGGAAGTGATTTAAATTTAAAAGAAGAAAAATTTCAAATATCTACTATCCTCCAAATCTAATTTATCCAAAGAATTCTGTTACTAAATTTTACAACCCCTATTACATATTTAACTACCCCTATTTCAAAGTTTCTATTAACATTTATTTTTGGTAACAAAAAAGTAAAATTGATTTACCAAGACTGGTTGGTATTCCTTTTGTAGAAAGGGATTTTACTTATATTATTTAAAAGCCTCTTTCATCTTTTTTTTTATTCGATTGTGAATTTAATATTCTTTTCAGTTTCATTAAATATAATGTTTATACATTACCTGTGCTATTCCCTCAGATGACATATTAGCCTGATTGAAAAAAATTCTTCCAAAATGATTTTTATCAGGAAACACCTCAGACTGATGAGGTAAGTTAGCACCACCACTGTCGACTAAATAAATGCATGGAAGTTTGTTTTCGTGTGCAATCTCTTGAGCTCGCAAATGTTTCTTGACTGATACAGGATAATACGTTCCACCTTTAACTGTAGCATCATTAGCTACAATCATACATTCTGTTCTAAAATATAATTAAGAAAATGTATAATCAAATTTGTTTAACTTTGGTAAATTTGTTTGTTTATCTTAAAATTATATTAATATGAATTGAATTACCCATGAATTCTTCCAATGCCAGTAACCACCCCTCCACAAATAATATTGTCATTGTACATATCATGTCCAGCAAACTGAGAGAGCTCCAAAAATGCAGAATTTTTATCAAGCAGTTGGTTTATTCTTTCTCTTGCTAAAAGTTTTCCTTTGGAAGTGTGACGTTTTACTGCTTTCTCACCACCTCCTTTCAATAAATGCTGTGTTTTGACTCTCAGCTCTTCTACCAGTTTGGTCATTCGAGCATGATTATCCTAAAAAACAAACCAGAATGATAATGTTAATATGAACATATTTTAACTTAATGAATAATTTAAAAATTATATATTGATGTAATGGGTGATAATGAAAAGTGCTATTTGGTTTTGCAGTGAAAATTTTTTCAGTGTAAAAAAAAATTGCGACATGTGGCAATGTCAAAAATGCTCAGCAAGGTCTGCCATTTTATCATGAATAGACTAACAAACGAACAACGCTTGCAAATCATTTCAATTTATTATCAAAATTCGTGCTGTGTGAGAAATGTGTTTCGTAAATTATGACCATTTTATGATCGTCATAATCGACCTACCGAATAGGCTATTCAAGCTGTTAGCTGACCAAATTTCGCACCAGTTTCACTTTATTGGACATTAATCCACCAACCCGTATACAAAGAGTGCGTTCCGAGGAAACTATTGCTGCTTTATCGGCCAGTGTCAATGAAGATCGCAATATGTCAATTCGTCGCCGTTGTCAACAATTCGGCTTGTGTTATTCGACAACCTGGAAGATTTTACGTAAGGACCTCGGAATGAAACCATACAAAATACAGCTGCTGCAAGAACTCATGCCAGGTGACGTAATACAACGTCATTTGTTTGGTGAATGGGCCTTAGGAAAGTTGGATGAAGATCCATTTTTCTATCGAAAAATTGTCTTCAGTGATAAAGCTCATTTTTGGCCCAATGGGTACATCAGCAAACAGAATTGCCGAATTTGGTGTGAAGAGCAGCCAGCGGCAATTCAAGAGCTGCACCCTGAAAGATGCACTGTTCGATGCGGTTTGTGGGCCTGCGGCACCATTGGACCGTCTTCAAGAACGATGAAAATCGCAACGTTACAGTAAATAGAGCGATGATTAGAGACTTTTTTTTCCCCAAAATGGAAGAATTGGACTTGGATTCATGTGGTTTCAGCAAGAAGGTGCCACATGCCACACGGCACCCGATACCATGAACCTATTGAGAAGCGAGTTTGGTGAGCAATTAATCTCACATTGTGGAGCAGTCCATTGGCCACCAAGATCATGCAATTTCACCCCACTAGACTATTTTTGTGGTGATACGTGAAGGCTCTCATGTACAGGGACAAGCCAGACACAATTCCAGCCTTGGAAGACATCGTATTTATTTATAATGTAAGAAAAAATACATTGCCGGCTCTCCGCTTTCGCACTGAGCCGGCCTTGGAAGACATCTTATTTATTTATCTTGTACAGTATAATGCCGGCTCTCCGCTTTCGCTCTGAGCCGGTGGCCTTGGAAGACATCTTATTTGTTTATTTTGTGCGATACAACTTGGGAGACAACATTACAACTGCTATTGGTGAGATACTGGCCGAAATGCTGGAAAAAGTATGCGAAAATTGGAGCCCACAGTTGGACCACCTACGGCGTAGCCGCGGGCAACATTTACTTGAAATAATCTTTAAAAAGAAAAGAAATAATAAGGCCCAAATAAATATTTCATTCACTTTTCCAAATTTTCTGTTTCTTTAAATTTCAAAATCCCAAACGCTTAAAAATCATCCATTTTATATTAATCAGTTCATAGGATCTGATGTCACCTTACAATTCTCTTTTTCCGTTTAATAACTTTTTAAGCATTCCATAAATTGATCATTCTGATAGTTCATCCTATGTATATGTCTACACCTTGTTAATAGACCTTTTAATAGTTCAATATTTTTTTTGTGCGCATGCGTCAATTTCCGCCATGTATTCGGGCACTTTTTAGACGTATAACTAGTGAAAACAACAAAATGTGCCTGAAACTTTCATATTCCCGCCTTTTAAACATGGCGGACGCGCTTGCGCTTAACTAACCGTAAAAAGGTCTATCTGTTTGGTCTTTATTTTTTTATCACTTTATTATTAATAAAAAGACTTGATGTACCTGTCATCTTCTTTAAAAACTGTCAATGTGTTTTGTTAAAAATGTTTAAATTGTCTCTTCTTAGTGGTGCTTATACCTGATGCATTGAAGTTGACTTATGTAAGTCTAGTTTATAAAAATCGTAACAAATCTAAAGTTGCAAACTCTCGTTTTATTTCTAAAATTTGCATCATGGCGAAAGTTCTGATGGAATGTATTATCTATGGCAAAATATCTTTTCAGGTTCATCAAGCAATTTCTAGTACTCAGCAAGGTTTTGTTGAGGGGAGGTCAACAATGGGGAGTTCTTTTCTCAGGATTTGGAACGTCGAAAGCAGATGGATATTGTGTACACTATTTTTTACAAAGCCTTTGATAGTGCATGGGGTTTTACTTACTAAAGTGGATTTTTATTTTTTAAATTTGGCCCAATGTGGATAGCGTGTTATTAAATACCGTTCAAAAACATGGGCTTATTGTATTTTGCCAACATTTTTCATTTCATAGGCCCAGAAAATGTTATTTAATTGGCGTTAATTAATTATACATTTGTCTTCTGGTACAAATGAGGCCTAAACTCGCTCCCGCGATCGAACTCGGGACCTTCATATTTCTTTCTTCACGCTCTAACTCTGTAGACTACGAAGCAGACTAATAAAGACGAATCATTTGGGGTACACGGGGATATGCTTGCATAGCTTAAGAGCTTTTTGGTGAACACATCAGGTTGTTAAAATTAAAAATATCCAGTCAGAAGAGGTTCATGTCACGCCAGGGTATCCTACAAGGATCCCATTTGGCGCCTCTGCTTTCCAATATACAGGGTGTTTTATAAATGTCCGGCAAAAATTCTATGGCGTATTTTAGAGTGCAAAATAAGTCAAAAGTCCATATAAAGATGTGTCCAAAAAACGCTTCCTAACTGAGGTATAGCTCTTAAAAGGGGGTGGTCTCACACAACATTTTTGCTCATATTTCAGACGCAACTAATGATAATTGAATCAAATTTTGTGTGTACTCGTTACTGGTGCCGAACTACCGTTTGTGCTTATTTTCATGCTGATAGTCAACCAGCGGAGGCATATACGGGGAACTCTACCTTTGTAGTTTTGCAAATATTTTTTCCATCTGCACATTTAGCAAATGCTTGACCAGGTGAAATTGTTCGCAATCAAAAACTACACTGAAAAGGTAATCTTTGTTTCTGTGGCTCAAGATAACAGTTTTCAAGAAAAAAATAGAAACGTATTTTTTGGGAATGATATGATTGAAATGATTGAATTGAAAAAAATTTAATCCAGTCAAAAATGTTGTATGGGGCCACCCCTTTTAAGGGCTGTACCTCAGTTAGAAAGCGTTTTCGGATACAGAATTTCTACCGGACATTTTTGAAACACCCTGAATTTATTAATGATATATTGTCTAATCTTAAAATTTGTTATTCCTTCCTTTATGTTGATGACTTGAGTTTGTTTAATGTCATACACGATTTTGATGATTGCTTGCAGAATGACTTCTCTTGATTGAAGCTTTGAAGAATGATTAGAATTGATTTGAAGAATGAACAGCATTAGCTATATAGATTTTATCAATACTTTACTTTTACAATACAGATTGCACCTTAAGTTTTCTAATCAATCTGTTTTGGATCAAGACAAGTGTTTATATGCATTACCAGAGGCACCACTCCATGCAATTGTGCCATAGTTTATGATATTTTGAAGTAAAGCATTATAAATGATCTTCATAGCTTTTGGTTCAAGAATGTAACTCAGTTTATGAAAGACAAAGATCAAATATCTAGTCTTTTTTAGAATTTATTTTATGTGGTAGTCCCATTTCATGAAGCAATCCAGATATACCCTAGATATTTACTTCTAACTCTCTTAATTTCTATGTCCTCAATATAAACTTTGATATCAACTTGTATACTATCACGATAACACTCAAAAGTTATAAAAGTGGTGTTACTAATGTTTAGTGATAGTTGATTAATTCTTAGCCATATATGAATCTTTTTCAACCATATCGTAATTTTCGCAGCTACTTCTACGTGCTACTTTACTGCTACTTTACGCAGCTAATTTACGCTAAGTTGCTACTTGTAGATTGTAGATTTGGTGGTGACGACTTGTACTGCTTCCTCTGCTGAACCACAGAATCCGCATCTGTAATCTTCCTCTAGGCCAGGCATGTCAAACACGCGGCCCGCGGGCCGCATGCGGCCCAGCAATACATAGATTGCGGCCAGCCGAGACGTTTTAATTTTTTTTTGATAAACGGCGAAGGTATTGTATGTCCATTTGTATATGTCCAGCACAAATAAAAAAAATAAAAGTGTTACTTTAAGTCGAAATATTGTAGGAAACAGAATTAATGACATAGCCGGAAATTTGAGAAATCAGCATAACTCAATAATATCAATATTTCAAGACTAATCTGCAGCAATTGATGAAAGTACAGATATTCGAAATATCGCTCAGCTGTATGTAAAATTTTACATACAATACATTGTTACATTTATCATTGTTACATTGTTTATTACATTGTTAATAATTAATATTTATTACAATACAATCCATGTTATATAATTATAATTAATTTAAAATAATTTTAATTAATATATTATTTTTTGAAAAAGTCAGTAATTTTTTATTTTTTTTCCATAATATATAGCACCTTGTGGGTGATCTTCGATTATATGGTCTCCTTTTGGATTACTGATTCTCGGGAAAATCATATCCTGTCGTAATCTTCCTAAAGCACACAAGCTGGTAAATTCTTAGTTTTGCTTTATTCGAGTTTTTGGTGATCATAAAATATGAGAAATAAAATGTTTGGTAGTCTGCCCGAGGATTACACTATCGACGGTTTATGGTAGGCAATATCCGGCATCATAAATTTTGGAAAATATTTGGCGGTTAAAAAATTGGAAAATGTTATCTCTATAACTCCAATTTTTTAACCGCCAAATATTTTCCAAAATTTATGATGCCGGATATTGCCTACCATAAACCGTAGGTGGCCCCAAATAACATTTTTGACTGGATTAAATTTTTTTCAATTCAATCATTTCAATGCCTACCATTTTTTATGGGAATAGGGAATATGCATCAATTTTTTTTATTTGCTTAATTCACTTTTTACTTCGTTTTAACATAGTAAAAAATATAAATACTGTTGAAAGTGTTTCAATTAATTTTTAAAAAATTATATAAATTACCGATTAAATTGGACCTGTTTGAACGGTCCCATTTTCGCGCGCTTTGGATGACTTCACAGCTCCCCTTGTCATTCAGTGTTGTTTACTCTTTGCAATGTTGACAGTTACTTACACTTTTGACAGTTAAGGATTTTCAGTTTGAATTGCTATTTCGATAATGGAAAAAGCTAAAAAACCATGTTATAGATATTGTTTTGTACCAGAATGCAAAAACACTATTAGTGTGTACTACATTATTACACAATTAGTGTACTATATATAAGTACACCAAATAGTTTTTTTTTTGTTCCAAGAAATGCGAAAATGCGTAAAGAATGTGTAAAGTTATAAGAAGAGAAATATTTCCAAAATCGTATTTAAATTGTTGTGAAGATCACTTTAATGTAAGTATTTTGTATTTCAATAGTTTACATGGTGTGAATTTCTTACAGGGTTTTACTAAATGTTGAATTTATTTCAGATTGAGGAAGATACAACAAATTATGTTCGATACATCATGAAACAACAAGGGCAAAATGTTATACTGCGGTTCAAGGAAAGTGTTGTGCCTCATATATTTCAGTGCCAAAAAGAAAATATGCCACCACCACAAGAGGGAATATGTGCTATTAAAAGACCAGGATTGTCACTAGTAGCTGTCAAAAGTACAAATGCTTTAGAAATTGAAACACCAACAACCAGTTACTATGAAGCCAGGCAAAGTAGTTTTCATATTGAAGGAAGTGATGATTATCGAACAAGGCCCAGTACCTCTCGCTTGGATGAAACAGAGCAGATTGAAGCCTCTGGTAATACTAATTAAAGAGCTCTGCAAGTAAATATCAAGTCAAAGTACAGAAGTAAAGGTGTTCAAGTAAATTTAAGTATGGAAAAGAAAAATGTTGCTCTATCTCCTCTTAGTCTTTCATTACATAATATTGCAACGTTACCAATAAAATCAGCTAGGAAGTTATTTGCAGATAACCCAGTTGATAGTGGCATGGCATCTTTTTCTTCTGATTCTTCCGTGATATCCCCTGATTATGCATCATGTAGCTCATCTGAATTAAGTTGGACGCAAGATGATTTGGAGGATGAAAAACATTTAAAAAATGTAATGCGAATTGGTACAATAACTGCTATAAGAAAAGAGCCTAAAATGTTGATAGGATTACCCAAACAATCATATCATTTAATAAAACTTTTAAGTGAATGCATCCCACTTCCAACTATAGACATACTAATTACTTTATAGAAATTAAAATTAAATGAATTATTTAACATATTAGCAATGCAGTTTGGTTAATCTCAGAGCACATCATAAATACATCTATTTTTGGTAAATTGTCCGATTGTGCTTTAACAAAACCACTTTCCGTCATTGTTCTTGATAATTTATAATGTCACTATAAACCAAAATTGCACTAGGTACTAACACACAAGAAAAACACTACAGAAATATTGCACAGCAAAACAGTGATTATTGACGTCGATAAATGTAATAACGTGCGCGTCACAGTCCTTAGTTTCGGTTCGACCAATGGTGATGCGTTTCTCAAATTTGAATTTCGGTAGCATATTTTGGACTTTTATTTTAATTTTTGGAATTAATTAATAAAATGAATTAATAAAATGAAGTTAAAAAAAATACAAACTAAATAAGAAAATAATGGTATAAGTGTAACTGCAAATCATAAAATATCGGTGGTAAAAAAATCAAGTAAATCTAAATATCTTGCATATTCCCTATTTCACGAAGTTCAGAAAAAATCATCAAAGGAAATTAAAAGAGAAAAACGAGCAAACGACAACAGGCTAGATTGTAGATATGGTGGTGACGACTTGTTCTACGACCTTTATAGATCTATCAACAGGCTAAAAGAAATTAATGCGGATTTTAAGAGAAATAACAATTTTTTTGGGTTTTTAAGGGTTATCAACCTCATAGCCTATGTTTTAGAAGAACGAAAGAAAACTGTACAATTCTCAAACAATACTTTATTAATCTTCTCAATTGTAAAGGACCCATGGAAAAATTGACCTTCCAAAAAACCACATCCAATCCTGATTCTAGTCCACCTACAATAGCGGAGATAGAAGAGATCAAACAACAAATGAAAAATAACAGAGAGGCAGGAGAGGATGGCATTATTGTTGAAGTGTAGAAGCTTCAAGATAAAAACATCATCAAAACATTTAATAAGATCATTACAGATATTTTGATCACAGAAAAAATACCGGAAGAATGAAAATGTGCCTTGATCCACCCATTACATAAAAAGGGTGATTAGTCAGATCCAAATAATTAGAGAGGTTTTTCACAAGTGCCAGTCACTTATAAAATATTCTCTAAAGTGTTATTGAACAAACTAGAACCACAAGCTGATCCTCAAATATAAGAATACAAGGCTGGCTTTAGAAAAGGGAAATCATGCATTTGAAACCTAAGAATAATATTGAAAGTCAGACAGACAAATGCTCTTTGCAGTACTGGAAGAATATGGCATTGACTAATAAAAACTAGAGCACTTATACAACTAATGCTCACGGGCACCAACTCTAAAGTTGATGGGTGAAATTTCGGGACCCTTTCAGATATGCACAGGTGTCGGACAAGGAGATGGCCTCTCACCAATTTTGTTCAACATGGTCTTAGACAAAATTGTTAAGCAGTGGGAGGACCAAGTGAAAGGCATACAGCTAGAAAGAACACGTGAAATAATCATAAAATGTTCGGCATTTGCAGATGAAGTTGCCATACCCAGCAATACCACACAGGAAGCCAAGGAAGCACTGGAGTGATTACATGAACAGGTTTACAGATATTATGAGAAGACCCAATACATGGATTGACATACCAACAATGTACATGTACCATACATATGACCTATGGATCTATCAAAGAGTTGACAAATTTAAATACTTAAGAGAATATATACAAATAGGAGGATCAAACAAGATGTCTGGCATAGAACAAATGGAAAAACTCCAGAAAGCATACAAACCTACATGGTCACATTATAATAAGCATAACATATCAAGTCATATCAAGCAGGCCAAACTCAGACACTATAAAACAGTTGTATTGCCTGAAGAATTGTATGTGTTAGAAATGGCCACAATTGGACCATCTGACATCATAGAAACAGGAAAAATTGAACTCAAAAATGCAAATTGAAGGCTCAGAAAATTCTTCTATTTGGAGCAGTACACAAAGATGGGATATGGACAAAAAGACCTACCAAAGAGTTATATGAACACACAGAACTCACAGATATCATTAGAAAACGCAGACTAACTTTCTATGGGTACATACAGAGAATGGACAATAAACTTACAAAGAAAGTCTTTGATGTATTAAACAGTTCAAGTTGGAAAATAAATTGGTTTCATGAAATAGAAGATAACTTAAAGCAATTCGAGATCAATCAGCAAATGATAGAAAACAGAAAAAAAAAATCCGAAACAAAATTAAGAATGTGAAATGTTTAGTAAGCAAAAGGAAGAAGATAGGAACATTGTGGACAGAACAAAGGAAACAGGAGCACAGTCTAAAGGGTGAAGAAATTTTTGGAAGACAAGAAAAAGAAGGGAAAGAAATGAAAGTTGTGTCATCATGAGATGTTTAAGTTCAAACACTGTCCATAAGGGCAAAAATGATGTGTATTTTTTGTATTTTGCTGAATATGAATAAATAAATAAAAATAGATAAATAAATATATACCATTGATAAATAAAAAAGGTGAAAGTAGGAAAATTCACAGTAAGGATGTAATATAAAGGAAAGAGCAACAAAACATTGACAAAACTCAATATAAGAAAAATAAAATAAATATAAATATTGATAAGTATATTAATAATAAAGTATTTATTATAATATATAGTCATTGTGAATTTATATCATTGTAACTATATCCACACATATGTAGTTTTAGCCTTGATTATGATTATTAACACTATCAATATTATCTCTTTTGAAAATTACATAAGAATATTATATCTTAATACTAACAATAAGTTTTTAACAAATAGTTATTAAGGGGATGATAGTTCAATTTGTTTAATCATTTGTCGTAAATCCATGTGTGGCATAAATAATTTAAAGTATTTATTTCAGAATATTAAGTATACTTGACTTAACCTTGCAAAACAAATTCTCGAAATAGACAAAAATACTACTCACGTTAAATTGGGATGAATTAAAGTCACATTTGGTCTGTATAACATTTGAGCTTTCCAAATGGATATATCTTAGAAAAGCCCTTTGTTTTCCCACTAAAACCCTACATTTAGACAACATCTTGTTTTCAATTAAAAAAATGTCACTCTTTGATAAAATAATAATTAATTTATGATAAAGTATGACCTAAAAATACAAGTTTTGAAATACCACACTGCATAAGTTGGCAATTCTGTAGAGTAGCGCCACTCTATATACTAGTGGTCGATCAGAAAAGTATTGATTGTAGCACAGTTTGCACGTTTCGTGTGAGAAAAAGTAAAAAATATCTTTAACAAAAATGATTGGAAAGAGTCAATTGTTCGCTAGGAGGGCTATTACTCAATTTGTGAGGAACAGTGGACATGGAGGAATTCCCGGAGAGGTATTACTTTTTATATTACATAATATCAAGTAGGCTGCGGTCTCCTGTCATTTTTTTTCACCTGAAAATCAAAGCCAACTTATATTTTAATTATATAATTTCTTAAAATCGATGTATGTTTATAATAAAAGAATTTATATTTTTACAATCACTTGTCTTACATTATAAATGATTAATAAAAGGTCCACCCCATGAAATATGCATTTTTTTAAATTATCTTAATATATATTATCTTAATATAATTATTCATATAATAATCAAAGTTTTTGTTTAGAGAGATGTGATTAAAACAATGTAAATTTCTTCCAAATTGTTTAAAGGTATTTTTAACATTCAAATCCATACTATTATATAATTCAAGAAAAAATATTTTTATATTAAACGAATCTGAAAATGTAATTTTACAAATGATATTATTTTTATGAATGAATAAAGGAAGGCTGGCTTCTGTATTTATATGGAATATTCTGTATTTATATGGAATATTCTGTATTTATATTACTAACATGATTACATATAATTTATGATTATATGTAGTATGGACATAAGATAAACCTATAATATCGTAAATAGTTAACAATCATGGATTAGCAAACACATTTCACTAAATAATGTTACAACCTTAGCTTTGCCAAAAAACAAAGAATTCACATTTGATTTTTCTTCTTTTGTACTTTTCTATAGCCTTCTTTTTTTTTTTCTATAGCCTGGTTATTTATTTTATGATTTTATTACAGTAGAGGCTTATAAAAACATTAAATCTAAACAAAAATGATAGGAAAATTCACTATGTTTTTACCACACTTATAATATGTAAAAATGTTATATAACTTATTATTCACAGTTATATAAATTTCTACACATATAATACTTGAGTCGTGATATGTGTAGAAGAGAATTTTTCAATTCAATTTTCGCAACCATCCTATTCTTAAAATGATAGGATGTCTAATCAAAACTAATATATTATTAATGGCAGTGTTTCTTGTTAGTACTAGTAGTGTAAGTACTAGTTTCAATCTTGGAGAAAATAGGGTATGATAGTTTGCATTGTACATCCAGTTTGAATTCCATTTGGTTTCTATATTTATTTTTTTGAGGAAATGTTAAAATTTGTTGTTCTCACATAGAGGTTGTGACATAATGCATTAAAAGAAAGAATTTTTTGCTAAAATTGGTTGCCTGATGGCAGGATGGCCAAGATCAACTAAAATAAATATTGAAATCCTCAATTCTAGTTGTACCTAGTCTAGACTAGTCTGGTTGAGTTTTGTCTTGTCTACTATATTGTCTATACTTGCTTACTATCTTGTCTAGTCTTCTCAAATCTGCTCTATGGTTTTGTCTACTATCATGAGCCCAGAATTAAATAATGAATAAACTAGAATAAAGATCAACTAGAATAAATATCGGAATCCTCTATTCTAGTCTTGTCAAGTCTTGTCTAGCATAATTTTTCTAGTTTTGTGGTGTGTATTGTCTAATCTTAAACTGTATTGTCTAATCTTGTCTATTGTTAGTTTACATCTGGTCTAGTCTTCTCAAGTCTTGTCTATTATCTAGTCAAGTTTTATCAACAGCCACTAACCCAATATTATTTAATAAATGAACTAATTTAAGAATAAAGATCAACTAGAATATGTATTGGAATCCAAAACTGAGGTTCTAAGTGCTTTCAATTCATATAATGAACATCTTACCTGAACTTCAGAGACAGACCTAAACAACTGGGACCAACTGAAGGAGACTCTTGTCAAGGCGGCCAATGAACTCGCCGCTCTCGCTAGAAGAAGGAAGCATCCGTGGAGGACTGAAGACTGTGACAATGCAATAGCCCAAAGACAGATATCCTGGCTGAAGTGGAATTCTCAAAAGACCAAGGAAAATTGGCATAAATTTTTGGAACAAAGAAAGGTTACACCCAAGATAATTCGAGGAACCAAACTAACCTTCACACAAAACCAACTAACCCAAATCGAAGAGAGCTTTGCCAGGAATAAAAAAAACGACACCAAAGCCGGACTCGCTTCCCCCTTCATTGGAAGAAGTTGGCCAGATCATTCAACATCTTAAGGCCTACGGCCGCCCTAGAGGCTGAAAAAAATAGGCTTTTCGGGGATTTTTTTTTAGAAAAACTACAAAATAAATCGAGATAACAGAAACGTGATTTTATTATCTATATCAGTGACTGCTTACAATAATTTTTTTGAAGCGATTTATTACAAAATTGCGGCTGTGCAGCGTCTTTGCGACGACGTCTTTTTTTTTCGGGGTCCACGGCCGGACTAACAGCTCCTGTAATTTTTAAAATAATAATGAGCAAATCAATTTCCCGATTATAAATAGTAATTGCTATAGAAGTACGTAGGATTTTTGCTATATATTGATTTTTGGCCAAATGGCGCCCTTCTAAAGTGAAAAGTGAAAAACTTGCCTTAAAAAATTGTCAGATAATTGTTAATAACAAATGAACTACGCAATATAAAAAAAAAATCCTACGTACTTCCATAGACAATGTATATTTCAAGATATTTTCAAAATTTCAAGTTAATCAGTTGAAAATTGCTTGAGTTACGAGTCCGGCCAACTTGAAAAATACAGTATTGAGATAAACGCGTTTAAAGTTTTGAGTAGTAGAAAATCATGAATAATTTCACAATACCTTTAATCTGCGATGCCTGCACCATACAATTGGCCTTCCAGATTATCTTCCTGCTCTTGCATTTCTTTTCTGCTTGATCTTGAAGCGATTCTTGCCTCTTTTACCCGGTCGGACAGCGAGACAGCGGACAACATCTTTCTGCAAGCTTTATGCGCTGTTTGTCGATCTCCAGGCACATTTCGTAGCTGTTCGGGCCGATTTCCAAGTTCATTGCTTTGATTATGTGCAAAATTGAAACAAACCCGTCATTGAACACACAAACTGCAATATCCGTGGTTACATCCAAGATTGTTTTACCACTCGAAATAGATTTCGGGGCCAATGCCCACACAGTGGAATTGAAGCTTTCATTATTGTTTTGTGTGTAACCACTGATGCACCGAGTTAGAAGATCTTGACTGGTCAGTTCTTCATAGATTGGTTTGATAGCTTCATAGACTTCAATTGCAAGAGCTGGCTTATGTTCGTACTCAGCCAAAGTATTTGTAGCTTTAGCGTGTTGCCATGAGCACCATGAATCCTCTCCAATAGGACATTTGTCGTGCTGTGGTTTATTATCAGTAGATAATTTGTGATCCAGTGTAGCCCATATACTGCTTCTCATGTTCTTAACTGAATCACTGTTTCTACGAATCGCTAATCCATAATAAATAGATAGCTCGTCTATTAGTTTCCCAGTCAATTTGCCCCTTCCACCGAGATCTTTTGTCTTCTTTTTCAAATTACGTAGTCGGGTGCCCATTCGCTTTTGCACGTGATCTATGCACTCTTTCTTGAGTACTGTGAAATCCTCATACGGCTTAGCATCTGTAATGCCTTTGAAAGTCTTAGAATTACCATCACCAATGTAGTGAGTTTATTTGAGCTGGTGAAAAGTTTCAGAGCGGCGAAACATCTCAACAACTGAATCGACTTCCATTTTTCCTGCCGATCCATCGTGATTCACAGCGCATTCTTCTGCATGATCTTCTGCCCACTGCACATATTCTTCGGTATCTTTTTTTTTAGCCCAATATTCACACGCCTTACAGTTTTTTGATTTCACTACACAATCAACGATTTTTCCACCGTTATAGCCAATAAGAGTCGTTATCCCATACAAAGACGTAAATCCACTTTTTCTCCACGAGCCATCGCCTGATGCTACAATTCCATTTTCTCCATTTTCAATAGATACAGTTTTCTCTTCTTTCGCAGCTCTCATCATACTGTTCTTGCAAACTAGATTGGTTGCAGAGCTCATTTTTTTGACAATCTTATCGTAGAATGAGTGAAAGGTAGGCCGAGGTAATTCCATTAATGCACAGAATTTTCTTATTCCGTGCCAACCAACTCCAAGCAATCGCATGGCAATTATGATTCTACGGTTGATTTCGTAGCCTTTCTCAACAAGTGGACAACTCGGTATCTCAGTCTTTTCACAATTCTCACAGGACACTACTAGTTTGAATCCCAAACCACACTTACTGCTTTCAGTAAATTTCACTTCCGATTGGCATATCTTACAAACGACAGCGTTCGAAATAGCTGAAAATACTGCGATAAAGTTAATTATACGATATCCAAACGCTGGATCTACTTCAATATCATATAAATATTCCGATTGCTTTAGTTTTTTTGCCGATGTACTGGCATTCAAGTCGTCTGGTGCTTCTAGCTCATGGCGATTCAATGGTCTTCTTCGAGATATTTTTGGTCTCTTTCTATTGCAAAACGACGTTTTTATTCCTTTCTTCGCACTGTACACTACTTTATCACTCATTGTAAAAACTCAATAATTATACAGGGAAAAAGAAATGGAAGTTCACAGAAATATCGAGGAAAACAAGTGTTCGTCGACTAGCGTCCTTCTCAAATGCTTGGCTGTGCCCAACTAACTAAAAGAGACGTTCGACAAGGATAAACTCGTCTAGACTAGTCAGGAAATAAATATTTTCAATAACATCTGCCTTATACCTGCTCTAGTCCCCTAACGTACCTTCCCCATAGCGCTCACAAAAGGAGCTCGCTGCGGACCAGATAGCCTTGTACTAAAATTCGAAAACCGAGTACCTAAAGGTTTTTCCCGGCCATAATCTTCTGGGACATCATTTTTGAGGTCCTAAGGGACCATTTGGAATTAAAAAAAAATCAATTTTTCGAAAATTCTAGGGTGGCCTAAGGCCTTAAGAATATTAAGGCAGCTGGTGAGAACTATCGTTGCTGAACTGTGGAAAGGTGTTGGAAACAATGCAGTGCGCAAGCTAACCGAGATCATCCAGGACATCTGGGAAACAGAGAAATTATCACCCAATTGTAAATCTGCTCTGATCCATCCGCTTCACAAAAAGGGAGATTTTACTGATCTAACCAACTACAGTGGAATTTCTCTCGTCCCGGTAACATACAAGATTCTCTCGAAGGCGTTACAAACAAGGGCAGAAAATCAGTTGGATAGTCAACTGGGAGAATACCAGGGGGGCTTTAGGAAGACCCGATCCTGTGTTGAACAGATCCTCAATCTTAAAACTGTACTTGCATACTCCAAGATGAGAAACCGCAAGGTGGTCGTCACCTTTGTTGATTTTAGGAAGGTCTACGATTCCATTGATAGAGAAACGCTCAACAAAGTACTCCAGGAACTAGCACTAGACAACAAAACCCGCAGACTCATCCTAGAAACTTTGACCAACACCCATTCCAAGGTACAATTTAGAGGCGAGGTTTCAGAAAGCTTCAAAATAAAAACTGGAGTGAGACAAGGAGATGGACTTTCCCCACTTCTCTTCAACTGTGTCCTTGAAAAGGTTATGAGAGAATGGCGAAGAAAGGAACTGAACAATTTGGGTGCTCAGAGTGGTATCTACCTGGGACGTAAGAATGATGGACTGGTTGTAGATTGCCTGGCCTTTGCAGATGACATGGCACTGTTTGCTGATTCTCTTGAGATGGCAACAATGCAGGTAAACTGCCTCAGAAAACAGGCTGCGCCAAAGTGGGTCTTCAAGTGTCACTGGAGAAAACAGAATTCTTCACCAACATCAGAGAAGCAAACAGAGAGATGTTACTAGAACTGACTGAGAAATTTAATTATCTCGGCGAATGGATTGAACCCAACTTATCAGAAAGAGCGTCATTATCCAAGAGAATCAGCAAGTTAGAACTAGCCTATCGGCTGACTAAGAACACTTAGAATAAGAAATGCCTGTCACTCAACCTGAAACTTAAGCACAACACATCAGTCTTATGACCAGAAGCCCTGTATGCCATGGAGTGTCTTTCCTTGAACTGAAGGGGTCTAATAGAGAAATTGGAAATCAGAGAGAGGAGAATCCTCAGGAAGATCCTAGGCCCGGTAAAGGAAGATGGGGAATTCCGAAGACAGCATAACTCTGAGCTCTACGAACATATTGAGATGCTCTCTGACTGTGCAAGGAAAAGAAGGGTAGCTTTCTATGGCCACGTTGCAAGATTGCCTCCAAACCGACTAACCAACCGTCTGTTCACCTTCTGGCAAAACAAGAAGCTTCGTACTACTTGGTTGACAGAGACCGAGAAGTATATTAAAGAACTGGGAATAACAGATCTCAAAAACAGACAGTCTGTGAGACACACCCTGAAGGAAGTCCATGGATTTCAGGAAAAATCTCGAAGGAAAGGTACCCCCTGGACAGAAGAGAGAAAGGAGTTACACTGGTAGAAGATGCGACAATACTGGGCAAAGGTCAAAGCCCAACAGTTGAACAAGTGTAGTCCACAGTAGGCCTATTCGAAAGAAGAAGAAGAACATCTTACCTTCACAATAGAATCTGAAATTAATAATGCTCTACCCTTTCTAGACACCCTGATCATCAGGATTAATGACAACCTTACTAAATTAGATTTACCGAACCTACAAGTTCGGGCAGATACTTTAATTATTTGTCCAGCGATCTGCTGCAGCACAAGCTGAATGTAGTTTTGGGTCCTAAGACTAGGATTTTGAAGATTGTCCATCCAGATCTACGTACCACTAGTATAGATAGATTGAGCATATCCTAAAGAGGAACAGCTACCTCACCTGTAACTTACCCCCAACTGTACTTAAGAAGTTCTCCAATCCTACAAGGGAGGCAACCTGTCACTGACGTGGTCGGAGTGGACCTAGTCCTTAAACTAAAATATATAAGAGCTTACACTTTGTAGAATCACTGTCCTTTAGGATCAAATCGATTTTTAGGAACAAAAGCCCGGCTATTATAGCAGACAAATGTCACAACACTATCAGTAGATGTTTCAGTCGCCTCAAAGACTTAACCCCCACATTAATGTAATCAAATATGGTCTACACGTATACCGTGTGCTGAGTGTGAGCTAGTGTATGTTGGTCAGCCCGGGCAAAGACTGTCCTCCAGACTCGCCCACGCAGACTAAAACCCCACTCTTGTGCCTTAGCAACACATTGTAATGATTAGGACCATAGGGTCAACTATGATGACCTAAAAGTCCTTGCAAGAGAGCCATGTCTATCTAAGAGACTCTTCTTAGAAATGTGTTTCATTCATAACGCTGGTGCAGCCAAGAACTCAAGGAAAAACATGAATGGTTTGAGCAATATGTACGCTTGGCTTATGACTTGGGCTACAGTTAGACACAGTTGATTTAATGGGTGGTTTTCGGTTTGCTACACATTTTCTATTTTTGCTGCGGTTTGCGATCTCTATTGGTTACACCTGTTATATAATCTCTGAAATAGGTGTCGTTGAGCTTCTTGTTTCAAGGAACATCTTGGTATTTTCCATATTACTATGATTTCTGGTCAACTGCTGCATAGTGGTTGATTCAAATTTCGAGACAACTTTTACGTCTTTATATAAGTTTTTCCAGTGTGCTCGTGACATCGGTGTCCTTCCAATGTCACTGACGTCACTACCGTTCTAATGCGCACCTTACTTCGCAGATTTTTTTCAACTTTAATTTATTTTAATAGATCGAATTTTTTTTGTTGCTTTCCTTGTGCTGTGCCGATCGGTTGGTGTCCGACATTTTATAATAATTTTTAAACACCTTAATTAAATTGTTCATGAGGCTACCATGGCTATCTTTACATAAGTTGTAATGTAATCTGCAACTTTTTGTCAACGTTTGCGACATCGTTTTCAGTAGGTAATTTCAATACGCGTGCACTTAGATTTCCTTAAAAGTATTAATTAGTCCGCCCGAGCAGAGAACTGGGAAATTCTCTGCTCGGATGGACAAATTTCGCGAAATTTCGCTTGATTTTGCCAATTTCATCAAGTCATATCTTGCGAACGGTAGCGGCTAGCAAAATGCAATTTATATATTTGCAACCAGCAGGGAAAACACTTGATAAATATTGATTATATGGAAATACATTTTCTCGCATTTTCCGCAGATTTCACGATGTCATAACTTTCGATGTTATAATGGCTTATCACAGAGACTTCTAGTTTTTGCCAATCCATTCAGCATCCCAAAATTAGTCGGAAAACATATTCATATTCCTAGGAAACTTTTAATTAAAAAATACTATCGAACCAGCCATCGATGTAGGACTGATTACTTTTTTTAAAGAATTTTTGACTTATTGTAAACTAAATTGCTTAATGATTTATACGAGATATATTTAATCTGTGTAAAATTTTGAGTTTTGATATATCGTGTCCCAGAAGTCTTGGAATCCATTCTTGCCATGAATTTGAAGACCTTTTGAAGTCATTTCTTAATTCCAGACATAAAATTAATCAAATGTCATTTTTAGTAGCTGTCTAATGGTCTTGAGGTTATGTCGTATTGTTTTTAGTGTTAAGTTCAACAATTGTTCAACAACAGTTGTTCATTAGTTATAGATAAAACTCCTCATAAATTTAACATTGATTTATTTTATAGTCTTGTGAATTCTAAAATTAACAAAGAAGAACAAACATTACAACAGAAGTTGATTGTGTTGTTCATTTTCACAAATACACAAATTAATTAACTGTTTTATGTTATTTCAACTGGTCTTACTTGATTTATTTAATTTAAAAATGTTCACAAAAGAGCAGAAAACTTATATTGTCGAGTTATTTTCGTAATGGTAGATGCCTGGAAAATGGTGAATGGGAATACAGTATCGACCCATGCTTTGAAGAATTTAGGCAACGTTTTCCTATGACTGTATTTAATACGAATCAGTTTAGAAGGCAGGTATTACGATCAGTTGATTGCTTTCGAAGTACTGGTAACATTAAAAACAAATCAAGAAGTGGAAGGCCTAGTATTAATAATGAGAATATTATAAACAACATCAGAAATGCAGTCCAAGATAAACCTACCACTTCAATTAGGAGACCAGCTCAACAGTTGAATTTAAGTCGTACTACCACTCACAGGATTATTCGTCAAGATCTTCACATGAAACCATATAAGTTGCAAATGTACTAATAGCTTTTACCAACCACTTGATTATAATAAAAGACTGGCCTACTGTCGAAGTATGTGGCCTAGGAAGTGGCCTATGAACGACGAAGTGTTAAATTTAACATTTTTTACTGATGAAGAATGGTTTCATCTAAACGGATACATTAATTCCCAAAACATGCATATGTGGAGTGTTGACAACACACATTTTTTTAGAGAGACCCCACTGCATCAAATAAAAGTTGGTGTGTGGTTAGCAATGTCAAGATCCAGAATTATTGGTCCAATATTTTTTCATGGTAATTTAAACGCTGCCACTTATAGAGCCACTATTTTGCAACAATTTATTAACGAATTTCATGATGATGAACTCCAAAATGGCTTCTTCCAACAAGATTCTGCTAGACCGCACATAGCCCATGAAACATTAAATTATCTTCAGGAATTCTTTGACAACAGGCTAATAAGCAAAGATCGATTTCCACCATGTTCTTGTGATCTAACTCCTCTGGACTTTTTTCTTTTTCCATATTTAAAAAATTCAGTATTCAGCAGTCCAGTGCATACAGTAGAAGATCTGCGAAACAATGTAATTAGAAAATGTGAAGAGATAGACGACGCAGTATTACAAAATGTGTTAACATAAAACGGCGTATTAATTTGTGTATTCTTGAAAATAAACACATTCAACATCTGTTGTAATGTTTGTGCTTCTTTGTTAATTTTTAATTCACAACACTATAACATAAATCAGTGTTAAATTTATGAGAAGGCGTTTTAGTCGAAATATACTAATCGAGTAAGGTACCGTCACTGAACTCGAAAGGGGTCAAAAGTCAAGATTTCTTTAAAATTAAGAAAAATTGTCAAAAAATGCGGTTTACGTCTTGAATTTTTTCCAGTGAATTGAACAAAAAATTTGGTTTTTTTTGACGAGCCTTACCAAGTTCCGACCCCGCAGGGGGCGGCTGTAGGTGCGTTTTAAATTTTTCACTTTTTCCGTAAAAACTCCGTTCCTCTTGGGCGTCGAAACGGGAAATGGTCATTTTCTGTTGTAAAACTGAACAGGCCTTCGACCCGTGTCCATCTGCCGCTGGCAAGTCCCACATGGCGTCCTCTAGGTGCCAAAAACAGGAGATCGTTTCTAGCACCTTTGAGGAGCAATTTTGATCCGCGGCTCGATTTTTTTACTGCGTTCTCTTGCCGCGTCGATTTCACGTTTTTTGACGTCATGCGGAAAAGTACGCGACCGTCGGTTCACCCGGTGCGGCGGAAAATGTAAGCGAAAAAAAACCGTTTTTTTCATCACATCTGTGGACGCCGTTCTCTTGATTGAAGAGCGCCGTGTCTCCAAACCGGTTCGTTCGATGCGAGATATTTACCCGCAACCGGCGGTGGAAGAATCTGGTACCTTCGGCATCCTGTTCCCACTCTGGGTCAATTTTAACACAAAAATCGAAAAAACGCGATGTTTTTTTCACCTAATTTGCGGGGATCCCTCTCCCGGGATACCCAACAGTCGGATCGGGACCGGACCGGCACCAATCGATTCGGCATAGTGTCTTTAAGTTTGTTTTGGAGTTTAATTGCGATTGCGTGCCGGATGGGGCCGGGAGGCCCGAAAAACCATGTTTTGCAGAAGTACGCGAGAATCCTCTGGGATTCGCTAAATTAAATAGCAGGGCCTCGCGGTGGTGGTTTCTGAATATAGAACGAAAGGGTCTATAAGGCGATAGGAACGATGCATCGCTCGATCGCATTTGGGGGTCTCGACGCCTATCCAAACTCGAAACGAATTTTTCAAAATTGAGCAAATTGAAACCTTCAATATTCGGTGAAATGTTTTAGAATTGTATTGGTCTTTTCAGGAATTATAGCCCCACGTGTCTACTTTCAAACGACACCAGTCTCGGCGCATTACACCTCCGGGGACGTTCCGCAGGCCCCAATTCGCGAAGTCACTTTTTTTTCACCTCTTCAAACGGAAACGCTTAAAAGAAAATTTACATTTCCAGTCCAACAAGTGCATGCCCGGTGAAAAGGCCAACAGTATGGCGTTTGAATTTCTCAAATCCATCAACGGCTTCGCACTCCAGGTCAAAAATACTACGACCATTGCTTGCCGCTGAATCGCCAATTTACACTTACAGCTGATCATTCTGACACTATTTTCGCTCAGGTTATGTGGAAATGTCATTGATGAAGTTTATCCGTTTATGATTATTCGTGTGCTTGTGAAAAGATAAAATTAAAGAAAAGAATTTAAATCAAAATTCTGATTTTTCGCTCAATGTTAGGTTGAAATTCAAATAAAATTCAAAGAGATATCTTGAAATCTCTAAATTGCAGATTTCGGCGACTCTGGCTCTTGATTAGCAACACATAGCAACGTCAAAATTCGCAATTTTTCACAAATTTCTACAAGAAAGCAAAGATTTTACACTTTTCTTTTAGCAGATTCTTAAAATTCAGACCATTTTACATCAGAAACAGTTGCTTCCCTTCACATTTGAATTCCAAAATGTATTTCATAATCCGCGATATTTACGAGTTTTTTTTTAAGAATAATTGGAGCTTTTAAATTGAATTTAGATACCAACGGTACAACACGCGTCTTCCTCGAATCTATATCAACAGAGTTATTGGCGAAAAGCTGTCAGTTTTACCATTTCACAGCGGAAGGAACAGCCATTTCAATATTTATTGACATTTTCGATTCAAATTCGAATACAACTTATCAAGTTCTATTAAAATATGTTGCATGAATTTTCTGCGGCTGACGGTCCAGACGTGGCCGACGTTTGAAATCTCCCTCCAACTGTTTACTTGATTTTCAAACATTTGCGTTTTTCATTTCCCTACATTTCTAATAAATTCTTCTTCTCATGAATTGATAGAGTAAACTTTCCTCTACCAGCGGAGCAAATTTTATCATTCCTTTGTAAACCGTTTTACCAGGATTTTTTTTAAATGCAATTCATTTGCCAGGATTCGGGATGGCTAGCAACGGTTGCATAGTCAACTCCGCCCCACATAAGTTTCCTTCCATTTTCCGTGGTGAATGGTGTCCGGGAAAATTTTATTTCTCAGATTTGTTAAAGTTGGAAAATTCTACATTAAAAACAATTGAATATTCTTGCAAATTCACACTCTTACTTGAGTAAAAGTAAGCTCGGCCATATTTGATTAGAGTTTTTACTGATTTCATAAAAGAAAACTATTGTTTTACAAATTTCTGATTGGACAATCTGAAAATTCGGCTAATTTTACAAGGGGGACGATGTAAGTTTTTGGGTCATCTGGTGATTTAAAATCCATTTTCCAAACGGTGAGAATTACGACTTTCCTACAAGAATAGTTAAAAATTGCACATTTAATTTTTTGGAATCTAAAAGTGTATTCCGCGACTTCCTAGCATGTATAACAAAAGAGTTATTGTTGAAAAACGATCAGTTCTACCAATTGACGGCTGAAGAAAAAGCAATCTCTAAATTTATCCGGTTTTTCTTTTTAAAATCGAATAGTGCTCATTGAGGCCTATTGAAATGTGCTGCATGAACTTAAAAATGTCGTCTACTTTTCTGCTTCGTCTTCGAAAAATCATATGCCTCATTTCCTTGGGTTTGGATGAAATAATTTTAACACAGATCTATAGAGCGCACTTTCTTTTAACAAACGCATAAAGTTTTATGTAGTGTACATAAGTTTTATATAGAGTGTACATGTTTCTATTGAAATTGACATATTTGTGGTTGATAGACTTGACACAGGATTTTTTTAATAAAGAAATTCTTGCAAATATATTTTTTTGTCCAATTTTCCGGAGTCTAAGAAACATGCATTTAGCGCTATTTTATAGAGCAGATTTTCATCCAAAAATTGTGTCATTTTCATTTTTCCAAAGCGAACCGTTTTGGCGGAAGAGCCCATTTAAACCCATGTAAATTGAAAAACGAAATTCAGAGAAGGGTACCCCTTCGAAAAATTTTGTGATTTTATATTTTTTGCTTCTACAACTAAACCGAAGGTTTCTACAAAATTTGCAAAGAATACTTTTTTGTAGACACCGACGTCTTACATACGGATATCCCGGTTATAATTTTCCATCTTGAGGCGTTGACGAGATATTTCCATAAAATTGTTGACGAGAAAATCATTCTTCACGACGTCCCCATTGGAGTGGGAGCGTTCTAATTTTGTCAACTCATACCTCTGGTGGATACCCACATTCAGCATAAGTTTCATTGAAATCCTTCAAGGATTAATATATTTTTTCGCAATTTTTGAATATTTTGAAATTTTCGCGTTCGGTTTTGATCGGAATTCCTGTTTGACATGTCTGGATTTGTTGAAAAATTATTTTTGTAAGTTTTATACAACGTGGAACGATAAAATTTTACACATTTATAGAGAATTAGTCAGTCTATGATACCTCTTAGTTAGTTTTGCAAAATATTTTATCTGGCGGCGGCCGCCGCTCCTCAAACTCGAACATAACAGAAATTAAAAAATTCTAATAACTATAAAGTGTAAACTGCAAGAGATATATTGAAATTTCTTTCAGATCTATATAGATTATACGTATTTCTATTGAAATTGACGTTTTGGTATCTTCGTGGCCGATAGCCTGGGCACATAATTTTGTCTAATAAAGTAATAATTATTGAAAACTTGCAAGTATATTTTTTTGTCCAATTTTCCGGAGTCTGAGAAACATGCATTTAGAGCTATCTTATAGAGCACATTTTCATCTAAATGTTATGTCAATTTAATTTTTCCAATGTGAACCGTTTTGGCGGAAGAGCCATTTAAACCCATGTAAATTGAGAAACGAAATTCAGAGAAGGGGTGTAGTACGTACCCCTTCTAAACTTTTTTCAATTTTATATTTTTTACTTTTGCGACCAAGCTAAAGGTTTTTAAAAAAATTTCAAAGAACACTTTTTTGTAGACACCGACGTCTTACATACGGATATCCCGGTTATAATTTTCGACCTTGAGGCGTTGACGAGTAATTTGCAAATAAGGTTTTATGCAAAAATAATTCCTCACGCCGTCCCCATTGGAGTGGGATCGTTCAAATTTTATCAACAGTTACTTCTGGTGGATACCCACATTCAGTAAAAGTTTCACTGAAAGCCTTCAAGGATTAATATATTTTTTTGCAATTTTTGAATATTTTGAAATTTTCGTGTTCGTTTTTGATCGGAATTCGTGATTGACATGTCTGGATTTGTTGAAAAAAATATTTTAGTAAGTTTCACACAACGTGGAACAACAAAATTTGACACATTTGTAGAGAATTAGTTAGTCAGTCTATGATATCCCCCAGTTAGTTTTGAAAGATATTTTATCTGGCGGCGGCCGCCGCCCCTCAAACTTGAACGTAACAGAAATTAATAAATTCAAATAACTATAAAATGAAAACTGCATGAGATATATTGAAATTTCTTTCAGATTTATATAGATTATACATTTTTCTATTGAAATTGACGTTTTGGTAATTTCATGGCCGATAGGCTGGACACATAATTGTTTTAATAAAGAAATATTCATTGAAAACTTGCAAATATATTTTTTTGTCCAATTTTCCGGAGTCTAAGAAACTTGCATTTAGCGCTATTTTATAGAGCACATTTTCATCTAAATGTTGTGTCATTTTCATCTTTCCAAAGCGAACCGTTTGGCCGAATTTTTTTTTTTTATAAATGAAAAAAATCAAAAACGAAATTCAGAGAAGGGGAAAATTATTTTAGTAAGTTTCACACAACGTGGAACAATAAAATTTCATACATTTGTAGAGAATTAGTCAGTCTATGATATCCCTCAAATAGTTTTGCAAAATATTTTATCTGGCGGCAGTCGCCGCCTCTCAAACTCAAATTCGCACACGAGGTAAGACATTCAAATAACTATAGTTTGAAAACTTCGACAGTTGTATTCAAAATTCTTTCAGTTCGGCGTAGCTTATAGATCTTTCTATTGAAATTTGGTATTCTCGTGGCCGATAGCCTTGACACAGAATTTATTTTTTCTGACCAAGACCACATACGCGCGGCAGCGCGTGTGTGGTCTTGATTTATCTGATGAAGACCAAGACGCGCGGCAGCGCGAGATCTCGATTCAATATAGGTCAATGTGAAAAAGGACCGTTGGTTTAACCCCCGTAGATTAGGTTTCCCGCCGCGAAGCGGACAGATAAATCAAGACAACATACGCGAGGCAGCGCGACCTGTCGATCCAATATAGGACAGTGTTGCAAGGACCGTTGGTTTAACCCCGGATAGATTAGGTTGCCCGCCGCGAAGCGGACAGATAAATCAAGACAACATACGCGCGGCAGCGCGAACTCTGGATTCAATATAGGTCAATGTGAAAAAGTACCGTTGGTTTAACCCCCGTAGATTAGGTTTCCCGCCATAGAAATCCAGACCACATACGCATCCCTCGAAGTCAAACCGGAACTGATACTAATGGATTCAAATAGCAACAACTCGAAAACTGCAATAGATATAATAAAAACTCTTTCAGATCTATTAAGATCATAGATATTTCTATTGAAACAATTTGACCATTTTAGAATTTTCATGGCCGATAACCTTGACACTGGATTTTTTAAATAAAGAAATACATGAAAATTAAATCAAAGTTGACATTAACGTCAGTTGAGTAATTTATTGGTTATTATTTTTTTTTGGTGAAACCTTTAGTAACATAATTTTGAATAATTAATAATTTTGAATAATTTTGAAAAAAGTGTTGCTAATTTTCTAAAAGCAAACTTACTATAATTGGAGGAGTGATATTTCAAATCAAGAGTTGCCAACCTTCATAAAAGGAGGTTACTATATATGATGAAGTGAAGTTAATAAGTAAGGCTTGCAATTTTGACGAAAAAAAAAGACAACAATGTAACTTTAACAAATAGTTGGTGAGATTATGTTTGAGTATGTTGGTAACTCAAAAACACAAGATACAAACTTGACTAAAACAATATGTTGGTTATGTTGATCGTCAAAGTTGACAACATCAATGTCACTTACTCAATTTAAAGGTTATGAAAGTTTTAGTGAGATTTTCAGTAACTTTTTACTCCACAGCTGATTTTTTATCGTCCATGTTGTACACCTTAGTAACTAATATCACATCGTTAGATATAGTAACCTTTTTCTGAACGTTGGGAACTTTTCATTTCAAATATCACTCCTTAAATTAAAGTCACTTTGATTTCAGACAATTGGTAACATTATATGATTAAGTACACCTCAAAAGTGTTTGATTATATTATTTTACAAACCTGACAGCATTAAAATCATTTGAGACGGATGAATTATTAGTTAATATTCTGTGCAGTAGGAGTTGTACATCTTGCAACTCATACAACCTTAGCTGATGCGCTTTCTACAAGAATCGCGCAGCTCGCAATTCTGATTACTCTTTCATATACTATATTACTCTTATAGTTAAAATTCATTATACAATTTCACCCTCATCAATTATTCCACCTTTAGCAACTATTCCATTCTTTTCAAATCTTCCATCCACAAAAACTATTCCATTCCGAAAAATACGATCCACATGTACTAGTTATAACTAATGAAATTGTTGATCTTAACACTAAAAACAATGTGACATAACCTCAAGACCACTCACAACTACTTAAAAATGACATTTCAAAATTTGTTTAATTTTATTTGTCTGAATTATGAAATGACCAACTTCTTCAAATTCCTGGCAAGAGTGGATTCCAAGACTTTTGGGACTCATATTACAATATGTAAAATTAGGATAGGTGTCGAAAATCGGGATTTTTGTAAAAATCCCTTCGAAATCGAATATTGACATATAATACACCAAAAGACTCGAAATTTTATATAGAAAAAAACAACTAAACAAACAACTAATAATCTTTTTCTGTTTTGGTGAAACGTAAGCCTAAAATTAGAGATTATAAAAACGCACAAGATAGTGTACTCAGATTTTTGCACAAAACTTTTTCCAAAATGCACAATGTGGCATTCCTGGTGCTGACAACAAAATTTATATAAATGAAGATTTGCCACCAGGATCTGTTCAGGAAGGCCAGAGCCCTTAGAGACTAATTATAAATTCATTTGGCATTGGGATGGATGTATATATGTTCGCAAAGACAAGTCTGCAGACCCTATCAGATTAAGAAGTGATAATGATATGGATAACCTATCCTATTATTAGGTTCATACTCTCTTTGTTATATTGTTGTGGTGTATTAATATTGTTAAAGTGAAAAGAACTAAAAATTTGAAACTAATTAATGTTGTACATTTGAACATATGCTCACGCTGTGCTAATTTAAGCAACTTTAAATGCCTAATTAACAGCGAGAGATACGAAATAATATGTCTTACAGAAACCTGGTTATTTCATAGAATACCTGATGATGTGCTGCAATTCGATGGATATAACTTAAATAGGCATGACAGACAGGATGGCATACGAGGTGGTGGAGTTGCAATTCTTGTAGCTGTTACTCTGGGTGCGTGTAATATTGTTAATAAAGGTGGAGAATGTTGTGAATCTTTATGGATAAGGGTTGGAAAGGGTAATAATTCACTTATTGTTCGAGCTATATACAGACCACCTGGTGCTAGAATTAAGGACTCCATTAATGAACTTGAATATTTACTAATAGGGTTGAAGATGCAAAATGACAAGATCTTGTGTATGGGAGATTTTAATATTGACATTTCACGGCTCACAAATAATAAGATCATGAAGTTCAATAACATGATTGATGCATGTGGTTTTCACCAAATAATCAGTGATCTGACGAGAATTAGTCACACAAGCTCGTCCCTAATTGACTTTATTTTGGTTAATGATCACAATATTGTGAAAAATGGCTACGTAAGAGATGTAAATATGTCGGATCACTGCTTGGTAGGTTGTAAGCTGATGTATAGTGATACTATCCTGGCGAAAACAACATATTTGAGGCGTATACTCAGCAAAATTAACATGAATCAATTTAAAATGGACTTGTCAGCTTTAAGACTAGATGATATCTATATAGTACCGGATATAAACGCTAAAATAAAAATCTTTACTGAGAGAATAATATTTCTGTTTATTCACCATGTACCTATTAAACAATTAATAAATAATCAATAAGCCAAAAAAACCTTGGGTTACACCAAACTTAAAAAAGATTTATAAGATGAAGAATGACGCACATTCTAAATATAATAAGACTGGGTGTATTTCTGCGAGAAAATGATTCAAGGATTTGCAAAAACCTGCAAGAATTACCACGCGACAAGAAAAAAGAGCATATTTCGAAAGTGTCACAGCTATAGGTGATGAAAAGATTATTTGGCAAGGTTTAAAAAACATGAACACTACCTGCCCAAAGACTATACCAGGCCTGCCAGAATCATTAGGTAGTGTCAATGATCTAAACAACTATTTTGTAGTGGCTGCTAACCAACTCGTTCAAGAAGTTGATGAAAATACTCTTCTAAGTTATCAATATTCTTTTATAAGGGAAATGTCAGATTTATTGAACCTAAAGCCGGTAACTGAAACTGATATTCACAAAATAATTCTCAATATAAAATCTAGTGCTATGGGCTTGCCTCAGATACTTCCAATTATTACCCATATAGTTAACAGTTGCTTACTAGACAGCGTATTTCCGGACGCATGTATACATGCATATGTTCACCCAATTGCCAAAAACGCATTCCCTAACTTAATTACTGATCTTTAAATTACTGAAGGCCCATTTCTATTTTGCCAACCATTTCCAAAATCCTTGAAAAAGTGGACCTGCAAGTTAGGAAGTTTCTTGAAGTAAATAAAATCTTTCCGTCAACTCAATCCGGTTTTAGAAAAGGTCATAGCTCCACAGTACTAATGAACGTAGTTGATGAAATAGCAAGGGCACTTGATAGCCACAATGTAGCTGTACTAGTACTATTGCACTTCAGCAAAGCCTTTGATATGATCAATCATCATATGCTTCTTAGTATTTTGAACTATATAGGAATGTCCAAAAACATTATAAAGTTTTTTGCTAGTTTCTTGCGGGGCAGAAGTCAAAGGATTACTTTACAAAATGATATCTCGGAAAGTATAGTTGTAAATGGTGCTGTGCTGCAGGGTTCTGTGTTGGGACCATTACTGTTAACTCTATACACTATAAATATTGGAGCATCAATAAAGAATGGTCTTCATCATCAGTATGCTGACGACACACAGTTAATATATACTTTCCCTTCTGATAAGCTTGAACTTGCTGAACGAATAATAGATGATGACCTGAGAAGTATAGCTAAATTCACCACTGGACATTCCCTCACGATCAACCCGAGCAAGACTAAAATCATGGTATTTGCCTCAAAAAGAAAACAAATGGCTATTAAGGAAAAACTGACAATTACCATGCATGATCAGCGCCTGAACATAATAAATGAATAAAAAAATCTCGGACTATTAATTGATGACATATAGTTAACAGTTGCTTACTAGACAGCGTATTTCCGGACGCATGTATACATGCATATGTTCACCCAATTGCCAAAAACGCATTCCCTAACTTAATTACTGATCTTTAAATTACTGAAGGCCCATTTCTATTTTGCCAACCATTTCCAAAATCCTTGAAAAAGTGGACCTGCAAGTTAGGAAGTTTCTTGAAGTAAATAAAATCTTTCCGTCAACTCAATCCGGTTTTAGAAAAGGTCATAGCTCCACAGTACTAATGAACGTAGTTGATGAAATAGCAAGGGCACTTGATAGCCACAATGTAGCTGTACTAGTACTATTGCACATCAGCAAAGCCTTTGATATGATCAATCATCATATGCTTCTTAGTATTTTGAACTATATAGGAATGTCCAAAAACATTATAAAGTTTTTTGCTAGTTTCTTGCGGGGCAGAAGTCAAAGGATTACTTTACAAAATGATATCTCGGAAAGTATAGCTGTAAATGGTGCTGTGTTGCAGGGTTCTGTGTTGGGACCATTACTGTTAACTCTATACACTATAAATATTGGAGCATCAATAAAGAATGGTCTTCATCATCAGTATGCTGACGACACACAGTTAATATATACTTTCCCTTCTGATAAGCTTGAACTTGCTGAACGATTAATAGATGATGACCTGAGAAGTATAGCTAAATTCACCACTGGACATTCCCTCACGATCAACCCGAGCAAGACTAAAATCATGGTATTTGCCTCAAAAAGAAAACAAATGGCTATTAAGGAAAAACTGACAATTACCATGCATGATCAGCGCCTGATTAAAATTTTCATCACATATCAACACTTTTAAACACTTATGAACACTTTTAAAGCGTGTTTATTTAAAATTGAAAGTGTTGCATTCCTGTAGGCGTGTCTTATCTGGAAACTAGTGATTGCCTATGTTTTGTCAATGCTAAGTTATCCTGAATCGGTGTATACTAGTTTCATTAATAATGCAGATCGCGCCAGAATACAACGAGCACAAAATAGGTGTATCAGATTTGTACATGGCCTAAGACCTCGCCAAAAAATATCTACGAAAATTCGATGCAAATGGATTAATATGGAATAAATTTGAAAATTTCATCTTACATGTCTTTTTAAAAAATTATGTACTGCAAATTACCCAGGTATCTGTACAACAAAATAACCTTCAGATCGGACGTTCATACAATTAACATGCGTAACAAGGGTTTGTTGACTCCACCTATACACCATACCTCAATGTTTAAATCGTCGTACATTAACCAAATAACGTCCATCATTAACAATCTACCAATGGAGTTAAGGCTAGCGAGCGTTGAACAGTATAAAAATTATGTTAAAAGGCAAAAAATACAGTGTCCAAAATAGAGTGAGCATTTAGAAAAATGAACGTTAATATTTATTATTTCTTTGTTAGTCGGTGTAAGGTTTACCTAAAGATAACAAAAGGGCTTATGGAAGATTGAGAAATTCTTGTTAATTTCTTGAATAAGTCCTTTTGTTCTCCATTCAGTTCCATTTCTGTACATTTGTATTTAATGTGTAATATTTTTAATATGTAATTTAATCAGATTGTATATTTCTTTGTATGGAGGACAATAAATGATTAAAAAAAAATTTATCTAAATTGGCTGAATCTTTTTCTAAATTAAATACTAATTAGAACTATGTAATTTAAAAAAAAATATATATATTTTTGCAAAACAAGGTAACAAATCGCAAACATTCTTCGAAAGCAAAATCTTCAATTAGAATTTAAACCTTCCTCAAAGGTGTCCCACATATTGTTTAATACTAAAGATAATATCGACCCTTTCAAAAAATTCGGCGTATATGTAATTCATTGTTCCAAATGCAATAACATGTACGTAGGTCAAGACACTAGTTTTTCAAACCAGTCTTGAATGTAATCATAAATTCTCGCAAATAGACAATCTAAAAATCTTCTTCTAGAATCATTAGAAATTTACAGAGCCGTTATAAACTCATCCTTTAATTTCCTTAACAAACTAGCTTAATCTTTTCGCTACTTTCTAATCTTGCAGAATCATCTCCAGGTAATTCCCGAATAGCACAAAGGTACATCCCCGCGACAAAAAAAAACCCTTAGTATAAATTGAATCGAGCATTAATTTGTAGTCTACTTGAAAATAACCTTCCCCTTCAGTCGAAACTCGAGCCGTGTTAATTCGTAGTTTAAACATTACGTGGTTAAAAGAGTGGAAATTTTCAATTCATTATATGAATTTATTGCTTCTTAAACTATTTTTTAAAAATAATGCAAATTGGATTTTCATTAATTTAAATTGAATCTTCATAAATTAAACAATTAATTAATTACTATTTCCTGTTTACACCAAAAATATGTATTTTTCTTTCTGACTTTCTAAAAGAATTTATAATTAATTACGAATGGAGAAAAGGAACAAAGTTATTCTAATAAAATAGAAGGTAGGGAACTAGTAGTGCAGAACGTTATACGTAGAAACAACTTTCGGGGTGAAGCCCACCGACTAAACGGTATAGGAAATTGATAAAAATTATCGAGTAATGTATTTTGGATTGTGTGTCATTTCATCTTAAAATTTATCTGAATCAACTCCCCTGGAATGCGCGTCTACATTTATTATGAGTAGCTCTAACAAGGGGAACTTCCGACAACTGGATCACGGATTTTCTTCAAACTTTGTACGCTTTTAGTAGTCCATTAGGACTACATAATGTGCAAGTAGTAAGGCGTACTATTTCGGCGTTTTCGAGAAAATTGCAATTTTCTCAATTCGAAATTTTACGCGTCGAATATATACATTTGCGTTGCGTCAACGTGTATAAATAAGATGGCGGTGGTTAAGTCCAAGCTTCATAATTGTAGGATGGGTGGATCTAGTCCTACACATCATTTTCTTTTTTTCAACACTGGTCATATTTTTTCTTATAAATAACAAATTCAAAGGTAATATATGAATAAATACGTGTATTTGCATGCATTTTGATTGAATTTCCAATGTTATTTGGCTGTTTACTGGTTAAAGTCATACCTCCGAAATGTACTCCAATTTGCTAACCGTGTAACGTTTTTTCTATAGGCAAGTTAAAAACTTTATCAAACACCTTCAAAATTGTTCATATTTAATCGAAAACGAGCGAGAAATTGATTCTCGTGAAGATGCTATCAAAATACATTCTATAGTACATCTACAATTATCAGCACCGATATTTATGAGAATGTTGCGTTTCGCGTGGTTTGCATCATCCAAGTTGTCGGAAGAAAGAGACATTTTGGAGAATTGACACGAAGTTTGTTTTCTTATACAAACGCTGACAATTCCTTGTGCATGCAGGAAAAATGCATTCATTCGATGTAGTAGATGTCGTAATTTATGTTTTTCGTGTTTGTATGACGAATATCACCGTGCAACTTGTAATGGCGTAAGCACATCCAAAGATTAATTTACTTATTTATTGTATTATTAAATGGAGCCTATTAATTGTTAAACCTTTATTTACTTTGATTGACTTCAGCTTTCCAAGCTTGATGCCCTCCCCTTATCCCTTCAAACCGGTTGGTGCAGGTCAAAGTACCATTTTTTTATTGATAAACAGCCAAATATTATTAGAAATTCAATCAAAATGCATTCCAAAATACGTATTTATTCATTATATTACCTTAAAATTGCTATTTATAAGAAAAAATATGACCAGTGTTGAAAAGAAGAGAACGATGTGTAGGACTAGGAATCCACCGATCCAGCAATAGGGAATATGCATGAAATTTAAATTTGGTTCAAATTTTTTTTTCCGAATCTTTTTTGACCGGATATTTGAACTAAACCATTATTTTAGTAATTAATATCTTTTTAAATACTTAAAATTAATAAATAAGAGTACAAATTAAGCGAGGGAAATTCAAATTTGTAAAACCCAACACCATTGGTTATTACGAAAGTGACGTAACATACCATATAAACAAGTCCTTTTTTTACATTTGTATGTCATTGCAGTCTTTTGGTTAAAAAACAAACGTTAAAAACGTCAAGTTAAAAATGAAAACACCTGTAGTAAACAATGGACTGAACTGTCAGTGGTAATTGACGTCATCAACAACTCAAAACAGCTCAAAGTTTTTCTCAATTTTAAATATTTTTTTAAACTTAATTACAGCATTTTTAAGCAGTATTTATATTTTTTACTGTTTTAACGGTGTTGTAGCAGTGATGATTAAAAATATAAAAAAAATCATGCGTATTCCCTATTACGAAGCTTAACCAGTCGGCTACCGCCATCTTATACCGGTTGACGCAACGCAAATGTATATATTCGACGCGTAAAATATCGAAAAGAGAAAATTGCAATTTTCTCGAAAATACCGAAATAGTACGCCTTACTATTTGAACATTATGTCGTCCTTATGAACTACTAAAAGTGTACAAAGTTTGAAGAAATTTCGTGATCCCGACGTCGGAAGTTCCCCTTGTAAGTGGACCTTAGCTACATTCGTGCAACTGCTACATTTTCCTCTTCTAATTCCTATATAATCCACTGCTTCCTTAATAAAGTTTTTGTCTTTTAACGCTCCTTGTAAATATTTTTATATTTTATCGACAGCCAAAAACTGTTTGGCTAGCCCTTTTTGGAGGAGAAAGTACGGTATTGTAAAATGAAAGAGAAATAAAACTCTTGAAAAAGATTCATTTTTTCTTTAAAAAAAAGACCAACGAAGACCAAAGGAAAGCTCAACGATTCGAAGCGAGTTTACGAAGAGGTAGTAGAATTGCTGATTAGATGTTTACGCTTTTCCCACAAACGTTCATCTTTTAAATCAACTACTGAAAGTTACTATTCATACATCACAATTAATAGAGGGTTGTTTTATTATCATATCTGCCGAGTGATTAGATTATAGTCAATAGAGCTTTTTACGGTTAGTTAAGCGCATCCGCCAAGTTTGAAAGGCGGGAATATGAAAGTTTAGGGCAAATAATAAGGTTATACGTCAAAAAGTTCGGGCAAAACGTCGCGGAAAATGACACATGTGCACAAAAAAAATTCAAACATGAAAAGGTCTATTCTATATTTTTGTGTTACTGTTTTTGATAACTTCAGATTATTCAACAGAAATTTTACATTTGTATTTATATCATTATTTTTGTTTACTTTTAGAATTTACCATTCCAAATTACCAACAGATACAGGCTAACCGCCTTGTTCTCCGTTTTCTTTGGACTCGCTTTTTCAGCACCTTTCCTCATCTGCAGATTGCAATACGCTAAGAAGTAAAGTTTCTAATGTAAGTAGTTCAATTTAAATATAATTTTTTTTTAGTTTTAATTTTATCACTTTTTTTAACTTTTGTTTTGTTTTAGGATGCATTAGTAAAGCCAGCTAGTGAATATAATTAAAAAATTTAAATGTATATAATTGAATGCCAATAAAGAAACATTCTTAAAAAAATATATTTATTTATATATTATTGCAGAGACAATTAAAAATATTTGTAATATTTTTTACACAGTTCTAACTTTGATTCACATGATCCAGAGCAGGGATGAGCAACCGGCAGCCCTTTTCGCAATCTCGAGCGGTTCTTCAAATATTTTACGTTTAAAAATTTATCATAATGTTTTTCCACACATTTCATTCCATAGTATTTCTAGTAATAAAGGTTTTATTTATGTATTTTTTAATACTAGGTTTATTTTGTTAATATAAAGGTAATTTGATTTCATCATTCAGTGATTGTATTGCCATAAGTTTTTTTACTTGCGGCACGGACGACATTTTTAAATATGTCCTGACCTGCTGACCCCTGATCTAGATTCTGTAGACTGGTTCGAAAATACATTTTAAAAAATGGTCCGGAATTATTCATTACAGATGCTATTTAATAAGAAAATAATGTTTATTATTAGTTGTATTACTTATGTTTGGATTTTGAGTGTATTCTGCAGACGCATCAATAATATGTTATAGGTAAATGCTTTGTATTCAAGGTATAAATAATAATAAGGTATAAATATTTGTTCTAGCTAACAGACAAAACTGTTTGGAACTGCACGATGCTTGTTCAAACGTTTCTGCCAAATAAAAATCCTTTTGCATATGCATTGTTCGAATGAACAAACCTGACAAATATTTAGTCTCACATTTATTTGTTTTGTGGCAAAAACGGCGTATGGATAGCAGTAACCAAAGGTAAAGATAATTAAAAAAGTCACAATACATTTTGATACTTTAGACATTCATGCCATACATATGTCACACTAACCGTTAATGTACTTATGGCATGAAATAATGCGAAACATTGGTTATTTTCGTTATCGCACAAAGGAACCTAATATTCCTTGCAAGCCCGTGTAGTAAGCTTTCTACCATTGTTATATTTACATTTATTTCTCAAATCCATAAATTCTTTTTCATTTCCAACACAATCGTAACGTACGTCAGTTGAGCATATGTACACCTGACCGTTGCCTTTTGGAGGTTTCTGGGGTCCCTTCTCGTCGACTATTAGTACTTTCGACGATTAAGTCGACTATTAGGTCTTTGTAATCGAAATAACTGACAAATTTCACAAGAGATTTGTTTTTGGTTGTCCTAAAAAGACTCATTAGTATTATAGAGCTCCGGAAAGGTTGAGTATATTTGTATATTCAAGCTTTGTTCCGTCTTTATTAAATTTATCTGATTATCTATAATGTTGTATGGTTTTACCAATTCATATTAATTGGTTGGCCAATATAGTCGGAGTCATAATAAGCGGATGCTAACTTATTTTTCGTACCATATTATTCGTACCATAATAACGTCCAAAAACTCTTGGAATCCACTGATGCCATGAATTTGAAGAGGCACGTCATTTCTTAATTCACATACATAAAATTAAACAAATTATCAAATGTCATTTTTAAGTAGCTGTCAGTTGTTGTTAATGTAAATTCATAACCATGAATTATTTGGAGTGGTCTTAAGGTTATGTTTTTCGCATTGTTTTTAGTGTTAAGTTCAACAATTTCATTAGTTATAAATAAAACGCCTTCTCATAAATTTGACACTGATTTATTTTATGGTGTTGTGAATTATAAAATTAACAAAGAAGAACAAACATTACAACAGATGTTGAATGTGTTGTCCATTTTCACGAATACACAAATTAATTCGCCGTTTTATGTTATCGAACACATTTTGTAATACTGTGCTGCCGCCTATTTCTTCACATTTTCTAATTGCATTGTTTCGCAGATCTTCTACTGTATGCACTGGACTGCCTGAATACTGAATTTTTTAAATATGGAAAAAGAAAAAAGTCCACAGGAGTTAGATCACAAGAACGTGGTGCAATTCGATCTTTGCCTATTAGCCTGTCGGCGAAGAATTCATGAAGATAATTGAATGTTTCATGGGCAATGTGCGGTCTAGCAAAATCTTGTTGGAAGAAGCCGTTTTGTTGGAGTTTATCATCATGAACTTCGTTAATACATTTTTGCAAAATAGTGGCTCTATAAGTGGCAGCGTTTAAATTAACATCGAAAAATATTGGACCGATAATTCTGAGTCTTGACATTGCTAATGGCTTGATCACACGTAACGAGTACAGTGGCGAGACAGTAAAATATCATTCGGCCGAGAGAGTAGAGTGGGCTAGTAGGTGTTCACATGCTTTAATTTTTTTGCCGGGTGAGTCAGGTTATCATGATGGATAGTAAAAGGTTTATTCAAAAATGCACTAAGATGCTTATACCTCATTTAATTGAGGAGTTAAACGAATTGTTGCGAAACGATAAGAAGCACGTTTGGACAAGGCCTTGGATGTTGAGGAGGCCCGAACTGGGAGCAAGTAACAATCTACTTCGGGAATTGGAATTAGAACACCCAGGGGAATTTAATGCGCTACTGAGAATGGATGTAGAACATTTTAATGAATTATTAAAAAATATAAGTCCTCTAATTCAAAAACAAAATACTATAATGAGGGAATCTATACCGGCAAAGATAAAGCTTCAAGTTGCTTTAAGCTTTTTAGCAACAGGGCTCAACTACCGATATTTGGTTTCTATAGGATTTCCCGGGTTTCAATATCAGTACTTATACCTGAAGTAATGGATGCAATAACTACCTATTTTCAGAATTTTTTAAAGGTAAGTAACGAAATTTTATATACACTTAACCGCAAAATTAACGCACCACAAATACATTTCTATTTATTTTAATTGTCATCAATATTACCATACATTTTGAAAAACATATTAAGAATAGAACACATAAACAGAATTATTTCGATAATAATAAATTTAACTTAAATAATTGTGGAGAAAAAACTAAAACCAAACAAACTAAAAACAAACATATGGTTTATTTAACAAAATTATGTAAAATGATAATTATTGTTATTCACACGAATACAGCTTTTTTGAAACGTTTTTGGCTTATAAGTAACTAGTGTTACCACCTCTTGATGTTATTACAGCCTGACATCGCCGTGGCATACTTTCAATTAAAGAAGAGGGATATCTTCCCATACGCGGATAAGACTTTGTAGCAGCTCGTCTAAGCTGTTAGATTATGGCTGTTGACTTCTAACTCGGCGCCACATTATGTCCCAAAGATGCCCTATTCGGTTCAGGTCTGGACTGGAGGCTGGCCACTCCAGCACTTGATTATTAACATAATTTAAATATTCAGTAACAATATGTGCCGCATGTTGCCTAGCATTATCCTGCATAAGAACGAATCCATCTCAATGTAAGATGCAAAACGTACCACAAAATGTTCAAAAATGTCTGTTATGTATCGTTCAGAATGCAGACGTCCACCTTCAATAATCAAAAGCTCTGTGCGAGCTGTTAAAGATATTCCATCCCATACCACCACTAAGCCACCTCCATATACAGTGGCTTCCAGAATGTTACAAGCGGAATATCTTTCATTTGGCCTTCTGTACACCCTTGGGCGGCGATCAGAACCTACAAGGCAGAACCTTGACTCATCTGTAAATAATACCTGCTCCCAATCATGGATTTCCCAATCCACATGCCTCCTTGCAATAGCCATTCTGTTTCTTCGGTGCTCTACAGACAAATCTGGGACCAGTAGCTGCTACCCGAGGTCGTAAATTTGAAGCACGAAGTCTTGTTCTTAAAGTATCTTGACTAACAACCATGAACCTCAGCAAGTTGTATTTGGAGACTTCGTGAAGTAGTGAATCGTTCCCTCAGTATTCGCAGCATTAAAAATCGATCCACCATGGCCATGGCCACCATTAGTAGCTCGTGGTCTGCCTTGACCAGGTCGTGTAGCGTGATCTTTCTTCTCTATAAACCTCTGCAGAACCCTACCCACCGTTGTATGAGACACTCCATATCTTCTACCAAGTTCGTGATTGGTCAGTTCTTCATTGGACGAAGTTACAATTTCAACACATTCATCACGATTTAAATTTTGTGTAGCACGTTGTATTGCAAGCAGATGTATTTCACAAATGACAATTATCGTATCTGTTGATAAAACATGTGAAAACCAATTTTAGAAGCGAGTTTTTTTTATTCGAAAAACATACTACTTATGAAAAGCTGCTATGACTTAAGAGATTAAATAAAGAGGACAGCACCAGCAAGTAAAACACCATTCGAATAATAAATTATTCTGTAATAAAGCAAAAGTATTACATTTGTTGTCAAAAAATAAGAGGAAATACGAGTACAAGTAATTTTCAAAAATTAAAATATCAATTTTGAAAACTTAATAAATTTTTATGCTTATTTATAAACATTGGTCATAGCATAGCTATTGATAAAATGTCATAATTTTCCTCAAGTTGTGTAAGATGTGATGCAGGCGATAGGCGATATGGAAGGGCCCTGAAATTGATAATTTATTGGTGATGTGATATGATTCATTGAACCGCCAGACTCATGATCATTAAAATTATCATCAGGACAGTTAAACATCGGTGGAGGAGAGTTTATTTGGCTTCATTGCTGTTGCTACTATAGTTCGACGTAGAAGAATGGGATGCAGTCCTTTGTCTATGTTTTTTTATTCAAAATTCGGTAAGAGTATTTTGAATCCTGCACTGGGCTAATAAAGCATAGCAACACTCTTGCCAAACATGTCAAATGGAGTATCTTCTGTTTGGCTGACTTGTTGATTTAAAGTTTTCAGATCAGAAATAGCTTGTACAATATCCCTGCTCCTCTTCTTAGCCCGCTGTGGGAGCATTCATTGTGCTTTTGTCCATATATATTGTACTTGGTTCTTGAGTTTCGGGTGGAGTAGCTTGTGATTGAGTAGAAATAGCCAAGCTATTTTGTTCATCACTATCAGCGGATCCATTTGTCTAAAAAAAATAATAAATGTTTCAGGTGCCAAATAGTGAAGATTGGAAAAAAATAGAACAAGGTTTCAGAACTAGGTGGAATTTCTTCGCTGGCTGCTGCGGTGCAATCGATGGCAAGCACGTAACGATTCAAGCACCTCCTAATTGTGGAAGTGAATATTTTAATTACAAGGGCTCCAACAGTGTTGTTCTGTTGGCTGTTGTTGATCATGACTACTGTTTTCTATACGTAAATATAGGGGCCAACGGAAGGAATTTAGACGGCGGAATTTTTAGAGACAGCTTATTACGAACTTAGCTTGAAAATAACATTTTACCAGAAGGTGTTTTTTTCGTAGGATATGATGCTTTTGTAAAAACGTATTTATTAAAACCATACAGTGGTACAAATCTTACAACAAAACAGAATATATTTAATTATCGATTGTCCAGAGCCCGTCGGATCGTAGAAAATGGATTTGGCATACTGGCAAGTAGGTTTAGAATATTTCAAAAACCTATACCACTTCATGTTAATACAACAGATAAAATTATTCGCACCTCATGTGCCCTCCATAATTGGTTACGTCTCACAAGTTCAAAGCAATACTTCCCGAAGGGTTGTGTTGACGAAGAAGATATCGATTCAGGATATATTATTGAAGGAACTTGGAGAAGAGAAGTCATATCTGCCTTACCATCCATCACTAGCCATAATAGCAATTATGCATCGCGACTTGCAGGGAGCTTCGGGATGAATATGCCGATTTCTTTAGTTTCATGGCAAGACAGGATGATTCCATAATGTACAAAACATATTGAATAATTGTAAAATGACAATATGTATAAATAAAAGAAATTAAATATTAAGAAATTACTTACATTTTCATATATTTTTAGGTTTATATCCTTGGCGAACACCTCTTCCATTTCATTGAGCCATTTTATGTTGGAAACATATACATTTGTTACGGCTGCACCCGATTTCTTTGACTCCTGCACTTTTTTCTTCTCCTGGCAATAAGTAGATCTTAATTTTTTTATTTTGTTTTTTACTTCCGTCACCCCAAAGCCTTCAATATCCATTTCTCTCGAAATGGATATGTATGCCGCGTCCCTTTTTGGCTTATTTTTGTAGTTCTGTGAACTAAAGTCCTACAGACATGGATTCACTTTATATATTTGAATAAATTAATTAATTGTTTTTTCATTGCCCCATTTTAACGACATTTTCTTTTCTTTTTTAAAATACGTAAAACCAAAATTAATTAGTAATTAAATAAAGCAATACTTCATCAAATGTTTCAATTGTAGTATTTAAAATTTAAACAAAAAAACTAGCCACCGTCACCGTACCGACAAAACGAGGAGAGTACTTGTTCAGACATGCCGAGTCAGTAGCGGTAGGAGTGGGGGTAGCCACTCGGCCTAGTAAATAGAAAGGGGTCCGAGTGACTGTCTCGCCATTTTACTGAGTTGAGCACTCGGCCGTGTACTCGTTGACATGTTTACACGTACTGAGTACTCGGCCGAGTTTAATGTCTCGCCACTCTACTCGTTACGTATGATCAAGGCATAACCACACACCAACTTTGATTGGATGCAGTGGGGTCTCTCTAATGGCTTGATCACACGTAACGAGTACAGTGGCGAGGCAGTAAAATGTCATTCGGCCGAGAGAGTAGAGTGGGCGAGTAGGTGTTCACACGCTTTAATTTTTTTGCCGGGTGAGTCAGTGATCATGATGGATAGTAACAGGTTGATTCAAAAATGCACTAAGATGCTTATACCTCATTTAACACGTTGGAACCGGCGCATAATTAAGTATTTTGTTTTATCAGGCGGCGTTTTCAAATGTTGTAATTTTTTACTTAATCTTATGAAATTTTACGTGTACGCCTATGGATATAATTGTTGCTATGGTAAATATATTGTTGCTATGGTAAATATTTGAGTAAATATATACCTGACACATTGATTGTCAAATAAATTTGATTATATTATTCGAGACCTATTCGCATATCGTTTTTCAGATTTAATAACTAATTTAGGGGAATATTTCACATTGTAAGTAATATTTATGTATTGTACATAATTCCTGAATGCATCACAAAATAAATTTATGGTTTTTTTAATACAATTTGCTATATGCCAATATCTGTCTCATAATAATGATACTTTTTTTTATCAAACAGCAATAAGGCCTGGGGGTTGTAAAATGAATATAACTGGCGATAGTTCTTCCGATGAGTCAGTAATTACAAGATGCGTAAGGAGAACGAGACTGCGATTGCTTTCGTCCTCTTCAGAAGAGATCAATATTGATAGTATCGAAGACTTGCTTTCCAATGCTGAATTTTCTTCAGATGATTCAGTTGGTAATGTAGAAGAAGTATCTAATACTAGAGAATGGACACCTATTACGGAAAGAAGAAATCAAGATTTTGAATATGTACAAAATGTTAAATTACTCGAGATGAATGTAAATTGCGATGATCCATATTCTCTCCATAAATTATTTTTAACCGACAATATATTGCAAATAATCATAGATGAAACTAATAGATACGCCTCCCAAAGCGAGGAGGAAAGTCGCAACAGTGCGACAATAAATCGTAGAAAACATCAGCAGTGTTGGAAAGTAGTCACCATGGAGGAAACGAAAACATTTTTTGGAATTTTACTCATCATGGGCATTACACAAGTTCCTGATATGAGATTATATTGGTCGAGCAATACAATGTACACAAATTTGTGCATCAAAAAATCTATGACACGAGATCGTTTTTTGAATATATTGAAATATTTACACTTTAGCGACAATAGCACCGCATATACTGAAAATCGTTTGAATAAATGTCAAAATATTTTAAACGAAATTATCAGTAGATTTAGAAACGTTATCAAACGATAAAGAATATTGTTATAGATGAGAGTGTGATACCATGGAGAGGTCGCCTTAGATTTCGACAATATATACCGGATAAGCGGCATAAATTTGGAATAAAAATATATGTTATGCCTTCCTGGTGGTTATACCTATAATCTTGAAGTTTATGCTGGTAGAAATGGCGAAGTCATAAACAGAGGACATTCGCATGACGTAGTAATGCGTTTGGTAGACGACATGCTATATGCGGAACGTACACTGTTTACAGACAGGTTTTATACAAGTGTACCATTAGCAGCAGAACTTTTGCAAAAGTCAACTTTCCTGTGTGGTACCGTAAAAGTTAATACAAAATTTCTGCCACCTGAAGCGAAGCAAAAGCAAAGACGTGGTACCATTTCCAGTTTGATAAATCGACAAGGAGTTAAATTCTTAAAATGGACAGATAAAAGGCCAGTCTCCATGTTAACAACATGCAACGAACATATTTGCACTATGATTGAAGACAACAAGGGAAAACTAAAACCTGATGCTGTCTTCGATTATAACAATGGAAAGCAAGGGGTAGATTTATCAGATCAATTGACATCCTATTACTGCTGTTTACGTAAAACTATCAAATGGTATAAGAAAATCGGTATTGAATTAATTTGTGGAACATCCATTTCCAAATGCGTGGTATATTCATCAAAAATTGGGAACAAAACAATATGATTTGTTGAAATTTCGAGAAAAAATCATTTCCATAGCCTGTTGAATTATGAAGAACCGGAGCTACAAACCAAAGAAAAACATTTTATTCGGACATACTCTGGAACAGCAAGGAAGACAAGAAAACGATGTTTGGAATGTTATAAAACAGTAGCTGCTCAAGAAGGTAGTCTATTGCTGCCAAAAAAGCAAGAAAAGTTGCAACATATTGCTCACAGTGCCCTAATCGACCGACATTGTGCATTAAATGTTTTGAAAATGTTTATAAAAATGAATAAATTTTTTTTTGTGGCGTAATAATATATTTTTCACTTTGTAATGAATCTCAAATTTTCAACGTGTCATTGTGTTCAAACTATATTCAACGTGTTAATAAATTGATTTTCGAAATCATATGATTTGTTAATTCGTGTTTTTCACTATTGTGTAATTCACGACCAAGGTGCGCAGTTCTTACAAAATAGTATTTTATTGAGATGACTGACTGCAGTTTCACCTTCCCATTGCAGGGCAATGGCGCACTCAAGGGAGGTGCTTCAGGGTTTAAGTCCACCCCAAAGGGGGCCTAGGCTAAATTTTTGTTATAACTAAGAGAATATATAACTAAGAATCAAATTTTGCGATATAAACCAAATAAAATTACAAGGTAATATTTCTGATAACCATTTGCCTTTACTTACCTTGTAACCAAGCCGGGCTTGGCAAGCGAAACTCACTACAAATCGGTCAAGACTACAAATGTACACGTTAAAATATTTGATAAGCAATTGTGTGCATAAAATTAACCATGAAACTTACATACGCCGAAGAACGGCGTATAATAAATACATCCAAAAAACAATTTTTATCTTGATAAACAAGTGCGCTTTGTAAAAGCGGTGACAAATTGTTGACAAATCCAGTGGCGTACATAGAATTTTGAATTACAATTTGATTCATGACCCACCGGTGGGTCACGCCGCCCGATGAAGCAAGTCTACATGACCCACCGGTGGGTCACGCCGGTGTCAACGTGTTAATTGAGGAGTTAAACGATTTTTTGCGAAACGATAAGAAGCGCGTTTAGACAAGGCCTTCTTGGCTTATTTTTGTAGTCCTGTGAACTAGTCCCACAGACATGGATTCACTTTATATATTTGAATAAATTTAATTGTTTTTTCATTGTCCCATTGTAACGACATTTTCTTTTCTTTTTTAAAAAACTTTAAAAAAAAAAACCAAAATTAATTAATAATTAAATAAAGCAATACTTCATCAAAAGTTTCAATTGTAGTATTTAAAATTAAAACAAACAAACTAGCCACCGTCACCGTACTGACAAAACGAGAAGAGTACTTGTTCAGACATGCCGAATGGGACAACGAGTCAGTAGCTGTAGGAGTGGGGGTAGCCACTCGGCCTAGTAAATAGAAAGGGGTCCGAGTGACTGTCTCGCCATTTTACTGGGCCGAGCACTCGGCCGTGTACTCGGTGACATGTTTACACGTACCGAGTACTCGGCAGAGTTTACTGTCTCGCCACTCTACTCGTTACGTGTGATCAAGGCATAAAAAAATGTGGGTTGTCAACACTCCACATGTGCATGTTTTGGGAATTAATGTATCCGTTTAGATGAAACCAGGCTTCATCAGTGAAAAATGTTAAATTTAAAACTTCGTCGTTCATATTTTCATTGAACCACCGACAGTAGGCCAGTCTTTTATTATAATCGAGTGTTAAGAGTTCTTGGTACATTTGCAACTTATATCGTTTCATGTAAAGATCTTCACGAATAATCCTCTGAGTGGTAGTACTACTTAAATTCAACTGTTGAGCTAGTCTCCTAATTGAAGTGGTAGATTCGCCCTGGACTGCATTTCTGATGTTGTTTATAATATTCTCATTTTTAATACGAGGCCTTCCACTTCTTGATTTGTTGTTAATGTTACCAGTACTTCGAAAGTAATCAACTGATCGTAATACCTGCCTTCTAAACTGATTCCTATTAAATACAGCCATAGGAAAACGTTGCCTAAATTCTTCCATGCACGGGTCGATACTGTATTTCCAGTTACAATTTTCCAGGCGTCTACCCTTACGAAAATAACAAGTGTCATAAAAGTCAATAAAAGTTTTCTGCTTTTTTGTAAACATTTTTAAATTAAATAAATTAAGACCGGTAGAAATTTATATTAACTACGTACAGCTACTTAAAATGACAGTTGATCATTTGTTTCATTTTATTTGTGTGAATTAAGAAATGACCTGCTTCTTCAAATTCATGGCAAGAGTGAATTCCAATAGTTTTGGGACTCACGTTTTAATTATACAGCATTAAAATTATCAAGTAATATATGAATTATTTTTTATTTTATTAAGTGTCAAATAAAACTTTTGTCATTTGTGAATTTTTGAAATACTTCAAACAATGTTGGGAAAAAATTTGCTATTATTGAGAAAAGCCTTCAGTACCAGTGGAGTGAGGTTTCGCCATCAAGGTGGAATACCAGGAGCTGTAAGTAGTAGTCACTATTTATCCGGATACTAAGATCATAATTTTGTTACTACATATAACCTAGAATGTTGCATTGTTTATACCTATATGTTTACTACATATATGTTTACATATATGTTTATACATATATCTTCCTTACTTCACGTGAAGTCGTATATCGTATATCCTACTGCGGGGATGCATTTAGTTTAAATTATTAGTAACACCTCATCCTCTCATTATTTTCCATATTTCACAATTGCCTTATATGATGTTTAAAGTTTAATACATATGATTCGAATGTTCAAAAATGGAAAAATCCACATCCAACAAAAAATATTTAGAACCTATTTGGAAATCAATAAATCAGTTGTACCAGTTTTACAAAGCTAATGTATTAAAAGAAATCTAACCGCGTTATCTACAGCTTCATTTAGTCATGCATTTTTATCGCAATTTACTTACGTTAATGGTAAATATAAAGATTGCCCCTCGAAATGCCAATTCCTCTAATTATCCCGTAGTACCCCATATATATTTCTTAATTATGTATGCCATAAACTAATTGTACTCCCTGGCAGAAAGACCTTGCGGTTGATAGCCATTTGTTACTGTTGGAGACAATAAAGATAATTAGTATTATTATAAGAGTGTAAGACAATTACGCATTGAATATAGCCCAAAAATGATCAACTAATTTTGTATAATATTTAAAGCAAATCTATTTGTAGAATATTTTTATTAGATTCGGATATATTAAACATTGGCACATACCTATGAAAAATAGCCCCCTTTTTCAGCACGGATGTTTTACAGTAGATGAAGCATTATAAAAACATTTTGAATATAAGCAAAGATTGAGATGTTACAAATATTGTCTCGCATTTGTAAAGCCTACTCGAGTCACACCAAACATTTTTTGATGATTGGTTTGCTGCTTTAATAACATTTATCGCTAAAATTTGTCCGGAACCCTACGCTTAATTTTTATCTTTAAATTCTGTAGAATTCTAGTACAAGAAATGTAACGATAAGTATCTGTTTTCAATTTATAGAAAGTTGTTGCTATACTCAAATCATTTGTCGTCGGTCTAATTTTAAACCGCGTAAGGCAAAATTTTATGAAATTAAGATTTTGGGCTTTTGGGCTAAAGTGCTTTAGGATTTTATTACCTGCACTTCTGTAAAACCTCGTAAGTCTTTAACTCCTCACTTGGCGCCATATATTGAGATCTAGTAAAACCTCGTATCTCAACTCTGTCAAAATGTCTAATTAAAACCTCTTATGTCATCACTGGTCAATGGCGGATGACCGTCTCTAACAGAAAACGATAGACAAAATAATTAACGATAGAACAAATCAAGCAATTTTGATTAGTCTTGGCCACAAAAAAGAGAGTAACAGTCATGAAAGTGAAGAGGAGCAAATTGATGCAGAAAATATTGAGATAGAAAATTACATTAGAAGCGAGTGTGTTGACATACAACTTATTACCGAGAAACATCTTAAAAGAACACTAACAAAAAGTAACCATAAGAGGGAAATCGAGACAGAGTTTCTAAAACATTTTGGTCTTGGTCTAGAGCAGAGGTTCCCAAACTTTTTTGTGTCGTAGACCCCTTGCCATGTTTTTCGGTTTTGGGTAGACCCCCTACTTACCCGATATTGATTTTTTGTAAATTTCTAACTGTACTGAAGTTTAGTGTTAAAAATTTTAATTTAGTGTTAAAAGTAAAAACACATGTTAAACGTAGGTTGAAACGTCGTCTTCCTGGCAGTTTATCAGTGACAAATTGGTGAACTGGGAAAATTCGCCCCGTCCAATATTTTGATTCATTAGCTTAGCTCTGGCAAGAAACGCTGATAAGATGCACATTGTTTTAATCAAATTTAGACTGTCGCCTTCTAACTGCAAATTAACCATATTAAATTTTGTAAACAAATCTGTTAAATAGGCGTTGTCTGTTTTCCACTACATTAAATTGTCTTTTAAAATCTTTAGTATCCAGAAATTCTAAAATAGTATCAAAAAGTGCAAAAAATCTTGTCAAACATAAGCCTTTCGACAGCCAGCGTACTTCAGTGTGAAGGAGTAATTGATAAAAGTGTTTTCTTCACACAACTGCGCAAATAACCGCGTATTCAACGCGTTGCTTCGGATTCGGTATACTGCATCAATGACTAATTGAAGAGATTCATGCAATCTAACACTCAAATTTTTAGCAACTAAATGTTGTCGATGGATGACGCAATGTATTGCTAACACCCCTGACAGATTTTGTTTTAAATAGCTTATAAATCCACTATAACGTTCAACCATGGCAGGTGCTCCATCTGTAGCTACTGATATTATATTTGATAAAAGGATTGCTTTTTCAATGAAGTAATCTTTCAAAACATGAAATATTGATTCGCCTTTAGTGTAGGTTCTTAAAGTTCTTGCGAAAGGCAAGTCCTTCGTAGATATCTTGATTCATAATAAAACGAACATATGCCAATAATAATGCTGCATTACCAGGTAAAGTTGACTCGTCCAGTTGTATAGAGAAATGGGTCATTTGCAAATAATTACACAAGAAGCTTTCAATATCAGAACTCATTTCATCAATACGTCTTTTAACAGTATTTTTGCTTAAGGGAATTCTTTTAATTATATCAGATGCAGGTTTGTGTAAAACAGTTTTCAAAACCTCTTCAACGGCTGGCAAAATTTACTTCTCTCCGATGGTATGCGGTTGTCCGGATTTTGCTAAAAGTAGCGAGATATTTTAAGACGCCCGCAAACCATCATGGTTTCTTTGTGACGTCGAAGCGAACATTCTGTCCAGCGTGGGTCTCTTCTGAAGTTTATTTTTGAGTGTTTGAAAGTATTTCTAATTTTTATCTGTTTTATCAGGGCGACATCGTCTCAGATGATCCTGCAGCTTAGATGGTTTCATAGCGTCATTGACCAAAACTTTGTAGCATAAAAGGCACATAGGCAATTGTTTGTCCGACAATGATGGAATGAAGCCAAGCTTCAAATAATCAACACTGTATTGCCTACATTTCTTTTTAGAGTCCAGCAGCTGTATATCAAAGTCAAATTTAAATCGTATGGTCTTAGATTTCATGGCAGGCATAGGCGTACAGCCATTATAAATGAATGTGAAAAGGGGAATGTTATGAATGTTACTTAAGGTTTTGATATGATGGAACTTTAAGGAAATTTGAAAGTAACATGACAAAAAATGTTAAAATAAAATATTATACAACGAATAATAATAACAAATTGTTATTCGATTTATCTCTACGTACATTCGACTGCCATGTGTAAAAATTCACTGGTTCCACTTTAGCAATAATACAAAATTTTAATATAGAGAAGTATGTTTGAATATTAAACTACTAATAACTGAAGTCATGATTGGCGTAATTTATCTATTTTTGCTAACTACGAGTACAAAACTAAAATTTAATAAAAAATAATGTACTTACTTTTCTCCAGCACTCTCAAACAAAATATCACTGATTCACTATAATTTGTGTAATAAACTACCAGTTTATATTTTTTTAAATATTTTCTTAGCACTTTCCTTTTCAAGATTCAGGAAACCAATAAACGTATTTGTCTCACATTCGTATTTATAGAGCGACGAATTGAACAAGTGCAGGTTTTTACAAGTTCAAAATATATTGCGACCACAGAGCGAATGCCTACATCCTACAACTTACACAATTTTATAAACATACATAATATTTTTTTTACTTCATAGGTACTTTTATAAATGATGTATGTCTTTACCTTATAAGATAGTATAATGTAAGTAAATAGGTACTATCAGTGTATGTTGAGATCCACTATCAGTGACCTCCATTATCATTTCATGGACCCCAATTTTTTTTTCGCTGACGTAGACCCCTTGCAGGTTGTCATAGACCCCTGGGGGTCGATATAGACCACTTTGGGAATCACTGGTCTAGAGTCACATTACTGCCGATCCACATCTAACAAAAAATATTTAGAACCTATTTGGAAATTCAAAAAATCAGTTGTACTAGTTTTACAAAGACGTATGTATTAAAAGAAATCTAACCGCCTTATCTACAGCTTCATTTAGTAATGCATTTTCAGACATGAATTATAGCCTATCCGACCCAAGAAATATCAGTGCGACTTGTGCCTAGGTTGCAAAGCTAAAAATATTAATGAAACGATCTGTATATTGAACATATTTTGAGAAAGACTACTGCTAAATTAAAAGGCCAGCGATAAAAATGATAAGAAATGGGTTTTCACTCTGTATCTACAAAGTGTGCTTTTGGCACCATTAACTAATGCATCAGAAATGTATTAAGCAAACTTGTGGTGCATAACTTCAAAATTTTCAATTTAAACACTTAGATGGTCATTATTTTTTATGACATGAAGTCTTGTTTAGAATAGGCCTATTTTGGACCACGCTTGTTCCACTGCTGGGCTTTGATCTTTACCCAGTATTGTCGCATCTTCTGCCGGTGTAACTCATTTCTCTCTTCTATCCAGGGGGTAGAACCTTTCCTTCGGGGGTTTTCCTGAAATCCACGGACTTCTTGCAGGGTGCGTCTCACAGACTGTCTGTTTTGGAGATCTGTTATTCCCAGTTCTTTTATATCCTTCTCGGTTTCTGTCAATAAATTGGTACGAACCTTCTTGTTTTGCCAGAAGGTGAGCAGGCGATTGGTTAGTCGGTTTTGAGGCAATCTTGCAACGTGGCCATAGAAAGCTACACTTCTTTTCCTTGCACAGTCAGAGAGCCTCTCAATATGTTCCTAGAGCTAAGAGTTATGTCGTCTACGGAATTCCCCATCTTCATTTACAAATAAATATTATTCCCAATCTCTATAAAGAGCCTTTTTAAAGAGAAAAAAAGTATTTATATAGTATTTATAAAGTATTTATAAAGTAATTAATATGTATTAGAGTATAAAATGAAACATTATCAAAAGAATCGTTGTTTTTTTAATCTGTTTCGTAAATAATACGTTTGTATGTTAGTTGTATGTTTTATTTTAGTAAAATAAAATATGCTTATTTTGTACCTTATTTTGTGCTTTGTTTATCTGTTAATGATAGAATACCTACTTAGTTATTTTAATACCTTATTTATGCACTGTTTGCAGAAATTTGGTAATAATATAATTACTTAATTATTTTGATACTTTTTACCTTGAATCTTATACTTAAAATAAATATTAAAAATTAAAATATTCAAGATGTATTGTGATACAATACACACAGTATTTCTCTAAGATTATCCGATAATTTTAGTTTCAGAAACTCGTCACAATTTTTGGCTAATTCTTTGTTTCAAAACCTTGTAAGTCAGTTAACAAGAATAATAAATAAATTTTGCCAAAAGTATTTATTTTTAAATACAAGCGAATTGTTTTAGTGCATAGATAATGGCCAAATTAGTGCTTCTTCTAAGTTTAAATTGTTTTTTGACTCCCCTGTAAAAATAACTAAAATTGACTAACGAGGTTTTAAAATGAGACCAAAGTTATATATCTTTTAAGTACAATATTTTTATTCGTAACTGTGAGTTTCGTAACTAAATTTAAATATTGCAATATACTAGGCAAGGGTTTATATAATCCTCTCAATTTCTAAATTAGGCATTTAATCAGGGTCACTGCTGGTTGATGGCCGCTTAAGTGTAATAACAATTTCACCTCCCTTTTTTACTATTATAAATCCTGCAACACGTCAATGCGTTTCTTTTACACTTACGATTCATAAATAAGTTTAACTTTTTAATATTTTTTATCTTTTGCAGTAAAATAGTCTAGCTGGTTTAAAATCTTGTATACGGGTTACTTTGAAATTCAGGCTTTGCAGTAGTCTGGTAAAAATACCCCTCAACAAATTTTATACTGGGTCCATTTAGGACTAACTACGTCACTTTTGAAATTTATTTAATTGGTTGCTTTTTTATAGCAAGTATATATACTAATAGTCAACAATTGTAGTATGTAAATATACTATTGTAATAAACGGTCTATGTATCCTCTAGGTTTGGCCGCCCAGGTGCGTGGTTACTTTATACACCATTATCAGAAGAGCTCTGGATTTAATAAATTGTTTTCTTGAGATATCAATTAAATAAGACGCTTGGGTTATATGCTCTTTGGTATTTTCTAATCTGATCCCTTTTACGTTTTGTATTAACTGATAATGACAAATTTAACAGAATATATATATTTTAATTTCGTTTCACCCTCTTTGGGGTACGTTGAATCAATGATTTCTTTGTGTGTTATTCTTTTCTTATTGCCAAGTATTTCTTCATTCTTTCTGATCTTCTTTTCCTCTCTTCTTCAGAAAATATGGGTTTTATTTTTTGTGTGAATTTCTCTTGGAACCTTATGTTTTCATCTTTAGTGATTAATTTAGCTCTTCGATCGATTAGTGAATTTTCTGAAATATTTAATTCTACTAGGTCTTTCTCAGTTTGTTTAAACCAGTTGGGTTTTGTTTTTCGGTTACGGAAAAGTCAGAGATTTGTTTGGTTTATCTGTTAGAGCTAGCGCGTCCGAGTGACTTTTGTCACCGATACTGTTTTGTCACTCTTGTCCGGTCTATGAATATCTATATTGATAATGATAATGTATATATATATATATATATATATATATATATATATATATATATATATATATATATTGATAATGATGTGCTTATAGAAGAGGTGGAAAAAAGACCAGCAGTTTTAGATAGAAAAAGTGTTTCTTCAGCTGGGACAGACAAACTCATGTTCGTTTTTTTTGTATATTAATGCAGGTCCTAATGTGCGAAGTAGTTCATCAAAACTTCCAACATTCATTCTAAAATATTGAAAAAGTTTATTACTCCAAAGAGAGTATACCCAGAATTCGTTTTTACGCTTTTTTGGTCTCATTGAGTTCGCAGATGACGACTGTCTCTTTGAAAGTCATTTATAGAAATGACGCTAGAATTAAAAAAAATTGTGGTGATTGTCATCTTTGATGAGCGCACTCCACTTTGCTGACGTGACGTGACAGTGACAAAAAAATTTTTGTCCCCGTGACGAAAGTCACTCGTGCGCGCTAGCTCTTAGGCTTCATTCTGAGAAGATGACCATGAACATGTATCCTCCTTTTTCGCATCGTCTCTGAAAGTTTTTCAATTTTCTTCAAGTTTCATTCTTGATATATATTTTTTTTCAATCTTTTTATCCTGAAATTTGAATAGGTTTTAAAATTAAATTTATTTTAAATTAAATCTTAAAATTTTCCTTTCATTTAACTCAAGTTTCTCCCACATAATATTATTACATGTAAATACAATTATTTTTTATAATTTAAATCAACGATAGAAGAGAAACAGTCAGAGATGAAGTGCTTGTACGGTTCAATCATTGATAGCTTCCGCTAATTCCTTCTAATTGTAAACCTCTTAATCCTTATCATATAATGTAATTATGATCCTATACGTTTGTCAAATATTTGAGCAAACTGTTCAAAGATTATCGTATCAGTTAAGTCTTTAGAAATTAACAAAATGTATACTGGGTGTCCCATTTTAATCGGCCAGTAGCGATAATTCTGAAACATTGCATTGAATCAAAAAGTGTTCCAAATGAAAAGTTAATGGTTCTGAGGGGGACATCTGATGCCGTAGACTTTGCCCCCCCCCCAGCCCCCCAAGGGGGGCGGGAACAGGGGGCAACTTTAAAATCTTAAATGGAAACCCCTATTTTTTATTGCAGATTCTGATAGAGGGTTAAAAAGTATGTAAGTTTTATCCGAAACATTTTTTTTATTGGTCGAGAGATGGCGCTGCAAATGTAAAAATTAGGTTTTTTGTCAATTAAATTGCGAAAATCGTCACGTAATTAACTGTTATTATTACTTAAGACTTACTCACAACCTTACAAGGTTGTTTTTTTCTCAGCCTGCTCAAATACTTACATACTTTTATATAATAAAATATAAATAAATGGATAAAACTTACATACTTTTTAACCCTCTATCAGAATCTGCAATAAAAAATAGGGGTTTCCATTTAAGATTTTAAAGTTGCCCCCTGTTCCCGCCCCCCTTGGGGGGCTGGGGGGGCAAAGTCTACGGCATCAGATGTCCCCCTCAGAACCATTAACTTTTCATTTGGAACACTTTTTGATTCAATGCAATGTTTCAGAATTATCGCTACTGGCCGATTAAAATGGGACACCCAGTATGTAATTCTTCGACGTCTGTATGTACAACAATTTTAAACTTCGTATATATAATATATACCCAGCAAGGCATATAGTATATAGTTATGCGTAATAAACAAATTAGGTATCCAAACAATTTTCGCTACAATGACTAGAAACTAAACTCGGACTCGTGCAGTTCCGAACTATCAATTAGACAAACTACATATTTCGTTAAATTTCTCGAAACGGAGACATACAGGTATATCGGACAATTACCTCCTTGGTTCTAACATCAAATTCGTCCTTCGCCAATGTTCAAATACTTACCCATTTAGAGCGCTTCCTCTAGTCCTGATTCCTTTAGGAATTGCAGGATCTGGGTGGGATTCAAGGATTGCAACGCCTTTGTTCAAGCATTGGGCCTCAATGTCTCTTACATCTGTCTCCTACAACGCAGTTCTCCGCACCCCTTGAGCAGATGTATGGGGTTTTCTCTGCTGAGCTGCAGAATCTTAAATTGTCAACTTCCTCTAGGCCTGGGGTCTTGAGGTGTGAGGTGTTCTAAGTCTGCAGTGCTTCGATAGAACTTTTGTCAGAATAATAAGCTTGTTCATGTTTAGTTTCATGCAAGCTTTTATTCTTTTCCGGATTAAAAATCGCAGCATTACTTTGGATTTTATCAGCCCCGGATGTTCTTTCCAGGTTTTCATCCATTATATCTTTATTTCTTCATTTAAGCTTTTGTGGATGCTGTTCATACTCATATCGCAAAAGGGTTCCGGACCTATAAAAGGATTTCTAGATTCCTTGTTTTCTAGGTAATCGTCTTCTTCATTTCCCTCTATACCAGTGTGTTCTGGTTCCCAGTATACTGTTACTTTGTTGTCCTTGCCAAGCTTATTTAGGTTACCCATGCAGTTTTATAGCAGTTTGGGTGTATGCTAGGCTTGATGGTCGCTTGATCATCTGGCAGGATAGCAATTCGTATTTTGCGAGAGTTCTAGTCAAGCCTAAATTGTGCACATCTTTCGATTGCATATACCTCTGCTTGGAAGATTCTTGGGTAGATTTTTATGGATTTGAAATACTTAGTGCGAGGTTCAAATACTCCTGCCCACTACCTTCCTTCTTTTCTTCGAACCATATGTATACCACTTGATGGCACTTTGTTCAATGTGGTATGCTTAGGATTCGTAGCTCCATTCGGCTTTACTGCTACACATTGTTGTGCAGTTTTTCTTGAAATGGTATTTACATACGATTTAATCATTTAGTACTACCAGCTAGGGTATCTTGACAAAGAGGCTGTTCCAGAGTCTGCTCCCGATTATTTTACCTCTGCCTTTTGCTTTCTTTCTGAACCTTCCAGAAAGCGGAAATTAATCCGTCTACAACTGGGGAGCTTGAATGGTCACAATGTGCGATGCCCTTTTAATTCTGTTTTCCGTGCAAATCGAAGCAGATGGAAGCGCATGCTTGGGCTACTTCTTGTGTTATTGTCCATAAAGTACCCACGAGTGATAGGGAACTAAAGGCCCGCCATGTCAGAGCTTCGCTTGACATGATAAGGCAAGATTGTAAGGTCAGGTATATTGTTAGTGATGGCCGGTTAGCCTTGACCACCAACCGATCTATTGGGCACGGGTCGCATGACACCTTTAGATTAAGGGTTGGAAAGTTGTTAGTGCAGCTGCAGCCAGTATAGTCCAATGTTTCATCGCGAAACTAAGCCCCCATACCGTGACAAGGTGACTTTCACGATTTCAAGTTAAAACAATATATGAAAGACAATATACTTCAAAGATAAGTTACTAAATAGAATATACTAAACCGACGAAACGCTATATGACAATTAAGCATACCATAATTTAAACTAGTGTCTTATCGCTCAGGTCCTCTACTTGGATGGTTAATTCGTTGCAGAGGCACCGCATTTTTCAGACTATAAGGCACAGTCCAAGTTAATGATACATTCCAGGTTTTTCTCTCTTTTTCTCTCATTATACTCATATTACGCACCCTAAGTCGGGTTTTCTACGTAAAGAAGTTAATTTTATAATATAAAAGCACGATAATTAAAAAATCTCCTTCGGATGCATCTACATGAATAGGAAGCACTTTCCAGCCATGTTATTATTACCGAGTTCGAATGAACGATCAAGAAGATTTATAGTGCATGTATTTCATGAAAACGAATATTATATGCGTATCCACCGCAAGTCGAGAATTTACCGTATCATATTTATCTATATCTACCATATATAGTCGCTATAGTTTCTGACGAAAAGAAGCCGTGTGGTTGCTGTGTTGGAAAAGGCTTATGTAACATAGTTATATTAATAAACATTCACAACTACTACTTCCCATAATTTGAAATTCCATGTTACTTGTGGTCTGATCGGAAACAACGTCGATTTTTTGTAATCGGACATACTTTTAAATATTATTTGTTAATTTTTAGTCGCTCCCATTTTATGGACTGATGAAGAACAGATTTAAGATGACAGCTGCGTATATAATTTACTTTGGAGTAGGTTCAACAGCACCATTTCTAGTTCTGAGACTACAATATTACAAAAAGTAAGTAATAAAGTAGATTTTTAGTTTTCAAATATAAAATGAATATTTTTGTTTCAGATCAAACTAGATTAGTATGCGTTTACTTATTAAATGAAAATGTATTTAATACAAATTTAGTTTTGAAAAAAAAATGCTGTAATTAGTGTGTGTTTATTAAAAGACACATTGTTTCGAATGTTGAGGGAGTTTATATTTAAAACGAAGCTACTGTTCTTAATTTTCCATATAATTCATAATTTTGATCGTAGTAATGAAAATTATTATAATATATGCGACAGGTTTCTATGGATTAGATGCCATAGAAATACATTCCTTTTTTTAAAACTGTACGTGTTTTGACATTAATAGGAGTTTATAAGGAGAAAAAAATAATTATATAAAATCCACAAAAATGCCACGTAAAGGTAAGTGTTATATATATTTCAATGAAGTAGATGTAAAATATCTTAATTTTTTATATTCATTTGAATTGTACATCATCATCATCCTCAACCAGCCTTCGACTTTCACTGCTGGACCTAGGCCTCCTTCGTGGCTTTCCATTGTTGTCTGCCTGGACCCGCCTGAATCCAGTTGGTTTCAATTCGTTTTAGGTCGTCGATCCAGCGTGTAGTTGGTCTTCCCCTGTTTGGCTTATCAGCGCGTGATCTCCATTCCAACATTTTAATTCACCTGTCATCCTTCATTCTGGCCACGTGACCGGCCCGATTCCATTTTGATGTCTGTATTCTTTTGATAAAGTCTGTCACCCCGGTGCTCTGACGTAGGCTCTGATTCATAACGTAGCCTCTTAAATCTAAACCTAGTATTTAGCTCCATTTTTCGTTGTGCCACTCTATGCTTCCTTGCTGATATCGTTAGGGTTAAGGTCTCCGCTCCATACGTGAGTACCGGCAGAACACACTGGTCAAACACTTATCTTTAGGCAGATGGAAAGATCGCTTTTAAAGACGTGTTTTAATTTTCCGTAGGCTGTCAATCCAAGGTTGATTCTTCTATGTAATTTGCATGTCTGGTTGTCCTTTGATATTCGTATTTCATGGCCCAGGTATTTGTATTTCGCAACCATTTCAGGTGTGGTGTTTTCGATCTTTATACACTCACTTATAACAAGATTTTTCATGATCTTAGTCTGGGAAAAGTTCATTTTCAGTCCAACACCAGAGCATGCTTCTTCCAAATCATGGAACATTTGTTTCGCCTCTCCTAGATTGTCGGTTGTTAGGACAATGTAATCTGCGAAGCGAAAATGTCTGAGTTTACGACCGTCTATGTTTATACCCCTAGTCTCCCAATCGAGTTTCTTGAAAGCGTATTCTAGGACTGTTATGAATAGTTTTGGAGATATTGAGTCTCCCTGTCCCACTCTTCTTCCGACTTTAATGCGGTTGCGGTTGTTATGTAATTTGACCGACATGGTAGCGTTCTTGAATGAATTGTACTAATTGTACTAATGTGTTGTACTAATAATTTATTCTACATATTCGTTATAACAATGGGAGTTGGGACATTTAGTATTTCTAAATTACTAGCAATATTGTTTTCACTGGAAACAAATTATTACTTCTGTGTTATTACTATATTTGTAAAGTAGAAATGGAGAAGGCAAGAGGGTAATCACTCCATTAAAGATCCTTTTGGATATCCCTTGTCTAACAGCAATGATGGTGGGCTTTGTTACTGAACAATCCGGAGGAAAAATAGTCCTCAATTCGGATCTCCGGCTGGGGAGAGTTTCAAAGCGTGTAGTTAAAGATAGAACAAGACATGTTAAAATAGGAACATGGAACATAAAATCCCTTAAAATCTGTGGGAAACTAGAGAATGTAAAAAAGGAGATGGAAGAACATGATATGGACATACTAGGAATAAGTGAAATAAGATGGCCTAAGAAAGGAGATTTTTGGAGTGGTAATTTTATAATTATATACTCCGGAGATAAAGGATGTTACGCAGGCGTAGGGATAAAACTAAGGGAAAACCTAGGCACACGAGTTAAGAACTATGTACAATACAATGATAGAATAGTAATGGTAGGAATAGAAAATGAACCAACTGACACAGTAATAATACAGGTATACATGCCAACATCCAGTCATGCTGATGAAGAAGTCGATCAAGTATATCAACAACAAGAGGAAGTAATGGAAACGGTTAAAGACAAAGACAACCTCATCATACTTGGAGACTGGAATGCTTCCGTAGGTGAAGAGGAAGATGGAAATACTGTGGGTAAATACGGACTAGGTAGAAGAAATGACAGAGGGAAACAACTAGTTGACTTTTGTAAAGAGAAAGGACTAGTAATTGAAAACACATGGTTCCAGCAGCCCAAGAGAAGAAGATATACGTGGACTGCACCCGGAGACAGAGCACGATACCAAATAGATTAAGTAATGGTAAGAGGAAGATACCGAAACCAAGTTAAACAATGCAAAAGTTATCCAGGCGCTGATGTAGCTAGTGACCACAATCTAGTACTGCTAAAATCTGAACTAAGATTAAGAAGAAAGAAAAATAGTGCTAAAGAATACCGCAAATACGATGTCAAAAAGTTAAGACAGGACAGTGTTAAGGAAAGATATCAAGAACTGGCGCATCAGCAAGTTTAAGAAATACCAAATGGTACAGTAAATAATAAATGGATTGGTCTAAAACACTCAGTCCTAGAAGCAGCTAGTCAAGAAATAGGAAAGACAAAGAAACAAGTAAAACCATGGATTAATGAATACGTATTAGAACTTATGGAAGAAAGGAAAAAAATTAAAAATTAAAAAAGTGAAGAAGGAATTAAAAACTATAAAAGACTCCGAAATATAGTCAACGGAGAAGAAAAGAAGGCTAAAGAAGAATATATAATGAAACATTGCAAGGAAGTAGAAGAAAAGCTAAAGAAGGAAAATATAGAAACAGCCTATGAACTGATTAGGAAGCAGTTCAAGAAAGTCAATGGCCGTTGTAATAACATTTTAGATGAAAATGGAAAGCTGGTAACTGAGAACAAGGAAGTGGGAGAGAGATGGATACGTTACATAGAAACATTATATGAAGATCCAAGTGAGATGACTAATCTGGAAAACGAAGAAAATGTAACAAGTGATCAGTTAGGACCCTCACTAACAAAATAGGAATATTCAAAGGCTGTGAAAAAACTGAAGAACAATAAAGCACCAGGATGTGATGAAATAACTAGAGAAATGATAAAAGGATTGGATGCTGAAACACATAGTTATATATTTAAACTAATCAAAGAAATATATGAAACTGGGGAAATACCGGAAGACTTAAAAAACTAAAAGTGAAAGTAAAAAACTAAAAAGTGCATCATAATCCCAATAACAAAGGAACCAGGTACTCTAAAATGTGAAGAACACCGTACCTTGAGTCTATTATCACACATGTCTAAAATATTAACAAGAATAGTATACAACCGAATAAACAACAAAATTGATCAGAATTTAGATGAAGATCAGTTTGGATTTAGACGGAATAGAGGAACAAGGGAAGCCATTTTAATGTTAAGACAGATTGTAGATAAAATGCTGGACCTAAAAAGAATGCTGTTTGTTGCATTTGTGGACTTGGAGAAAGCCTTCGATAATGTGAATTGGAATGTGCTGATGAAAATTATGACTAATGTGGTCTAGATTTCAGAGACAGACAGATAGTACATGAACTGTACAACAATCAAAGAGGCATTATAAACATAAAAGGTGAACTACAAGAGGCATGCATACAAAAAGGAAGGAGTACGCAAAGGATGCAATTTATCGCCAGTACTATTCAACTTGTATATTGAGAAGGCAATAAAGGAATGTAAACAGGCTATGGGAGGAATTAATATCAATGGAGTAGAAATTAAAATAACAAGGTTTGCTGACGACATTGATATCAGGGAAGAGAATGAAGAAAATCTGTAAAAAGCGTTAACAGAAATGAATAAGATCCTACGAGAAAAGTACAACATGAAAATCAACACCCATAAGACAGAGATCATGGTATGCAATCGCCAGCAAATTACAGCCGACATTAGGGTTAACGATGTACCACTGAAAGAAGTTAATACGTTCACCTATCTAGGAAGCAAAATCACATCAGATTCAACAACAAACGGGTGCTTCTTACATCAAAGAACTTAAATGCAGAGACCAAAAAAGCATTTATAAAATGCTATGTCTGAAGTGTGGCATTGTACGGCTCAGAAACTTGGACACTTGGTACATGCGATAAGAGAAGACTAGAAGCATTTGATATGTGGTGTTGCAGGAGAATGCAGAAAATTTCGTGGATGGCAAGGCTGACAAATGAAGAAGTTCTAAGAAGAGTTGGTGAAAAAAGAGCCCTATTGGAAACAATAATGAGGAGAAGAGACCAGTTAATAGGACATCTGTATAGGTTTTTTCATCTGTAAAATCTACATCTGTATAGGCACAATGATTTTATAATTAATGTTATGGAAGGAATGGTACAAGGCAAAAGAGGCAGAGGAAGACCTAGATTACAATACATAAAACAAATTCAAGGAGATATAGGAGTAAAATCATATGAAACATTGAAAAGGCTTTCAGAGAACAGAGAGGAGCGGAGGAGAAGAATTGCTGCCAAACAATCTTCGGATTGAGGAAGAGAGAGAGTGTTAAGTAGGAATACCAGGGATTTTGAGTTGAAAACAATTTTATGCATACTGCTTGTTAGGTTTTAGTCAATAAGCAACTTTCTTGAGTAAGAACAAATATTATTTACTTACTTATTATAATTTATCGACTTATATTTTTCTTTTAGCATTTTATTTCATAATTGTCAACATTCTTCGATTAGAGTTTGCTCAATAAAATATATTTTAATTTTTTACACAAATTACCTTCTTATACACCCCCTACATAAGACCTCTTATGTTAAGGGTTTCCTAACCTTAGGAAGCGTTTTTACATCTTTATGGAGACTTTTTTTCTTATTTTGGGCTTTAAAAGACACCCAAATATTTTCGACACCCAACGATTCCTGCGGTGTGCGGCTTCACATTGTCATGCATGAAGATAAATTCTTCTCCAATGTAATCGAAGTAAGGTACTACATGAACTGCTAAAATCTCCTCGATGTACCTAGCTCCTGTTAAACCTCCTCTCCCGTGAACACGGGCGCCCATATTGACGAAAGCAGGGTCTATTTGTGCTTCCGTAGAGATTACACCCCAGATAATGCAGGAACCACCTCCGTAAACAGTCCGCTCTCAGCATTCTGCAAATCGCTCTCTTGGTCGGCGGTACACTTTTCTTCTTCGGTCGCTACTATAGAGGTATATTCTGGTCGCATCTGAGAACAGAACAGACCCCCATTGGGAAACTGGATCCTTTCATAGACGACCTTGTACAGGCATAAGGAGATTTACAACGGCTTCGGATGACCGCTTTATTGTGTCACCATCATTAAGAAATCGTCATTGTTCATCTTTAACAACAGCTCCGTGAAGTACGAAGAGTGGCTATTAGTCAGTGGATAGTAAGACGAGGATTGCAGGAAAGTAACTTGACCCCTAAGACACCTCCAGTTTATAAAAAAACTTGCCCCAGCTCATTGTCAGGCACGCCTGCGTTTTGCAAGGGATCATTTAAATTTAACGTTAAAACAATAGGGGTCTGTTGTTCTCAGATTATTACCAGAATATGCCTCTATGGTAGCGAGCTAAGAAAATAAGCGTACCGGAGACCAAGAGAGCGATTTAGGTGCATTGAGGTGATTTTAGCAGTTTATATAGTACCTTACATCAATTTCATTTAAGAAGAATTTATTTTCATGCATGACTACGAAGCCGCACACCTTAAGAATCGGCCAAAATTACATTACAGAAATCCGTTTTCGGGTTATGGAGTGGCCAGCATGCACTCTCAACCTAAATCCGCTAGAACATTTATGGTATGAGCTTAAACGAAGAATTCGAACTAGGCCCCAGAGCTTATTGTTGCAGTAGAAGAGTGGCATAACATCCCACAAGAAACAATAGCGAACTTGATTTGATCTATGTCTAATCGTATGAGAGATATTATTAGGGCAAGAAAGGGTCATACTCATTATTATAAAGTATTAATTTAGGTAATTACCATATTTAATAAATTAGTAGATAACCATATTTCTTTTAGTTATAAAAACAGTTAATTTCACTATGTTAAACACAAGAAACCGAAATAAATTTTAATAAATTTAAACTCATATTAAAGCATATTAAATTGTCATTCAAACGGCATATTTCTTCATTTCATCGTTCATCGTTCGTGCTTATTTTTGTCTTGATAGCCAACCAGTGGCGGGGAACATACAGGGAACGAACTTTGCATTTTTGCAAATATTTTTTCCATCTGCACATTTAGGTAGTTTTCAAAAAACTTCCCTGAAAAGTACTCTTTGTTTCTCTCGAAGATAACAGTTCTCAGTTCAGATAACAGTTCAGATAACTTATCTTTTCTCTCTCGCTGAAGATAACAGTTTCGAGAAAAAAAATATTTTTAAATTATTTTTTTTAAACATATTTTTGGGAATTAAAGTTAAAAGCAAAAAAATCTACAATTTCTTTGCTCCATTTTTTTAGTAGAGGTGTAAATTTAAATGTAATGATAAGAAACAAATGTTTAGTGCAGCTTTAAAATTTGGCATTTTGTATCTAGGGATTCCAATCCGACAAAATCCGGTGATGCTAATTTTTGGTAAAATAATCGCGCTGTTGCATGAGTAGGTACATTATATGGGCATGGCGCCATATGGTTTTTCCAAAACCAAAGTAGATTTTGTGATAAATGTATACTTGAAGTAATTACCGTATTTGCCGTACAGCCGTCAATAGCGCGATCAATTAATTCCGACAGGTGTTGATCGCGGGCATCGGATTAAAAAATCGCATTGCGATTAAGATTAGAATTAGTATAAAAAATTGCACTGCGTGATTTACTTAGAATAGATAGTGTGATTTGAGTCGCAGCGAGAGAAGTAAGTCTAGCCCGGCGAGTGTGTTTTTGCACGTTTTATCTCGGCCGGCTTGCGACCATGCTCATTTTGTTAAATGAAACTTTTCGGGGATTCTGCCCATTCTAGAAGATCTGCGTTGAAAGGGTTCTCCGCCGAATATCCTTCTTGTCTTTATTCCTTCTCGTTTCCTCCCTTAAATTAGTTGGCGACAGGAGGATCGTTTCAACAGAGCAGGAAAGGAAGACATTTTGTAACTAAGGTAAGTGGCAAACCACCCCGATTTGTTGTCCCATATTTTAATTTGTCGTTGTTAAATACAGTCCAAACAACATAGGTCCACGTTATAGGCGCACAAAAAGTAGGTTAATTTTTTGGGTACGCCTTAAGGTCGATTCCCATATGCACGACACTCAGCTACGCGACGTCGTGCGACATCGACTGTCAAATAATGATTACATTGTTTTAAATGCCCTTTTAAAACAATGTATTCATTATTTGACAGGCGATGTCGCGTGACATCGCGTAGCTGAGTGTCACGTATATGAGAATCGGGCTTTATACTCCGACAAATACGGTATTTATAGTAAGTTGATGAAACTAAATAGTTATAAACTCATTATTGTGATAATTGTGCCATTCATTAGACAGATTCATCAGGAGGTCTGTCATGAATATAAGAATAAGACTTGTTAGCATGCTCAAATACCTAATTTTTGTGAACTCAGTAGATTAAGTAAAGTTTATTGTTATATTTAATAAAGTTAAATACTACAATTCTATCTGTGAAATTTAACTAGTTATCTTACACTGTTCTAGATTTTTAATTGTTTGGCCAATTATAAATGTGTGTGGGTGTGTGTGTAAACTACCTATATTATACACTCGATTATCCTGGAAACAGTATATTTCTTAAGGAATAGGGAAAATTATCCTGATTGGATTAACCGAATTTTCTTCGATCTATCCGCATCCGGCCGGATCGATGGAAATTCGGCCGAATTGAAAATGACACCACATTATAATCCCTATTTGTATCAGTCTGTCATAGAAAACTCTTAGTGTCACACTTTTCTATAACTTTGCAATGGTTGCTTTTATTAATGCTGAGTATACAGACACGAATGTCAAGTATGGTCTGACTGAGGGAAACGCAATTAAAACAAGGCAACTTTACTAAGAAAGGTAAAGTGATCATGATAGAAGAATACCCGATAGAAAAACGTATGAGGCCGTCGATAGGCGAACATTTTGAGGGAATACGGGCGATTGGAACCAATTGTGTTCGGGCAACAAACAGCCCGCTATTCTGATGTTGAAGAGCAGAACCTGGAGATTGTTGAAGCAAATCCAGCGAAAGTACTCGAAAAGTTGCTGCTGCTATAGGAGTACCCATGCGAGCCTTTGTTTGCGAGTCTGGTGCTCTTCACGGATGAAGCAACCTTTGCACGAGATGGTATTATGAATTCCCATAACTTACCCTGCGGGGCGGACGAAAATCCTCATACTGTTATGGTGAGAGCTCATCAGCCACGATTCTCCATTAATGTCTGGTGTGGTATTGTTCGCGATGTATTAATCGGTACCTATATTCTACCCGGCCGGTTGACCGGAGAAGTTTATCGACATTTTTTAACCTTTTATTAATTAGCAGAAATTTTACCAGGGTTGCTGGATTATTTCGTTTGTCGTGTCGGAAACATACAAATGTACAGTTGCTATACATATAAGGGTAAAATTGTCTAATTATATAATTATATAACACGTGCCCAATACTGAGCAACATCCAAGGCGCTCAGAGTGGGTAATAGGAGATCATCCTCTGCACAAGATGGAGGGCAATGAAGCATGTGTCTTGTGGTTTGTTCTTGTCCACATTCGCAAGACGTGTCACATGTACTGAGGCCCATCTCCTCAGATTGTCTTGGGATCTTCCAACTCCTGATCGTAACCTGTTTAGGGATTTACACACCAACCAGCTTTCGTTGTGTCCGGGTAGTTCTTCAGCTACTGTCATCCAACCACATGGGTCGACCCCCCACCCATATACTTCTTCCATATATCCAGCCTTGCCTTCTCCAGTTAGACGGTAAGCATCTTAGATGTCCGCAGGAAGCTCTTTCGGGACCTCAGCCGCTGCTGAGGATTATATCCATGCAGTGGGTGGGCGCTGCTCTCTTCCACTCTCAGCCTCTCCCTATTGGCTGCCACCTCTCTGCGTACAAAAGGTGGTGCTATTCCAGCCAGGTAATAGAGCTTATCTGTTGGGGTAGGTTTTAAGCAACCTGTGTCAACCTACAGGTTTCGTTCAGAGCTGTATCTACCTGTTTGGCATGAGATGACCTGTATCAAACCGGGGAAGCAAATTCAGCAATAGAAAAGCACAATGCCATTGCAGAAGTGCGAATAGTCTCTGGATGTGAGCCCCATTGTGTCACTACTAGTTTGCCCATTAAGTTTGTTCCTTAAGTGGAAGGCGCGCGTTGGTTCAAACTGTAATAACATGATAGATTTCTCAGGGCAGATGTCAGATCTCTTTCCACTGATTGAAAACTTGCGCAGCAAGGGCTAGCTCGTCTGCATACAAGAAGCTTCTTGTGTCTAGGGACAGTGGCTGATCGTTGTTATAAATGTTGAAGAGAAATGGAGCCAGCACGTTTCCCTGGGGTTGGCCATTTTTCTGTACTCTGCAATGACTGCGTTGCCCTTGGAAGACCACAAAAAAATCCACGGTTTTGAAGGAGTGTGCTGATAAGTAACTAGATGGAAATCCTTGGTCATACTGTACAACTTGGCATGGAGTAACCGATGATGGACAGTGTCGTACGCTGCTGAAAGATCCACAAAGCCCACGCCTGTCACTTGCCGAGTTTCAAACCCATCCTCTATAAACTGAGTAATGTTTAAAAGTTGCCCTGTACAGCTTTTATTTGGTCGAAATCCTGCTTGTTCAGGTATGAGAATAGGGCCATGACAAGTAGAATTCTATTCAAAATCATAAGTTCAAATAGTTTATAGATGTGACTCGGAAGACGAAGTTCTTTTTGGCTTGAAGCCTGAAATTCTTGAAGGATGGTTTGCTTCCTTACCAGGTTTGAGAAGAGCCTGCTTTCGCCAGATCTTTGGAATTTGGCAGCTGTTTAGGCAATTATTGAAAAGCTGCAGGATTCACTTATCCTTGTCGCTAGCCCAAAATTCTTAATTTGTTCCATACGGATATCATCTAAACCGGGTGCTTTACGAGATTTGCTCTCCTTGATAGCCTTGTTTACTTCTGATATCTCGAATGGGAGTGTAGGATGCCACCTTTGCACCTGGACCTCTTGCTGTATTTTAATACTTATATTACTTATGGAACTTTAATTCTTTGACTGCCTTTCCCATTCATGCCCTAAGTAACTGGTGGGCAATCTGGTCTGCAGTGATGTTGGAATGTGCATTGGATCTAGTTGGGTCATTATTAAGTCGTTTCAATAATCTCCACGCTTTATGGCTGTTTCTGGATAGTATTATCAAGTTATGTATCAACTTATGTATCAAGTTCTTCTATACTTTTAATCCAAAAATCCCTTCCGGATTCTTTCAGAGATGTGACGAGTTTATTCCCAGCCGCCAATGTTGCCTCGCCGAAAGGATCTTCTTCAAATAACACCTTGTACTCGGTATATTGAGCAGTAAGTTCTGAAGTAATATCGGGGATGTATGATATTCGACAACACCGAGGAATGGCCATAGCCAATGGCCAATCGGGAACACATCTTTACAGCCTCCACGAAAGTATCATATGATTCAGGTGTAGATTCTATAGTGGAAACTGCAATATCCAGCATATCTGTAAACTTTGGCCAGTTGGTTTTCCGGAAGTTAAACCTCCTTCTCAACTTGTTGGCGATGTATTACTCGGTACCTATATTCTAACCGGCCGGTTGACCGGAGAAGGTCGACATTTTTTAACCTTTTATTAATTTGCAGAAATTTTTCTAGAGTTGCTGGATTATTGAAATTGAAACTGTCTGTGACGCATATTTCGCACATGACGCACTGACGAAGCTGCGTATATTTCGTACATGATAGGCCTGTGCTGTGTATTTGGAATAGGGTTGCACACTGTTTATGCACTGTTGTAAAATGTTTTCACTGCTGAATATCAGATCTGGATTATAGCCATGTTTCCATCTGCCGCTTTTAAAAAATGCAGGCTACTTAGGATTATGTATAAGGATCAGATGATTGCCCTCCGCCCATTCTTGCAATACTACCCCATTCTCATCATCATGCTCATAGCCCCACATGGTGCTCTGGCAGTTAAAGTCACCAATCACTACATGTGTATGGTGATTGTAAAAGTTATCGGGTACATTGGTTTTGAAATCAGCACCTGGTGGTTTGTATATGGATGTGATAGTACAGCCTCTGATTTCCAGACTTAGAACTTGAAGATCATTTGCCACATACGATGTTGTTGATATTACCTGTATATCTGATTGAACAAATATAGCACTTCCGTATTTGAAATTAGGTCTTTCGAGAGCCAATCGCATTCCACTTATTTTCGGTCGGCGCATTTCACAGCCTGTATGAGTCTCCTGTATGCACAGTACATCGCACTTGGTTTGCCTACATAGATCTCGTAGCAGTTCTTCTTTTGACGATGATATACCCTCTATATTCACTGACATGATGGTCAACTGTGGTCCTGAAGAGGACCTAGATGATGTTTCCGGTGTGAAAGGATCAGCCGGCGTTTTCGCCGTTGCTCAGGGGCTTCCCGATTGCTTGATAACTCTACTATAGATCACAATCTTCGGGAGGCACCTTTCTTGTTCTGGATGCTGTGTTGGAGGGTTGTTGTAACCAAGGGTTGCTGGAAGAAGTACCTCTTATGGCTAGATGCTAAATGTGATTCATGCACGATGGTGCACCTGCATATTTTAGCGAGAGCTCACCTTCATAACGCCTATCCATTAACCCATTCGAGACCGATTGCACACCGTGTGTGCAATTGATTTCCGAGACTATAAGACGGCCTGCACACCGTGTGTGCAATAACAGTAATTTGCAATTATTAATTATTCTGAGTAACCTAGTGGTCAAAATAAGATTTTTCTTGAACAAATGAAATCTGTAAAGTACAGGAAAATAAAATTTTGCATTGGTTTTACTATGTACCTAAAAATCTAAAAAGTTATCTGAAGCCTTTACATGTAAAATACTATGGATACGCATGCAGCGCAGGCCTAAGGCAGGAACATCAGGAATGCAGGAAGCAACCAGTGATAATGAAAGTGATGATTTCATGTTTGCAAGAAATAGAAAAAGAATCGAAATTTTGTTATCATGGATAGTGATAGTGATTTAGAAAATGAGGAAAACATTAATGTGAATATTGAACTATTAGATGAGATTGATACTATATACACAGGATGAGGTTTTTGAAGAAAATGATTGGGACGATTGTACTGACATTGAAAGTGAAATTGAACAGCATCAAAGTGAGCTTATTGCAGATACAGAAACGTGGAAAGATGATGGTTCTCTTACAAAAATTCCTTTTGTGGGTAAACCAGGTCTCCAAAAGTTACCAAACGGAGGTAGTCCGAACGATCTTTTTGAATTTTTATTTGATTATACCTTTTTCTCTTTGATTGTCAAAGAAACAAACAAGTACAGCGAAATGAGTTTAAAGGAAAAATGGAAAGACAACCATTTCTGAATTCAAGGTGTTTATTATTAGGGAACTATCAAATGTCCAATAATTGATAATTATTGGAATAAAAGCGAACAATTTGGTTTTCTTTGTTTTTCCCAACACATGATTAGACAAAGATTTCAAAATGCCTTAAGATCGCTTCATTTCTCGTTTGATAATGAAATTGATCATCGCCTACGGAAAATACTTCCAAGAGAACATTTAAATGGTACATAAAATGATGGATTCATTTTGTTGAACCTTTGGTTTTTAATTCCTGCAATTTTCATTTTACCTTACACTGCACACATGGTGTTCAATCCGCTCCTCGCAATAAAAATGTTCCGAGGAGCGAGCTGCACACCCGGTGTGCAATGCTCCTGGGGACCGTGTGAGATAAATATCGTCGTCTCGAATGGGTTAAGGTGGATAGGTCGAGGCAGTCCACTTGCTTGGCTAGCAGGGTCACCGGACATGAACTTTTTTCGGGGTCACTTAAAAAACTAAGTCTATTGAGCGGAAGTGGCGGATATCGCAGAACTGCAGTGTCGTGTGAAAATTGGAAGAGCAGGCCACCGTAGGAATATTTGTGTTCCAATATCATTACTGCGACGCGCTGAAGCTTGTGTTTAATTAACTGTCATGTTTATGTACGAATTCAAAACTGAAATAAAGATTTCTTTGTTTCCTTTGACTGGATTTTTTAAATACAGTATCATTCAATAATAATTCCCAAAACAATACGTTTTAATATATTTCTCAAAAACTGTATCTTGTGCGACAGAAACAAAGAGTACCTTTTCAATGTAGTTTTTGATTACGATCAATTTCATCTAGTCAAGCATTTGCTAAATGTGCAGATGGAAAAAATATTTGCAAAAATAGAAAGGTCGTTACCCATATGTACCGCCACTGGTTGGCTATCAAAATAAGCAAAAACGAAAATAAGCACAAACGGTAGTTCGTAACGAGTACATACAAAATTTGAATCAATTATCATTAGCTGCGTCTGAGATATTAGCCAAAATGTTGTGTGAGGCCACCCCCTTTTAAGGGCTGTACCTCAGTTAGGAAGCGTTTTCGGACACACCTATATAGAGACTTTTTCTTATTTTGGGCACTAGAACGCGCCCTAGAATTTCGGCCGGTCATTTATGAAACACCCTGTATATGTTGGTAGAATATCCAAAATATTTAAAGTGATTGTTATTATTATCCAACTATGCAACCCGAAAGCTTAGAATTTGGTCACTATTTATAAACTGAACAAGTTGCCTCGCCAGAGTGGTATCCGACTCGCGTAATTTAATAATTTAACAGCAATTGGATAATAAATGAAGTAATTTTCAAGCGAGGTATTATTTCATCCTTTAGTTGAGAGAATTATGGCGAACCAATCGCAGGGAATTCAGCAACTGTTGACTGCAGAGAAAAGGGCCGCTGAAAAGGTAGCCGACGCTAGAAAACGTAAGTGAAAAAAAAGTGTTATTTTTACATTCTAAATTAGTGCGCCAAATTATATTTATAGAAATATTATAACCTGCGCGACAATAGAATGAAAATATTTGAATCACTCGTAATAATGTGTTGATTATTTAATAATTTTTTTTAATAGGTTTTTTTTGCTAATTTTTGGTTTATTTCTTGAATATAAATAATAATTAACCTTGTAAGAAATACTTCATATTAAATAATCACAGGCTATAATTTATTTTATCTTTAGGTAAAACTAAAAGACTTAAACAAGCAAGACAGGAAGCGGAGGCTGAAATTGACAAATATAAAAGCGATCGTGAAAAGACTTTTAAAGAATACGAAGGTAGAATTTTGGGAAACCGTGAGATAATTTCATCAAGAATAGATGAAGATACAGAAGTTAAGCAGGCCCAAATTGAAATTGATGTTTCAAACAACAGAGAACAGGTATTCATTATAATAAGTTAACTAAAACGGATCGTATATTAGCATATTGTAGGCAGACTAATATTTGTAAGCGTAAGAGTTTAGGAAAAGTTATTAAGCAATTGTTTGTTTCCTGCATTAGTTATCTAACTTAATAATATCTTTAAAACAAAACAAAAGATCATAAATATAATTGAAGTAATTATATTTTATTATGTTTAATATAGGGACAATTAGTGCATTTTTTTTAATTAGTGATGTCATTTAGTAAAGTATTCTCGTAAATAAATAATTAAAACGTATTCTATTTCAGTATTTTGTTTTAGGTTATAACGGATTTGATAAATTTAGTCTGCAATATGAAGGTCGAAGTACACAAGAATTACTTCATAATGCATCCGCCAAATCCATGATTTACTAAACCAATGTTGTTTTTTGAAAGGTTTTGTTGATTTGTTTTTAATAAAATGTGTCTTTATTAACTGTAATAGCCTCTTAATTTATTAATTGAGTCAATCATATTTGATAAGGTCTTCTTACATCAAATATATGACAACTTTTTCGATTTTCTGTGATACTACTTTCTTTGAACAGTGATTGGCCCTTTTAGAAATTGAACAATGAAAATAATACACTGTATGCTTGTACAAAATGAATTTATGTATTATTATATTGTAATTAGTTAGCTATGGCATAGTAAATAGTAATTGTAAAAAATTATAATTTTCTTTTTAAATAATAATTTCAATCAAAAATTAAAAATGTTATAGCAAATAAGCAGACAAATGTCGAAGAAGACAAGAATCTTAAAGAAGACAAATATAAATGGTCCAAAATATAGTTATCGGCCATATAAATATAGTGGTTGACCAGTGGATTTACAGTAATTGGCCAATGCTTTATAATAAATAAAAGTTATTAAAAAATGTAATCTTGTCTGTCTAGTCTTGTATGTCTAGTCTTGTCTGTCTAGTTTTGCCTGTCTAGTCTTGTTTGTCTAGTCTTGTCTGTGTAGTCTTATCTGTCTAGTCTTGTCTATCTAGTCTTGCCTGTCTAGTTTTGTCTGTCTAGTCTTTTCTGTCTAGTCTTGTCTGTCTAGTCTTGTCTGTCTAGTTTTGTCTGTCTATTCTTGTCTGTCTACTCTTGTCTCTCTAGTCTTGACTCTATAGTCAATTCAATTCAATTTATTTCATTATCTAAGACACATTATCTAAATTAAATAAGTCACATACAGCAAAAATGGGATACATAAAGAATATAACCTAAAAACAAGAAAATTAATTATGATACAAATTATGAATTTTGATTATTCATAGCCGAATAAAATTCGGCCAGATTATACGGTTCAATGTTGTTAATCCACTTGTACAAATCTTTCTTTATTTGATTTAGATTGCTGATGTTCTGACGTTTCATTTCCGAAGGGACCATATTATAAAGTTTTACGTTGATGTAGGGTGCGGTTTTTGCAGACATAGTTAGGTGGTGTTTAGGAAGCTCGTTTAGATCTTTGTTGTATCTGGTATCTCGTTCCATTAGTTTACGAAAACTTGAAAATAAGTGTTTCTGTCTGAAAACAAATAAGATAGTTTCGTAGATATAAGTGCCTGTCAATGTTAGTATCTTAGCCCTTCTAAATTGACCTCTACATGATTCTGTGTATTGGAGATCATTGAGAGTACGCAGGGCTTGTTTTTGAATTCTAAACAACTTGGTCGTCGTCCAAGATCCATTGCCCCAAAACAATCGCAAAAATTAGATGAGAATGGAATGTGGAAAAGTACACCAATCTTAAGATTTCCGCGTCCAGATATCGGCTTAGAGTACGCAGGGCAAATACAGCAAATACAGGATCTTTGCCACATAGTTGATATGTTGACACCAGTCCAGTGAATTGTCGATATGTATACCCAACAGCCCCATCGATTCCTGTACCTGTATTGACTCCTTTTCAAATTCAATTTCACATGGCTAGATCTTGGTGCATCATTTTGTTTTAAAAATTATGATTTTTGTTTTGTTCTTATTTACTATTAGTTTGTTCTTAGTAAACCAATCAATCAATGATGACATTGCTAGGTTAGCGTTTTGGCTAATATTCTCTACCGACTTGTTTAGTATTAACACAGTGGTGTCATCCGCGTAGTTGACCATTGTATGTCGCGGAATTATATGCGCATCCGGCAAATCGTTAATAAAAATTGTAAAAAGTAGAGGTACAATGGTACTTCTTTGTGGGATACCTCTATTTATTGTCCTTATGCTGGATATCACGTGTGCCGTTGGAGTCTCTAACCTGGTCATTTGGAATCTATTAGATAGGTATGATGTAATCCAATTTAGTGCAACTCCTCTAATTACATATTTCTCCAATTTTTCCACTAGGATATTGTGGTCGACCAAATCATATGCCTTTGAAAGGTCCATAAGCATTTCACAAGGTATATTATGAGATTCCAGGTTATCCAAACATGCCGTATTGATATTTCTGCCCTTGATAAATCCGTGTTGTTTTATGTTTATTGTATGGTGCTTCTCGAAAAAAGAGAGCATCCAGGAGCACATATTTTTTTTCCAAGATCTTAGAGAATACGGAGAGCATGCTTATGGGTCTATAATTTCCAACTACTGTTTTGTCACCGTCTTTGTGGATTGGGATGACGGCTAGTTTTAGCATCTCGGGAAAATTACCAGTGGAGATGGAGTTGTTAATAATTTTTCTTAAGGGCGGTAATATTGATGATAGAACATTTTTCACCACCGAGATGGGTATTTCGTCGTAGCCCGCACTTTTGTTGTTATTTAAGTTCATTATGGTAATAAATAGTTCTTCATTTGTTACCGGTGTAAGAAAGATTGATTTATTATTTGAGGCTATGTTGTCATTATTCACTACACTTGTTTCAGAACTGGATAATTGGTCAGCTCTTTCTGCAAAGAAATTATTAATGTTTGTGGCGCTAGTACGCGTGTCCTAACCTGAATTGCAATAAGAGTAGTTTTTCTTTTTTAGATTCGTTAAGTTACGTATTATTTGCCAGGTTGTTTTCTGCACATTTGAAGATTCCTGTATTTGATGTTTAAACTCTTCTTTTTTTATCACTTCTGAGTAACTTTGTGTAACTTCTACGAAGATTGTTGTAAAGGTTTTTGAGAGTTGGTTGGTATTGACTCAATATCTGAGTAATTCCTACATTCTTTTCCATCTCAGCTAGTTTGGTGTTTCTAAAAACACGTCGAGCCATACGATTTGTATTGATAGGAACTTTGGGAAAAGACTCATTAAAATGTTTTGTGAAAATTTCCATAAATAATTTCCACTGCTTGTTGGTGTCATTGATATCAATTTCAAAAAGCTTATCCCATGCCGCATCTTCCATTAGTTCTTTATGTTTTTTCATGTTCTCTTGATTAAAGATCCTAATATATTTATAATTTGATTGTATGATTTCTTTCTTAAAACTTAAGGTCAATAACTGTGTCAATATCAGATATATGCTAGTCTTGAGTCCTTACTTTGTATGCAATATTAGACTGTATTATAATGTTGTCAATACACGTCCACTTAACGGATGACTTATTTCTCTAAATGTAGGAATCGCATTAAAGGACTCTAACAGGGACAGGATCTGCTGGCTCGCATTTGAGGCTTTAAAAATATTTATATTAAAATCTCCTGCTATGACATATTGCTCATTATACCTTGCTAGCAATAACAGTAGTTTATGTAACTTCTCTATAAAAAGTTTGTTGCATGTTAGCGGGGCTCTATAAATCCCAATAATTGTTAAATTTTTGTTGTCAATCACCACTCCTATAGCCGAGCTATAAATAGCAGATCCTCCATGACGGCCCTCTTCTCAGCAGAAATAGGCAGCTACTTTGAAATTGTTTATCCTGAGTATGTTAAGTTCTTCCGGGCTCTTTCAATGTTCAGTAAGAATCAGAACACTGCAATCCTTATAATTTTCCAACATACGCTTAAAATTGTCTATAGAATTCCCTATCGATTGAACATTTTGATTTATTGTCATCATTGTCTTGGATTTTTTTTTGTAATAAATTTCTTTTTTTTGATATAGTATGAAGGCTTGCAATACTTTAATTCATTGTATTATCTCCGTCCTTTTCTCTAGCCATAATAAAAACGGTTTATGTAAGTATTTCGAGGCCAAAATTCTGGCCTCATTAAATTAACGAGCTGTTCCATTGGAATCGTTATTTTAAATGACGAGTACTCGTCCGGGTGTATGGACATGATCTTTTTACATATGATATTAAAATTTTTATTATTGATATACTCGGTTACATCTTTGGAAGACAAACTTGGATGAAGCCGGTAAACATGTGCGTGTCCGTATCTTGTAGCCGCTTTTATGTGAGTTTCTTCATCATTAGAGCCAATTATATTTGAATTTCTGGTTATCCTTTTCCTGTAACGTTGAATCTCCCATTCATTATTATTTTCATTTATATTGTCTCGCGTCTCTGTGACAGCCGATTTGAATCTGCTATTGTTTTTCTCCTCGGCGCGCGTATCTTTGCCAGAGCTATTAATTTTTTCTCTATGCCGCTCCAACGCTGCGATTGTAGATTTAAAACTGTTGTTATTGTTTTTTCCCCGAGAGCGCGGTTCCTTGACAGAGTGTTGATTTTTTCTTCTTCACACCGCTCACTATCAGTTAAGCCGCAGCTATTTGCTGCACCCGGTTGCTCGTGTGCTGATTTTTGTGTAATTATTACTTCTTCCTGCACTCGCAGTATTTAAGAGATTTTTGTTTTTTTCTAAAAGTTCTTTGACTTGTTCTGTTAACTCTGCGATACGAATACGTAGTGGTTCGTTCATCTTGTTTCTTAATTATACCCGATAAAAAAATTAAAAAATTTGAACTTTCGAGAACGTTGTCAAAATATCGAAATGCTTCTCCGAAGGTATATTTGATCGTAATTGTGGCATAATTACGGTAGGATATTTGAGTTTATCGATTTTAAAACACTATCTTTATACACTTAAAATTCACAGCTGGTCGGCCGTCCACTCTCGCTGAACACCGGCTCGCGACTAGTCTTGTCTCTCTAGTCTTGGCTGTCTACTCTTGTGTCGGTACTCTTGTCTGTCTTATCTTGTCTGTTTAGTCTTGTCAATCTAGTCTTGAGTGTCTAGTCTAGTCTGTCTAGTCTTATCTATCTAGTCTTGTCTGTTTAGTCTTGTCTGTCTAGTCGTGTCTGTCTAGTCTTGCAATCTAGTCAAAATCAAATCAAAATCACTTATTGTATTATTTAAGAAATTCATAATTAACAGAAACACTCAATGAAATATGTCAGAAATCTGTCAAGCGCAAAACACCCGTATATCTGCACTTAATCGTAAATATAAAATATTTTTGACTAGCATATAGAATTCTTCTAAATTGTAGGGTTCAATTTCATTTAAGAGTCTATGCAGTGCCCTTTTTATGATCTTTCATGATCCTGTTGTCGATTTTTCTTATTGCAATTGGCAGGTGGTTAAATATTTTCATACTAATATATGGTGGGTATCGTTCAGTCATCGTCATACTATGCCTTGGAAGTTCATATGGCACTTTGTTAAACCTGATATCCCTTTGGTTTGGTTTCATGTACTTCTCAAATAAATGTTTGTGCTTGACTAAGACAATGGTTTCGAATATGTTTATTCCCGTACATGGTCTTTTTAAAATATCCTCTACATGATTCTCGAAATGATAGGTTTAATAGGATTTGCAACACTTCTTTTTGCACTCTAAATATACTTTTTATATTAACTCCGTTACTCCAAAACATGATGCCATATCTCAGGATAGATTGGAAATTGGCAAAGTAGACCATTTTTAGGATGTTTGTCTCTAAATAACGACTCAGGATTCTTATGTTATATACAAGTTTCATCGACATTTTAATGATGTGGGAGGATCAGTCGCACAGCCTGTTGAATTTGAATAGTTTAATTTCCAAATAGGAATTCTTTTGGAAAAATGGATGAACTTCTATTTCTTTGAAAAATAATTGTATTTGTCTTTTCTTTATTCAATATATGGTGATTTTCAGCGAAACAGGACAGCATTGAGCTCATTACCAGATTCGCATTACGAGTAATATCTTGCGTAGCTCCGTTTATAATAAGAATGGTCGTATCATCTGCATAGTTAATCATACTGTATAGGGGAGTTATAGGCGTTTGAGGTAAATAATTTATGAGTAGTATAAATAACAGAGGGAATAAGGTACTTACTTCACGGTCGGCGCGAGTCGTGTAGTGGTGACGCTTGTGGCCTCATGTTAGAGCGCTAAGTAACAAGTATAGAGGTCCCGAGTTCTAACTCCAGTGCCGGCCGCATTTGTACCAGAAGAAAAATGTGAAAAATTAATTAGCGCAATTTATAATGAATGTGGGCAAAATTCAATAGGCCCCTAGTATGCCGCAGTGTTTGAAGGGATAAATACCAGTCATCCACATTGGATCAAACTTAAAAAAAAGGTAGGTACTTATTTCCTAGGTAGTCGAGGAATGCCTATGGTTATTAAGCTTGGTGGTGATTTCACTGTACCATACTTAGATATTAATTTCTTTTTCTTCTTCTCTCGAATAGGAGTACTTTGGACCACGCCTGTTCAACTGTTGGACTCTGTTCTTTGTCCAGCATTGTCGCATCTTTTGCCGGTGTAACTCCTTTCTCTCTTTTGTCCAGGGGGTACCTTTCCTTCGGGGTTTTTCCTGAAATCCACGGACTTCCTTCAAGGTGCGCCTCACAGACTGTCTGTTTTGGAGATCTGTTATTCCCAGTTCTATAATATCCTTCTCGGTTTCTGTCAACCAAGTGGTACAAACCTTCTTGTTTTGCCAGAAGGCGAACAAACGGTTGGTTAGTCGGTTTGGAGGCAATCTTGCAACGTGGCCTTAGAAAGCTACCCTTCTTTTCCTTGCATAGTCAGAGAGCATCTCAATATGTTCGTAGAGCTCAGAGTTCTGCCTCTTTCGGAATTCCCCATCTTCCTTTACCGGTCCTAGGATCTTCCTGAGGATTCTCCCCTCTCTGATTTCCAATTTCTCTACCAGACCTCTTCGGTTTAAGGAAAGACACTCCATGACATACAGGGCTTCTGGTCGTAAGACTGATGTGTAGTGCTTAGTGCTAACATGTTGACTCTCTTGGATAATGATGCTCTTTCTGATAAGTTGGGTTTTCGCCGAGATACTTGAGTTTTCTTGATGTTTCCCTGTTCTAGTAACATCTCTCTGATTGCTTCTCTGATGTTGGTGAAGAATTCTGTTTTCTCCAGCGACACTTGAAGACCCACTTTGGCATCCTGTTTTCTGAGGCAATTTACCTGCATTGTTGCCATCTCAAGAGAATCAGCAAACAGTGTCATGTCATCTGCAAAGGCTAGGCAATCTACAACCACTCCATCGTTCATACGTCCCAGGTAGATACCACTCTGAGCACCCAAATTGATCAGTTCCTTGCGCCATTCTCTCATAACCTTTTTAAGGACACATTTGAAGAGAAGTGAGGAAAGTCCAAATCCCTGTCTCTTTTTTTTTCTCTCTAACCAATGTGGGTCCTGGGGGGTTAGCCCTTAAAACACTGCGGCCCATTGGCCTATTGTATTTCCCCACATTGTTTTGTTCATGCAAATAGATCCAGTAACTCTATTAGGTCCAGGATTCTATGTGCCATGTTTATCACGGGGACTCTTTCAGCTGTAATATTAAGCTTGTGTCTCCTACGTGCAATTGCTTTACAGTGGAAGATTATATGGGCAGCAGTTTCGTCCTCCTCATAGCATAACTTGCATAAAGGTTCATATTTCCAGATACTCATTTTATGCAGGTGTTCTCGTAGAGGGCAGTGTCCTGTAAGTAGGCCTACCACAATTGCGATCTGCTTCCTTGGCAGTTGCAGGATTTCAGCAGTTAGAGTTTCCGATGGTTTGGCTACCATTCGTTTGCTGTGTGTCAGACCATTCAAATTGACCCACTGTAGACGGTGCTTAGTTGCTACCCATTTACAAATTTTATTTCGGGTCGTGGTCTCTGTAATGTAGGGTCCGCTTTCAGCAATGATGTTTGCCTTGCAGGCTCCATCTTTTGCTAGCTTATCCGCCATTTCGTTACCCACCGGTCCTGTGTGGCTAGGCACCCAAGCGAGTGTGACCTTGTTATGCTTTGCCAGGGCTTTTAGGTCCTGAAGGCAGTTCCAAACTGTCTTGGATTTGATTTCGTAACACGCTAGAGCATTAATCGCAGCCTGACTGTCCGTAAAAATGCGGATGTTTCTACTTTTGTAGTCCATTCTCAAATTTTCACGGGCACAGGCCATGATAGCGTGTATTTCTGCTTGGAATGCTGTGGCATGTGTCCCCAGCGGTACAGATAAGCTGCACCCCAGGGACAGTCCATAGATTCCTGCACCAGTACCACTGTCCTTCTTGGAGCCTTTGATTGCCTTCTGTCCATTGTAGATGTGTTTCGAAGGGTAGATGGAATGACAGCCTTTTAGGCGTCGAATCCCCCTCTATATTGAGGTACGGTTCTGATATGACATTCGTTATCATGGTGTGTCCTGACCTCGCCAGAGATTCCCATGTGCCGTTGTATATGCATCTGAAAGCTCCCATCCTTGCCTCGCCCATGATAAAGATATCCAGGGGAGGAAGGCCTAGGATCACCTCCAGAGCCGCAGTTGGGGCGGTTTTCATCGTTCCCGTAGTTGCTAAACAGGCCAGTCTTTGAACATAGGAGAGTTCTTTGATGGCCTGTTTTTGCTTCACTTTGGTCCACCATACTGTGGAGCCATATGTCAAAATGTGTCTAACTACCATAGTGTATAGCCAGTATATCATGCTTGGTTTCAGTCCCCATGTTTTTCCAAGTGTTCTGGTCTCACTGTCTCACTCCAGTTTTTATTTCGAAGCTTTCTGAAATCTCGCATCTAAATTTAACCTTGGAATGGGTGTTGGTCAAAGTTTCTGGGATGAGTCTTCGGATTTTGTTGTCTAGCCCTAGTTCCTGGAGTACTTTGTTAAGCGTTTCTCTATCAATGGAATCGTAGGCCTTCCTAAAATCAACAAAGCTGACGACCACCTTGCGGTTCCTCATCTTGGAGTATGCAAGTACAGTTTTAAGATTATGGATCTGTTCAACACAGGATGGGGTCTTTCTGAAGTCCCTCTGGTATTCTCCCAGTTGACTATCCAGCTGATTTTCTGCCCTTGTTTGTAACGCCTTCGAGAGAATCTTGTATATTACCGGGACGGGAGAAATTCCACGGTAGTTGTTTAGGTCAGTAAAATCTACCTCCCTTTGTGAAGCGGATGGATCAGAGCAGATTTCCAATCGGGTGGTAATTTCTCCGTTTCCCAGATGTCCTGGATGATATCGGTTAGCTTGGGACGGCATTGTTTCCAGCACCTTAACACAGTTCAGCAACGATAGAATCCTCTCCAGCTGTCTTATTATTCTTAAGAAGTTGAATGATCTGGCTAACTTCTTCCAATGAAGGGGGCAACGAGTCCGGGTTTGGTGTGGTTTGTTTAGAGTCGAAGTCTTCGCTGGGTGGCTCACAGTTGAGTAGATTTTTAAAGTACTGTGCCAAAAGGTTGCAGTTGTCCTTGTAGTTATAAGCCAGTTTGCCTTGTGAGTCTCTGAAGTGGAGGCTTGGCGGAGCATATTTTCTGAGTGTCTGCTTAAAGGTTCCAAAGAAATCTCTGGAGTTATTCTTAGCAAAGCTCTCTTCGATTTGGGTTAGTTGGTTTTGGTTCGTTTGGTTCCTCGAATTATCTTGGCTGTAACCTTTCTTTGATTTGTCGTTTAGAATTCCACTTCACCTAGGCTGTCTGTCTTTGGGCTATTGCATTGTCATAGTCTTCAGTCCACCACGGATGCTTCCTTCTTCTAGCGAGAGGGGCGAGTTCATTGGCCGCCTTAACAAGAGTCTCCTTCAGTTGGTCTCAGCTGTTTAGATCTGTATTGTTCAGTCTCTGACTTATTTCTTGACTATTCCTGAGTCGCTCTACGTCAAATCTTACCATTTTGGAGGTTCTGTGTAATCTAGTGTTTCTATGCTGGAGTCTTATTATGATCTTTGAGAGGTAGTGGTCCGAGTCCAGATTGGCGCTTCTTAGTACCTTCACGTTTTGCATTTCGTTTTGAGATTTTCGTGAAATGACCACATGATCTATCTTGAATTCACCCATGTTGGTATTAGGTGAAATCCAAGTCTTCTGCTTCGTTGAAGTCACCAAGAAGTATGGCGGTGTGCCTCTCTGGAAGTTTAGAGATAATATCTTCTAAGTCTTCCCAGAATTTATCAGTTCTGTCTGGATTGCGTATGTTGTCCTGGTTGATTGGGGCATGTACATTGACTATACTTCTTTGCTCATTTGAGACACGACTGCTCGGGGAGGTAAAGTCGGTGACTGAATCCTGTGGTTATAAATCCTGTACCTAAGTGGGGTACATCCTTCATTTCCCACTGACCCACTTTTCCTTTGAGGATTCTGTAGCCTTGGAACTCGAAGGCATGTTCATCGGTAAATCTGCCTTCCTGTACTGCTGTCAGTATTATGTTGTGTCGTGTTAGTGAATCAGTCAAATGTTTAAGTTTACCCACTTTTAGCAGTGAGTTGGCATTAAATGTTGCGAAGAAGCTTGGCCGTATTGGTTTGAGTTTACTTCCTGTGATTTCAGGATGTTCCGACTCATCCTTAAAGCATGTTGGTGCGGACTCCCCAGAATCCGAAGGTCTGCTAAAGTCACCATAGGTGACGGTGGATTGGTTATCATCTTGGGTAGTGCATTTAGCGAGATTTTCCTTCATGCTCAGTTAAAGAATATTCTTCGTAGGGCAGTGGCGAGCCACTGTTCAAGATACTACCCAAGTTGTTAGCTTGGGAGGCTTATTATTCAGGGTTTTCGCCCCTAGACAGGTCGCCTTCATTACGGCTAAGGAGTCCTATCCTATATATGTTTGACAAAAATGATTTTAACCAGTGTAAGGCGACTCCTCGTATGCCATAATTATACATCTTATCGAACAATATATTATGGTCCACTAAGTCATAGGCTTTGGAGAGGTCAATTAGCATTTCCACATATATCTTTTTTGCTTCAAAGTTTTCGCTTATAGCTCTCATAAGTTGGTAGCATGCAGTCTCGATGCCTTTCCCTTTTAGAAAACCATGTTGTTTCTGGCTAATTATTTTATATCTGCCTGCAAATGACAGAACTTTAGAGCAGAAAAGCTTCTAAAAGATGTTAGAGAATGTCGATATAATGCTGATTGGCCTATAATTGCCAATATCAGTTCTATCGCCAGATTTGTTTATAGGGGTAATTATTGAAACTTTTAAGACTTCTGGGAAAATATCAAATGTAAACGAGTTGTTAATTATATGTTACAATGGCCCGAGCAAATTGCAAATTGAATTTTTGATAATGATAGTAGATATTTCATCATTACTAGCACTATTTTTGTTTTTTAAGCTCATTATTGTGTCAAAAGTTCTTCCCTAGTAGTTGGTTTTAGGAAAATTGTGGCATTAATTTTTTTTATATTGTTCGCATATTGCGTCCAGGGCTGTGTACTGGATAAGCTCTGTGCTTTATTGGCAAAAAGTCATTTATTGATTTAGCGTCTTCTTGCGGTGATGGGGTATAATTGCAATATGTACATTGTATCAATTTAATCTGTGTTATTTGTTTAACTATACACCAAATTGTTTTTTGTATATTTGAGAATTCTTTGAGTTTATTTTCGTAGTTGTGTTTTTGACATTTCTGAGCAGTTTTCCGAACCTTCTACTAAAGTAAATTGTATACTTTCTTATATTGGGGATCAGAGTTTGCAAGTTTTTGTAATTAATAATAATATCTCTATTCGCAACGAGAGTTATAGAAAAACTGCATGTATTTTGAATAATTTAAAATTATTATTGCTTTACAAGAGCGATATTGTGTTATATTCTTAAGTTGAGATCTTCTTCAGGTGTGCTACGGCTTCTGCTAAGGATTTCCCTCACTTTTCACTGCACGTTAGGATATGGTGTCTTCCCGCTTCCTCCCCACAGGATTGGCATCTGCAGTCATCGTCTGGTTCGTGGAAATGTTTATTGTCGCATGTAAGATGATGTCATCCATGCAATGTCACACACGTTAGAAGGTGCCTTCCATTTTGGTTTTGCTTTCTTCCAGCCCTGGGAGCTAAAAGCTGGTCCTTCGGTGTATCGTTTTGCTACGAAGTCCCTACGCTTGTCGTCTATTATTCTCTTGTATTACATCCTTGTTCGTATTGGGAAAGTTGTTCATCAGGTCTTTCCCAAGGTCTTGGTTTCCGCTAAAATGAAAGTAAAAGTATTAGACGCGTTCTTTGGGAGGCCGAGGACTTTCTTCAGAAAGCGTGCTTTGATTTTTTCGAGGAGAACCAGATGGTTTGTTTCCATTCGATGACATAGCGACTTGATGCCATTACGTTACCGCAGGCCATATCATAAGGTTGTACATTTTCAGGGCGGTTTCTAAGTTTACTCTCTGTAGGTACTTCTGCCTTCCAAATAACTATGCGATCTTTCCTCTTTTGATGTTAATATGTTTGGTTATGGTTAGGGTGGTCTGGAATGTCACTCCTAAATACTCATATTCGTTAGTGAACTCTAACTGACAGTTCTATATGTGTACTTTGTCCAGGCGTTTTAATCGCCCTCCTTTCTTGAATTTGAGTACTTAGCTTTTTCCAAAGTTTATTGTGAGTTTATTTTTTGTGCACCAGTGCTGGAGTTTGTCTAGACTCATCTGTAGTGCCGCTAAACTTCTGGAGTAGATTACTAGATCGTTCGCATACATAATAGAATTTACTTCTGGCACTTTAATTGCGGCTAGTAGGTCTGCTACGAATATCAAGGAGAGTGTTGGACTTATAATTAGCGTATCGCCCCAGGACGCCTTGTTTTTGTGAGATCGTGTTGGTTAGTTCTATCCCATTGTCGATTTTGACATAGTTCGTTTTTAAAAGTTCATGAATCATGTTAAACAATTTTCCCTTGATCCCTTGCTCCTGTGTCTTTTCGCACATAATTTTCCTGTCGACCGAATCAAAAGCCTTTTGGAAATCTATAAATGCGGCATATAACACTTGCCTTTCGGTTGCTGTTGTTAGTTTGCACAAGGCGTCTTTGTACCCTTTATTTTTTTGTAATAAATTATTTTATTGTTTGTAATAAATTAATATACATTTCCATTTTACCTATTTCAGGATTTATAAAAACTCGAAGCTTAGTACGCTTGGTGTTGCTGCGGATTATGGAGAATGCCGCATTGAAGTTGGTATTAAATATCTGCATGAACAATTCCCATTGTTTGTTAATTTCAGCCCACTTTCCACAGTCCACATTGTCTGTTAATTTCAGTCTAACAGTCCACTGTTAAGTCCACGCTCATCCCATTTTTTTTTAAATTTATTTTCACAATATTACATTGAAATACAAGCTGTTACATTAAGCAGTGTGGAAGTAGAGAGTGTATCCTATGACAAACGCTGCTCTATGTTTCTCCATTGGGGTTTTTTAGTTTTGGACAGTTAGGTTGTGCGGAACCGTGCTTGCAGATCCACAGGCTTGAATTTCTTCTCCATCTCCTTTTGATTGATCCTTGATCTAGCAAGCTGTGTACCAGCGGGTTTGGGTGGTCTTCGAGTCGCTTCTCGTAGTTGGTGCATAGCTTTTGAGCTATATTCTTAACCGTGTCAATGCCAAGGTTCTCAGCATTTTGGATTGGAATCGCTGTAGGATCTCTATGTTGGAGTTGCTGGCCGTACCCCAGAGCTGAATACCGTAGGTCCAGATTGGCATTAGTATGGTCTTGTATATGAGGACTTCATTATGCAGGGATAGCTTAGATCTCCTTCCTATGAGCCAGTACAATTTTTTCAGCCTTACATCCAGTTGTTTCCTCTTGTTCCTAATATTTTTCGCCCAGGTTAGCCTGCGGTCCAGGAGCATGCTTAGATATTTTACTTCTTCGACTTTCGGGAGTGGTTCGTTGTTGAGTGAAACCGTTGGGCAGTCCTTTTTCATCATAGTGAAGGTAATGTGGATAGACTTTGTATTACTAGCCTTCATTCGCCACCTTTTGATCTTGTTGAGTCCGCTTTGCAGTGATCTTGAAGCTGCCTCTGGATTTTCATGAGTTGCCAAGATAGCGGTGTAGTCGGCAAATGTAGCAACCATGGTGTTGTGGGCTACAGGCAGGTCAGCCGTGAACAGTGTATAAAGGATTGGTCCCAAAACGCTACCTTGGGGCACCACTGCTCGTATCAGGCAAAGAGGTGATAGCTCCATGCTACACCGTACTTGGAATTGGCGGTTGCTTAGGTAGGATTTCAGAAGCAAGTAGTATTGCGGTAAAAGCCTATTGATTTTGTAGAGTACATCTGGGTGCCACACTTTGTCAAAGGCATGTTCTATATCGAGGAATGCGGCAGAGCAGTATTCCTTTCGTTCCAGCGTGTTAGCTATGGCGTTAAAGACCCGATTGACTTGCTCTATCGTTGAATGCTTGGATCTAAATCCGAATTGATGTTCTGGGACACTGTCAAGCTTGTCGATCAATTGTTGTATACTTCTAAGCAGTAGTCTTTCAAATAAATTTGATGTTATGGGCAGGAGGCTTATGGGGCGATATGATTTAATATCATTTGGTGGTTTGCCAGGTTTCTGAATCATTATGATTTGGGCGACTTTCCATTGACTAGGTATGTGTGATGTACGAATTATAGCATTAAATAGATTGGTCAAGAATACTGTGCCTTTCCTTGGTAGCTTCTTGAGGATGATGCCTGTGATCAGGTCGTATCCAGGAGATTTATTCGCATTGACCTCTTTGTGTATCATGCTGTTTACTTCCACAGGAGAAATATGCCTGATGGGTAGGTCCAGAGGGAGGGGACTATCTAGGAAGTCTTCTATATCTCCATCGTGTTGTTGGGCTGGAAATGGAGTAAATACCTGCGCGAGATGTTCTGCAAATATTCCGACTTTTTCGGCGTCACTTTGAGCCCATTCTCCACCGGCTTTCCTGATAGGTGGTATGTGGTTTTGTGGATAGTTAATTCTTTTAGTTGCTTTCCAAAGAGAGTAATCCGTAGCAATTGTATTTGATAGGTATATTAGATATTGTTCCACATTGTTGTTATTGTAATCGATGATTAGTTTCTTTAGTTGTTGGGATAATCTATTTAAACGTCGTTTATCAGCCGGGGATCAGGCTCATCTGCCACTGTCGCCTTGTTCTCCTTTTTTCGGTAATTTTTTGTTTTATATCGTCAGGATATATTATGGTCGTGGGGGTATCACTTGTATCCGGGGTGGCTTCCCATGCAGCCTTTTGAACTATTTGGATGAAGTGTTCGTTTGCCTCATCTATATCGACTTCACTTTTTAGAGGTACGTTTAGTTTGTCACGGAACATGTCACGGAACGTAAGCTAGTTTGTATTTTTGTTGTGAAGTGTCGGTTGCTTATCAATTTTTATAACCCCACTACTCAGTGTCACCAATTCGGGGGTGTGGTCCGATGAGAGATCGAAACTTGTTTCGGTGTGTGTGAAGGGTTTAGCTATTCCCTTGGTTACGAAGAAGTCGAGTACGTCCGGAATTTTATTTCTGTCGGTTGGCCAGTAGGTTGGTTTTCCTGTTGAAAGTTGGTTAAAATTTAGTGAAGTCAATGATTTTAGTAGTTCTCGGCCCGTAGTTGTACTCAACCTAGATCCCCATAGGGGATGTTTGGCGTTGTAATCTCCTCCAGCTAAAAAGCGAGGACCCAGGCTGTGGAAGAAGTCAGTGAACTTGTTGTCTTTCATATTATGTCGTGGAGGACAGTAGACTGCAGCTACTACAATAGATCCGAATTTCGCATCTTCGGCTATACTAGTCGCCTGTAGGTAGTCCTTGGCTGAAGGCGGTAACACGTGGTGTTTGATGGTTATTTTTACGAGAATCGCCGTACCTCCATGTGCCGTTCCATCCGGGTGTTCAGTGCTATAAAGTTTATACCCGTGAATTTTTATATGGCCTAACCTCTCCTGCTGTCAGTGAAGTGAGTTTTTGTCACCAGGAGGATGTCTATTTTCTTTGTGTTTAAAAACACAATAATACGGCCAGCTCCTGGCGGTGTTGGTCTAGGCCGTTGGCATTTCATAATGCTAATCGGTAGGACGTGAATTATTTGTCCGCAAACTTTGTCAATACTGCTGTCAGTAGGTTTAACATAGTTTTTAAGAGCTCGTTTTGCTGCATAATTGCTGTCCTAAATTCGTTGAATGATTTGTCGAGAATGTTTATAACTTCTGAGTTTTCGTTGGGGTTGTTCGTGTGAGAGCTGGTGTTTGCTCCAGCCGCTTGTACATAGCTCAGATTGCGTGCATCTCTCGCAGGCGTAGTATTAGCCTGGGTTTGGTTGGATTCGTCATCGCTGGTGTGGTTTAAGCGTTGTGGTCCTGATCTATGCCAGTGGGGATTCTGTGTAGAGGAGGCTCTTTTGTTGAGTATGTTTTGATACACGCGACAACCCTTGTAGTTGGCTGGGTGGTTATCCCCGCAGAGTACTCATTTTGCAGGGGTATCTCTGAACTTGTTGTATCTCTGAACGTTGAGTTGTGGTGCCCACTGCATTTGACATCTAAATTGTCTGCGGCAGTAAGTGCTGATGTGTCCGTACCGCTGGCATCTTGTACATTGTACAATCGTCGACTTTTTTTTTCGGCGGTTTAATGTCGATTCTGGCGTTTAATATGCGATCAACTTTGTAGATATTCTTATTGTTTGACATCGGTTTTAGGTCTACGAAGAACAGATGTAGCGGCTCTTTGGTTTTTCCATGGCGTATGTTTATTACGTTTCGCACTTGATGTCCATGGTCCTCGATAGCGCTTTTTATATCCTCGAAAGGAGTTGTGGGATGGAGAGACCTTAGTACCACTCTGTAGGCACGGTTTTGTTTCTGTTGATAAGTATGGTACGATGCCCTTACATCGTTTAATATGTGTATTATTTTTCTATAAGTTTCAGAGTACCTGCCTATTATTTGATATGTCCGTCGGTGTTGATAGTTTTGTGTGTGTAGTCGCTTTTGTTGACAACATTTTCGAAGCATTTCTCCAGCTCAGTAATAGATTTCACATCCGGTATAAATATTGGCGGCGGTTTTGGGATTCTCACACTAGCCGCTACGTCCATGGCTTGATTATCTTGATGATTGTTTCCGAGAGAAGAAAATCTGTTATTTGTCGAGATTGGGGTACTTTCTTCGACGCTGGTCGCAGATCCGTTTGAATACCTACGTCTTTTTTTGTTATGGACAATTTGCCATGTTGGTGGATCGTCGTTGCTGGGTTTAGTTGGGTTTCTTGTTAGGGTTACACGTAGATAGCTCATGGTTGTTACTGATGGGGTTACATTAGGTGTTAGATTGGGTGGCCTATTAGCTAACAAGCCAATTTCCATGGCTTTTACGCCATTTGTTGCTCTTGTGCCCCTTTACTATTAAACTAGATTTTGGGCGCACTGCATATAAAAAGATTCACGAGAATAAATTGAAAAAGTCCGATAGCGTTATCGGCGATAGGAGATAGTTGTACTCGCTCGCGGTACGTCTGCACAGTTTGAAATGTCGCGAGCGACTTGGCTCATCCCATGACGCTTTATCCATTAGTTCTTTATGATACCTCTTATTTTGTTCGTTATATTTGTGAATAGTAATCCTATATTAGGTAGTTTATCGTATTCAGTTTGTATTCATATTTAATACTTACTATTGTGTTATCTATACATGATCCAGTATCAGGATGGCTTACTTCATGTGCCAGCGGTACAGCATTGAACGAATTCAGCAGCGATGGAACCTGCTGACATAATATTGTATTTTTTGGGACATCGATTATAATAGCAGGCGACTTCAAGCCTGCTATTATAAACGATTTGCCTTCTTTCGATAATAGTACCAATAACTCATGCAGTTTCTGTATAAATATTTTAGGGCTGGTTAGCGGAGCTCTGTAAACTGCAACAAATATGGTACTTTCTTTATTCAAAAGAGTTTCTATCGCCAAACATTCATATATGAATTGTTCAGCAATTTGGCTTATATAGCGCCTAACGCTAATGACTTCAAATGTTGCTTATTATCATCCCTATTATTCATCGTTTGTTTAGGAACAACCATTTACTGCAAAGGAAGTTATTAGCCATTTGTTTAGTTATTGGGAATGGGAATTCCCATTCCCAATAACTAAACAAACGGCTAATGACTTCCTTTGCAGTAAATGGTTGTTCCTCCATGTGACCGTTCTGGTCTACAAAAATGGGCGGCTAGGTTAAATAGTTCGATCTTGAAAGCCACAATTTGAGTACTACACTTCCAGCGTTCAGTCAGGATTAAATATCTATAGTTTTTATTTTCCTCTAGTATAAACTCAATTTTGTCAATTGTGTGTCTTGTGTATAGTATAGTCTTGTGTGTTTAGTCTTGTCTGTCTAGTCTTATCTACCTAGTCTTGTCTGTCTAGGCCGGATGGTCAATCACTATTTTTACCGGTTAGAGTGCAATATTTATTGGCCTGTCATATTTTTTAACAATATGTACTATATTTTTATTAAAATACTTTTTCTCTATAGTTTAAACCTGTATTGATTTACAAATTGCAAAAATCGGCTCGAAAATGATGTTTTAATCATGAAAATATCTAGAAATTGTAGGGTCACCTTTTGTAGATTTCTCTCTAAAACGCCGTAAATTTGCAAGAATCTCGTTCTAGTCATTTTATTAATCAAATACACACATGCAACTTCAAGTTATAAAAGAGTTATGGGTTGTATACAGTACAGAAAAGAATATAGAATTAATTTTCTTGTATTAACAATTACGTAATTGATTAGTTGTGGAGTTACTTGTTGAAACTTCATTTTAATAAAAATTATAATAAAACAGTTTTATACGTTTCAAAATTTAATAACGAAATTACAATACGTTTCATAAATTTTGAAACATATAAAACTGTGTTTTATTATAATTTTTATGAAAACAACTTTGTCACCGAAATGGTGTCTTATAGTTATATAGTTTTCAAAATATGGTCAATCATTGTCGACTTGCCAACAACTGTACTATTTACCCCTATATACTATATGTACGAATGCAAAATTGGCAATAAATTGTAGCAATCAAAATTAGATGCTGAAATATTTATATAAATCAAACTTAAAAAACGGATTCACTTAACTTAAATAAAATAAACCAGATATTAGGTTAAGTAAATATTAAAACTAATATATTATAGACACATCCTGCTGTCAGCGTTCGTGTATCTTGTTCTATGTGAAAACAATGTTGCAACTTTCAAATTGAGTAGACAAAACTGAAATGTGATGGAGGATGCGACTTGTTACTAAGGTTTATACTACTTCAAAATTTTTCATCGTTTAAAGAGTTAATAAATTATGGAAATAAAATAATAAGAGCAGTTAAAAATTCTATACAATAATGAAATGGTAAAAAAGATATATACTTTGAGCATAATTTATTTATCCAAATTAAAAACAAAAATAAACAAAAATACAAAGATAATAAAACGTACGGAAACGAACAAAAATTATAAAACATTTTGATTATGATCAAAAAGAAATCAATTGTATATATGGCATAGATGGTAATAACCCACCATTATATAGTAATTCTTTTATTAATTAATAATTAGCATTTATAGAGTTAATTGTAATAAATATACATTCTACCACTTCCATGAAAACTACATACAAGTCACTCATTGCTTCTTTAAGTTTGTTTATTTATATATGTTTACTTAAATGTGCTTTGTAGAAGCTTTATTTAGATTAAAAAAAAACTATTTTTCCAAATATTTCTGCTCTGGGAGAAAAAGTTTTTTTTTTCTTTAATTTATACAAATCTTGTTTAAGCTCCTTAAGCATCAAATTACTTTTTAAGACACTGCGTGAATGTGTAAAATACATTTTATTCTAATTAATAAGTGCACTTTAAATACAAAAAATAAACATTAAGATTTCAATTTAAAACAAACTTCGCGTGATTTTTCATTGCTACAAAAGACAAAGTGTCATATATTTCTATGTACTTTTTAAATAAAGAAGAATCTCAAAAGCATTTTAATTATTAAAAAATGGTGTATAAATTGCTTCGTAAGCTTCACAAATATATATTACATTACTTTATTTTAAATACTACAAATTATTGCTTAGTAAAAATACAGTGTATATATAATTAATATATTTTTATTTTTAGATTAAAGGCGAATTCAAGGCCGCAATTCTAAAATTTAAGACTATTTAATTGTTCTTACAATCAAAAAAATCTTAAGTTAAATTAGTATTTGGTATTCTAGACCGTATTATATCTTATATATGTACAAAAATATAAATAAATATAACAATATATAGGAATATTTTTTTGGAATAATCTAGAAGATATTTTTTGATATTAGGCACTTCTAACAAACAGAAGTTTTTTTTAATAAATTTAAAAATTTTCAATAACAAAATAATATTAATTATAGTCTAATTATTCGTTGGAGAAAACCTGACTAGACTCAAAAAATTAGAACTTACTAAAAAATATATATACATACAAAAATTGATTAAACCGAGCCAGATACTTACGATTCAATCAATTTATAAGACTATAATATTTCACTCATATTAAAAATAAAACTACATATATGGTTACAAATATACCTCAAACCATTTAAAAAAGTAATAAATAAATTATTCCTGTCCTCCTACACCAAGCAGTTTAGCAGCATCATCAGCTGATGCTGTCAATACTTTCTCAATAATAGATCTATCTCTTATACCTAGTAAGTTGCTTATCAGGTCACTACCCTCATTACCATCTGACTCATCCGTTTTTTCACTTCCAAATTTGTTAATCAAATTATTATTTTCAACTTTAACTGATTTTTCCATAACAATGTCCTCGTCGCTTTGTCCATTATCATTATCGAATGCAACGTTGTGCTTTTTCCTGTGTCTTAACATGCTGTGCTTCAAGGTGAAGCGACGTCTGCATATGTCGCAACTAAACGGACGTTCACCAGTGTGCGTACGCATGTGCCGTCTAAGATCTTCAGCAGACCAGAACCGTCTCATACAAAAAGCACAAATCACTTTTCTATTAGAATAATCTGGAAATTTCCCACGGATTTCGTTGTCTTCATCTTCGTGATTGCCTCCTTCATCAGGCGTAGAAGCGTTAGCATCCAATGCGTTTTTTGCCATTAGTAGTTCATATTCAGAGGAATGTTTATCTTTAATATGATCCAAACAGTCTTGCCTTTCTCCAAAAGAATTGTCACATAAATGGCATTTGAAAGGTAAATCAGAGTTAGGCACTTGATTTTCACTGGTAGAATGTTTGCTGTGAGCTATTTGGGCTTCCCAGTCGCTTTTTTGATCACTATTGTTCTTTTCATCTTCTGAACTACCAGCTTCATAGCCCTGCCTATCGTCTTGAGTTCCATGTTTTGAACTCATGTGTTTTTTTAAGTTAGAATAGGTTGAAAATGTGCTGCTGGGGCAGCTCGAGCATTTGAAGGGTCTTTCCGGTACGTTTCTCATCATGAAATTATTATTATTCGTGGTTTCATTTGAGATTGTCGTCGCAGAGTTGCCGTGTTTACGGAGTAAGTGACGATCACAATTCGATTTTGTAGTAAACAGCAGAGGACAGTGACTACATTTGAATGGCTTTTGACCAGTATGGGTTAAAATATGTCGCCGTAACGATGAAGTCCATGGAAATTTGCGGCTACAATAAGGACAACTCACGCGATTCGGAGCCAAAGAGTATGCGGATTTTTTTTTTATTGGTTGATTTGCAGCAGTTTCGCTTTCCGACCTAGAATGAAAAATATAATTTAAAGCATTTTCACACCACTTCCGTATTTTGTTTATTAAAAATATCGATAATTACCTATTTTCATCAGTTCCAGAATTTCCTTCGCTAGTGCTACCACTAGCTACCAAACCTTCTTCATCTTCTTCGCTAATTCCTTCTACCTCATGCTCATCACCTTCTCTTCGGAAATACTCTTTGAACGGCTGTTGTGAAGCATTATCTAATAGTCTTGAAACTGGTACTAAATCTTGGCCTTCTTCATTTTTAATAGTCTTAACCTCATTGTTGATTTTTTCATTCAATAATTGCTTTTCTCTTAATTCTTTAAGTTTTTCTTCTAGGATTTTTGTCTTATTCGAGCTATAATTAACAGGAATATTTTGATTCTCTGTTTTTGGCATATCATCATTCTCATCAATTACTAAAGCACAGTCTTCATCTTCATCTTTTTTTTCTAATTTGGTTTCTTGAACTGCACGCAAATGTTGAGCTAAGATGGCGTACTTAAGCTTATCAGAAATGGTGTTATCTTTGGTTTCATCGAAGTCTTGCATTTTTTGAACTTCGTAATTTGGAATACTCAGTTCACATAATGAGGTTTTGATAGTTGGTGGTAAGATTTGGGGTTTTCTCCCAGGATTTCCAACAGCAGATCGTTGACGCTGTGACCAGTATTGAGGATGCTGTTGCTTAATATGTCTTTCCATATTCGATCTTAATGTAAAACGCGCAGAACAATGTTCACAGGAAAAAGGTCTCTCAGTTCTATAACGTCTTTGTTTCTGTTTCGGCATTAAAATGCCGTTTTTTATGACCATTTTAACAGAATTTGGCGATTGCAACAGTTCTGGCTTAGATTGAACAACAGGACTCTTCATTTTAATATTATCGTTAAAATTAGACTCAATATTTACGCTCAAAGGTTTCAACTCTTCTTGGGGCGAAGAATATTTTTCTTGCTTTTGTTCGCCAAGTTTCATATTATTAAACCCTGGAAAACTGTTTGGCGGATAAAAACTTTTCAAACGCTCAGCAAAGTTGTCCATGATCATACCTCCACCACATAGCTGTATCCTTTGTAAACGTTCTTTGATTTCTTGATCTTGCAAAATAGGAGGTTGCATAGTGGGGAAAATTAGCGGGTTAATTGGAAACGTAGACCAATTCGGAAAATTAGGAAAATTCCTTGAAAATAGATGCGAAGCATATAAAGCAGCATGGTCGATTTTAGGTGTATTCTTTAATAATTGTTGTGCCAAAATTTCACTCATACTTAATGGATTTTCTCCATTTTTCCTAGTTAGGTCTTCTGCACAATCTTCTTCAGTAACCTTATTATCTTCTGTTTCTTTTTTACTCAAATCCATTGGCTCATCGTTGCAATCATCTTCATCAGAATATTCGAATTCAGGGATTTCTTTCAATGTTTGTAAATTTTTTACTTGTATTTTGGGGTTTTGTTTTTGAGGTGTTGAAGTGTTTGGAAATTTAGGTGCGAAAGATATTTGAGGTGGTAAATATGGAGAGGTAGGTTCAGTTCTATGTTCTTTTGAAGATTTAGCGTTTTCAGGAGGAAATGAGGATACACAGTTCCTCTCACAATAACGGAGGTTCGTGCTCATAGGCAAGAGCGACGGAAAATCTTTGTTTGGAAGAATTTCTTTGATTTTTTGTATATCTGGAAATGCTGGAATGATCGGCGTAGAGCTACGGATTTTTTCTGGAGTTAAATCGTTGGAATCTATTGAATTGGTGCTAGTATTCAATTTTTTAGTTTCCAATTGTTTTGTAATATCTTCGTTTGTGGGATCTTCCGATGGATGATAAATAATTGATTTTTTTACTTCTTCGCGCGTGCTCTTTGCATGTCTATTCCGTAAATGTCTTTCACAATTCGCTTTGGTAGTGAAAGCGTAGTTACAGAGCGAGCATTCGTAAGGACGGTCACCATTATGGGTACGCATGTGCCGGATTAAGGCCGCCTTATCGATCGAAGAATGAGGACACATATTACATCTGTAAGTACCATTATTGGTACTATTCAAATGGGTGCGGTTGTGACCTTTCAAAGCTCTTAAATTTGGAAATACTGCGGTACATAAACGGCATGGAAATTCACCACGCAGTTTCATTTTACGGAATTCTTGAGCAAAGACGTCTTGAGATTCTTCTTCTTCTGTTTTCTCATTCTCTGCTTGCATTACTTCGTTTTTATTCTGCAAATGTTGCAATAAACTACCACTTGTGGTCATAGAAATAATAGATTGAATCTCTGCCAAATCGTTGCTACTATCAATTGACTTGATTGTTTCTAATAATCTTTGTTGGAATTTTTTAGGCCCTTCACTTAGTGGAGATGGAATCAATTTCTCTGGAGAATTGTCCTGCAAATTTAATCCTGAAAAGAAATTCAATCTTTCAGATTCGTTCATACAACGTTTATTAAAATTCCCTGATTCGCTATTAAGGCTTAGGTCCAGTCCACAATCTCTAGTATGAATATCTAAAGACTTTTCGCAAGGAAAAGCCCGTCCACATTTATTGCATTGAAATTTTAAGCCGGAAGCCGCTTTATGAAATTTTTTTTCGCATTCGTATCGAGCAATGTGCGGGAACTTTTCGCTACTAAAATCAATAAACGTAAGATCTTTGAAACCTACTACTGATGTTTTAGATTTTCCATTTTCATCAGCATGAACAGTATTACGATGTGCATTGAGTTTCTTATGATTTTTAAATATTTGATTGCATTGATGGCACTTGGCTAGATAATCAGGATGGTTGTCTTCGAGATGCATTTCGAGAGCTTTAATTGAATTGAAATCTTCTCTATCACATATTTGACATCTGATAGACTTTTCTAATTCTAAATGAGGTCTTTTTCTCGGTAACTTGTAAGAGTCATCTTCTAACTTTCTCTTTTCGTACCTTTCCACCTTATTATTATTAAATTCAATGCCTTTAGACCCTGAACTGACATTACTGTCAGTGCTGCCATCCGATTCGTAATTTTCTGTTTTATGTGTTCTCATATGCCTATGCATATTACCGTTCGTTGTAAAAGTGTCTCCGCAATATTTGCATGTAAAAGGCCTTTCACCGCTGTGCACCAAAACGTGCCTATCTAGACTAGAACTCGAACTTAACACTTTGAAACAAATCCTACAGGTATATCCTTTCTCAGGATCTTGAACCTCGGAGTCATTATTGTGTGAACGTATGTGTAATGTAAACTCGTGTTGTGAGGTAAGCATCATTTCACAAATTGGACATAAGTATTTTCTATCAGGTGAACTGCAATCCGATCTGTTATCAGTATCATTTTCTGAAAGTTGCGTTCGATTCTCTTCAGGAAGTGTTGTATTGCTGGTGGCTGAGAAGATTCCTGAATCACTTTGGTTTATGTCTTTGGTTATTGGTTCCGTTGTTAAATCCATGCCTGTTTCTAAGAAAAAAAAAACGATAATGAGATTTAAAGTTTAACTGGATGAGTAAAGGTAAATATTATTAGTATAGTGATAGTCAGAGGAATATTATCCTGCCAATGAGCACATAGATTATTCTTTTGTTTATAAATTTGTGTTTACTTGACCTAGATTTATTGTCTCCAAAACTATTATTTTTTAGAACACGGTTAGGCAATCACAAAAAAATAATAAAAGAAATCGGAACGATGAAACAATAAGAGAAATAAATTGAAATAAATTTTCTATGCACATATTTTTTTTTTAAATCGGTTTAGTCAGGAAATAACAATGATTTAAGAAAACGGATATCTAGAGATTATCTGGACCACAAAAAGAGATAAGTGACTTTAGACCGCAGGATATTTCCGCACTGGAAATTAGAGGTTTCTCGGAAACGTAAACAAAACTTACCAATTTTATCCTGTGTCGTACAACCAAATTGTCTTAATGGAATACAAACTACTCCTTGCATTTCGTAACTATCGTCTAAAACGTAAAATAACAAGTTAATTAACATTTAAGTAAAATGCGCGTAAATAAGATTTATTTATTCTATTTCCGTTTAATCAGCTCTATCTTAACATATAATTAAATAAAAAATTAGCTCCATAAAGAGTCCCTTTGTTCAGTATTTCACTTCCAAAAAGAAAATATTTGAAAAACCGGAAATAAGTGTTTGATTATGATTTGGGTTCCCATGAAATCAAATTTATATTAATGTGACTTTTACATATATTTTATTGATAAATGCGAAGAAGATAAAATCCATCTGCTTGTAATATATAAATACAAATACGATCAAGGGGAGAGCAGATGAAACGATGTAGAACTCTTTTTTTATATAACTATGTATTTATATTATAATTTTCTATCCATTTTCACGTTGTGTGTTTATTGCGCCCACATCTCAAGTGAGATAAAGATAGCGATAGAATAGTGTGGATACAAATTATGTGTAATATGTTCGAAGCATATGTTTAGTTCACCTGCCGGCCGAACAAGGGTTCGAACCACCTGCTTGGCGCGTGCTGACTTTTTTCTTTTAGTTTAAAACGTTAATAGTTTTTGATTGACTCTGTCTATGTTACTATTCTCTTAATACTTTTATTCAATATTTTTATTTACATTTATTATCTTTTATATCATTTGTTTATTAATATTTTTTGTTTTCTAATTTCTTGAGCAAGATAGTCTTTCGAAATTAGGATGTACGATGACAATGAAAAAGTTAATTAACTCAATTAATTATTTATAATTGAGGAAACTTTAACTCATTATTTGATTTCATTTTCTAAGTTTTTGACTAATCGAATATATACTTATATTTATTTTTTGAAATAAATTAATGTTATAGTACAGAATATTTTCAAAATCTAAAATCAAAAGGAAGGAAAAGAGCATTTTACTAATATAATTAGAGCATATTGAAAAGTGAGCTCGTGCCTTGACTCATGTCTGGTACAAAAACATAATATCATCAATTGATAAATTTATATATTTAAATTGCGATTACAAAGCCTTTAGATAAATATTTAAGGTTCGAGGTTTTTGTTAAAAAAAAGAGAACTCAAAATTAGTAATCAAGGTATACACAATAATCTAAAAACATACAGAAAAGAAAATATTATTGGGTTGAAAGATGAAATTGAGGAGTTTAATAACCGAACGCAGCAAGATTTACTTAATTTTATTTGTCTACATGTCTAACCGATAATGAGAGACCATCCTTTATTTAATTTAAAATGAGTTAAAATAAACTCCGCAAATATCAGGATTGTTACAGTTTACAGACGTTGGAAATTTTAATCTTTTCACAGAATTACAATCTATTTTTTTTTAATAAATATTCAAGGTAGTTGGGTTTTCAAGAAGCGGAAACCATAAAAAATATAGGATGGTCACATAAATTAACAATCTCAAAATCTCTTCAACAACCCTAACAAGAACATTTCATGTTAAAAAAGAAACTTCGCTCTAAATTCATTTTATTATTTCTCTTCGTTTTATTTTATAACGAGACAATGTATTTCCGTTAATAAAAACTAAAGCAGTATCGCCAACCTCGCGTGACCAAACGCAGACTCTAATGAAATCTCCCCGAATGCTTCATCTTAACGTAACCGGAACGAACAGATCTCATTATTCTTATAAATAAAATATATGTATTACGTTTCAGAACGCAACGTTCGTAAAAATCTTTATAAACGTATGAAGGATTTAGAATCCTTAGTAAAACAGAATCCCCACATTCAAGGATATTTATCATTTATTTATTCCTTAATATTATTTACTTTTAGTCAACTAATATTTAATAGATTATCTCGTTCTGTGAGATTTTTTTGAATGTTATCTTATTTGGTTGATAAAGTTTTCGGAACTTGCCAAAATTGCTCAAATTAGTTTATTTAACGTTAAGAAAATAAACATTTTTTTTTCGTAATAATAATTGAGGTAGAATTTACAAACTGTGTGCTAGTTTATAATTGCATAAACATATGAATTAGTATGATTATGATATGACTGGCAGCCACGCTTTCTTCATTTAAGATGATGTGATGAGATCCATCGTCGGTAGACCATAAACACCAACATTTTAGCAGTAAAAGTAGCTAATTTATTGATAATTAACGAAAATCTATGTTACTTAACTTCATTTTACCTAACCGTCCATCCGAAATACTTATTATACTTAGAAATTTCGTTTATAAACATATTACACGCATATTGCGAATTCTTAACGTATATAGAAATCGGACGAAATTATTTATTTATTTTTTTATTATTATATTCAATTAAATTATTACCAACAATATATACATATTTAGAGTTTCTAGAGCTTGCAGTATATTTTATAGCATGCTTCATATAATTTATAGCAAATATTCATAAATGTAGATTTAAATGTTTTCTTTTTGAATGGGTAACGTTTAATTTCAACATTTTCTAGTGTTAATATATATTTATGACTATTTTATATAATCTACAAAGACAGAGAGATGGGAACATTTGACAAATGTTGTACAGCAAATAGATTCTATACATAATATTATTCGATTAAATATGAATAAAATCGTTCTTTTGGTTTTTTTTCCAGAGCGTTTCAGATAGTTAACCTGCCTTTTGGAACTGATCTACATTTGAATCTATATTGTTTTACTTACATCCTAAATAGTTTCTTAGGGCTACAATTGTAGTGAATAATATAAAACAAACAAAACCCTAGTAGAAATTGACACTAGCGACCTGGTCGGGCGTAGAATGAAGTGCCCGATATAGATTTTATATCCTATAAAGAAGGCTCCCTATACGGTTGGCACAACCAGATGAATAGTTTTTTGCTTAAATTTAATTTAATTAACACTTTGTCCTTCCGTGATGAGTTCTAACCTAATCGGTGGGACTTGTTATATAGTAACAAGTAGAAGGGAATGCCGGTGACACGGGAGAAAGGTAAATTAAAAAATATATATTTCAATCGGCTATTTACCCGATCGGGCCAACCGTACACTAGCCTTCTACATAGTGCACAACATTCTATATCGGGCACTTCATTCTACGCCCGACCAGGTTCCCAGTCTCAATTTCTGCTAGGAAGTTGCCATAAAAATCTAAAATATAAATCCAATAATATATTTATTTCATATTATTTATGTAATATATTTAATACGAAAATCGGTATAAATGGCGCATACTGCTAGGTAAGTGGCAAAAAGAAAATCGGGCTAATTAGCACATACTGCTAGGTAAGTGGCGAAAAGAACATCGGTATAAATAGCGCATACTGCTAGGTAAGTTGCAAAAAGAAAATCGGTATATATAGCAAATACTGCTTGGTAAGTAGCGAAAGTAAAATTGGTATAAATAGCGCATACTGCTAGCTAAGTGGCGAAAATAAAATCGGTATATATAGTGTATACTGATAGGTAAATCAAGAAAAAGTGCATTGACGATGGTTCGTGAATCGTTCGAAAACATTAGTTTGAAAACCGTTTGCCGGGCTGGCCGAGGTTAAGTTTTTAAACTAATGTAAGTGTATTCCATTTTATAACTAAAAAGAGCAAAGCTGCTGATGCGAGATAGATCTCGAAACGCATCTGTAGATGGCTATTCACTTGGATTAAATGTGATCTTAAAACCAATGTTATTTATATAATTCTTGTTTAGTACCTCGAAAGTGGACTAAGGGCTAGTAAACAGAATACAAAAATCTGTTGTGTTTCAACATGAGATTTGTTTTGTATTCTTAAAAAAACTTAAGAATATTATAGAGCTACGAAAAGGTTGTATATTTATAAATTCTAACTATACCTATTCCGCTTAAATAAGTTTGGTTTCACCACAATTTAACTAAATTAATTAACACAGAATATCCTAGAAATTCTTTGAGCTTGTCTGCGAGCTTATTAATGTATTGATATTCTTACCTGTTTTAACATGTATGTTAGACTTGTTTGAGTATAATCGTATATTCTTGAAACTCAGTCGGAAATTGAAAGATGTTAACATTATTCAGAAATGTTTATTCAGTGCATTGCATCCCTGAGATGTCCACAATAAGTTACAGATTTCCACCTTTTAAGACTATATTTGTAACAATACAAACTTATGACAGTGACAACTTGTTAATGTAAATTTTGTGACGTTTGTAAAATTCACTAGCTTTAGTATCAAAAATATAGTGTCACCTTATCACAAGCTTATTCAATGTGTTTTTGTACTAGTGACGCTGTAGATAATTAATCAATGGGAACAACTCTTATACAATTGATTTTTACACTTATTTTAATAGACTCGTTCATTTTACGTAGTTTTAATTTTAAGTTTGTTTTAACTATAGGATTTTAACTATTTTCGACACATCACTTGATCACATCAGTCGAGTATTCGCTTCGTGCATAACCACGCTTAGCGCCACCCGCTGCCAAAAAGACAACTTCGTCTCCAATAATAGTGTATAAAAACAACAGGCAATTTTACACAAAAATACACTATCTCGCATTTCCGCATTTCACGCTGTCATAACCTTTGAACGGCTTGTTACAGAGACTTCTAGTCTTTATCAATCAATTTAGCGTCCCAAAATTAGTCCAAAAACGTATATAATATTCCTTAGCAAGAATTCTTTCGATTAAGAAATGCCATCGACACGGGAAGTCATTACCGCGGAAATGACGAAATGAGAGAATATCGATTTTGCTATAATTGTAATTTTTTTAGTTACACCAAAATTTAAAAACGATGACTCTGATTACAAATATGCAAATTATATTTGGCTAGCTCTTTCCGTTCACTATCGCCTGCTAAAATTAAGTAAAATTTTATGATATTTCAGAGCTCGAGTAGAGATCTTGGAAAGTAATAAGTTTCCCGTGGATAATCTGGGTGTGTTCATAGGAAAATGACCTCCGAAAACAATGCCGCAATCTGTTTTTGATTATCTGCAACCGTTTCTGAGATATCGACTTATCAAATCGACAATCGTAAAATTTCAGTTTGAAATTTCTGGATGAATAATTGAATGTTTCCGAACAATTTACACATCGACTTGTTCGTCTTGTCGAGTAGTTTCTGTGTACCGAAAATGATTTTGTTGGTGTTTGAGGAAATTGAAAAAAACCGCATTCTTTTCGACCGAAATTATAGAAAAATTTTCTATGACGAATTTTTTGAAAAATTTTCTAAACGTGCTGAAAACAATTTTCTAGTTTGCTTCGCTCTAAAGTTACAAATAAACGAGATATATAGTTTTCACTGTACACTATCTCGCATTTCGGGCAGATTTCACACTGTCATAACCTTTGAACGGCCCACCACAGAGACTTCTAGTCTTCACCAATCGATTCAGCGTTCCAAAATTAGTTGGAAAACGTATATAATATTCCTTAGGAAGCTTTAGATTAAGAAATACTATTGACACGGGAAATCAATACCGCGGAAACGGCGAAAATCGATTTTGCTAAAATTTATTATTTTATTTTATTTTATTAAACGTATTTTTATTAGTTACACCAAAATTTAAAATCGTTTTAGAAAGAATTTTTGCTGCATATTACAAATATGTAACTTATATTTCGCTAGCTCTTTCAGTTCACTCTCGCCTGCAAAAATTGAGTAAAATTTTATGAAATTTCGGCGCTCGAATAGAGATCGATGAAAGTAATGAGTTTACCGCGGATAATCTGAGCGTGTTTCTGAGATATCGACTTATCAAATCGAGAATCGAAAAATTTCAGTTTGAAATTTCTGGATGAATAATTGAATTCTCGTTTCCGAATAATTTACTCATCGACTTGTTCGTTTTGTCGAGTAGTTTCTGTGTGCCGAAATGATTGCGTTGCTATTTGCCATTCTTGAGAAAATAGAAAAAACCGAAAATGCCGTATTCTTTTCGACCGAAATTATGAAAAAAATTCTTTGACGAATTTTTTGGAAAATTTTCTCTTGATTATTTTCTTTTGTTACCCGAAGGAAATCGATGTGCTGAAAACGATTTTCTAGTTTATTTCGATCTAAAGTTACAAATAAGCAAGATATTTTGGCCTTGAATCCATTTATGTACTTTATAAGTTTATGTAATATAATAAAACACTTTTTAATTAGCAAAATACATGTCAATATATACAAATAAGTACTAAATAATAACGTAACTGGTCATTAAGTTCTTAAAAGTGTCACCTTTGGCGCTAGTGCTGTTGCGCTCAGAGCGAATAAATCGTCTATATTATGAACATAGTCCGAAGTTGAACGATGTTGACCTTGCACAGACAATTGTGTTCAATGCTGTCATCATCCTTTAGATGTACTAAGTCTAAAATTTGTTACAGAATTTTAGCTTGTGAGACTTGACTAAAAAAGCTTGTGACAGGGACAACTTGTACCCATTTACGCTTTATTTTACGTTTTCCCACTTTATTGACGCTTGTATAATAAATAAGCCAAGCTTGTATTAGAATTGTATAGTATCGCAAATACTGTTTCACAAGCTTTATAAGTTTTGCTTTAGTTCAAGCATTTGTATAGTATCACCAATATGGTGTCACAAGCTTTTACAGTGCTTCCGGTTTTCTAGTAATGCAGCAGAAATACCGCCAATGGGAACAAATCAGGGTACTAATATATTTGAAGCGTGAAATGCCATCTGAAACACTTGGCTTTCAGAGTTATTTTTTACGGACTCGTTCATTTTAACTAGTTAGTTTTAGTTTGACAATATGCAAGCTTGTGACAGTTACAACTTGTTCCTATTTACGCAGTTTATGGACATTCTTTGAAGAACAATCTCAAGCTTGTACAAGCATTTGTAAAGTATCACAAATAGTGCCACAAGCTTTTACATGTTCTTTAAATGTTTTTTGTTTTCCAGTAACTCTGTAAGAATTGGTTGTAATGCCAACTTTTATAATAACAGTTTGTCATATAGACAGTTTGTCGTATGGACAGTTTGTCATATAGACAGTTTTTGTACATGTTGTTTTTGTACAAAAACTATACATACTTATAAAGTACATACATACTTATAAAGCAATACTTAAGTGTGAATAAATCAACACACTTAAGCATTTTTTAGTAAGTGTCTCGTGTGGAGGCTAAATACTTTTTATGTGATACTGGTTTCGTATGGAAACTCATATATCTTTTTTGTTATACAGACAGTTTGTCGTTTGGACATTTTGTCGTGTGAACAGTTTGTCATATAGACAGTTTGTCGTACAGACAGTTTGAAATATAGGCAGTTTTTGTACAAAAAACATACTTAAGTGTGAATAAGTCACCACAGTTTTAAGTAGGTGTCTCGTATGGAGGCTAAATACTTATTATGTGATACCTGCATTTTCATTCTGATTTTTATCAGTGATTTTATTTAATTCGGCCAGTTTACAAACGACGTTTTTGAGGTTATCGATTTGTTTTTCAATTGTTTCCAGTCTTTCATTCGTTTTTTTGTTTCTTCCTATCTATTTTCGTGATTGCGAACATGATTTTCTCTTCTTATTATCTCCTGACATTATAAACGTTTTATTTTTAATTAGATTAGGTAATTTTTTGCACTTAAGAGAACTAAGTACGTGTGAAACGTAAAACACAACGAACAAATATGACTGTGTTTTGACGGCGCACGGCCGGCCACACCAGCCTAGGTGCCAAATTTCAAACTCTAAAAAGTGTGAAATGTGAGCAATGACGAGAATTACTACAAATTATCATCGAGAACGAGACGAGACTACAAAAAGCCACTTATTTTAACGTTCGTTGATTTTGAGAAAGCGTTCGACTCCGTAGAATGGTGGGTAGTATCATTGGGTGGTAATCATTAATTAGCTGTCGAATAGACGAGAGATACATATAGATACTGAACCATCTCCATTTAAATGCCACAGCTTGTGTTCGCCTCCATAAGAAAACTAACAAATTCCGGTTAGAAAGAGGAGTTACACAGGGGGTACAATCTTTCCAAATTTGTTCAGACTCGATTGTAATGCTAACTTTTACAATATTTTCATTAAAAATTCAGCATCTTTCATATATACTTATACGTTGCTATACTCAAACCGGCGAGAGAATGCAGCTGTACTGCGCCAAGGTATGAGGGCTAAGCGATGCGCCGAGGTACGGGCAGGTTAGTTTGGGCTAATAAATTAGCGTCAGTTTTTCAAACACGGACAACTAAACACCGCGGACTTGAAATAATGTGGAGGTATGCGCAGAACACCGCTAAACTCGTCGAGAGGAGATGCATTCACTCGCCGGTACGAGTATAGTAATAAATATTTTCTATATCTATTCAAGCGAGTCGGACGAATTTATCTCTACTTGTATATTACAAGAAACATCATTGAAACCAAAGTTCCCTCAACCTGGAACAATGCCGTTATAACCCTTATCCATAAGAAAGGAGCCATTAAAAATCTGGATAATTATAGAAAAAAACCCATTAGTCTTCTCTCTCACCTATTCAAGGTATTTACTAGAGTGATAGTCAACAAAATAGAGAATGAACTAGACTACTTCCAACCGCGAGAACAAGCTGACCATCTCCAAACTGTTAAAACAGTCATTGAGAAGTATAATGAATATTGAAAGCCAATTATCCTAACATTCGTTGATTATGAGAAAGCGTTCGACTCCGTAGAATAGTGGGTAGGAAAGCAAACATTAATTATCTGTCGAATAGACGAGAGATACATCCAAATACTGAACCACCTCCATTTGAATGCCACAGCTTGTGTTGCCCTCCATAAGAAAACTAACAAATTCCGGTTAGGAAGAGGAGTTAGACAAGGGGGATACAATCTCTCCAAAACTTTTCAAACTCTCGTTGGAATACATATTTCGACGGATAAGCTAGGGAAATAAAGGGCTACCTAAAATAGGCTCGAGTATCAACATCCATTCCTACTGTGAATATCTGACGGGCTCATAATGCAAATCCTAGGAATCCAATTGATATTATTGCGCAAATTATGCCCAAACAACCGAAAGTTTCCTTTTTTCCTCTTTCTTGTCTAATAATTTGGGAGATTATGCCGAATCCTGGGAGAATTAAAATGTATACTTCAGGGTGGCCAAAAAAACAAAATAAGTGTTGATATAGAATTGTATCTCCGCCTCATGCTGGATCAAAAAATGAAGTATTTGAATTTCGATCAGTAAATAGTAGGTATAGTAATGGCTCCAGCTAAAACTGGGAGAGATAAGAGTAAAAGTAAGGCAGTAATTCCAACAGATCAAACAAATAACGGTATTCGATCAAATTTTATACCAGAAAATCGTATATTGATGCTTGTAGTAATAGAATTCACAGCTCCAAGAAAACCTACTAGAAATACCTGCTAAATATAATCTAAAAGCAAAATCTAAAGAGGAACCACCATGTGCGATATTAGAGGACAGGGGGGATAAACAGTTCAACATGTTCCTGCACCTCTTTCAACTGTTCCTCTTACAAATAATAGTATTAGAGGGGGGCCAATCAATTTCAATCAATCTTTTCAATAACAATTGGTATAACTATGAAAAAATTAAGTAGAATGAATGCATGGGCGGTTACAATTACATTGTATATTTGGTCATCGTCTAAAAATGTTCCGGGGGTTCTTAATTCTATTCGAATTGAAAAACTTTCCAACCTGCGTTTTGCAGACGATGTGGTTCTCATAATAGGATAATGTGGATGACATGATGTACATGATCGAGACTGGAGACAGGAATCAGCAACATCAGGCCTCAAAATGAATACCTCGAAAACTAAAATTATGACCAACATGGCAGACATAGTTAACTACCTTAGTCATAAAATAACATACATCTTGGTCATAAAATAACTTTCGGCTACGAAAACCAAACCTTGGAAGTGGAAAGCAGAGTTGCACAAGCTTGGGCAGCATGCGCGGCAAAGAAACATACATTACGTGGTAAATTGCCACTGCACCTCAAAGTCAGAGTTTTCGAGCAGTGTGTCATGCCCTTGTTCACCTATGGCACAGAGACCATGCACACCTCACCAAAAAGACAGCAGAGTGGCGCACCGAGGTATGGAGGGAGCAATGCTTGGAATAACACTACGAGACCGAAAACGTAACGACTGGATTCAAAGCAAAACTAAAGTGAGTGACGTGATGGGCACCATAGCATAGAGGAAGTGGGCATGGGCAGGTCACATCGCCAGAATGCACGCAACACGTTGGACCAGGAGGGTTTTAGAGTGGAGACCCAGAGCTGACACCCGAAGACGAGGACGACCACCAAACCGTTAGGTAGACGATGTCAGACAACACGGAGGACTTGACTGGATGAGACGGGCACAGGGCCGACAGAAAGGGAAGGGAAGAAGAAGGAAAAAGAAGGGAAGACGCCTATATTCAAGACGTATATATACATATATATATATATATATATATATATATATATATATATATATATATATATATATATATATGTATATATAAATATATATATATACATATATATATATATATATATATGTATATATAAATATATATATATACACATATATATATATATATATATATATATATATATATATATATATTAAGGTATACATTTAGAGTATTTAAGGTGTATTATAAATATAGGATAGACGCGTCTGGATAAAGTAAATATTTATATTTAGAGTGAGTCAGAGTATGAATAGTTTTATAATCTCAATATGCGTTTTTTATGTACAGATTTTCCGGTTGCAACATATAAAAACCGCTAATCGTAAGAATATAGATAATTAGTATGTACGTAGTATGTAGCCACAACAAACGGATTTTCCTAGAGATCCCACTACAAAATAAGTAATTCCTGAAACATCTAAGAACGTTAGCCGAATATATTAATAACAAATAGTACCACAAATCCATCAGTTATCTCTTTTATATAGAATATGATGGAAGTAATTTTCCCAATTTTGAAGTTCCCGTAATTCCTGTTCCTAGAAAAAAGAAAACGCACGGCGTATTTAATCATCTCCCTTTGAATAAAATATGCATAATATATGGCCAGACACGAAAGTGGAAGTATTTTTCTTTATAAGCGCACGCAGCGATATAATTGATGAATTTCCCTGCCAATAGACTGAAGAATTTTCACCCGTTGCAATCGATATCGTATTTTCAGAAAACCGAATGATCATTTTTCACACGCGATAACACCTACATATACAAGATTACCATTACTTATTTCTTATAGAATAAATTTAAATAATATTTAAAGCTTTAAAACTCTCAAACGCTATAAGATTATTTTTTTAAGAATTCTTCAAATAAATATACATGTTGAGATGTGATTTTAATTAATATATTTTTTATACAATCAATTTGGTCATAGATTTGTATAAAATGTACCATTTTCTTTTGTCCTCAGCAGGATTGTATACGCATTAGTGCAGAGAGTGGGGGAATAAAATTGTGTTGGCAGTAGCAGGAGAGGGTGAAGGGAGGTGGGTGTGCCGCGGATCTCGCGAGAGCAGGCGGGCCAAGATGGCGGCGCCACCTGTATTGATCTGCGAGTCTGTACCTGCCGTCTCTATGACAACACACACATCACACACAGACACCTGCCCTGCTGGCCTGCCACACCGAACATACACACAACAAACCCCTTCGTCACACCCCGACGAATTTATTTGTATTTAGTTTATAAACAACGTCAAAACATATGAAAATTTGAGTTGTTTGCAGTTCTCGTATTGATCTGCTGGAGGATTTTTTTTATTTTGCAGCATGATTTCCAGGAAGTTTATTATGAAGGATTTTACTGGAATTTTAGGTGGAGTCATAGGATTTCTTTCTAGAATATACGTGAGCTTCAGCTCTCCAGTAATGGCTAGCGTAAATGCTATGTAAATTTTTAATTTATTTTTCTTTTGGAATACAATAAATTGCTATAGAAACAAAATTATCATAACTAAAAATTACCTTTAAAATTGGTTGATATCTACCAATCCGAAAATAGTAAATGTTTCAAATTAACGAGGGAACATAGGGGAGGATTTCTAATAATTCAGCTTTATAACTTCATGTGGCGTTTTCGCAGGCCATTCACAGGTCAATATAGTCAACACAATCAGTGCCACCCCCCGTATTGTACAACCCTCAACATCTCATCAAAGCACACCATACATCATGCGGAGTCACCGCACCAATTGATGCCAGCAAAACTCCATTACCACACTAATTTATTATTATACCGAGAAAAATTTGTTATGGATGAATACATAATCTAGATCAATTTTTTTTTTAAATAAATTAGATTTAATCAAATTTACAAATTTTGAAACCTATAAATATGTTAAAATATCAACATAAGCGTTAGCTATGTATTTTTTAATATCAACTTTAGGTATGTTTATATTTCTACCGCTAAATATGAAATACAGATTAGATTAGACAAAACTATTTAAACATATATATATATATATATATATATATATATATATATATTATATCTTATTTTAGAAGTCTTATATATCTTATTTTAGAAGTCATTTTTTGTTGAACATTTAAATTTCTGACGGTTTCTATTTACCGACGGTGAAATCGATTTACTTACAAGAATTTTGAACAAGAAAATATTTCGTAAAATTAGTTATTTTAATTAGTTTTAATTAATTTTTGTGTTTACGTTATTTATGACGGGTTTATATGTTTCGCGGTCTGATTGTTTAGCATCTTCCTAATCATAATTAAAATAATTATTTCTCATTTTCTAGTGTATATGTTATATTCATGTAAATAAAAATGAAAGTTGCTCAAAAGTTTTAAAAATGTATCAACCGTTTTATATATGTCATTTCATAAATCGCAAACGATTGCAATAAGAAAAACAAATCTCTGATAATTTAAGATAAAATCTACTAAAGTTTATCTAAATGTTTTTTTTTTTCATAAATTACTTTTAATTGCCAAATCAATAAACCTTGGCCGTCAAATATTTTCAAGCTAATTATATTTGCCTATATGATTATATTTCATTTCAATATTATTCAAGATTGTATAAAATCTACAAATATTTAAATTTGACTTTTGATTCAAAACGTTTTCTTCAGTTTTAACAAATATATAATTTCAAATTTTAATACGTAATCTCCAAATCAATTTTATTCTAAAAGAAATTATTTCTTCTAAAATAATATACTTATTGCATATTATAAAGCAATTATATAATTAGCAGTTAAGTATTCATTCTAAAATTATGTATGAACAAAATAAAGAGAAACATGCGACAACCGTCTATCTATCCTGCAGAGCAAATCTCGCATTTAAATGCAATTAAATAAAGTGCAGATGCGTGTTCACCTTGCTTGTAACAATGAGAAGATTTAAATTACCCAAGATGATGTTTATTACAAAACATTACTAAACATACTAACATTACTTGGAAATATAGGAAATGCGCGTGCTAGGAAATATTTATTTTGAGGGAAAATATATGCAGAAATCCGATTTAATTAACTCAATTGTATCTAAAAAAAAATTGACAGATTAAGTATATTCAGGATAGAGTAGATAAAAGGTTGAGTCCATGTGAGAAATAGACATAGTTGGTGAGTTGTATCCATGGAAACTAGTCAGTGTACATAGACAGTTATCGGGGGTGGTTATGGGCGGACATAATCACCCCATCGGGTTATCTATTTTATCGCCATCGGTGCTGTCCGCTTAATAATTGAATTATTGACAAATTTCGAGCAACTTGAAATTTTCTTACACAGGTAATTTAATTCAACCCGATATAAAATGAAAAGTTACAGAGTTTTTAATGTACAGATAGGGACTAACATATTTTCACGTTGCCTAACCTATATTTTTTTCCAACATGCGATCTTGTTGGAAAAATAAAGAAAACAATAGTGAATACACAGGAGACATAATAATTGTGTCGAGTACAGAATAAAAATAACGCACACGCATATATATATATATATATATATATATATATATATATATATATATATATAGATATATATATATACATATATATATATATATATATATATATATATATATATATGTGTGTGTGTATATATATATGTTTATATATACACTTTTATATATATATATATATATATATATATATATATATAAATATATATATAAATGTAAAGAAAAACGTAATAAATGGTATGTTGTAAAAGTCTAATTAAGTAAAATTTAGAGTAAAATTTCTAATTAAAAGTAATTGGATTTGGATATTTGCTTGCTTTAAAATTTCAAACTAATTATATTTCTTTCTGGACTTATGCCCGCGATTCAGTTGCTAGTGAATGCCCACTTTTTGATTTTGAGTGATATTCGAGAAGCAATTGTAGTTTCCCTCTTTTTATGCGTAGATTGAAAGCAAATTTTCTAGGTATTTTAAAAGTGAAATTGGGTATAAAAATATTTAAGTTAAGTAAAAATAGTCAGTATCTATTAAAATGTAACAGAGAATCACTTGGTAGGTATATATTTTATTCATGTTGAATACTAGTGAAATTCAAACTAATTTTAACTTTAAAATCCTCAATACATAGATCTAATAGGAATATTTCTAATCAGATTTTTCTGTATTCAATATTCATAGTTTTCATAAACCGGAATGATAATGTTTATTTTATTCATTGACATTACGAATTTGAAAAGATAGATTTAAAAATGGGGTCAATAATGTTCATTTTAGCCCTTGATATTGCAAATATGAAAAGGTCTTACCTTATAGAGCAGTTTTTATAATCCATCGTAAACATAAATACCATGTTTAACTAATCCGCACAATATTTACGAAGAATGTATTTATAAATAAATACAAATAAAACCACTAATTAAAAAAATAATAAATTCATCAGCACCAGTAGTAATAGCACAGTTCAATGAAGCAAACTAATAAAAGTAATAGGACTTTCTAGTCTCCTATCTCTAAGATAAATGTCTTAAGAGAGCAAACAGAGATGTGCACCCTCTGAGACATGGAGCACAGAATGAATTTACAACGAGATCATATACCTAACATCTACTCGTTTCGAAGAAACGTTGCAATTGGTCGGCAGATTTCATGGTGGGGACAGATAGGTGAGACTCATGAAGAGAGGGAGAGAGAGAGAGAGAGTTGAGGGAGACTTATTAGAGATATAGGCTCAGTTAACCGGTATACTATTTTTTATATACTAAGAGCCAAATGCGGAAGGACAGTTGTTTTAGGAATTGGGGTGACCATACCTATCTCTGCTCTAACGGTCATACAAGCACATTTCCTCACGAAATTATTATATGTGAATAAATTAAATATATATTTTGGAAAGCTCTTGTATAATTAAATATATGAATTTAAGAATTCTTTTAATGAAACTAACTCCAAAATGTAAAAACTTTTTTATCCTTAAAACAGCAAAAAGCAAAACCTTTTTGAGCCAATTTAAATTATTTGAAGCTACAGCTGAGTTGGTTATTGATCTAATTGGAATTTCGTACACTCTAAAACTTAGGGTATCAAACTTTCACTATTTCTTTAAATATGTTTTCGAGCTACATATTTAACAATTTTAAAAGTTGCTTATACGCTAATAAATAAATTATAATGAAATATTTGCCGAGTAAATTCGTTGTAAAATTACATGGGCTACTAACAACAAGTGACTTTTAGAATATTGAAACTTGCGTTTTTCAAAAACAATTAAAACGTTATCTAAACAAGACCTCCTAACGAGGAAATAAGGTAGAATTTCCATCTCGTTAAAAGATAAATTCCATTGAATTATGTATTCGGGTAAATAGCGTTGGAAAGACAATTTGCATTTAAATTCTCCAGACTTATCGAGTCTAAACAGAGTGAATAATATTTTCTTCTTTGCAGTTTAAATTTTTAACCATTTATAAGTTAATAATTCATATTATCATGGAGTTTAATAACATCATTGATTCATTTTTACCAAATAATCAGTGATCCGACGAAGATTAGTCACACGAGCTCATCCCTAATTGACTTTATTTTGGTCAATGATCAGAATTTCGAAAAAAAATAATCGTAAAGAAGTACAGTAGGTTGTAAGCTAATGTATAGTGACACTATCGTGGAACAACATATGTGAGTCGTATACTCAGCAAAATTGACATGAAACAATTTAAAATGGATTTGTCAGCTTTAAGACTAGATATTTATATAGTGCCGGATAGAAACGATAAAATAAAAATCTTTACTGATACAATAATATTTTTGTTTGATCATTTGATCACAAGTTAAACAGTTCAGTAACACTGAATTGAAAAATTCACAATGTTTTAACCAGACTTAATATGTAAAATATTATATAACTTGTTGTTCACAGTTATGTAAATTTATACATTTAACACGACTCGAGTTTCGATGTAATTTTCAACAGAAAAATAACCTTCAACCGTCGAAACTCGAGTCGTGTTAAATGTATAAATTTATATAACTGTGAATAACAAGTTATATAATATTTTTTTGTTACTGATGCGCGGAAAGTACTTCTTGACGCACGTTTTTTAATACGAGAAATAACCACTTCTCGTATTTCCATAAACTAACGCACGCACATATTCGATATCGCTAGGTTGCATTAAAAAAAAAACAAATAAATAAAATAAAAACAATCAAGACCTCAATATTAAAAAAGTGACATGGAGTGTCAGAAATTTTATTCATTACAAAATATTAATAAAAATTAGAGAAAACGTTTTAAAATGAGTCAAATTCTATGGTCATACTGGAGACAGAGGAGAGTTCTTATGACGAATTCTTTATTTTTGATACCGTTTTTTTTGGATGGCCCCTGGATCCCAAACTTGCAAGATACATTTCTTCACATGAGTAATAAAAAATATTTTTTGTAACACGTGCGGTATTGCAACTGCCCTCTCGAGCGAATGTGCGCACTCACTTCGTTCGTGCGACCAATTTCGCTCTCGCGTCAAATTGACAACTTATCGCCCTAGTTACAAAATATACTAATAAATATTAAGTGTGGTTAAAACATAGTGAGTTTTCCAATTCAGTGTTAGTAAAATTACCACTTAGATAACGGTCCCAGCCATACTATTCAATAATCAATAAGCCAAAAAATCTTGGGTTATGCCAAATTTAATACACATTTGTAAGACGCACGTAGTAAATATAATAAAGTAAAGTAAATATGAAAAATATTATGAAAAATATAAATATGAAAAAAATATAGTAAAGTAAATAGTAAATATAAATATAAGACTAGGAGTATATCTGCGAGAAGATGTTTCACGTATCAAAAATTTGCACGAATTACTACACGGCAAGAAATTACTACACGGCTTTTTTTTTGAAAAGTATCAGTAGAACAGGTGATGAAAAGATTATTTCGCAAGGTTTAAAAAACATAAATACTACTTGCTTAAAGCCTCCACCAGTCCTGCCAGAACCATCGGTGGTGTGCACACGGTGATGTGCAAACCGTGGATGTCGAATTCATAAAAAATTTAAGGCTTTTCGTGTGTATCAGGTTGCAGTAAAATAATGAAATGTTAATATAAACAAATTTAAGAAGATTCAGTCAATTTAAATCATTTTGGAAAAAGTTTCGGGCAAAAATTTGAAAGTACGCTATCTTGCATGTTTTTATAATCGCAAATTTTAGGCTTGCGTTTGACCAAAACAGAAAAAGATTATATTAATTTTGACATGTCATGGATATTGACATATAATGCACCAAAAGGCGCCAAATTATGTGTAAAACAAACCACCAGTTTGTTTTACACATAATTTCGCGTCTTTTGGTGCATTATATGTCAATATCCATGACATGTCAAAATTCGCGATTTCAAAGAAGTAGAGAAGTATTTTAGATTATTAGAAGTAGAAGAATTTAGAAGATTGTCACCTCTCCGATTTTTACATATTGTATACCAAAATACGCAGAATTTTACATAGATTACACTAATATAAATCATTATGCAATTTAGTTTACAATAAGTCAAGAAATCTTAAAAAACTAATCAGCCCTCCAGCGGATCGATGACTGTTTGAATGGTATTTTTTAATTAAAAGCTTCCTAGGAATATGATATATGTTTTCCGTTTATTTTGGGGATACTGAATCGATTGGTAAAAACTAAAATTATGTGTGATAAGCCGTTCAAAAGTTTTGAAAATGTACTTCCTTAAAATTGATATTTATAAAGTGAATTGAAATCTTCAAAGTTTGTCTGTAAGTGTTTCCTCTGCTGGTTGTAAATATACAAATTACATTTTGCTAGCCGCTTCCGCTCACGAAATATAACTTGATGAAATTGGGCAAAATCGAGCGAAATTTACCGAAATTTCGACGGCGAAGCAGAGAACTGGGAAACTATTTAATATTTTTATGGAAATCTAAGTGCATGCGCATATAACCTACTGAAAACGATGCCGAAATCCGTTTATAATTATCTGCAAAATTCTCGAGATATAAACTTGCGAAGTCGAAATTCTGTAGCACTAAAATGTCAATATAAACGAATTTAAAAAACGTTTACTTGCTAACTAAGGGTCGCGATACAATTTTACACAAAATGTTGGCTCGCGAATGAAAATAGTTGCGCATTGATGTAAAAAATTTTGTAGGGTCTACTAACGAACTCGCTCAAGAGGTTGATGGAAATACTCTTCTGAGTTATTGATATTCTTTTATAAGGCACATGTCAGATTTATTGATCCTAAAGTCGGTAACTGAAACTGCTATTTACAACGTAATCCTCAATGATCATAATCCAACGTGAGAAAAATTGGCTTTCATCAGATACTTCCAATTATTACTCATATAATTAAGAGTTGCTTGCAAGAGAGCATACTTTCTGACGCATGGAAACATGTATATGTTCACCCAATTGCCAAAAACGCACGCCTTAACTTAATTACCGATCTAAGCCCCCTATCTATTTTGCCAACCATTTCCAAAATTCTTAAAAAAGTTGTGGACTTGCAAGTTAGGAAGTTTAGCTTTTTTTTAGAAAAAGTCATAGCTCTACTACAGTACTAATGGACGAAGTTGATGAAATAGCAAGGGCGCCACATTTAGCTGTACTGGTACTACTGAACTTCAGTAAAGCCTTTGATATGGTCAATCATCGTATACTTCTTAGTATTCTGCACTATATAGGAATGTCCAAAAACTGCTAGTTTCTTGCGGGGCAGAAGCCAAAGGGTTACTTTACAAAATGATATCTTCGAAAGTATATATAAATGGTAAAGCGCCGCAGGGTTCTGTGCAGGGGCCACTACTGTTTACTCTATACCAGGGCTGTCCAACCTTTTTTTAGTGGCGATTTACTTTTTGGTATATATTGCTGCCAAGATCGACCAAAACGCGTAGCGGGCTAACAGAACACAAGACTAGTACTAATGAGATTATACGATGAAAGAGATAATCGTAAACATTGATTAAGATGATCATCATTTAAAGAATTTCTGATTTTTGATTTTAACACATTCATATCAGAAAATGCAAATTCCGCCAAATACGACGAGCCAAAGCAAGACATCAACTTCTTGTGACCCATTTGTCAAGATTGGGTATTTCTCTTTAGCGTATTTTCAAATACAATCTTTGGATTTCAAATACAAATCATTTTGAAGTTTGATTATTTCCAATTCTAGTTTATCCTGATTTGCTTCAAATATTGTAGATATTTGACATGTAGATATTCTTCTATGTTGATATCTTTTTGAAACACATTTGAAAAATATAGTGCAATAATTTCAATCTTACCAAAATCTTCAAACCTTGTCTAAATTGTTTTTCAACAACTTCAATTTTGAGAATCATTTTAGTTAGAGTTTAATTGAGCTGTGTCAGAGTCAGGATGTGGATGTGTGTGAAAATATTTTCCAATGCTTCATTTGTTTATGTTTTAAATTCGCATTCATCAGTATTATAAGTTGCTGAAAAGCTTTTATCGAGCTTATCATGTCTAATACATTTCTGCCTTTACCTTGTAGTTCAAGATTCAAATCGTTTAGTTTTGAAGTAAAGTCTGCCAAGAATGACATATCAAATAACCACTCTTTGTTTGTTAACTGTCACCTCTTTCAGGGAGGAAACTTTTTACGTCTTCTAATAACTCTAGAATTCCCCTGAGAAATCGACTTCTACTGAGCCAATGCACATTAGTGTTCGTTATCATTATCCTCATTTTCTAATCTAAATAAGCGTCCCTGAAGGGCACTGCCACGTATTGAATTGATTATTTTAAAGACAGTTTCTATAACATTGTGTGTATTGAGTGTGCGAGAAGCGTATTTTAATTTTTACTTTATATTTATCGTAATGTATTTTTAAGTAAGTACATAGAAGAGTGAGAAAACTAAAGATCGACTGAAAATCACGCCGCGATCGACGGGTAGATCGCGATCGACTGGTTGGACAGCCCTGCTCTATACACTATAAATATCGGAGCATCAATAAAGAACGTCATCTTCATCATCAGAATGCTGACGACATACTGTTAATATATACTTTCCCTTCTGATAAGCTGAACTGTTGTTCTGGAACCTGCTGAACGAAGTATAGATGATGGCCTGAAAAGTATAGCTAATTTCTCCACTGAAAATTCCCTCCCGATGAACCCAAGTAAGACTAAAACCTTGGTATTTGTCTCAAAAAGGGGAAACCATTTGCTATTATGGAAAAACTGACAAATACCATGCATGTTCAGCGGCTGAACGTAACTAATGAATAAAAAAATCTCGGACTAGATAATAAACATAAAACCACCGATGCGATCAACCGCCGTTTGTTACATAGTGGTTCTCCGATATTTGATTTTAGTCGTCCTAGGTTGGCCGCCGCGGCCTCGTCTTTCATAGCTATTTGTATCACGTGCTTTGTCATACTCATATTTCTGTTAAATATGACTCCAAGATACCTCAATGTCTCTGATGTCGTTATTATTGCATCTTCTACTTTGATTTCCATTTTTGAGAGCTTCCTTCTTCCTGCTAGTATTACAGCTTCCGTCGTTGCCAGTTTTAGGCTTTTGGAATTCATCCACCGGCTCACTCTCTGTATCGCTTCGTTTATTTTAATACACACCTCCTCTTCTTTCCTTCCTCTTGCGATCACAGATCAAACCATCCACATAACATAGGGTTACTCCTGCAGGCATGCGCAGTCCTAGTATCTGCTCGCAGAAGATATAAAGTAGTGGTTCTAGTATAGTTCCCTGATGGACGAGCTAGTAGTTTTATGACAATAAAATTTTCCTCACATGTATCGTCATCACATGTAAAATTTAAAGTGTTGCATTCCAGTAGGCATATCTTTAAATTTAAAAAAGGAAAATTTAAAAAGTGACTATATTTTGTCAATGCTTAGCTACCCTCAATCGGTGTATACTAGTTTAATTCATAATATAGATTGCACCAGAATACAACGAGCACAAAATGGGTGTACCAGATTTGTAGAAATAAAATTCGATGCAAATGGATTTATGTATGGCTTTACATGTCTTTAAAAAAGACACGTCTTACATGTCTGTAAAAAATCCTGATCTGAAAATCACCCAGGTATCTGTATAACCAAATAACCTACAGAACGGATGTTCATACAATAAATATTCTTAATAAGGGCTTGCTGACTCCACCTTTTGTTCATATCTCATAATTTAAATCTTCGAATCTTATTCTAAATAGCGTCCATCATTTATTATAATCTACCAATGGAGTTAAGACAAGCGAGCGAGTATTTGAACAGTTTAAAATTATGTTGAAATGCTAAGAATACAGAGTGAGCATTTATAAAAATTAACGTTAATATTCTCTCTTTATTTTTCATGTGTTAGTCGGTGTAAGGATAACCTAAAGATAACAAAAAGGGCTTATGGAAGATTGAGAAATTCTTGTTAATTTATTGAATAAGTCCTTTTGTCCAGCGATGAAGTCACAGCAATAAAGAAAATTGAAATTTTTCTAAAATGTTTCCTTCCAGAAAATAGAATTTTTCGCTTCACAACTAGACGTCTCAAGTCTAAATACGAAATATGAACAGATCAACACTTCAAATACCTGTGTGAAATCGTCGAACTAATTGGATTAGAAAAAATAGCTAAAAAAACCCGTGTCCCAAAACTCAGAAGAGCACATGGGAGAACAAGAGAAGTTTACAACAAAAAATGTATGTCGCTCCATGTTAAGATTAAACTGTAATCAAATCTGAAGCCTTATATGCAGAAAAAACTCTCGCGCTTAATAAAAATGCGAGCTCGAAAATAACCTAAAAGAAGAGCGAAATTAATAAGGAAAATCTTAGGACCAAGACATTCGGAATATGGTAACTGCCTACAATCACGGAAATCCAGAGAAAAATTATCAAATATTGCGGCAGACCTCAGGAAAAGAAGGAAAATTTTATGGATATGTTAACAGGCTTCCTGACACCAGGATAACCCACTAAATTCTCGAAAGAGTTGAAAAACTAAAGACTTTCCCCTGGACACAACAAGTAAAAGCAGACATGAGAATGCTCAAAAAATGCTCTAATCCAACCAGAAGAAATTTTCGAACGACACATATACAGAGAAAAAATTGACAAGTGGGAAGTTGTTCCAGAGAATGGAATACCAAAAAGGTCAGGTATCAAGGGGAGGGAAGAAAAGAAGAGGAACTTTAGTGAACAGATGAAAGCATCCTGAATCCCCCGCAAGCGAAATCACAAATAAAGCTTCGTGTGTTCCTAAAGGGACCATCCATGTAAAATAATAATACTATTAACATTGCTAATAACTAGAATAAAGTCGAATTTCTAATTATAAAACAATTTTGGTGTTCTTCGCTAATACATTACAAATATTTTTCACTTTATTATCTTATTTTTAAAAATGATTTATCAAATTTAAATAAGATTTTTACATGCTTAATATACTATCTAAGAAAATATATTGAAAAACTATTTTCCAGCTGGAAGATACATGGAAAATAGATTCTCGATAATTTTTTGTTTTGAGATTAACTGTGGTAGACAACATTGAATTGGTCGGAATGATTTCACACTACGAAAAATGTTATCTTAAATTGATACTTTTCTTACTCATTCGAGATATCAAAATATTTACGTGATATACCGAGGAATCATATTGCTTCTCATATCAAATTTGAATTGAGAAATATTTACTGATTAGCAAATTAGCAATTCCATTTTACATTAAATATTTGATCATAAATGTTAATTCTTGTTTTATCCAAAACCAACAGAAGTCCTTCAGATCAACTGTTATTGTAAAGAAACTATAAATAATAGCATATTGTCTGATTGGTATTTAGAATACTTATATATTTTTTTATCTGTTATGTATCAAAATTAAACTTTCTGATCTTCCAGATAAATATCTGAAGGATTTTAATGTTGAAATTAATAATGATTTGTGTAATAAACAATATTATTATTATTATTATTGTTAAATCTTCGGCTAGGAAAGTTTTTCCGAGCAACGCGGCATACGGTAATTACAAAGTCGAAAGGTAAATATTAAAACACTTTTAGTTTCTATAAATATTGATTAGGTCGCATAAAAGGGGTTTATTTACTTTAATGGAATGATATATACGTTTACTTTCGAACGACCTGCTTAACTTCGCATGGGGAAAATTACGGACACGTTTAACATCGCGTTCTTTTACAAATTTATGTTAATTTGTAAACTGTCATACTAAAAATCTGTATTTAAAAACAATGATAATTACTGCTAAGAAATAAAAAAAAGTTATCTTAAAATAGGTTATTAAAAATCATATGAAAATGTAAATTTCTTTAATGTAGAATGAAGTTTTTGTATAATAAATTTGTTAAACTAGATTTTTTTGCGTAACTTTTCTTCTATTTAATTTTGATGCTTTTTCAAGTAGATTTGCATCGTTTTCTATATTACATAAGAGATTGCATCCAAATTTCATATAATCTTCAAGATAAGATTTATCTATGATTGCTTATCGCTAAAAAGGGCTTCCTGCTCACCCAAAATATTATTCAAACATAAATAAATAAAATTTATTTATAAAACAGAAAGATTAAATGAAAATTGCTGTTTTATCAAAATAAAAAAGCGTATTTTTCTGCAATAATATGAAAACTATAATTAATCTATTAAATCATATAGATGAAAGTTACACCATTGTTAGTAGTAATATCAAAATTGTTTAAATTACGAAACAAAGACATTGCATGTTTCACACAAAGCACTTGCTAATTAAATGAAAGAAGAAACTTAAATTCTAAATGTTTACATTTTATTTTCGATAATAAACTTCGATTCGAAATATTTTCTTCAGGTAATAGTTATACAATATTATTTTTATCGTGAGTGTGTTATTTAGTACACAGCCTTTCTAGGAAAAAAATGCTAGAATTACAGTATATGTTTCAGATAAAACAATAGCCGCACGTTTCCAGTGGGGAAAACTGATAACGTTATAAAAAAGAGCGAGCGAGAAAGAGAATAGAGGGAATTGGTAGTAGTAGATAGGGCAAGGAGAGCTGGTATGAAAGAGATAGCTAGTCAAGATATTGCTTATTGGAATGCCATCGCGGTGTTCGATTTGTACGTGGTAGAAGGTAAATGTGACACGCAGCACCGTATTTACGTGCCTATATAGATATTGTAACTGTTTATTTTTAATTTGTTTTTATGATACGAAATATACTTTTTTAAAATTACTTTATTGTGTTTAATAGAAACTACAAAAAAGTGGATTAGCCCAAAGAGTTTCAGCACAACTTCGGACACATCAAAGGCAAGGCTAGATAAGCAATCGTCAAATACGATTAGATTAAAGAAATATAAGAAATATCAAAATAAATATTCATATTTAAAACAGAACTTGAGATGCACAAGAGGGTTTTTGGGTAAAGGCCCTATTATGTAAAATTTTTTAATAAACAAATTCTCCAGAACAATATACAGTTATTGAAACTAAACAAACATATAAATCAATCATATTTCCTCCGCTTCAAATTTGCAATGGTAAATTTGTACTGTTTTCCTGTTGGAGAATAAATATGTAATTTAGTCATTTTAATATTTCATTTATTTCACATATTCAGTTTTTCTAATATTGCTGTTTTTATTGTTGGGAAATAATTTGCATTGTTGTCTAAAAATAGGAAGTAATGTATTTTTCTAAGCAAACAGGAATTTATCTATGAATCTGGAAAATGTTTGCTCGGTAATTCCCTAAGGATTTTATTTACTAAAGCAATCTGAAATATAAGCGTCTTTTATTAGCGGCTGCTATTAAAAGTTCCTTTATATATAAAAAATAAATGTTAAACATTATAAATAAATATATGATTATTATTTCAGCTTCACGCATATTTTTTCAATTCTTTTAAAAACACTAATAATTGCTGATATAGACTCTATAAGGCAAATACAATTCTTAGTATGTAATATAAAATTTATGACTATGCCGTACAAATCAGCTTTGACGCAGAAAATAAAAAATGCGATAACTTTCCAGATAGAAATACGCATTTGGTGGTTTTTACATCGTGCGACATTTCTTAAATTCCGTTCGACACAACCATGATAATGTAATATCATAATACTATTATTATTTACAGCAATTACTCTTCAATGCCATTGAGCCCTTTTGTAGTGGCACTACCGTCTCCTATTCAATACCCTCTATGGGCATAATAAGGTCAGATTATCTGTAACACAAACTAGGGGAATGAGATTAAGGCTAAATAAGGGTGAAATATTTTAACACCCCAAATAATGAACCTGGATGACTTTCTGGCCACATCGAATTACTCCATGTTGTTACCCCTTTTAAATTAAATAATTCTAATGAATTAAGATCTTATCAAGACGAAAAATAAATCTTATTCAATATTCAGTTTAAAGCAACACTTTCATATTATTAATTAAAATTAACTACAATTTCCTCTAATTTTTTAAAGTCTAGACCACTAGTAGCCTATTACAAGTAATCTGCTTCAAAGCAGGCTTATTTTTGTAGACAGACAAACATTTAGATAAGAAAAAGGTATATCACAAAGACGCGTAATGGTCTAGGCGAGTGAGTAGACAGACAATCATTCGCTCAATAAATACTGAAAGTCCATCCTAACCTTCGTTTAACAAATATGCGCATCCGATAATTTAAGATTCTCCGATGGTAATTACGGACAGCTTTCACTTGTCACTATTATAACCCTATTTATATGTCATTTGTTTCAATATTTAATTAGCAAAACTTACGAAAGATATTTCAAAACTTTGGAAAATACAGAAGGAGAAAACAAGATACTAAACATTAAGCAAGCTAAACTAGACATATGTGACTAGGTAGACAAGATTAGAGAAACTCTGACTATGCAAAATATGACAGTCTATTCTTGTTTATATACAATGACTGAATGAATATATATGCATTGGCATTATACACAATAACTATTTATAAGTCTAGGTAAAATAAACCAATTGGCATTAAAACCAGGCAACACTATTTAAGACTATACAAGACCAGATAGGATAAAACAAGACCAGACAAGACCAGGCAAGACCAGACAAGACCAGACAAGATCAGACAAGACCGGACAAGACCAGGCAAGACCACGCAAGAACAGACAAGACCAGACAAGACCAGACAAGACTAGACAAGACCAGACAAGACCAGACAAGACCAGACAAGACCAGACAAGACCAGACAAGACCAGACAAGACCAGACAAGACCAGACAAGACCAGACAAGACCAGACAAGACCAGACAAGATCAGACAAGACCAGACAAGACCAGACAAGACCAGACAAGACCAGACAAGACCAGGCAAGACCAGACAAGACCAGACAAGACCAGACAAGACCAGACAAGACCAGACAAGACCAGACAAGACCAGACAAGACCAGACAAGACCAGACAAGACCAGACAAGACCAGACAAGACCAGACAAGACCAGAAAAGACCAGACCAAACTAGACAAGACCAGACAAGGCCAGACAAGACCAGACAAGACCAGACAAGACCAGACAAGACCAGACAAGACCAGACAAGACCAGACAAGACCAGACAAGACCAGACAAGACCAGACAAGACCAGACAAGACCAGACAAGACCAGACAAAACCAGACAAGACCAGACAAGACCAGACAAGACCAGACAAGACCAGACAAGACCAGACAAGACCAGACAAGACCAGACAAGACCAGACAAGACCAGACAAGACCAGACAAGACCAGACAAGACCAGACAAGACCAGACAAGACCAGACAAGACCAGACAAGACCAGACAAGACCAGACAAGACCAGAAAAGACCAGAGAAGACCAGACAAGACCAGACAAGACCAGGCGAGACCATACAAGACCAGACAAGACCAGACAAGACTAGACAAGACCAGACAAGACCAGCTAAGACCAGACAAGACCGGGCAAGACCAGACAAGACCAGACAAGACCAGACAAGATCAGACCAGCAAAGACCAGACAACGCCAGACAAGACTAGCCAAGACCAGACAAGACTAAATCAGACAAGAGCAGACAAGAGCAGACAAGACCAGACATGACCAGACAAGACCAAAGAAGACTAGACAAGACCAGGCAAAGACCATATAAACTAGGCAAGACCAGAGGAGACCATACAAGGTCAGGTAAGACCAGACAAGGATAGATAAGACGAGATAAGACCAGACAAGATCAGACAAAACCAGACAAGACCAGATAAGACCAGACAACATCAGACAAGACCAGATAAGACCAGAAAAGACCAGACAAGACAAGTCCAGACTAGATCAGAAAAGACCAGACAACATCAGACCAGACCAGACCAGACAGGACTAGGAAAGGCCAGATAAGACCAGTAAAGACCAAACTTCACCAGACCAGACAAGATCATAGACGCCCAGACAAGACCAGAAAAGATCAGACATGTTTATACAAGACCACATAAGACCGGACAAGACCAAACAGCACCAGACAAGACTAGACAAGACCAGACAAAACCAGGCAAGACCAGACAAGACCAGACAACACTTACAAGACCAGACAAGACCAGACAGGACTAGAAAAGACCAGATAAGACCTGACAAGACCAGACAAGACCAGACAAGACCAGTCAAGACCAGATAAGACCAGACAATATCCGACATGACCAGACAGAGCAGGTCACACAAGACCAGACAAGACCAGACAAGAAGAGACAAAACCATACCAGAGCAGACAAGATGAGACTAGGCCTGTCAAGACCAGACAAACCCAGTTAAGAACAGACATGACTAGACAAGATCAAATAAGTACGTTCAAGATCAGACAAGACCAGAAAATACCAGACAAGACCAGACAAGCCGAAACAAGACCAGATAAAACCAGACAAGACCAGATACGATGAGAGACGACCAGACAAGAGCAAACAAGGTCAGACAAGACCAGGCAACACCGGAGAAGACCAGAAAAGTGCAGACTAGTCAAAACAAGACCAGATAAGACCAGACAAGATCAAACAAGGCCAGACAAGATCTGACAAGATCAAGCAAGACTAGACAAGACTAGACAAGTCCAGACAAGACCAGACAACACCAGACAAGACCTGACAAGACCAGACAAGACCAGACGAGACCATACAAGACCAGACAAGACTAGACAAGACCCGAGAAGACCAGACAAGACCAGACAAGACCAGACAAGACCAGACAAGACCACACAAGACCAGAAAAGACCAGACAACACCAGACAAGACTAGACAAGACCAGACAAGACTAGACAAGACTATACAAGACCAGATAAGACTAGACAAGACCAGAGAAGACCAGACAAGACCAGACAAGACCAGTAGAAGACCAGACAAGACCAGACAAGACCAGACAAGACCAGACAAGACCAGACAACACCAGACAAGAGCAGACAAGACCAGACAAGACCAGACGAGACCATACAAGACCAGACAAGACTAGACAAGACCCGAGAAGACCAGACAAGACCAGACAAAACCAGACAAGACCAGACAAGGCCAGAAAAGACCAGACAACACCAGACAAGACTAGACAAGACCAGACAAGACCAGACAAGACCAGACAAGACTATACAAGACCAGATAAGACTAGACAAGACCAGAGAAGACCAGACAAGACCAGACAAGACCAGTAGAAGACCAGACAAGACCAGACAAGACCAGACAAGACCAGACAAGACCAGACAAGACCAGACAAGACCAGACAAGACCAGACAAGACCAGACAAGACCAGACAAGTCCAGGCAAGACCAGACAAGAACGTACTAGACCGGACAAGACCAGACAAGACTGGACAAGACTTGACAAGACCAGGCAGGCCTAGACAAGACCAGATAAGACCGGACAAGCTCGGACAAGACCAGACAAAACCGGACAGGACCGGACAAGACCCTACAAGAACAGACAAGACCAGACAAGACCAGACAAGACCAGACAAGACCAGTCAAGACCAGACGAGACCTGACAAGACCAGACAACACCAGACAAGACCAGACAGGTCTTACAGCTAAATATAATAATGTAACTTTTATACCGTTAGACATACAGTATAAGTTTGATAATCCGACTGTTAAACCGCCACGTTCAGTATTCCGGCGCTCTGGGGAAACACGTGTCTTTTATATCCGCTTTAAAAATATTTAATTCTGATAATCCGGATTTTTTTTATTGTCCGGCGACCATGTGTCGGATTATTGAACGCCAAATGAGCCCGCCGAAGGCGGGCGAAGTTCGATCGTGATTATACGAAACGTCTCGTTCGAAGATGATTTGTAGCATGCTCGTCATTGCTTACATTTCACACTTTTTAGAGTTTGAAATTTGGCGCCTAGGCTAGTGTGGACTAGCCGGCCCGGACCTGTACAGTCATATTTTTAGAGATTTTTGTAGTTGAGTTTTCCCTGCAAGATGATCTAGGGTATGTTTAAGGGTAAGTGCGAAAGGAGGAAAACATAGATTTTTCATTGGTTCACATAATAGTAAATACATCTGTAATAGTATTAATAACATCATGATAGTAAATACTGTCATCACGTTTGGATCTGGGAAAGGAGAACAAAATCTAGGGCATTTTTGATTCAACCTTGATGTATAAAAGGTCAATTGAGAAAATTACAAACTTGATTGATTTTTTCAAATGACTCTTTACATAGCTCCCATTCAGTGTCTATATTAGTGATTCTCGATGCTAAACCATCCTCTTTATTCATAACTGACGGGATGTATAACGCGTAAATCCAGATTTTTCTGCTCTCGCACCATTGTCAGACCTCTATTGCTAATGCATTTAAGTGGGGATATTGAATGAAGTCTGTCCTATTGATATCGGAATTGGAGACGTATTATCAATTCTTAAGAGAATTTTGCCGTCTGATACTTTGTTCGCGAAACATATTAGACCAAAGAACGTTGCTAATACTTTTAGATAGTTTATGATAAATTTTCTTTCCACTTTCGTCCAGAAACCATGAGCGTTTACGTCATTACAGTGTGCACTCCACCCGGTCAGAGATGCATCTGAAGATATCTCAAGTTTAAACTGAAGTGTTATATTTAGGTTAGAACCTGTTGGTGTATTTATTTTCCACCAATACAGTACTTCCATTATTAGTTTATTGACATAATTTCTACTGTCGTAGTCGTTGTCACTTAAAATTAAGGTTAGTTATTTTTGCCTTTCTAGTCTTTTCCAGTAGATGGACCCATATGCCACCCCTGGGCAAGCTGCCGTCTGTTAACACAAGTCTAAAATCTACTGATTTTATAATAAAAGCATATCTGACTTGGTGTTTGTGAACTTTTTTGGTGGTTTACGACAAGGCCCAATTGTTTTTCATCAAATTTGATGAATTTTTACAGGATTCATACGAAATTCCCACAATTAATAGATCATCAAGGTAAATAATTGATAAAGTACCTAGTTGTCTGTATAAACAAAAGGACTTGTGCATAAACCAAGGGGAAGGCATAAAAAAACTGAAGAGCTGCCTCTTAAATTAAAATTTTTAAAGTAGGAATAATGTAGTAAATATCTTTTAGACCTATCGAACACATATATGATCCAATAGATATCAAGTGTTTGGTGGACTTAATATCTTCCATTTTTAAAATGGATAGTATTGATAAATGTGTTTAGATTATTATTATTTTTTTTTTTAATTAATAATAAATCTACTGGAGCCATCTGGCTTGTCAACTAAGAACAAAGAGGAAATGAATTCATTACCTTCATTTTGACAAGGCTCAATTACATTTTTAGCTAAGAGCTTATTTATTTCATGCCTACTTTTTATAATACCATTTTAGCCCAATTTTGGTCTGTTAGTGGTTTTGTTTGATATTGATTTCTCTGGACGGTATTTTATAACCCTTCAGACAATCTAGGACAAATTTATCCTAGGTAATTTTTTCCTAGTTTTGCGTAAAGTATTTTAGACTGCCTGCTAACTCATCTACTTCCTTAGGGGCTGCTGGTGATTTGATGACCGACTCGATGCTTCTGTCGTATTGTACCTCTTTCATTGAGGTTTTGTTTTTATTGGAATTTCTTTTTTTGAGTCAGAATGCTCTCCTAGCATTAGTTGCTTCTACGTCTTCAGTAAGAGCTATTTCTTGCTTTTGGGAAGAAATTTATCGGAATTTTATCAAGATTTTTTTTTTTTCTAAAAAATGAAATTGTTTTATAATATAGACCTTTATTATAAGTATTTTTGTAACTTCGTCTAATGGACAGTTTGTCGTATGGACTGTTAGTCGTATGAACAGTTTGTTGTATGGACAGTTTTTCTTACAGATAGTTTGTCGTTTGGACAGTTTGTCGTTTGGACAGTTTGTCGTATTGACAGTTTGTCATATGGGCAATTTTTCATATAAACAGTTTGTCGTATAGACAGCTCTTTGTACATGTTATTTCTGTACAAAGACATACTTAAGTGTGAATGAATCACCACACTTAAGCATTTTTCAAGTAAGTGTCCCGTATAGAGGCTAAATACTCTTTATATGATACTGGTTTCATATTGAAACTCATATATCTTTTTTGTTCTACAGACAGTTTGTCGTATGGACAGTTTGTCATATAGACAGTTTGTCGTATAAACTGTTTGTCATAGACAGTTTATCGAATGGATAGTCTGTCATATAGACAGTTTTTGTACATGTTGTTTTTGTACAAGAAAAAACATACTTAAGTGTGAATGAATCACCACACTTAAGCATTTTTTAAGTAAATGTCTCGCATGGAGACTAAATACTCTTTATGTGATACTGGTTTCATATGGTAACTCATATATCTTGTTTGTTCTACAGACAGTTTGTCGTATGGACAGTTTGTCGTATAGGCAGTTTGTCATATAGACAGTTTTTGTACAAAAACATTCTTAAGTGTGAATGAATCACCGCACTTAAGCATTTTTTAAGTAAATGTCTCGTATGGAGACTAAATACTTTTTTTTTTGTGTGTGACACTGGTTTCGTGTGGAAACTCATATATCATTGTTATACAGACAGTTTGTCATATGGACATTTTGTCGTATAGGCAGTTTGTCATATAGACAGTTTTTGTACAAAAGCATACTTAAGTGTAAATGAACACTTAAGCATTTTTTAAGTAAATGTCTCGTATGGAGACTAAATACTTAAATACAGTTTGTCACCTGGACAATTTGTCGTATAGACAGTTTTTGTACATGTTGTTTTTGTGTAAAAACATAGTTAAGTGTGAATGAATGAACAAACTTAAACATTTGTTAAGTAAGTGTCTCGTATGGAGACTAAATACTTTTATTTATGTGCTATAGGTTTCTTGTGGAAACTCTAATATCTTTGTTATGCAGACAGTTTGTCGTATAAACAGTTTGTTGTATAGACAGTTTGTCGTCTGCACAATTTGTCATATAGACAGTTTTTCTACAAGTTGTTATGCAAAAACACACTTAAATGTGTTTGAATCAACACACTTAAGCATTTTTTAAGTAAATGTCTCGTATGGAGAAGAAACCCAAATACTTTTTTGTTATAATGTTTCTTACGGAAACTTATATATCTTTTTTGTAATAGAGACAGTTTGTCGTTTGGTCAGTCAGTCATGTAAACAGTTTGTCATATAGACCGCTTGTCGTATGGACAGTTTGTTATATAGACAGTTTTTTGTACATGTTGCTTTTGTACAAAGAAAAAATAAAAAAACATATTTAAGTATGAATGAATCCACACTTAATCATTTTTGAATTGTCTCGTAAGGAGGCTAAATACTTTTTATGTGATACCTGCATTTCCATTCTGATTTTTATCAGTGGTTTTTATTTAATTCAGCCAGTTTACAAATTATGTTTTTGAAGTTATCGATCTGTTTTCCAATTTTTTCCAGTCTTCCATCCGTTTTTGGTTTCTTCCTATCTCTTTTCGTGATCGTGAACATGATTTTCTCTTCTTCTTATCTCCTGACATTTAAACCTTCTATTCTTATTTAGATTTGGTAATTTTTGTATACTAAAAGTACTCAGTACGTGTGAAACGTCAAACACAACGAACAAATATGACTGTACAGGTCCGGGCCGGGTAGTCCACACTAGCCTAGGCGCCAAATTTCAAACTCTAAAAAGTGTGAAATGTAAGCAATGACGAGCATACTACAAATCATCGAGAACGAGACGTGTAGTATAATCAAGATTATACTGTATACACTTCTACTGCGTGACCGTTTGGACAATCATCAGACTTTGTAAATGGTCAGAAGGTTAAACATTAACGCTTCCTGATTTAAGAGAACATGAAGGAGAAGTTCTAGGGATCATAGTAGTATTTGCCAGATGGGTTCTAATCATCTTAGAAGTATGTAAGCAGACATTCATAGATATCTTCGAGTTTTTACTATATGATATCGAAATAATAACATTCGACAGGTTCTTGATGCTTTTGTACATTGTATCTTGATGCTTGTCCTAAGTTGTGTTGTTTCAATTATGTAAATCGCAAATTGTTTAAAATGGGTCTGTATGCTTATCGCCCTTTTTGGTTACTACCACCTACTGCACGCAGCAAGTCACAAGGCTCAAGACTCACAATGTATCAAGCTAGATTGGAATGGAAATTGAGCTATTGTCTCATCAGTTAGATCAACTTGGGACGTACATACAGCAGCTTAGGACTATTTGTCGGAAGAAGATGCGAGGAATATAATATATAATTTATAATATATAATACAATATGATTGCTCTGATAACCAAGGTGGATCAAGTCTAATTTTTGTGTTGAGATGATATTGCTATTTTATGGATTAATGGTGCAAGATGCAGTCATGCATAAATAAATGAATTTCTCAGAAAAATTGATTTGGATGATTTTAATGCATTTGTTACATTGAAGTGAATTACTATGGAGAGCTGTTTTGATGCATGAAGGTATAAAATTGTTATATATATATATATATATATATATATATATATATATATATATATATATATATATATAGCTAATAAAATGAGCTGACATCTAATAATTAGTACGTTTAGTAATATTAATTTTATGGCTCCGGAGTCGCAGGTTGACGATCAGTGTCTTACAATTAGTGAAATATAACTCAATTTAATTTAATAATTTATCATAATTATATATTTTTTAATTAATTTAAAATTTTCTAAGCAAGGTAATCAAGGTTAGATTGATCTTGAGAAATATCATGATATTAAAAAAAGTATTTTCCATCCTGCATGTTTTCATCAATAAAGATTTTCTCTAATTATGTCAGCACGCGATATGTAAATGATTTTTCATTTTTATGAATATGTACGGTGTCGTAATAAGATGAGTTTCTATGAGCGAGGAAATTTCTAAAAAAAATCTTTATGGATCAATACGTCGATTTCTATTAGAGGCTCTTTACGTGATGAATTTTTAAACAGCGCCGTGCACATAATAATCATTACGGTCCGGCCGTGTTTGGGAAATATTCAGACGTAATTGTGTCCATCATATTTTGTGCTTGATGGACTTCATTATTTCATAGATTTCTTAACCTTCATAAAGATTTCATTACAGCATAATTTAATATTAAAGCTGGTATACGTATTCTGTTAAACTTCATTTGGCTATTTTGCTGATAACCGTTGAAATTCCTATTCAAAATAAAACATGATTTATGGTTGATAATAAAGAATTTAAAATTATGTTAGAGCTTAAGCCCCAAACAAAAATTACACGGGAAATGAACATCAAATTGTAGAGGATGTCCCATTGACCATAGACCTTAAGACCTTTCTATCACTTACGTATTATCTTGTAATACATGAATAATAAAGGTTTGACCCTTGGTCACCGGAAAAGGGTCACTTGGTCCTTAGTGACCCAAAGTCACCCCTCTTTATATACAAATGAACTGCGACCATAAACACATCGTTAGAATGGATGGAGATGTTTTCGAGGGGAGTTAAATTTTGAGGGTATAATTTATGTGATTTTTTTTTGTGGATTTTATAACAGAAAAGATGTTTTGACAGAAAGTTTTATAACAGATTATGCAACCTATTTAAGTTTTAGTGTGTTTCACGTAAAAAACGGGTATCACAAGTGCTCTAGATTCGAGGAAACCTGATGGAAAAAAAAAAGATGGTAATAGCCGAAATAATGTGGAAATCTCGCCGAATTTGCTTATTATTATTAACCTTTTGACTCGGTGGGTAACTGTGGGAGAAAAATTTGAGAACAAGTTACATTTTAAAAAGTTATATTTGTATATAAAAAACTAGTCTAGTTACTATTAAAAATAAAGCTATCCTTGTTCGTAGCGTTCAGTTATAAATTTAAAAGGTGTTGCGATGGAACTGTAATGTGCATTACATTATGTTACAGATTTCTCTCCTATTAAATGAAACTGTTCTAGGACATCTAAACTAAAAAACTAGTACAAACTGCTTTGACTCTTAATTCGAAGAATAATAAAAAATAAACACAAAAACACATCTGACGAGTGAATATTTTCGGAATATGCTGAATATGAAAATAAAATATACGGATGCTGGAATACAAGTTATTTAAATTTGATTATAATATTAATACGAATAGGAAAATTTGAGTATTTTGTGTTAAAGATAATTATTAAGAGATATTTATTTTATCAGACTATGGTAAGAACCATTAAGAAAAAAATATGTTTATTATATTTATAGAAATAGAAAATGTTATGCTTAATGATTTTAAAGATTTCGAGATAAGGATTATTGACGAAAACTTGAATTGCTTTCTAAAATCATTAGCAGCTCAATTGTTTCTAATAACAATTTTAGTTGAAATCTTGATATTAGATAGATACTTAATATATATTTTTTGAAATAACATTAAAATCGAAGGTTAAATACTAGAAACACATAATTAGAATGTTGAAATTGTGAGACATAATTATTAGAAATAATAATCAGATGTTTAAGCTATATCTGACATAGATACGCCTAAGGAAAGAGTAGTTAGTAGTAGGATAAAAGTAGTTAAATACATCTATTCCACAATTTACACGATACTCAATTTGCACGGTTTTGCTTTTACACGTTTTTTTTAAAGGTTGATTAAAAGTTATTTCTTTCAAAGACCGTAATCGTTAAAATAATTACGTTTTACTAATGTTATCAAGGGAAGAAAGAAAACGTTTAAAATGAATTCTAATAACAGACAAAAAACGTATCTGCTCTGTAAATCGAGGAATCAGTGTATAAACAAAAACTAGTTTTTATATTTTTAAAGCTATGGTCAGTTTCCTGTTAAAACCGGTACCATTTAGGCACAATGGACATAAGTTTAGTGCTTGACCTACGGTCAATGGTCAAATGTCACCCTAAAATTTATTATATACTTTTTTTTTAAGAAGGGTGGTTCTTTACAAGTTAATCATACTTTAATTTATTTTAACTTTTAATTCGAGGTGAGAATTTATAAAAAACGAAAATATTTTCTTAGAAAGTAAAATATTTTTTGGTGATGGTTTACTTCTATATAACTTCTGCTCGTTATAACCATTAATCGTTCTTCATTCTTATTTTCTATATTACTTTTTATTCTCCATAACATGACAAATTGGAAAATAATTGCTTGCCATTATCCCTGCCATTATCCTTTTTTTGTACCACCATAGACGATAAATAATACTTCAATTGTCAGCATATTATCATCTCCAAGGATATATTTTTTCTAGATACTTAGTCTTTCTATATCTTTACGAAGGCAATATTGAATGTTGAGATTTTTAACGATTAGATATTTTTATTCATTTTATTTATCTATTTATATTATTATTAAAAATGGATTACATTATTTTACAAAATTTGCAATATAAATTTGAAATTGAGGTCTCGATAAACATGAAGTTCGTGTGCGTGTTCTCCTTCATTATAAAGGATTAAACATTTATTCTAATGCAAAAATAAGGATAAGGATATAAACATTTAAATAAAAAGATCGTACAATATTAAAACTGACATTGTAATTAAAAATCAAGATAATACAATTATAAATAATTTAATATTATTTATTGAAGCATTTGATCTATGGTTAATTCAAGAATTCATTTCTTTAAAATATTTTTATTACTCGTGTGTTAAAAGCAGTTCCTCTATTTTTTGTGACCTGTGTGCGCACTTTTTTAAGTGTGCATTTTTTTCCAAAATTTCAAATTGTGCATTTTTTTAAAATAATAAAAAAATATAATAAAAAAAAATATATAATATATAATAAAAAAAAACAATACTAATAAATAATAATTAATATTCAGCTAAATTTTGTACATACTTATACGCATTGACTCGATGTTACAGCATACCACTTGTTCTACATACATTTCAACGTAACACAATAAAAAAACTACTCTAAAAGCAAGTGAAATCATTAGTTCACGAAGACAGAATTTAGCTGAAGAAGCGAAAACATTTATTACTGTGGCTTCCCCTTTTAATTCTAATGAAAAATAAGAAAATTTAATAATTACGTTGTCCAGTCTAAATTTTTCATTTAACACATTTGACAAAACAAACAACATGTTTTTTGTTTCTTAACAATTTTAGAATTAAGGATTTTACATTTTCTACACTAATGGCATTTGCTTTATACCTTCTATCTCCTGTCTTTTGTTTGTAACCACTCTGTATAGATTTTACTTAAATTTATATTATATTATATTATATATATATATATATATATCTTTATATATATATATATATATATATATATATATATATATATATATATATATAAATATATATGTTGTATTTGAGGTTTTCGCGGACAGATACCTGTGTTGTATTGTTTTCTCGGGGATTCCGCGTTGATGCTGAGGGTTGGCTCTGAAAAGAACCGGATTCTCGACGTTTCGGCGAACTAACATTCGCCATTCTCAAGAGATATATGCGTCCGTACGGGTCAACCGTTCGACGCATACTTGAAGTATGCGTCGAACGGTTGACCTTTGGTTGATACTTCAAGTATGCGTCGAACGGTTGACCCGTACGGACGCATATATCTCTTGAGAATGGCGAATGTTAGTTCGCCGAAACGTCGAGAATCCGGTTCTTTTCAGAGCCAACCCTCAGCATCAACGCGGAATCCCCGAGAAAACAATACAACATAAATATATATATATATATATATATATATATATATATATATATATATATATATCATATCAGTATATGGTTTTCTTGCAATCGATTTCTTTGTTCCGTTTTAGAAAAGTGCCTCCGATATCCAGTAATTTGGATATATCTTTAAATTGTTCAAACTAAACATAACCATTTCTTACTCTCTCTACTCACACACCAAATGAACACATTAATAAATACAGTATTGTATGTGAAGAATGCCATTACTATAATCGTGTGTAAAAGTATCCAAATCGTGCGAAAAAGTTCAATGTAAATTAAATGAAGTTTCATTATTAATCGATTTCTGTTTTTTGTTACTATGGCAACAATCGCGTCTCTTAACAAAAAACATAGACATAGTGAAAATATATTTTCTGACGAATATTAAAATTGAATTAATTTTTCTTATTTGGATCAAGAAGTCACGGCCTCTCAGTCTGGATAACATAACATAACCTAACCATAATCTAATCTAGATTAAATCTAGGTTAACCTAGATTACATCGAAGTAGGGAAAGATGGTTCCTTCTAGGCATTCCACCTCCATTGACACTTTGCACTTCGGATTCCGACTTCCGGTTTAGACTCTCGTTTCTGGTTTTGGCTTCCGTTTCCGGTTTACTACTTCCAGTTTTTTACAGATGAGAGTGTGAGATCTATGTAGCCCTACGTGCGAGGTCTATGTAACCCCATGCTGGGTGTGAGTTCTATGTAGTCTCACGTGTGAGGTCTATGTACACATCCGGCTGATCCATTTCCGATTCCTGCACTGCGCGTGAAAATTCAAAATTCGGCGCAGGCGGATAATTCAAAATTTGATGCTGGCTGGAAAATTCAAGCCGAAATCGGGAGTCGAAACCGGAAGACTAAACCGAAAATCGGAACCGGAAGTGTCAAGGTCAAGGTCAGTGGAGGTGGAGGGCCTAGAAGGAGAAATCTTTCCCTTCTTATCGACAACGACCAAATAGTGTTCCGGTTACTGTGCGTTTTTACTAGTTAGAATTTTTTTCCACAGAGGCGCTGAACGTTCTAACCTTATTGTGTCAGTGATTTGAAGTATGTTGTCTGTCAAACTTACAATTTTTACAATAGTATCGGTAAGAAACAATTATTTTTTTGTTGGATTCAACAGTATTTTAACATGTTTCGTAGATAAAATAATATATGACACACGTGTGTGAATGGCTATTGTGCACTCATTGCGATTAAACCACTCGCCTTCGGCAGGTGCTTTACTTTGCAGCTTATGCACAAGAGCCCTTATTCACACACTTGAATCATAAACTACTATTATTGTAAAATTTCGTCACAAAAACCTCACCTCATTAAGAGCATAGAGAGCATTAAAGAACTGGGAATAACAGATCTCCAAAACAGACAGTCTGTGAGACGCACCCTGAAGGAAGTCCGTGGTTTTCATGAAAAACCCCGAAGGAAAGGTACCCCCTGGACAGAAGGGAGAAAGGAGTTACACCGGCAGAATATGCGACAATACTGGGCAAAGGTCAAAGCCTAACAGTTGAAGAAGAGTGGTCCAAAGTAGGCGTATTCGAAACAAGAAGAATCATGGAGAGCTATAAAGTTATTTTGTGAAGCTTCAATAATCTTTTTAAATTTACTTGTTTTCGTCGCGGATCTCAAAAATATTGTATAAACAGTTCTCAACACTGTTTCGATTTCTCTTGTGGCTGTTTCTTTTTTCCATGCATCCGAAATACATAAATTTAAATACAATATTATTGTACCAAATGTGGTACATTCTGCTTTAATTTAGCTGCTACACAATTTCGTTTTCCAAACATTACGGATGTGCCGTCAGATGTAAACATAACCAGCTTTTGCAAATCAATTTGGTAAAATTGTAAAATTGCAAAAAAAAATTGAAGGGGAATCGCAAGTCTTTAATTATCCCACCGAAAACAGTTCTATATTGATCAGATTTTCTAAACATAAGATATAAAATTAAACATTTGGTTGTTGAAATGTCTGTGTTTTCATCAACAATTAAAGTGCGAGAATGTGCCAATTTAATTTCATTCATTATTCAGTTTTTACAACAGTATTATACAGCACTTCCAAAAATGATAAAGTATAGTTTTTACTACGCCAACTTTCTCGGATAAGGATGTATTTTGCCATGTGGTTATTTATTTCTCGAACCGAAAGTAAAGATAAGTTCATTTTAATTGCCAGTAATAGATTATGAAATAGAATTTTTTTATATGGATTTCATATGCAGGTGCAATTTTATTTTCTGCACGAAGAAAAAAATTGTGGGCGTGAATATTTTTCATGTGCGCTATGTTTAAACTTTATGTGCTCGCGCACACGCGCATAGCTTAGAGGGAACACTGGTTAAAAGTATTATCTTGGCGCGTGTTATTTAGTGCGAGAAATGCCATTTTTAGTTGTATTAGCACATAACTTGGGTAACGCAAGCAAATATTTAATATTTCTAAATTACAGTATACAAAAAAACAATTAAATAAATAAAGTAAATACAATCAAGACCTCGGTATTAAAAAAGTGACCTTTTGTATTTACTGTATTTGTATTTACTTACTGTATTTTTTTTTAACGAGACTGATGAGGGTTCTTATGTCGAATCCACACCACCGGAGACAATTGAAGAAGCAAATTCTTCATTTTTTGATCTATTTTTTTTGAATGGACCCTGGATCCCAAACTTGTAAGATACGTGTCCTCGCATGAGTAATAAAAAATATTATTAGCAACACGGGCGGTATTGTCAATTAATTGCCTTCTCGAGCGAATGTGCGAAGTTCGTTCGTGCACCCAGTGTCTCGTGACTAATTGACAACTTACCGCCCTAGTTGCAAAATATACTATTTTAATTTTAGCATATCGTTTTAATTTACAGTCACTAAATTACAGTCACATTATAAATTTTCGGCGCTATATAATATAATGTTTTTTGAATGGAGGTAAATTTACTTTTAGACAAGTTTAATTTTAGGCAAGCATAGCATATCACAATTCAGAGTTCTAATAACTGTGATTTTGGAGGTCTATCTTTATAGTTACACAAAAGTCTAACGACGAGCATTACATATAACTGCTGATTTTGGCTCCCGTTTCCTTAAGCAAATCTAAAGGGTACATCTTGTTTTAAGCCAACAAGTCTTTAGCAGCGCTTTTTGTGTATCTACAAGCTTCTTTAGTATACTATTACAAGTAGACCGCCAGATACAGATTCCGTAAGTTGCAAGAATTTATCTAAGGTTTTGTAAATATTTAAAACATTCTTTTTTGACATTGACTTCTTAAAATATAAAATTTGTACAGCAGTTTACGAAGTTTATTGCTAACATAATCAATAAACCAAACCCAACCTAACCTCCTATTTTAGAATATAATTAAAGAACACATCACAAGTGTTTGATATTATATAGGTACACCATAAATAACAGCGCCGGCGCTGCAAGAACAATGCAAGCGATTATGACAATCAAAATTGTGAATGGTAATATAATTAAATTTTGGTAAACCTGCTTTATCCTAGGCATAACTAACGAAATTTGACTTTTCTATATTCAGAGTAAGACTAGCATCAATCTAACTTCTAACATAAAATAGACTTACATGACTCTGCTTTATATCTAACATGCTACAAACTACTTCCTTTAAATATCTGACAGTTATATGTATCATACAGGTATATCTGACTGGTATTTAAGTATCATCGGCAAAACACATTGCCTTCAGGAACAATTGCGAAAAGACCATCAACATAAAGCGTAAACAATAGAGGCCCCAAAACTCTACCTTGAGGTGCACCATATTCCACCAAACATTGAGAGCTACAGGTATGATTTATTTTTACCTGTTGGTAGTCCCGGATTGGCCATAGGGCAAATCGGGCAAAAACCCGATGCCTGATGGGCCGGTGTGGCCGATTGGCGGTCGACTTTCTTTTGCTATTAAAATATAACATAGTAATATATTGATGAGAATAACATCCCCTACCGTCAAATTAAGCCGCTATTATCAAAGTCGCGGTTAGGCTGCACATTCTGTTTTAGGTGCATTTTTTGTTTTTTTCGCTGCAAATTACAAAAGAAAAAAAACTTTTTTTTTACTTTGAAACTAAATATGGTTTTGTTTTGTGTGCGCATAACAACTAGGTAAGTGAGTACATATCTATTACCTAGGTACCCAACTTGAGAGTACCATTTAGACGCGCCTACTTCAAGTAAATTTCTAATGCCATATTACATGTTGTAAAAATACTTGTTTTATTAAAGGGACTTGCGTTTGGTAACCTGAGTAATGGACAACAAAGGAAAGCGCAGAGAGGAGCAGAGAAAATCAGATTAAATAAGCAAAAACTTTTGGAAGCCAGTGGCCAACATTGTGTTAGGTTGACAAACATTTTTAAATGTTCGACTACATCTACAACTGACGCAGTGGTGGTGGTAACGGCGGAGGCGCTAACTGAACTTGAAATTGAAGATGATTTTATTGAAATTGAACAAGAGCAAGGCAAGATACACCATGTTTATGCCCATGCCACTACCCCTGATCCTGCTGCAAACGAACTACAAACTGAACAAGATAATTCGTTTAACTATGTTATACATCCTGAAAGATGTCAACTCGTTTAAGTATCATCCATAGTAAAATATTAGTGATCGTGTGTAACAAAAATCTATATATCGCAAAGACGGGTCCAATCGCAAGTGATTGACTTATAGTCAGGAAGAAAACGCTCTGTTTTGTTCCGTGTGCTTAGCATTTTATGCAGCTTCTGATGCCAATTTAAATCCGTTTTTACGAGAAACGAAAGATATGAGACATATTCACATCAGTCGAGGAACACGAAAAAACTGAAACGCACCGTGCTTGTGCGGAAGCTTACTTTTTAAGATCCAACAACGCAAATATCTACAATATCATCATCAATGGCAATACAACCCTATAGTAGGGTCTCGACCTTCTCCAGCTTCTTTCGCCATACATTCCTGTCTGGTCTGCATCATCCAGTTCGGTGCACCTATCTTTCGTGAGTCTTCGCTTACACCATCCTTCCAGGGCAGCGTTGGCCTACCTCGCCCTCTTGTGTCTATGGGTTTTGCTTTAAGGATCTTTTTTGCAGGATTATTGTCATCATATCTATAGATGTTGTAAATTTCGAAGTTCTTGGATTGCCCCGTATATTTTTCGCAATATCTTTCTTTCAAAGATATCGACAATATACTTTTCCTTAATTAAATTTCTTTACACCGAGCACAGGTACGGAAAAGAATGGACATTTTTTGGTACTCGTTGTCCTTTTTAGGAAATATTACATTAATTTGAGGACCATTTGAAAGACTGTATTGAAAACAGTAAAAAACTCCCGAAAATGCGGCAAAGGCAGAGGATCGTTGTTAACATTTCTGTCTAAATCAACCATCAATAAGATTATTCAAGCGATCGGACAACTCATAACTAGGAATTTTAGTATGGAAGTAAAAGTAGATGACATTTTCTTTACAAATTGATACAACACAGGTTATTTCATGTAAAGATCAATGCTCAATTATTATACGATATGTCAGAAAAACGCGTTAATGAAAGACTTCTCGCTGTGATACAATGTGAGTATTCAACTGGGAAGGATATGTTTTCCTTAGTTGATTCAGTTTTAAAGTCATATATAGACGAATATAGACATAAAAAGCTGCATAGGTAATTCGACTGATAGGGCTGCCAACGTGGAAACTCAGTATAATCGGTTTTCTTCATGGATTTCTACAGAATCTCTAGGGAAAATTCATGTGTGGTGTTATGCACATGTATTGAATTTGGTGTTAGGAGATACTATTAAAATTGTTACTCAAAGTGCTACATTATTTAGCTTACTGAATGACGTGGCTGTATTTGTTGGCGAATCTTACCAAAGTTGGATATATCGGAACAAACTAAAGAAGACGGAAATACTAAAAGGCGCTCAACTATTGAAGAAACGCGTTGGTGGTCTTACCGCTTTGAAGAAAATGTTTGGTTCATTCTCGATCTTGGATTCGGCTTCATATGTAACGTTGATAATAACTTTGGCTAAAATACAGCAAAATTTAAAATTCAAGCCAGAAGTATGTGTTAAAGCGAAAGCATACTTGGAATAATTGTGCAAATCTGAAAAAGTGATCACAGCCAAAACCTTTTTAAGAATATTTGAAATTACTACACCTCTCTCAAAGTACCTGCAAACTTAGGGTTTAAATATATGAAAAGCATACCATATGGTATCAGAATCTTGTTCATAACTGAATAAATAGATTTTGATGCAAATTTGAAGGCTTTGATGTAGAATGTAAGTCCAATAAAAATTTCCCGATAAAAGGCTTAGGAAATGGAAATTGATACCAGGTGAGATGGCACAGCATGCAGTTATCTCTGATGTGCGCCATGCATACAAAGTCAATGTTCATAACAGTATTTTCGACTCAATTACTCAAAGCAAGGATCGCCGTTTGCTCACAAATGGCCAACTGTACGCTGATTTCTCGTGGCTAGAGTCAAAAAGGTTAATGAAAACTTTCAGAGTGAATTGAAAAATTTGGTATTGCATTGGGATAAAGTTAAAACCACTGAATTATAAGATTATAAAAAAATCATGGAAGAGAATGGAAGTGAAGGTAACGCTGAAATGCTTTTACAAATAGAAAACCAAGAATAAGAAAGATTTGTTCCATGTATGCCGTACATGCAAAAATTGCGCCATTTGCTGCTTAAAAATTTTACAAAGATAGAATCTATTGACCAATGCTTACAATTTAATTTTCTTATTAGCATTCAAATTTCTGCTAACGTTATCATTGAGTCAAGTTGCTAGGATGCAGGATAAGGATCATCTGATAATTTAAATTCTTTCTTGATAATGGTGGTAGAAAAAGATCTATTGATGAATTTAGATAGAGACGACATAATTCATAAATTAGCCGAGAGCAGTGGGCTTCTTCGGAAGTCATTGACTAACGAACTATTAAATTGTTAAAATTGAAAATATATACATATGATTCAAAATTTACATTAGTTGTTTTCCTTTTTCTTGGGAGTGGAGGGCCGACCGTCTCTAAAATGCCCGGGACGGTTTCGGGTCACAGTCCGGGCCTGAATGTTGGTGTCTACCTTATAATTATTATTTAATTAAATTATTTGGTAAGCATAATAATTCCTTTATAATGCAACCTTTCGAGCAGAATAAGGTGAGGCACAGTGTCTTAGCTAAGTCCAGGAATATTGTAATACATTTTTCTCGCGAGTTGCAGTTGGTAACAGTATGGTTGTAACCATATGGTTAATAATAATGTAACATATATGGTTGTATGCTGGTAACAGAACTTTTATTAATACATCCTCGGTACTTTTCCCTGAAGCCATATTGATTAGATGATATAAAATTATATTTTTTTATAAACATTGTGAGCCTCAGATTCAAACAATTTACAATCAATTTATTTATAGCGCTAGTTGAAGCTAGTCTCTTGGATAATGATGCTCTTTCTGATAAGTTGGGTTCAATCCATTCGCCGAGATACTTAGATTTCGCAGTCCTCTTGATGTTTCCCTGTTCTAGTAACATCTCTCGGTTTGCTTCTCTAATGTTGGTGAAGAATTCTGTTTTCTCCAGCGACACTTGAAAACCCACTTTGGCAGCCTCTTTTCTGAGTCAGTTTACTGAGCCAAAAGGTTAGGTTAGGTGAGTCCTTGTGAGTCTCTGAAGTGGAGGCTTGGCGGAGCGTATTTTCTGAGTGCCTGCTTAAAGGTTCCAAAGAAATCTCTGGACTTATTCTTAGCAAAGCTCTCTTCGATTTGGGTTAATTGGTTTTGTGTGAAGGTTCGTTTAATTCCTCGAATTATCTCGGATGTAACCTTTCTTTGTTCCAAAAATTTATGCCAATTTTCCTTGGTCTTTTTAGAATTCCACTTCACCCAGGCTATCTGTCTTTGGGCTATTGCATTGTCACAGTCTTCAGTCCACCACGGATGCTTCCTTCTTCAAGCGAGAGGGGCGAGTTCATTGGCCGCCTTGACAAGAGTCTCCTTCAGTTGGTCCCAGTTGTTTAGGTCTGTGTTGTTCAGGCTCTTGACTGTTCTTGAGTCGCTCGACGTCAAATCTTACCATTTTAGAGGTTCTGTGTAATCTAGTGTTTCTAGGCTTGAGTCTTATTTTGATCTATGAGAGGTAGTGCTCTGAGTCCAGATTGGCGCTTCTTAGTACCTTCACGTTTTGTATTTCCTTGTGAGATTTTCGTGAAATGGCCACATGATCTATCTGGAATAGAGGAGCTGGTATTAGGTGAAATCCAAGTCTTCTGCTTCCCTGGCAAGTGTTTAAAGGCTGTAGACTTCATGATCGACCCAAAAGTCCTACACCGATCCGCCAATCGTTGCGGTTGGTTCGCTTATGCTCCGGATAATTGCCCACTATGTTTCTGTATTTTTTCTCTCTTCCCAATTGATCATTGAAGTCACCAAGCAGTATAACGGTGTGCCTCTCTGGAAGAGATAATATCTTTTAAGTCCCAGAATTTATCAGTTCTGTCTGGATTGCGTCTGTTGTCCTGGTTGATAGGGGCATGTACATTGACTACACTGTAGCCCTTGCTTGCATTTTTTAAAATTTATTTTATTATTGGTGTGTATTTTATTTTGTTTTTCCTCTGATATAATATCCCAGCTGTTATATCTGAAGATTTTTCGACTTTCGATGTCTGTCGGTGAGGTGTTGGCGTTTTTTAGATCAATTTGGACCTGTTTTACCCAGACTGTTGTAGTTTTCATTTTCTGTAGGTACTTCAAAACTCTCCCTGTTAGTTGGTTGTCACCTAGTCTCATAATGTGCCCGTAGTCGTAATTTCAGTCGTCTTTTGCGGAAATTGTTGGATATCGGAGTATTTTTCCGTGACAGTGTGTGATTGTAAACAATATCCTTCGTCTGTTTTATCTATGTTATGTTTTATATATGTTATCTTCGTCTGATTTTTAGAATAATTTTTTTTTCGGCCTTCTTGATATTCTCTGTCTCTGTCTCCTTTGTAATTAAGGTTTAATGTTTCGCTGAAGTAGAGTGTTTCAGGTTTGAGAACAGTCGTGTAGTGTCGAAATTTTTGGTTAATATTTATGCATTTTTTATTATAGATGCTTGCAACTTTCACATATGATTTCCACATTTTGTGTCACCGTGCTTTTTGGGCCAATCTTTCTGTTCCTGTAGGTTCAATAATTTCGCCTAACTATTTGAAGTGACTAACCTTGTTTATTGTGCCGTATTTTGTAATTTCTGTTTCTGTTTTGATGTGGTTTATGGCCATGAATTCGGTTTTCGGAAAGGAAATTTGTAGTCCAGCTTTATCGGCACATTCTTTTAGGACTTGTATCAGCGAAGGCTAGGCATGTGACGTTGATGTTATCCTGTTGTTTTCCTAGTCTTATGGGTCTCCAAATTTTTCGATTTTCCAGTTCTTGTTCCCATGCTTTGATAACTTTGTCTAAAACGATGTTGAAGAGTAACGGGGAGAAGCTATCGCTCTGCCGGACACCAGTCTTGATGGGGAAACGTTTTGAGATTTCTCCGTTGAATTCGACTTTGGAAGTTGTGTATGTTAGTGTTTGATGAGCCGTTGTGTTTTCGGATCCAGATTGTTTTCTTCGAGTATATTAAACAGGGATTGTCGGTCGATGGAGTCGTAAGATTTCTTGAAGTCGACAAATGTGTAGATGGCTCACAACCATTTCGTGTAGCTTGAATTTTTAGAATAAATTTCAGGTTGAAAATTTGCTCGGTGCCTGATCTGTGTGGTCTTAAACCTGCTTCATATTCCCAAATTAGGGGTTCGCGTTGTTTTAGGGGTTCGGATAGGATTTTGTAGGGAACGGAAAGGAGGGAGATTCCTCTGTAGTTATTCACATCAGATTTGCATCCTTTTTTGTGGAGTGGTTGATGAGTGCGCATTTCCAATCGTCTGGCAGTTCTTCACTTTATCAAATTTCCTGAATGATCTGTGTGATTGCCTGTAATGATCGTGTTCCAAAATTTTTCAGTAGTTATGCGGTTATTCCATCTTCTCCTGATTTCTTTCTATTCTTCAGTTTTGTGATGCGGTGTCGGATTTCTTCTTGTATCGGTGGATCAGCGTCGAGTTTCGTGTTTCTTGGGGATGTGTGTGGGACTCGTTCAGCCGAGCTTGTTCGGTTTGTTTCTGCTCGGTTTTCAGCTGACCAGAGTACCGGTGATTTTCATTCAGAGGTGTCTGGATTTGAGTTTTTTTTCGTGTCTGCTATTTTAGAAGATGGTGTTATGGTTCATCAACAGCGCTTCAACCTTCTTTCCGTTATATTAGGTCGAAAAAGGGGGGAGAGCAAAAAATATGTGTATGTCACTTTGACATTTCACAACACACTATGAAACTTTGTTATTAAAGAAACTTATTAAATTTGTCAGATTACCTGTATCCATAGAATTTAAAAATTAATTGTGTTAAGATGTTTCAAGCGTAAGATTGCTGACTGTACTAAAATATCTACAAAATTCCTCAGTGATTGATTTTATATCATTAAAAGTTGTTTAGATTATTTTAAACATTTTTACAGGTGCAATTCTTAATAATCTGCCATGTTAATTTGCCCTTGCATATTTTAGCAGCTTAGTAAGCTTTTTACGATATTCAATAAATTAAGCTCTGAGAAGAATATTGTAACGTTGTATTGATGAAAATCTTTTTAATTTGTCTCGCTGAACATTTGTATTTTTGCAAATATTTTTTTCCATCTTTGGAAAATGGTACTCTTTGTTTCTGTCGCTCAAGATAACAGTTTTCGAGAAAAAAAAATAGTCAGTCCGTCGTTGTCCGTCCGTTAGTGTCACACTTTTCTGTAATTTTGCAATAGTTGCTTTTACTAATGTTGAGACACAGACATACATCTCATGTATGGTCTAGATGACGGAAACGCAATTAAAGCTAGGCGACTTTATCAAGAAAGGTACCCTGATAGATTAATAACCGATAGAAAAACTTTAGACTCTTTGACTTTTTGATTCTTTGTTAGCGAGTCGTGTGCTCTTCACATATGAATCAACCTTTGCACGGGATGGAATACAAATTCTATTTTATTTTTGGGTCACTTAAAAAACTTAGTAATATGAAACGTTAGTGGCGGATCTCGCAGAAGTGCAGCGTCCTTCCAAAATCTTTTGTCTTTAATGTCATCAAGAATCACCTCCACTGAAACGTATAACAGGTCCCAGCAGAAAATGATGCGTTTACTATAGTTTAAACACTTGTGCGACAACTTCTACCGCACTATCGCAGAAATGAGTTATTTTTTTATAGACTAGAAGACCTTCTCTTATTTTATTAATATTGTAACATTTGTAACCCCCTTTTAAGTTGTCAATTGATCACGATAGCAGAATTGCGCACGATGAAGTAAGTGCACTCATTCGCTCGAGAGGGCAACTGACAATACCGCCCGTGTTGCAGATAATATTTTTTATTATTATCTTACAAGTTTAGCATTATATTACAAATTATAAACATCTAACCCTAAACACCTCATGGGTTTTGAAGTAAGTGGTTTACAAATTATTGTTCATTTTAGCAAAGCTGTGCTGATGAGAGATAAATCTCGAAGCGCGTCGACAGATGGCTATCCACTTAAGGTATCGTAAAGACATGATCTTAAAAACAATGTTATTTTTATGGTTTTTATTGAGTGCCACGAAGGTGGACTGAAAGCTGTAAAATAACTTACAAATTTCAGGTGAGATTTGTTTTGGTAGTCCTAGAAAGACTCAATAATTGTTATAGAGCTCCGGAAAGGCTGAATATATTTATATATTCAGGCTGTGTTCCGTTTGTTTTAAGTTTGTATGATTATCTATAACGTTGGATGGTTTCACCAATTCTATCTTAAAAGTTTGGGATCCAGGGACCATTAAAAAAAAATAGAATAAAAAGTGAAGAATTTGCTTTATCAATTATCGCAACGCAAGTAATGATAATTTATTCAAATTTTGTGGGTACTCGTTACTTGTGCCAAACTACCGTTTATGCTTATTTTCTTGAAAGCCAACCAGTGGCGGTACATACGAAGAACGATAATTGTATTTTTGCAAATATTTTTTCGCAATCAAACACTGCACTGAAAAGGTACTCTATGTTTTGTCGCTCAAGAAAACAAAAAGTTTTCGAGAAAAAAAAAATGTTTTGTCAGTCCGTCGTAGTCGTAGTTAGTGTCATAGTTTTCTGAAATTTTGCAATGATTGCTTTTACTAAAACTGAGTACACATACAAGAATCTCATGTTTGGTCTGCTTAAGGGAAACGCAATTAAAGCCAGGCGACTTTACCAACAAAGGTACCCTGAGAGAAGAATACCCGATAGAAAAACTTTGGATACCGTCGATAGGCGTTTGAGGGAACACGGTCGATTGGAACCAATTGAATTTGGGGTACAAATAGCCCGCAATCCTGATGAAGAGCAGATCAGATCTTGGAGAATGTTGAAGCAAATGCAGCGACATGTACTCGAAAAGTTGCTGCTGCTATAGAAGTATCCCTTAAGAAAGTTTGGCGGGTTCTCCACGAAAAGTAGTTGCATCAGTACTGCAATCAATCAATCAGGCATTGTCTCCAGCAGATTATCTTAATTGACAAAAAAATAATCGATGGCTGCTGCTTCGTTGTGTCCAACTTTCTTTGTCAGCGAGTCCAGTGCTCCGCAGGAATTTTTGAACGTGTTCGAAGATAATTACTGCGGCATGCTGAAGCTTGTGTTGGCGATGAGGGATGGCAACTTGAACAAGTATTGTGAATTAACAATTACGTTTTTGTGCTAATTCAAAACTGAAATAAAGATTTGTTTGTCTTCTTTGACTGGATTTTTAATATTTTCTTTTTTAAAATTAATAATTTAATATATTATTAAAATAAATTTTTATAATAAATATATTTTCTTAAAAAAAAAGTTTTAATATTTTTATCGAAAACTGTTATCTTGAGCGACAGAAACAAAGAGTTCATATTCAGTGTAGTTTTTGATTGCGAACAATTTCATCTAGTCAAGCATTTCCTAAATGTGCAGATGGAAAAAATATTAGCAAAAATACAAAGATCGTTCGCGTATGTACCGCCACTGGTTGGCTATCAAGACGAAAATAAGCACAAACAGTAGTTCGGCACCAGTAACGAGTACACACCATTAGTTGCGTTTGAGATATTAGCAATAATGTTGTGTGTGGCTACTTCCTTTTAAGGGCTGTACCTGAATTAAGAAGCGTTTTCGGACACATATTTGTAGGAACTGTTTTTCTTATTTGGGTCTCTAGAACACCCCCTTAGAATTTCTGCCGGACATTTATGAAACACCCTGTATAAATATTGAAATGTAAAGGATTATATGGAAATATAAAAAGTCTTGTCCTACCTTTATAGTCCTGTCTCTCACGAGTTATTGATTGTCACGAATTAATTGTGTTTTTCTATCCTAATAAATATATTATTGTCTGTTTAATCCTACATGTCTGGATTTGTCTCTCCAATTTTAATTGTTTAAATTGTGTTGTTTATCTAGTCTAGTCTGTCTATTCTAATTACTTGTGTCTCTAGTCTTATGTTTATCTAGTCTCGTCTGTATTACATATCTAGTCTGGTGTGAATTGTATATTGTCTATCGAAGTTTGCCTCTAGAGGTAATGGCTGTCTGTTTTTGTATACGATTGGTTCAGTATGCTTGGTCTTGTCTATCTGACCTTGTGTACTTGGTCTTGTCTAGCTGAGCTTGCGTGTCTGCTATTTTGTATCTCGTCTTTTATATTTGGTTTTATTTGTCTAGATTTGCATTGTCTAGATGCAGTCTGTTTCATCTTTTTCATCTCTTTTGGTGATCTAGTCTGTCTAGACTTGTCTCTCCAATCTTGTCTGCCTGCTCTTAACTGTCCAGTTTCGTTATGTATAATCTTATTATTTGCCTAGTTTTGTTTATCTAGTTTAATTAGTCTTGCCTGTCCTGTCTTGCCTATTTATCTGTGCCTGTCTTGGAAGTACTATCTCTAATGTATAATCTGGTGCAACAAGTTTTGTGTGTCTAGTCTTGTCTGTCTGCCGGTAGCGTAACCTAGAGAGTTAGAGCGTATAGGAAAGCGTATAGGTATAGGAAAGTCTTGTCTGAGCAGTGGTCGAAGAAAGACGTGCTCTACAAGTAACCTTTAGCTACTAATCCAAAGTAATACAGGTACTCCTCGTTTAACAACCTACCTATTTAACGACTGTTCAGACTTACGACCGCCGTAAGAACTATGGACTGGTTGTAGATTGCCTGGCCTTTGCAGATGACATGGCACTGATTGCTAATTCTCTTGAGATGGCAACAATGCATGTAAATTGCCTCAGAAAACAGGCTGCTAAAGTGGGTCTTCAAGTGTCGTTGGAGAAAAGAGAATTCTTCACCAACATCAAAGAAGAAAACAAAGAGATGTTGCTAGAGCAGGGCGAATTTGCTCGGCGAATGGATTGAACCAGACTTATCAGAAAGAGCATCATTATCCATGAACAAGTTAGCTCAATAACAAGTTAGAACTAGTCGATGGACTCACTAAGAACACCTACAACAAGAAATGCTTGTCACGCAACCTGAAACTTAAGCACTACAAATCAGTCTTACGACCAGAAGCCCTGTATGCCATGGAGTGTCTTTCGTTGAACCGAAGAGGTCTGGTAGAGAAATTGAAAGTCAGAGAGAGGAGAATTCTCAGGAATATCTTAGGCCCGGTAAAGGAATATTTTGAATTCAGAAGACGATATAACTCTGAGCTCTATGAATATATTGAGAGATTTACTCTATCTATGAATATATTGACAGATATATTGAGAGATTCACTCTCTGACTGTGCAAGGAAAAAAAGGTAGCTTTCTGAAAACGCACCGTGAAGGAAGTCCGTGGATTTCAGGAAAAAACCCAAAGGAAAGGTACCCCCCTGGACAGAAGAGAGAAAAGAGTTACACCGGCAGAAGATGCGACAATACTGGGCAAAGATCAAAACCAAGCCGTTGATCAAGCGAGGTCCAAAGTAGTAGTAGTAGCCTATTTGAAACAACAAGAAGAAGATAACGTGAAACCTGTATGTCTAAAATTTACTGATACGCATTCGACTTTCAATAGTCGAAACTCGAGTTGTGAAAAGTGTATGAGTTAAATAACACAAGTTATAATTATTACAAGAATTAGTGGCTAAAAGTGAATCAGTCGTTAAGTGAGAGAAGTACATGTAATATTTTGTGGACATTCACAAAATAAACGTTCAAAATAATTCTGTAAAGTAAACGAAAATCATAGATTTAATCTTGCGCTTCGTCAATAATTAATCAGAACATCCTTGCACTTGTAAAGGGACACTTATGCTAATACCGTCTGAAATAAAAAATATCATCAAGACCCTCACATCTCGAAAAGTACCTGGTCCTAACGGGATTCAGAATATGACCATCAAGAACCTTTCACAAAAAAAGGCGTTTAATTAACATATACCTATTTCAAATGCAATATAAAAAGTATCAAAACTTCATGGTATCATGGACACAAGTATACACGGTTTTGGACCTGAGCAAACAAAAGCTGTTTATAAGATAAACTCGGGGGCTGAATCCAAATCAGCAGCCCGTTTTTTTTAAATTGGTTCTAGTTTTCGAAATATTTAATAAATTTATTATTTTCTATTTTTTACAATTAACGCCCATTTATTGCATTAAAAAGTATAAATCAGAAATGAACAGAGGTTGAACTTATATTGAAAGAGGTTGAGTCGTTTATGCTGCTTGGGATTTGTTTCACGCATTAGGGTCCAACAGTAGTCACTCATCATGCCTTCGTCCCAAAATCCTAGGTATCGCCTTTTTGATTTTCGCTATATCTTGATGTAGCCGCTCTCCTTGCTCGCCGCTCGTGTCGCCCAAGTTTTGTTGGAAAAAATCAAGAAGTGAATGCAGAAAATGTATCTTGAGAGACATTCGAGCTCCAATTTTGTGGTAATTTTGGAAATATATTTTTTTTAATCTGCTGATTTGTGGTTTCCGAGTAAGTTGTAGAAAGGACACTTTTAAAAGATTTGCCCATGTTGTTGCGTCATTAGGCGTTAAACATTTTGTAAACATTAGTTTTCGCATATCAGGTCCTACAAAAATTCCTTCTTTGATTTTTGCGTATGACAGTTTTGGAAACAACTTGATTAAGTACTGGAAAGCCGGTCCTTCGCGATTGAGCACTTTGACAAAGTTCTTAATAAGGCCAAGTTTAATATGAAGAGGTGGCAATAAAACATCATGTGGGTTCACAAGTGGTACATAGGACACGTTTTGTTGTGATCGCTCATAATGGGTACGACTTTGCCTCACCCTTCTCACATAATTATGATCAACGGCTGCCCCACAGACACAAAAAACAGCAAAATTTCGTGAAGTCAGTTTGCGTTGTAAATTGTACTCATTGTAAATCAATTAATATTTATTTCGAAATTAAGCACAATTAATTTGTTTCTCAACCTTTAGATCGCCACAAATTTTCCATTGATGCTCACGGAATTTGATCTTGGCCAAAATTGTACGCATTGTGTCGTAGCATTCCTTAGTTTGTACTGCGTGAGCAATCGGAATCGATGTTTTTTTATTTCTAATGTAGAGTAGAGCCGCTTTAAAATTGTACTTAGAACCATCTATGAACAAACGCCATTCATTTTGATTTCATTCATCACATCAAATAAACTTTTGATGTCATTGCAGAAACACATGTGATTATCTTTTTTGAAGAAAGGTAAAATCGCGTGATTACTATTTCTGTAGATTGTAGATAACAATCTACGGTGGTGACGACTTGAACTGCGACCTTTATAAACCTATTGTACCCCTATTTCTAGTATTTGCTATTATTTCTGTATATAGTGACTTGTGTTTTAGGGTCAAGATGTTTCCATTGTTGCAACCGTGATGCAATCAATTCTGCTTTTTGTTTTGATAAATTCAAATTAAATTTCGACATAAAATTCGATATAAAATGAATTCGATATAAAATAAATTCGACCTTGATGATACGTGAGGATATTTATACCGTGCTTTTGTTTTGCATTTATACCGACGACATTCATTGAGCAAAAGTAGCATTCATCTACATGATTTTTCTATTCTCTCCGTAACGTTGGCACAGAAAATGAATAGTATATTTTACAGCAAGAGATGAAAGATGGCATTTTTTTGGTGAGGTGGGAGTTTGCTCACGAGCGCCAGCGAGTTAGCAATCACACCGAACCAAAAAAAAACACTTTCATCTCGAGTAGTAAATGACATTTTTTCTACTGATTTTGGTTGTAGAATCCATAATTCGACTTTAATAAATCTAATTTGAAGCGAGCTGTCAGAACTGTCAATACAAATTTAATTGTTGGTTTGGTCGTTTCCATGGTAACATAGTTCATTCTCATAGAAGGTGATACTTTTCAAGTCAAATGTCCTAATTTTATTTCGGTTTTTGAAATAGTTTCAGGCTCGTTTTACGTTTATACATAAAATATTTCATTGAAATTGATGTAATTAATAAGAAAGTCCATGCAAATTTGGTTAGTTTTGTGTTTTAATTGAGCAAATCATAAATTTAAAATGCTCATTTTTGTCTCTAGATGTGAAAATATTTTCATCTCTAGAATAACATTTTCACATATATCAGTAGAAAAAAGTACATATTTTCACCAACTGACCACTTGTACAGCAACAAAACAATTTCGGTACCCATGGGTTGTCAGTGTTTACTACAGCAAAAGCAAAGTACTGCAAATACGCATATTTGAGTGCATTTGTCATGATTTTTCCACATTTTCCTAGCATATAACATCCACAAACGTAACAAAAACACTTTGAATCGACTCTGCAACGTTTTATCTGCATTTTCACACTATCCGAAGCACAATCACTGTACAAAAACAAGTTCCAAAAGATGTTTGATGGAACGTCGTCAGCTGATAGCCGTTATAAGAGCGCTGTTCTGCCACCATGCCATTCTTTCCAACTCGAAAACTAGAACCAATCTTGACACACGGATTGAAGATTTGAGTTTAGGGCACCAAATAACGTTAAGAATCGTTCTCCTCTGCTCGAGTCCAAAAGTTGACCCGAATTTGTAAACTTGTGTTATTATATCGGAAAACCAGAAATTTTCAAATTCTCAGAAAATCAGTTTTCGAGAAATGCAAAATACAGTACAGAAAATAGTCAGAATAACTAACGACATTAAAATTAATTTCATAATATTATATAAGATAACACTAATAATTTTACTCAAATTTAAAACAAACGGAGAGTTTTCGGAGAACTATAACAATTATTGAGTCTTTTTTTTTGAGTCAATTATTAAGTCAATTGTTTGGTAGTCTCAATTATTGAGACTACCAAAACAAATCTTACTTGAAATTTGTAAGTTATTTTACAGCATTTTATTTCCTCTTTCGTGGCACTCAACAAAAACCATAAAAATAACATTGTTTTTAAGATCATGTCTTTCCGATACCTTAAGTGGATGGCCATCTGTGGACGCGTTTAGAGATTTATCTCTCATCCGCCCAGCTTTGCTTCCATGAACAATAATTTGTAAACCACCTACTTGAAAACCCGTGTGTTTTGATGTGAGATTTGTTTTGGTTGTCCTAAAAAGACTCAATAATTGTTATAGAGCTCCGGAAAGGTTCAATATATTAATATATTCAGTCTGTGTTCCGTTTGTTTTAAGTTTGTATGATTATCTATAACGTAAGATGGTTTCACCAATTCTATCTTAATACAACAATATACAACAATAGACCAACAAATAATTATATACTTAATCAAGTGCCCTTTAGGAGATAGAAGCCATTTATTTAGATGCTGGATTTTCTAGTTTCTTCCGTTATCCACGTTTTAGATGTACATTTAGATGTACAAATTTTATACCAATTAAATTTCTGTTTCATCCCATTCTTTTACTAAATTTGTACACAATCTGGTAATATTCTTATGATTTGAAGATAACTTTTCGTTTGGTGAGCAGGTATATTTATACAATTTAAAATATAGGAATATATGTTAATTAGGTAATTTTAAACTGATTATTTAAGTAATTATTTTAAATTGATTAGCCATTTTAGATGGTATCCTTAGCAAAAAATATGCGTAATGTCGCAAGTATGAAATTCTTATCAGACTTAAATCGAATTACAATTCCGTTCTAATCGTTTTAAATATTATCAGCAACAACGACAATATCACCGCACGTCTGATTACAGAAACGACTGATTACAAAAATATTGACTGGACATAATTGAGAAAAGCCATACTAAAAAATATTATGATACACAATGTTCTTTATTATGTCATCATAATATTTTTGTCTATGGCCATTGCCGGCACGTGCGCCTGGTCGGGCAAGCGATCGCCTTACTTTTATGGCGCCATATTTTTAGGGCGGCATATTTTTGTTGCAGCGAATTTTTCGTGCGGTATTCTACTTTTTAAAAACGATTATATTGTTAGAGTTTTCACCTATTCGTAGTTCTATCTTATCTACTACCTACTTATAGTAGAATTGGATGTCAGGATAAAACTGACAAAACTATTGATAGAGAACAACAGAGATTATTGAAATTAGAACAACAATATTGGCAAGAGGTATTAAAAGCTATTATAGCAATAATTAAATTATGTGTATCACAAATGTTAGCTCTCGGAGGAAGTTCGGATAAATTATTTACATATAATAATGGAATTTTTTTTGAAAATTATTGAATTTTTGACAAAATTTAATTAATTTATTAGTGAGATTTGAAACTCTGTTTAAATAACAGAGTTTCAAAAAATCGCAATTGCTCTCATTATTTGAGCACATAAAATCAAAATAACATAATAAATGTAATGGGAGAAAAAGTAAGTGCTACTATTATTTCCAAAATTATAGAGGCTAAATATTACAGCATTATTTTGGATTGCACTCCAGATATTAGTAGAATTGAACAAATATCTCTTGTTATTCGCGATCTAAATAAAGATACTGATTATTTCTTGTTCCTAAAGAATATTTCATCAAATTTTTACCTATTGGGGAGAGTTTAACTGATCTAATTTTGCAAGAATTAGATAACTTAGGTCTCAAAATTGAAAATGTACGTGGTCAGGGATACGACAATGGTGCAAACATGAAAGGTACATTCTGGTGTGCAAAAACGAATTTATATACAAATCTTAATGCCTTTTTCGTAACCTGTTCGTGTCATTCTTTAAACTTAGTTTTAAACGACGCAGCCAAGAAATCTGGCGAACTAAGTAATTTGTTTTCAATTATTCAAGAATTGTTTGTATGTAATGTCTTTTCTAGTTCTACTTCTAGATGGGCTATATTAAAAAGACACATAAAATGGTTCAGTGTAAACCACTAAGGTATGATTTGTCTAATATTTATGATGCGTTGATAGAAATTTCTTTGGACGAAGCGAGGGATCACGAAACTAGAAACTCAATTTTTTTTGCTGAATTATTGTTTGGTATGAAGTTTTATCTAAAATTTATATAGGGTCAAAACTTTTACAAAGCCCAAATATGATTTTATCAGAATGTGTTAAAATATTAAATAGCGTAAATTTGTTTCGCTAAACATTCTTTGTAAAGCTAAAGCTTACTTAGTTTATTATTCAGTTTATCTATTACTGTTGCCAGTCGTTCTCTAAATTAAAAATAAATAAAAATTATTTGCGATCTTCTATGGCCCAGCAAAGATTAATAAATTTATCTATATTAGCCATGGAACATTAGATAACACAGAAAATAATCTACGACGACATAATTAATAATTTTGCAAAGGAGAAGGCCAGAAGAGTAAATTTTTATTTTTTTTGTTTTATTTATTGATTTTATTTTTTTTATTTATTTATTATTTTTAAGTTATTGTTTTTGTATAAGTAATATGTTTTGTCAAAATGTGTCTATATACCTATATTATTTTTTGTAAATATTGTTATTAGAAATACATTTGTTTTTTATTTGTTAGTAAATTAAAGTAAATTAAATATATCATCGGTTTATTAATTTTTTTAATATGTGAGGGTGTGGGGGGTGGCGAAAGTTACTCGCCTTATGCGGCATATTTTGACGCGCCTTACCTCTCTATGGCTATCTATATCTACCGTCTTTTTCCCAAAAATAAGACATCCCCCAAAAATAAGCCCTAACGTGATTTTCGGGACTTTTTGGAATAAAAACCCTCCACCGAAAAGAAGCCCTAGTTTAAATAATGTGAAAAATATAATTCATTAAAAAATGCTGTTGAATTTAGTAGGTTGTTTAGCTCTACAGTTCGTTTCAAGCAATGAACAGGCATTTGTCAAAATTAATTCCTTGAATATAAAAAGTTGAATTTATCTTAAAAATACAATATAAGGCAGCAGTCTACATATAGTGACAGTGCAGTTACAACGTTTGTGCATTTCAGTCTTGTAAGTCTGATTATTACGTAACACATAATTTTATTTTTTATAAAGTGAATAATTTTTAAACCCAGATAAAATGAGTACAAAAAGAAAGAGCTATTCCGTCGAGTACAAAAAGGGAATCGTGAATGACTTCAGGGATGCAAATCTAGTAGCCTTCTGTAAATAGAAGATGTTGGATCTCCGTATGGTTCGAACATGGCTTGCAGACTACGATAACCTGTGTCATCTGGTGGACCAAGGAAATGGGAAAAAAACGCAGGGTTGCATCAGGTCGGCAGCCGTTATTTTCTGAGTTAGAAGAATGCATCTGGGAATGGATTGCTGACAGGAGAGCAATGGCTTTGGTTGTGCGCAGGGCTGATATAAAAAAATTTGCCCTTGAAATGTCAATTGAATTTGATATATCCACAGAATAATTTAAAGCATCGTCACACTGGATGTATAACTTGCTTCAACGAAATACCAACTCTCCAACATGATTGGTATAGATGAGACCGCGGTATTTCTAAGAGCTCAAACGACGGTTCACCACAAGGCTTCCTCGTCAATTTACGTTCCTTCTACCGGTTACGATAGTGCACGTGTTTTTTTGCCAAGTCGATTCGTCTAGATGGCAAGAAAGTATCACCATTTATCATCACTAAAGGTGAAAAAGACAAGATTGAACGCGTTTCAGGAATTTATGTCCTTGAAAGTGAAAAAGCCTGGTGCACCCAAGCAGTTATAAGAAAGTGGGTCGATTTTGTGGTGCCACCACTGTTGAGTGGTCGAGAGGTTTATTAGTTTGGGATTCAGCCAGTACTCACCGCGCTAAAGACATGAAAACTTTCTTGCTGAGCGAAAGATTGATCAAATAATGATTCCGGCAGGAATGACTAGCTACCTGCAGACACTTGACATTGCCATAAACAAGACATTCAAGGATCATTTGCGGATGGAAATCAATGATTATATTGTAAACAGAATGGTGATAAATCAACGTGGTTATTTTGTAAAGCCAGGCTTACGAAGTTGTGAATTGTGTAAAAATTCATGGGACAAAATAACTGACAGTTGTGTCTCCAATGCACTACGAACAGGCTACTTAGACAAGAAGTATTCATTTAACGATAGCTATATTGCAAGACATGATAGATTCTGACCAATGATTCTACAGGAAATGGATTTGGAGGAAAATCAGAATGGAATTCAAAATTTGATTATTTATGATGATGTTCCAGAAGAAGATGACATGACTGTAATTGAATAAATTTAAATTTCTGTATATAAATAAATATTAAACGATATATAAAACTACTTTTTGGAATATAAGCCCTCCCCCGAAAATAAGCCCTAGCACGTATTTTGGACCTAAAAAGAAAGTAGGACGAAAGTAAGACGAAAGTAACACGAAAGTAAGTGTGTTATTTTCGGAAAAAGACGGTTGTCTCTTGTAAGTGAAAATTCAACAACTACATAATCTTCCTATTTTATAGATAAATTTATACACAAGAACCTTAAGTACAGATTATTGTTTGGCTCCTTGTCATCAATTTTTCGATTTGTTCGAAAAACAAATCGAAATCTGTGATATACAGTCGAGGAATTTGAAAAAAAAAGTAGTTTCTTAAGTTTTCACATTTAAGAAGATACTAGAAACTAATATGGACAATATTTTCAATGTACGGGATGAGTTCATAATAGTATGTGAGTTCAACATCCACTTTGAATCAAATTCCAAAGAAAAACGTATCTACTACATGTAATGTCTTATAGGATTGATTATAAAGTTGGTGTCCCTACTAGGGGAATGAAAACATAGTATCAATAGAAGACAAACAAGTATCAATTTGATAATCTAATTGTGAAAAGAAATTTGCCTACTACAGTCACGGTAGGAGATCATAAGTTTATTTTGGCTTCTATACCTTTAAATGATTTAAATCATAAGAATATACAAAACTATTATTATTCTAGAATCGAAGATAACGGCGAGATAGAAAGGCCGGTTAGAATTATTTCTACCAAGGATAAACCCGGTAGCTCAAAAAATGTAAATAAAACATCTGAGAGAATTAGCGACACAGCCAATAGAGTTACAATAGAAATTAATGAAAATTGGGAAACTCAGCGTCGCCGTAAAAGAGGGCCGAGAAAGTCAAACGTAATTTATGGGAGTAGCGACGACCCAACGGAATTAAGGGCGGCCGTGCGTTTTCAACACCTACACGTGTACCGTTTGGCTCCGGAATTAACTGAAAAGGACGTAATATCATATCTTACAAGGAAAAATTTCAAACAAATACTGTGTAAAAAGCTAAGTCCCGACACCCGACGGAATATGCGTCCTTTAAGGTCTTAGTACCCATTGAAGATTTTGAGATCCTAAACAAACCAGATACATGGCCACGGAACACTTGTTTGAACCGTTTTTTATTAAGCCTGGAGAAACCAATACCGAGGGAGTAAATCATCTTAAGGTGCGTAACTCTAAATCATCAACTGTAAAATTAATAAATCAAAATGTGCAGTCATTGGGTACCTCGGTGGATACCTTAGAATATATGTTGGAAAAAAACAAGCAGTGTATAGTTTTAATTCTTACAGAGCATTGGAAGAGCTCAGAGCAAATTAAAGTAATAAAATTAAAAGACTTTTAGCTAACAGACCACTTTTGCAGACATGCAGGCACACACAGAAGGTACAACTAATATACCAAGAAGCGACATAAGTCGCATCGCTGAAAATAATATACTCGAATGTGTAGCGATAGAATCCGCACTTAACGGAGAAAATATAATAATTATTGGAATATATAGAGCAGATTCTCTGGCAGATTATAGAATGTTTATAGAAAAACTGCATGAATTCCTAATTATATTAGAAAGGGATGGAAAGCAATTTATTATTGCAGGAGATTTCAACATTAATATTTAAAAAAAATCTAACCAGTGTCAACAATTTTTGTCGTTATTAAAATCGTTTAATGCTACACCAGTAGCCCGAGAAGTAAGCCACCCACAGTCTGGAACATGTATATACAACATTATTGTAAATATAAAGCTTAAATACTACATAACAACTTCAAATAATCTTATATCCGAACATTATGCTCAGATATTAAACCTGGAAATTAAGAAGGATTGGCACCCAAGACAAAAACGAATACGTATCCTACACGAAAACAATAGAAGACATCATCGAGAGCTTATGGATAATATATCATGGAGAGAACTTTCCAGCATTGACTGCTCCGAAGTTAATATGCAGTGGAACGTCTTCATGGGGATTTTCTACAGTCAATTTGACGAAGCTTTTCCTCAAGTAACAGTCAATACCAAACCAGCAGCGTCACGGGTCTTTTTAAATCCAGAATTAAAAAAGATGAAAAAACATTTGGAGCTACTACATTCGATATATATAAATGACCGAAGTCATAAACAGCTGTACAAAAATCTACGCAGAAAGTACATTAAAATACTGCGTGAAGAAAAAAAGGACCGTTTCAACAAGCAGTTAGAAAGAACATAAAACATTCAAAGAGCAACGTGGAGCATTATTAAACAAATTACTTCACTCCAATCAAAACAAATGCCGTTCTTCCATGATATTAAAGAACCACATACATTGGCCACAAATTTCAACATTTTTTTTATTGATACACCAAAAAATCTTTCTGAATCCCAACCCCGAGTTCCGTATATAAATAAAATAATGGAAAATTGTAAAACTATATTTGTAAAACCTGTTACCGAACAAGAGTTATGTGATACCGTTAATAGCCTTAAGAATAAAAAAAGTGCGGGCATGGACGATATACCCAGTATTGTAATTAAAAATGTTCTCCCAAGTGTGCTTAGCCCTCTGCAGCATGTTATTAATAACTCCTTCCTATTTGGTGTATTCCCGGATAGTTTAAAGGTGGCACTAATCACACCAATCTATAAAGAAAATCTTTGAGAAACTATTGTGCAATAGAATATTACCTTTTGCAAGCAAATACAAAATTATAAGCCCACAACAGCATGGTTTCCTAAAAGGTAGAAGCATAGATACCGCATGCTTTGAATTTTTAATACCCATCATGGAAAACTTGGAACAAAAAAATATACTCCATGGACTGCTAGTTGACCTAACAAAAGCTTACGACTTGGTAGAATATGCTATACTATGAGTAGAATATGCACAGCTATGGACTTAGAGGTGTGATATTAAAGTGGATAAAATCTTATTTATCTAACAGAACCCATATCACAAAGCTAGTTACCCCGATTGGTATTGTGAAATCCATGCCAAAAATGTTTAATATGGGGATCCCGCAAGATAGCACCATTGGCCCATTATTATTCTCACTTTACATAAATGACTTGCCACAAACACCAATAATACCCCGACATACGATGGTGAATTACCCCGACGATAGAACGCTGCTGCTAATGCATAAATCCATCGACGAGATTACGTCCAATGCCAACCTTGCGATGTCGTCTATACTATCGTGGTTCGGTGAAAGTAGATTAATATTGAATAAACTAAAGACGAAATCGATAATTTTTCAAACGAAAAGATCCACAGCCATCTACCCGGAACAAATAGTAGTTAGCGATGAAACCATACAAATGGAACAGACGGTGAGACTTTTGGGTTAACATATCGATAACACTTTAGACTGGACATAGCATATTAGCAGAGTTATAATGAAACTCAATACTCAAGTATACGCAATTAGAATTCTTAGTCGATATGTAGATAAAAAAACTTTGAAAATGGTATATTTTGCAAATTTTCATCGCCACATTAAGTTCGGAATTATTTTCTGGAGGAATGGAATTCATATAAATAATGTTTTCAGAGAGCAAAAACAAGTGTTGCGGATTCTCCTCCATCTACCTATTAGAGAATCATGTAGAGGACTTTTTAAAAAGGCAAGGATTCTTACAACAACGGCTTTATACATATATGAGAGCATAATGTTCTAAGTCAAACATAAACCTTTGTTTAACCAATATACAAAACCCAACCAAAGGGATACCAGATTTAATAAAATATCCCATGAGCGGCCCAGGCACAATATGACGATGGCGGAGCGACTTCCTCCCTATAGTAACATGAAACTGTACAACAACCTCCCAATGGCCATAAGAAAAATGGACAATTTGAAAAGTTTTAAGCAGGCACTTATCGACCTCTTAATCGTCACTGAACCGTACCACTTGGAAGAATTTTATGTTCAAGCAAAACATATCTAAATATATAGTAACTTTTTTGTATTTTTTATTTTGTATACATTTTTGTATATTTTATACACAAGCACTGTTGCTTCGTATATTGCCCTTTTGTTATTTTGGGATTTTTGACAAATTGTAATTATTTTTTCCAGTAAAAGGTGACTTAAATATTGAAATAAATGGTTTTGATTTGATTTGATTTAGAATCTTTAGTGGAACCAATGAAGAAAAATTTCACATAAAACATGGAAAACAGAAGAAATGAGAAAATCCAGCATTCAGCTAAAAGACTTATATCTTCTATAGAAAGTTTACCCGATATTGGCAACAAAATCTGCTTTTGAGAAAAATAAACATCAAAGTTTGGTAATACCAATTAAACCAAACTTCTATAATGCGAAAATAGAGGATGCAACCAATAAACAAAAGGCCTGGTGCAGCATCATCACTGAAATATCGAATAAATCTACAAGAAAACTCAATAACAATTATGGAACATGGAAAGACCATCTCTAACGAAGCTGAAATAGCATCAATTATTTATTTAATAAATTATCTAAAAATGCACCAGCACAGGTGACAATATATATATATATATATATATATATATATATATATATATATATATATATATATATATATATATATATATATATATTTATATATATATATATATATATATATATATATAATGGCCATATTCCCACAATGAACCACAGAATGTACCTTAAAGAGTTTACGTGTACGGAATTTATGGATATCATTCACAAATAAAAAAATAAAAAATCTGCAGGATCGAATAATCTACCTTGTAATATTATTTAAGAATTTGCTGCAGAATTAATCTATCCATTGACAGACATTGTAAATACTTCGTCTGGCAGCGAAATATTTCCGGATATTTTAAAAAGAACAATGATTATGCCGATACACAACAAGGGAGACAAAACCGCTATTAATAACTATAGACCAGTAGCAATGATTTCGGAGCTAAAATAATTAAATATTGCATGAAAACAAGATTAACATCATTCCTAGCTAGCAAAATACGAAATAATCCCGGCACAAGAGCATAGCTTTTTTAGATACAACTCAACAACAACTGCTATCGAACAACTTTACACGAGTATCATTATTGAAGAAGTTTTGAGAAACTGTCCTTTAGGCATATTCTGTGATTAGTCAAAGGCGTTTGACTGCGTCTCACAAACTAAATTAATAGAAAAACTGAATATTTGTGGAATAAGAGGAAAAGCGGGAGGATGGTTCCAGGCACATATTTCCAACCGGTGCCAATATGTGAAAGTTGGGAAGGACACTTCGAAGGCAACATCTATTTCAATTGGGGTCCCACAGGGAACAATTTTAGCGCCGACGAGTTTTTACATATACATTGCGGACCTTATATATTATATCGGAGCCGACGTTTGCACTATGTACGCTGACGATATCAGTGTATCAATTTGTGGCCCAAATATACAAAAGAAAGAAAAAGCAGCAATATATTAGCAAAAATGTATAAATGGTTCATATGGTTCATGCCAATAAGTTATATTTAAACCTAGAGAAAACTAAATACAGTGCAATCTCGATAATGTAAACACGCGTTAACATGAACATCTCACCAATGTGAACGTAAAATTTAGTAAGATTAGATTCTGGATAATGTGAACAGCGGCAACCCCCGATAAAATGAACGAAATATTATATGAAACAAAAATTCATAAATATGTAATTGCGCAGTTCCTATGTTCCTGCATATTATTTCCCGAGTCGGTCTACTTATAACAGTTAGAGACTGTGGTCTGTAAGTTTTGAAATGCCTTTAAGTATTGAAAAATTCAAGGTCTATAAAGCTGGCACCCCCACCTCTTCAAAATTCAAATTTGATAACACCAGTGCTCTTTATTATTATTATGTGCTCTTTATGTGCCGCAATCGCGATTTTTGTACTCGAAGTCTTCAATGATAGAATCAAACTTTACTAGAGGGAGTGCTAGCTTAAAAGTCAAGCTAGCACCCACCCATCCGAAAAATTGGGATACCGATACCAAATAAGCACTACAATTATGTGCCATGTATGTGCTTTTCAAATACCCTGGAGCGAATTCGCTAACTCAACCCCTTGTGCGAGAAACTCACCCCGAACGGAATGAGCCGAATAAGAGGCGAAATCTATAATAATCGAGCAAACAAGTTTTAACCAACGCGATATTGTTGCAATAATTATGCGTTCTCCAGATATGATATTCCCAATTTTTGTGCTCGCACCCTTGTACGAAAAATTCACCCCGAACTGTATTAGCCTTAAGGGATAAAATCTTTAATAATCGCGAACAGAAATTTTAAATAACTCAAAATTATTTCAATAATTATGTGCTCTCTAGATATGCTATTTACGATTTTTGTGCTCAAACCCTTGTGCGAAAAACTCACCCCGAACGGAATGAGCCATAAGAGGTGAAATCTATAATAATCCAGCACACAAGTTTTAACCAACGCGATATTGTTGCAATGTTTATGTGTTTTCCAGATATGATATACGCGATTTTTCTGCTCGCACCCTTGTACGAAAAATTCACCCCGAACTCTATTAGCCTTAAGAGGTAAAATCTTTAATAATCGAGAACATACATTTTAAATGACGCAAAATTGTTTGAATAATTATGTGCTCTCCAGATATGTTATTTACGATTTTTGTTCTCAAACCCTTCTACGAAATATTCACCCCGAACTGCATGAGCCCTAAGAGGTGAAATCTATAACAATCGAGCACAAATTTTAACCAACGCGATATTGTTGCAATAATTATCTGATGATAACTATCTCTCCAGATATGATATTCGCAATTTTTGTGCAGCAAGTCCATAGATATAGATATAATTTGCCTTGAAACAATAATAAATGTATACAATTTATGTTACAAAATAAAAATCAACTTTTATTCTTTGTTAACTAATTTTTACATTTCAATTTATATTGTTTTATTTTTAAAATAACTATGGTGGTAAAAATAGTACTTACTTAAGTACTTATATTTTTTGTTTGTAAGTGGTCTCGTTTTTTATATAGTGGTGCTAACTTATTGTTATTATGGTTATTATTAAGTTATGGTTATTATTAAGTTTTTCGGTCTTCCCAATTGCTGAGATAAATCCAATGTTTTGAATGGTGCATCCTCATTCGTTGTAGTTTTGTAAAATAACTTATATGGATCACTTTCCTATTTAATTTTCGTACAAACTTGCGAGCACAAAAAATACAAATAGCATATCTCGAGAGAACATTATTATAGCAACAATTGTGATTCGGTTAAAATTTCCTTGCTCTATTATTATACATTTCACCTCTTATAGCACAAAAGTCGCTTATAGCATACCTAGAGAGCACATAATTATTGCAACTATTTCGCGCAGGTTAAAATTTATATTCTCGATTATTAAAGATTTCACTTCTTAAGGCTAATAGAATTGGGGTGAATTTCCCGTACAAGGGTACGAACACAAAACTCGTAAATAGCATATCTGGAGAGCACATAATTATTGAAATAATTTTGTGTTATTTAAAATTTCGGTTCTCGATTATTAATGCCTCTTAAGGCTAAAAGAGTTCGGGGTGAATTTCTCGTACAAGGGTGTAAGCACAAAAATCGCGAATATCATATCTGGAGAACACATAATTATTGCAATATTATCGCGTTGGTTAAAACTTGTATGCTCGATTATTATAAATTTCACCTCTTATGGCTTATATATACTGTTAAGGTAGTACCCGCACTAGTCAAGTTTGATTCTTTCATTGAAGGCTTCGAGCACAAAAATCGCGATTGTGGCACATAATTAGCACATAAATAGCACATAATTCTGGTGCTATCAAATTTGAATTTTGAAGAGGTGGGGGTGCCAGCTTTATAGACCTTAAAATTCAAAGGAAGTGCTTGTCTTTGAGTGAAAATGCTAGAGTGCTAGAAGAACATGATAAAAGTATGTCTAAATCTACTGTACTTACTTATGTATATTTATTACCTCTACAGGTTTATAAATGGATTCCAAAATTTTATACATAAAACAATACATATATATAAATAAAAAAGAAACAAAAAGAAACGTATTCTAATAAAACTAAATAAATCACTAAAAACCTAAACTTGCTATTCCAATTCAGCTCTTGAGATCCTTTTCTGTAGTTCCCCCATGGATCTGTTCTGGGACCGATATTGTTTCTTATAGTGATGAATTCCGTTGTTGGGTGGATTGTCGGCTTCCCTCTCCACATATTGCTCTTCTTCTCTCCTCAACTTTCTTCATCCAATCTATCCCTCTTCCATCCTCGTTTAAAACCTCTTCTCTACCCTCGTCCCTTTCTCTCATTTCTGAACATTCGTTCAGCCAGTGTTCTATTGTCTCCTTGTTTTCTCCACACATCCTGCATACTCTATTCCTATCCTCCATCCAAAATTTATTATCTCTCTCTTCATTCCCACATCTGAATCTTGCTATTGTCACTCTCTCTTTTCTACTTTCTCTTCCTAGGTACTTTGGCAGTTCTTCCGTTATTATTTTTTCATATTTCCCATTGTACCTAGACTCCCTAATTCTTGCTCTCCTTTCTTGCCTTTGCACATCTCTATCTCTCTGGACCAATTCCTCTGTCATTACTCTACCTCTCTCTCGCATTCTTTCTATCTCCGCTCCTGCATACCCGTTTCTTTCTAGATATGCTTCCCTCTCTTTCCACACCCCCTTTCCTATTACTTTTCTTTTTTCTTTGAGGCACTCTTGCAGAATTCTGCACTCTCCTCTCTCTATCACCCTCTCCTCAAAACTTATTGCTCTCTTTCCTGCTTCTATTCTTATTCCATCTCTCTTTGTTTCCTCCATCACTATATACCCCGGGGTCTCTCTACCTAGTCCTAGCACCCATTTCAAATATTTTTCTTGCACCCTTTCCAGTCCTTCTTGCTCTCTCCACCCCCATATTTCCGCTCCATACATCATCACACTTTTCACCAGGCTATCAAACATCATCACCCTCCTTCTATAGTCGTGTCCAAGTTTTCTCTCTCCTATTCCCCATACCACTCCTAGTATTTTATTGGCTTTCTTTACTAACTCTCTCACGTGTGCTGTTTCAGTATTTCTCTCATTAAACACGTACCCTAGGTATTTAAATTCTTTTACTTCTTCAATTTTCTCCTTCTCCCATCTCCACTCAATTACTCTTCTCCTGCCACCCCCTTTTCTAAACACCATCATCTTGGACTTCTCCACATTCACTTTCAGCTTTTTCCTCCTCATATATTTCTCCATGTTTCTTATCATTTCTTTCATCCCTTTCTCGTCTCTCGCTAGCACCACCAAATCATCCGCGTAGGCTAGGGACCACACTTTTTCTTTGCCCACCACGACCCCACCCGTCTGCGCCTTGCTGAACATCTCCTCTATGTCTCCAATAAATGCTGCAAACAGGCTGGGGCTTAGTGGGCAGCCTTGTCTCACTCCCTTATGCGTATTAAAACCTTCGCTCACCCTTTCCCCAACTCTCACTCTACTTATTGTTTCTTCATAAATCTCTTCTAATTTTGCTATCAGATGTTCCTTTATCCTCTTCTTTCTCAGGCATTCCCACAGTGCCTCTCTTGCTACATTATCAAAGGCCGCCTTCAGGTCCACAAATAATGCATACATCCTGCCGCCCTTCTTTTTTATCTCATTCCCTACTATGTGATTCAAGATGTATACATTATCCATGGTCCCTCTCCCTTTCCTAAATCCCGCCTGTCCGTCTGGTATCACACCTCGCTCCTTCAATTCCTTCGTCAATCTCTCTTCTACAATCATTGCATATATCTTATATGCTGTATTGAGCATGGTGATCCCCCTGTAATTGCTTGCTGTTTCCCTTTCTCCTTTCTTATATATGGGGCATATTATCCCCTCTTTCCACTCCTGTGGGAAGCCCTCTCCCTTCCACACTCCATTCATTATCTCCAACAGCCTGTCAGCTTCCCTTTCAGTTCCATATATCCACGATTCATTCTGTATACCGTCCCTCCCCGGTGCCTTTTTCTTTTTCAGTTTACTCAGTTGTTGTTCTAATTCTTCTCTTGTTATCTCTTTTATTTCTCCCACCCTGTGTTGACTCTTTTTCTTTTCCTGTCTGATTTCGTCACCACCCAGCAGCTGACTGAAGTACTTTCTCCATTCCTCCATAGTAATTCTATTACTCACTCTTTCTACTTTTTTCTTTCTTTCCCTATTTATGTATTTCCATACCTCTTCTTCCGTCTTTATGCCTTTCATCTTTAGTTCTTCTTCCATCCATTTCTTTTGCTTCTTCTCCTTGCATACTAATTTGTACCTCTTGCGTGCTCTCTTGTAATCCTCATTACTTGCTTTTCCTCTTTTCCAATTTCTTAATTTCTTTCTTACTGATTGCTTCCCTTCCCTGCATTCTTTATCCCACCACTCGTTTTTCCAAGCCCCCACCTTCACTCTTGTCTCTATCACTTTTTTTTCTGTTGCATTTTTTACGTGATCACCCAGTTCTTTCACTTTTTCGTTTATCCCTTCCTCTTCGTATCTAGCCTCCCTAAGTCTTATTCTATAATTTTCTATTGCTTCTTCCGTCCAGATATTCTTCACAATTTTTCTTCTAACATCCTTCTCACTTCTTCTATTTTTCTCTCTTCCTTTTGTCTTCACTTCCAATGGCATATGATCCGACTCGACTCTTTCTCCCACCTTGAATTGTTCTATTTCATCCCATGCTTCTTCATTCACCATAACATAGTCAATAACTGTCTCCCCTCTTGGTCCGATATATGTGTACTCTCCTTTCTCATCTCCTATACTGTTTCCATTAAGTATGTCCCACCCTCTTTCTTCTACTAGACTTATCAGTAGTCTCCCTTCGGCGTTTTCTGTTGTGTCTTTTGTTGGTCTTCTTTCTATTGTTGTTTGTTCTTCTTCTAGCCGTATTCCTTTTTCTCCAATTCTTGCGTTAAAGTCCCCCCCAATCACCAGAGTTCCCTCGTCTTGCTGTTTTACTCGCTCTTCTATCATTCTCTTCGTTTCTTTCATACTTCTGCTGTATATTGTTATAATTCTCCATTTTTTCTGTCTAATTTTCACCGTTCTTTCCATAATGCCTCTTTCTTCTTTTGCTTCGGTTCTGTTTTCTTCTTCCAAACCCTTTTTCACTCCCATTATTATCCCCCCTTTAGCTCTCCCTTTCCTGCTTACCCTCTCTGCAAATTGACACTTCCACTTAAACTCTTTCGGCATTATTTTTTCCAATTTTTCCCACCCCTTCTCTTCCACCCACGTTTCTACCAGTCCCACTACATCAAATTTTCCCAAATATTCCCAAAACTCATTGTCTTTGTTTTTTATCCCCGCTGTGTTCCAGTATACTATTCTTAACTGCTCCGTTTCTTCCTTATTCCTCTCCATGTTGGTTTTCCGTTTTCTGTCCTGTCGTCTTTTCCTTGTGCTCTTATTCAAAAATTTGTTGTGTTTAACTCCCCCTTTTCATCATCCCACTTAAAGCCTTTTCCGTCTATCCATATCTTTTTATAACCGACTTTCGCCCACCGTCCTTTTTGTCGCTCTTCTTTGGCTATCGCTCTTAATTCCTTCTGTATTTCTCTTTCCTTCTTTGTCAGATCGTCTTCTATGTATACTCTCTTTTCCCTTTTTTCTCTTAGTTTCCTCTTATTTTCCATAACTTTCCGCTTTTCACCCCAGGTCCCAAGATCCGCCACTAACATTTTCCCTCCACTTACTTTATACATCTCTTTCACCGTCACTTCTACCTCTAATTCTGCCTTTATCCATTCTTCCAGATTCTTCTCGTTCTCACATTCCCCTTCGTCCAGTCCCGTCACAACAATCTTCTTTTTTCTCATTATTTTTTCCTTCTCTTCCATTTTCTCCTCCAGTCTTTTAATTTTTTCATTTAGTTCTGTCTTTTCTCTTTCCCATTTTTCTTCCTTTTCACGCATCATATTTTTCAAGTATTCCATTTCCCGGCTCATCTTCCGATTCTCTTCCTTTATCTCCCCTATATCTTCCATAATTTTTTTCAGCATCTTCATTTCCTCACCCATTTCCTTTTTAGCCGGTGATCTTTCCAGTTTTTTACTTTTTTGAAAGGGGTTCAACCTTTCTTCTGACTCTCTTCCCTTTTCTCTTTTCCTTTTATAATCCTCGTCTCGGTCGCTTTCACTCTCACTTTTTTTCATTTTTTCTTTTTCTTTCTTTTTTCTTCCTTATCGCGCACCGTTTTTACGCGTCACAAATAAAAAATAAAAAAAACTCAATCCGTAAAACTCGCTTCACAAAACACGTCCGCTCCGCTCAACCGCTCGAATTGGAATGTCGTCTAAATCTACTGTTTGTTCTCTTAAAAATAAACAACAAGTAATTATTAATGTAGTTAGCAATACGCTGAAGCCATCTAAGACATGTACTCTAAACAGTTCGGAAAATCCAGAATTAGAACAACAATTATACAACTGGTTTCTCAAATAAACCATTTATCTGTATCAAGAGAAATGCTTAAACAAAGAGCATTAATGCTGGGCAAGAGTTTAAACGTTCCTGCCCTCACTGCCAGCGTTGGTTGGTTGCAACGTTCTAATTGTAAAAATTTCATACGATTCTTGAAAAGTACGGGCGAGGAGTTATTATCTAATCCTAAATTGGTTGACCCATTCAAAGAAGAGTTTATTTAAATATATGAAGAACATGATCTGAATTCTAACCAGGTTTATAACGCCGACCAGACTGGCTTATACTGGCAGTTATTGTTAGATAAAACCTACGTTTCCTTTAATGAAATGACTGCTCCGGGGACGAAAACATAAAAAAATAGGATAAGTTATACCACTAATAATTTGAAAATCAAAAACTCCAAGTTGTTTCAGAAACTACAAGAACAACTAAGAACAATGAAGAAGAAAACGCCCGGAAGAATGGTTCTTTAAAAACTTTGTCCTGGAGGTAAACCATTCATAGCAAGTCTTGTTATGTACATAATGAAGCTACATATTTTTTGCATGAATGATTAAATTAATAATTAAATTTTAGGTGACGTTATTTTTACGAGGCATGAATCTGCTACAGAAAGCAGCTCTACTTTTAGACAATGGGCCCTGACATCCATCAGCTGAAGAGCTCAAAACTCCAGATGGCAGGATTTTAGTAAAGTTCTTTCCATTCGATGTAACTCTTTCATTACAACGGATGGTTCAGAACATCTTAAGGCTCACAAAATTAAACTATAGGAATAACTTGCTAAGTTGTATCGCTGCAATTCAGGAAACAATCAAGGAACAGAGCTCAAAAACTTTACATTCAGAGATGCAGTTCTTCATTTGTCATCTGGTTGGGGTAAATTAACACCAGAAAGCATTAAAAAATGCTGGAATATTATAATGCCTAGAACTGACATAGCTAACAATGAGGGATCTGACAATGCAGATGATGATACAGGCGACGAGGTATCGCTTAACCTTTTGCAACAAGGATGGAGGAACGGAAAGGCTAACGAAATTGAGAGTGTCAAAAGGGAGACACTGTTAGAAGAAATAGAACCCGTAAATTCAGTTTTTATAAAACCGTAATTTATAAAACATGAACCACACAAATACATATTTGTTCAAGTACCTGATTTGTTAACTAAGTACAAATCTAGAGATGTGGAGGAGTGGAATGAAGATGTAAATAAAAGAGGTCTAATAAAATAGCAAGAATCAGATAGCAGTGAGGATCAAGAAAACGAACCACCAGTCATCAAAATAGCACATGTTGCAGCTATAAAAACGTTAGACACTGCAATAGAGTGGTCTAAAGAAAATGCAATACTTATTAGTGACCTAATGGCATTAATTAGCATCCTCGAAAAAGCTGTGATTGCGAAAATTTTACAGAAAAGGCCACAAATGAAATTAACTTCTTTTTATAAAAATAAATTAGTAGTTTTGCTTCTCGATTTTTTTTTTTCGAAAATATGTACCTATTAAAGTGTTTTTATAAATTAAAACAACAGTATATAGCTTATTATGAACACCCCCAGTATTATGAACAATCTCGATAATGTGAACGGCCTCCGGGATTTTTGTGTTCACATTATCGAGATTGCACTGTATATTTGTTTCCAAAGAAATAGGTCCAAATATAAAGATGGCATTGATCTCAGAATCAATAATGCTAAAAGAGAAGGAACTAGGAATACTAAGTTCCTTGGTGTTCCTGGAAGAACATCTGAAATGGAAAAACATGACGGATGCAATCGCAGCAAAACGAAATGTGAAAGCATAAACTTACTAACATTAAGATTTTCCAGTTAAATCACGCGCCCGATTTAATTGCAAAACCGGTTTTATTGATGGTATACCTTCCAAGCGGAAGTGGAATCTTTCCTAGCCTATGGTATTTTAGTATGGAGGCCATCTCCACTCACAAAAAGGGTTTTATTAGCTCAAGAAAAGAATAATTAGAATTATTACGGGAATTAAGGTAAGCAACGAGTCGTGTAAGTCAGAATTTATAAAATTTCAAGATTTTAACTGTTCCATCGATTTATCTATGGGAGGTGGGTGGCATGTCACATCTTCAAAAATAAACTTCTTACAAATTACTTAATTTTCTTACAAATAAAGATATACAGTGTGTTAATGCGTCCAAAGAAAAGCGACCAATCTTTGTACCAAAAAGAGCAATCTCACTCTATGTAGTGCAGCGCAAATATTCAATAATCTACCTACTCGGAACAAAGAAGTCCTACAAATTGTTTCGAAAAACGAGTAACGAAGTAATCTTTATAAAAATTCGCTATTACTCTACACATGAATTGTTTTATCTGTGTTAATAAATTCAAGAACTATAATTTAAAATTTATTTTCATTAATGTTTATAATTTCTGTTATTTTGTAATAAGTAATGTTTACCCGATCCGTTAATTATATTACTTTATTTTTACTTTTGGATAATTTTAAAAGACATCTTTTTAATTAAATTAAATCAATGTCCGACACACACTCTAACATATTGATCTACGTTGAATATTATTTTAAGACATATTTTTCTAATGAAATGATGGATTGGGGTTTCGCGAAAAAAACTTATAATTCTAACGGTTACGCCGAGTCGACAAAACTTGACTAGGTATTTGATATCTATGTTAAAAAGTGAGAGGCCTAATATTTAACCGTACTGTCATATTCAAAATGCCTATGAGATTACGTTCAAACATATTTTGGAAAAATGAAGATCCAGTGATTAAGTACCTTCAAGTATGTATATGGTACATCGCAAGATAAATAAATGATTTGATTTGAATTATATATCATCTACTAGAATGATGAAACCAAGGTTAAATATTAGGCATCACACTTTTTAACATAGCTATCAAATACCTAGTCAAGTTTTGTCGACTCGACAGAACCCTTAGAATTGTGTTTTTTCGGGAAACCCCATTCCACTAGAAAAATATATCTTAAAATAATATTCAACGTAGATCAATATGTTAGAGTGTGTGTCGGACATTGATTTAATTTCATTAAAAATTGTCCTATTCAAAATGCCTAAGAGATTACGTTAAAACATATTTTCTGGGAAAAATGAAGATCTAATGATTAAGTACCTTCAAAATTCCTCTTTCAAGAACACGATTTGACTATTTATTAACGTCCTCACTCGCGGAAATCATACTAGATATAATGAAAAAGGTAGTACATGAACTTACTGAACAAATTAATGCACTTGAAAATCACAATGTCTTGCTACTAGAACAAATTGCATCGTTAAACCAACCAAATTCGTTGGCGGTTAATAGCACAACTAGTGATGGTACTAGGGATACAATTGAATTTATATCGCGATGCGATGAAGACAAATCGAAGAGTCGGAACCTACAAAGCAACTCAAAAAACGGACTGGCAGGGTGCCGATAAAACTGAGATTCGCGCGAGCGAGGAAATTAATCTCCCAAACGATAAAAAGGTAAACAATGATATGTGAGAAAGTCAAAGAAAAATTTAACTGCGATAATACGATAGTAAAAGCGTAAAAGATAGTTTTTTAATAATTGAGTCCGATTATACACTGGCGAGCATAAAATTTATGAGACTTAAGAAATTGCAAATAATTTGATGTTTTCGTAGAATTTTCTGTTTGTAGGGCTAAATATATTAAAAATAAACAAATTTGGTTTATGATTTATTATGAAAATACAACAAATTTACTTTTAAAATGTACTTCGATTTTTTGTTATGAGGAACTAAGAATATGAAAAACAAACATAAATTAAAAAGAATAATAATTGTTAACGTCAATAACGACGAGACATACTTTCAATTAAATTAAGAATTAAATTTTGGTCAATGTTATTCCATTCCTGCAATAGCAATTCTCTTAGCTATTGAGCAGTTCTTGGAGCTGGTGTATGTCTTCGGATACGTCGTCCCAACTCATCCCAGAAATGTTCGTTGGGTTTCATGTCTGGACTGAGTGCTGGCCATTCAAACCGACTAATTCCCACCTCGCACAGTGGTTCAAAAGACCAAATTAGGTGTACAATAACAACCCTTTTAATTCATGAAATATAATTACATAATCACAATTCGCAGAAAACACTTTGGTAACGATTCCAGACTATTTTTCTAATTATATTTTTAAGTACTCAGATTTTTGCCTATTTTTCACATGTCCCCTCGTCTCCCCCCTCCAGAATTAATGTATAATATTGTTGCATTCATCTATTTTATAATGATATGAAACATGCCTGCGACATATTTGCACAACTATTTATTTTAATTTTTTTTCAGATGTAGTATTCGCCATATCGAAAATTGATTTATTTGAAGAATGGCTGAAAGATGAAAATGAAGCTTTGTATCGATTAATCAGTACAAGACAGGATATTAGGGATGCTAATGAATATTTTTTAAGGAATATGAAGGTCATCATTTCGCGATTTTCGTCCAAAACTCTTGAAAAGTGGAGGAGCTATGGAAGGAACAGAGAGCGGTTTTTACAGAAGCACTAGGAGTGGGTAATGGGTTCAAATATGTCTTTTGAAATGTCTATTGCCAAAGTGTTACCAACTACTTCTAAAGAACGCTTGGGAGGGGCCTGGGATTCTATGGAGTGAGCCTATGAAAGAATTCTCGGAATCAAGCCTTAAAACAAAACGAAAACGGGTTGATGATCTTATCCGCACCAGACGTACTAGTAGAAAAAGACGCTGCTGAGGTATCAACGCGGTTGTCAACTAGTAGAGACATGGCAAAAGAGATAAAAATTATGACGAACGATCCTATGCAGAGAAGCGAACTTAAAAAACAGTTGTGCATCAAATGAGCCAAGAGCTATGACCAGTAACGAAGCTTTGGCGTACTATATTGAAAGTAAATCAACGAGTCATGCCCACAAGCAGACTCAAAAGTGGAGCATTAAACTTGGGCATACGGTATTTCCATCACTGCATAGTCTTAGAAAAGCTAAATTAGCTTGTTATCCTCGAGAGGAACAGATTATTGTGACCGAAACGCGAACCGATATCAAACTTCAAGCAGTTTTAGATAAATCTGCAGAACGTTTGTTATTGGAAGATTTTTACGTTATTTACTCTGATGAGTAAATGGGGCTGTGATGGAAGTTCCGGTCACAGCACATACAAGCAAAAATTTAGGAACAGCGAGGAACTGATGAATTTTTGTTTGTTTTTTCATTCGTTCCCCTTCAATTAAAGGATGAAAGTGGCAATATAGTCTGGCAGAATCCTCAACCATCTTCTACAATGCATTGTCATCCAGCAAAGTTTATATTTTCCAAAGAAACTAAAGTTTTTACTGTGGAAGAAACTAACAATGTTTTGGAAATAATTTATTGCCGACAATATACAAAGTAAAAGAAGGCCAAGTTTCGGTCATGCATGAAATGTTTCTGACCATGATTGATGGGGAAGTCTGTAATCGTTGACCGAAACTTCCTCATCACAGAAGTGCTTCATATGTGGGGCAATCCCAAAAATTATGAATGCCAACAAAGACAATCCTGGTTTTGGTTTATCTACATTGCATAACTGGATTATGTGCTTCGAATGCTTCTTGCTTCATATTAGCTATCGTCTTAATATTAAGAAATGGCAAATTAGATGGGAATCTGAACAAGTTAGTGTAGAGCAACGTTCTGACGAAATAAAAATCCGTTTTAAAGCTGTAATGGGGCTAATTGTAGATAAGCCCAAACGAGGGTATGGCAATACAAATGATGGAAATACCGCTCGAAAGTTTTTTGAAAATCCAGAACTAAGTGCTGATATTACAGGATTAGATATTACATTAATATCAAAAATTGGAACTATATTGGAAACTTGAACTTCGAACTTTGATATTAGGATTTGAGATTAACATTGAGAAATTTCTGGCTTTTGCAGCAGACACAAAGAAACTGTAAAATGTTGTGAAACTGTGAAACTGTTGACAAAATCCTTGTTCATATTTCGTAAGTTATTGCATCTGCTTTGTTGTCTATCGGCCAGTTTTCCGAGGAAGCTCAAGAAGCGCGAAACAAGGACAGAAGGTTTCGTCTACACAATACTCGCAAACAGTCACGTATTGCCACGAATAGAGATTTACTTAACATGTTATTGATAACATCTGACCCTGTAATATCAAGCTTAAGGGATGTCCCTCGAAAATAGCTTCAAAGTTCCCTTGTGAAGTCCTAGATTTACTAATACCCCCTAGTATTACTGGAAAAGACAGAGTAAATGCAAATAGTGCAGAAATTACTAATCATCATGATCCTGATCATGACTACTCAACATAAGATTCATCTGAAGAAAGTGACGAAGACAACTAATATGTAGCTTTACATAAATAGATTTTTTTTTTGAAATATTTAATTTAGTTTTTTTGTATTATTAAAAATGCTTAATTATTGTTACTTTAAAATTTAAATAAATATTTTTTGAAGTACGTTCCTACTTGTTTTTATTAAAAACCGTGAAAATTAATGCATTTTACGGTCAGTACGATTCATATTAAAATAACTTTGTCCAGCTAAAAGTGCTACGTCGAACCATTGTGCCTGATTCAGATATTCTCTGACAACTCTGGCTGTGTGAGGTTTATCATTATCTTGCATGAAAATGCCATGCTCATCATAGAGCTCCGTAATGTATATGTGAGCTGTCAGATAACCATTCTGTATGAAGACCAACTCAGTGCATGTTCGTGAAGAAATTCCTACCAAAAACTTGTCAATGAAAACTGGAACATATTTTTCTGCAGGTCTTCTCTATACTCGTCGACATTCGTCTGGCCCAGTGAAGCAAAAACGCGACTCATCTGAAAATAGTACGTTGTTCCAGTCATCATTATTCCATGTCAAGTAATTTCTGGCAAAAGCCAATCTTGCAATCAATGCCGGCATTGAAATAGCGGACCTGTAGCCATCCTTCTACAAAATCCAGCAGCATGAAGACTTCTTCTAACGGTGCATTCACTAACATTAAAATCTCTAACTTTTTGAAGTTGGTTTCGTAGCACAACCGCATAAGATATCCTCTTTCGCAAACTTGCGGATACCAAAAAGCGGTCATCTCTTTGGTTGGTGACTCGTTTTCGCCCGGGTCCGGGTCTTATGCTTATCAGGCCAGTGCTCGTCAGTGTATAAACTAAACTTGGTCTTTAAGGTGTCATCTAGATTAGAGGTCAGCAATTCGCTGCTCGCGAGCCGCTGCTCTTTTATTTAATTGTAAGTTGTACGGCTCTTCAGTCCGTCAAAAATATGTATGTTAAGTTTATTGTTTCATTCATCATTAAAATTTCATTTATTAAAGAAAAAGTTCGCCAAAATTGATTATTTCCGAAGGCAATTCATAATAGAACACTCAAAATGACAGAGAATGTATCATCGCAGCAATTTTCTGATTTAAAATCATCGCCTATATTTTTCTTTACCGTGTGATGTCGAAAACAATTAAAACGTTATTAAATATCATTAAACATATAAAATTCGTGAATAGAAACGCTACTGTGCTTTAGAACTATTATCGCTCGAGCTCCACTGCTGGATTTGTTAAATTTGTTTAAAGAAAATAGATCTTTACTTAAAATCAGTTAACTTAAAACTCCTGATCTAGACTTAACTTTTAATAATCTAGTCTGATTGAGTAGACTTGACCTTAAGGTTTCATCCTTAATAAAATCATGTTCATTTACTAACATGCTATTGACATATATTTGATAGTTATTTTCCGTACAAATTGCAAATAAAAAATTTCCAAAACTTTGCAATTCTTAGATTAAATAAAAAAATATCTAGATGTAGAACTAAATAATATAGATTTAGAGATCAAGAACTGTAAGAAAATGAATGAAAATAACATTCTAAATTTGAATAGCAACTCATTTTAAAATGAACTTGATGGATATACTAGATTATAAGTTTTATCATGGAATATGCTCTTGTTTTTCTAATTTAGGCAGCGATTCTGTTTGGTAAACAGTAAATGGCAGCGATTTCGTGGCTTTTGGGGTGCAAACAATGTAAACAAATTGGGTCGAAGTGAAGTAAGGTGAGTTTGGATACGATTCAGTACGTTCTTAGTTAATGGCGGCGATTGTCGGATGTGAATCAATTTTATTGAGAGCAAAATTTTGGAAATTCTGTGAAATTTGTGCTAAAAGTTTGAGAGATTGAATTCAACAATATGTGAATTGTGTATGTGTTTGTGAAATTGGTGCTGAAATTTCTTCTTTGCTGAGTGAGTTTTTGCATTGATTTATTAACTAGATTTAAGGAATTTTGATTAAATTTTAAGAAAAAAAGAAAGTTGTTGAAGGTAAATTTCAGGTATATTTTTTCCAGAATTTTGTTAAAATTGAGGCATCTTGTTAGAATTTATGGGAATATGTTACGACATAACTTCGTTAATTCGTTAAAATTAGGATAAATTTGTGGAAAAGTATCGAAAAATCAATGAAGTTAATTGATTACTTTTTTTTAAATTCAAGAAATAATTTCTCAAAACTATTGGGAAATATCAGTAAAACGTTTACAATGTTAGAAAAAGAAATTTTAAATCTAAATAGGATCCAATAGGATACTAATTGTAAGAGATTATATTTATAATAACATTGTGTAAACTATTTACCATTTACGATTCAAGCTGGCAAATGTGTACATATAAATGTGTACATTTACCTAACTACGTACCTTTACCATATCATATTTACTTTATCTAAGGGCAATTAAAGAAAAGTATTGTATTCTTTATTAAAAAAATACAATTTGGTTCATTGATGTAGCTCAATGCTTTAGTCCAAGCACTAAGCTTAATAGAAGGAGCGGTTGCAAAAGATTCCTCTGTATTTCTGTGGGACCACTCATTGAACATCTCAGTTGCCATAACCGGAAAGCTTCAGAAGAAGGTGTAAACCATCCAAATTTCCAGTATACGTTTCTGGATTTTGTTGTCTGTGGTTTGTTCCACAAGTTTGCATGATCGTTGAAAATGGAGAATACGACCCCGATTAAAATATAGGGTTGCGGTCGTTGCGGACTTTTGCCTCGTGCACCTGTTAATCGTCTTTGGCACTGTTTAATTAAGATCGGAAGGCAAAAATGAAGCTTCTACATTGCCTGGTTCAATAAATATTCGTGTTTTTGTTAAAAATTATTATTGACATAATCAACGTGAACGATAGTAGACGCGAACGCAACTGACTCGACGTTGCCACGTTTATTTTTTTAAAAGAAAAATATTACCCTATATGCATATCAAAATATCGATACTTTTTTTAGGATATATTGATATTTTCTATTCTAACTTTCAAATCAAATCAAATACATTTATTTATCCCCAGATATAAGTAATTTATATATAGGACACGTCACAGAAATATAAAAAAATTTAAACTTAGTACATATCCTCCTATAGACACACAAATACACACACATATATACATATATATATATATATATATATATATATATATATATATATATATATATATATATATATATCTGAATAAAAGTCTTTTAAAATATAGAAACACTTTCCAATTAAATATATTTTAAGTTTTCTTCTGAACACTTTATAAGTCTTTTCGGATTGTAGCTGGACTCTCGGATTGTAGTTGGTATACAATTGAAAATTTGTATGCCCAATCTGTTTGGTGCACTTTTGCATATAGTTAGTTGCTTCTTATTGGTCTGAGATTATGGCAATATCTCGTATTGTGTTTATGTCGCTCCTCTGCGGTGAAAAGTTTATTTTTGTTTTTAAATATGTGGCACGCCAGTTCCCATATGTATATGGAGGTTACTGTTAAAATATTTAGTTTTTAAAAAAATGGTCTACATAATGTGAATACATTGATATTAGCTAAAGCTCTAATGACTCGATTTTGCGACAGGAAAAACTTTTGTATAAGTGAAGAAGTTCCCTATAGTAATATGCCATAGGTTAAAACCGACTGTATTTCGGCATGGTATACAGACAGAAGGGCCTCTTCGCACACCGTTTGACGCACTTTTCTAATTAGGTAAGCCTAGCTGTTTAATTTTCTGATGATACTATCCGTCATCCGTCAACCTAATGTAACCTGGTTTAAACCAACAGTCCTTGCCACATTGTTCTATTTTGGATCGAGAGTTCGCGCTGCCGTGCGTATGTGGTCTTGATTAATCTGCCGCTTCGCGGTGAGCAACCTAATCTAATCTCTGTCTCTCTGCGTCTCTGTCTCTTGCCACATGGAACAGTTCTTCAACATTAATTCCTTTCCACTCTCTTTTATTATGAAGCCAGGATTTTTCTTTCTTCCTATTGCCTTCTACCCCTCTATTCTTCCCTGCATTATTTTTTGTAGCAGAATATATTTTTGTCGTTGCGCAGAATATGACCTATGTATGCTGTTTTACATATCTTGATAATTTTTAATAGTTTCCTTTCATGTCCGATGCGCCTTAGTACTTCTTCGTTCGTTATTCTATGTGTCCAGGGTATCTTTAGCATGCGCCTATATATCCACATTTCGAACGCTTCAAGCTTTTTGATAGTTTGGGCTTTTAAAGTCCAGGTTTCCACCCCGTACAGTAACACTGACCACACATAACACTCCATGAACCCTAGTCTAATTAGCAAGAACCAAACTTTTGTTTGTGAACAATGAAGAGTATGCAATAAATGTCTTTCGAGCCATTTCTATCATGATCTTGATTTCTTCATCTGGATCTAGTAGGTCATTAATGACTGTTCCAAGATATTTGTATTTTTGAACCCGCTCTACTTGCTTTCCATTTAGTGTGATAACAGCGTAAATATTCGGGTTTTTACTTATAACCATGAATTTCGTCTTTTTTTATGTTAATACTTCTTCGCACGCTTGGTTAACTCTACATAATAGTGTTTGTAGCTCTTCTCCACTTTTCGCAATTATTGCAGTATCGTCCGCGAATCTAAGATTATTAATTAGTGCCCTTCTAATATTTACCCCTTCTCTTCTCTCCTCCAGCGCCCTTCGAAACACAAACTGGGAGTACAAATTAAACAGTTGCGGGGACAGGTCGCATCCTTGTCGGACGCCTTTCTAGATTTTGATTTCGTCTGTCTCCATATCTTCAACCTGCACTATTGCTGTTTGGTAAAAGTATAACTTTTTTATTAATCGGATGTCGTTTTGATCCAGATTAATACTTTTTAGGTACTCGATAAGCTTGTCATGTTGGACTCAAAAGCCTTTTGGAAGTCGATGAAACAGACGAATACATTTTTATTGTACTCTCTACACTTCTATAGCATTACTTTTAGAGGGAACAGAGCTTCTCTATTTCCTGATTCCTCTCTGAAACCAAACGGCATCCAATCCAATTGTTCTTCACATTTGCGGTATATTCTCTGTTGGATATTTTTTAAGAGGATATTCAACGTGTGACTCATCAGGCTGATCATCCTATATTCGTCACATGACTTGTTGACTTGTTGAAGGATTGTTTTATTTAGGTAGCGGAATAAACACTGATTTAAGCCACCCTCTTGGAATTTCTCCTGTTTCATATATTCTAATTAGAAATTCTGTAAGGCTGGTCCAATGCTTCCCACATTTCTTTCGCAATGTTGTCGGGTCCTACAGATTTGTTGTTTTTTGCTGTCTTAATCGCATATTGCACTTCAGATTTAAGAATACTTAAATTATCCGCCTGTCCATCTTCCTCCATTGAATCCTCTCGTTCCGCAGCAAACAGGTTTGTCACGTATTATTTCCAGGTTCGCTCTTTTTCTTCCTCTGTTAACTGAATGTCTCCGTGTGTGTTTCTTGTGACCATTGGTATTTTTTTTTGTAAGTTCTTTTAGCTTTTTATGCATATTGGCATCGTGCTTGTTATGTAGCTGCATTTCACGGCAGTTTTCTTCCATCGAATTTTCTTTGACCCTCCTTATGTTATGTTGCATTTGTCGTTTTAATTCTCTGTATTTTTCTTTGTTGGTGTTTTGTGTTTACGTTTTTCTTCTATAAGGTTAATCATATCCTGGTTCATCCATGGCTTTTTCGCTGTTTGATCCTTCCTGCCCACGACTTGCTCCCCCACATTCAGAATTGTTGTTTTAACCTTGTCCCAGGCAGTATCAATATTTATTGTTGATGTCTCGGAAAAATGCCTCGCAATTAGTCCAAACCAATAGTGCTTGCTACAATATTATATACCTATTTTGGATCGAGGGTTCGCGTTGCCGCGCTAATGTGGTCTTGATTAATCTGCCGCTTCACGGTGTGCAACCTAATCTAACCTGGGTTAAACCAACAGTCCTTGCCACATTATCCTATTTCTCGAGATCAATTGAGTAATTGTGATCGACCACAAACGGGCCAGCGTATCCCACATATTATTTAATGCTAAAGACAAAATCGACCCCCTCAAGGACTCCGGCGCAGATAAATTTCGTTGTGCGGAATGCAATATGGAATGCGTGTACGTAAATCAGACAGGACTAAGTATTTAAACTCGTTTTTCAGAACATTTTCGTGCCTTCCGTCTTAAAAAAGATGTTCATTTTCTCAACTATTGTCTTCAATGTAATCATAATTTCCCGAAACCCGATATATTGCAATAAATAATTAAAATATTGCTAAAACATTGCTATTAAATTAATTGCTTAAAATATTGCATAATTGCAACAAAGGCCCGAAGCTTCATGTTCTGGTGTCATTAGAAATTTTCAATAAAGGAAATCTTTCGAGTAGTGAATAAAGAGGGGTTAAGTGGTAGAAGAGAGAGCGGTTGGGGGTTGAATAAAAGGAAACTGTATGAGAGAGGCGGGTTATCTTCCGAGGGGTTGGAAACGGAAAAAAGTGCGGGTGCTCAGTGGAAACGGATGCTAAAAGAGAGGTTATTCGAAGTGGACTTCCAAGAGCGCCAATCGAAAATAGAGGCTAGTAAATATCACCAAGGCTACAGTCATATACAAGTGCACGGCCGTGTTCCTGGTTATTTGAGGACAAGTAAAGGGTCGGACGACCAGTCAGTGTTGGCGAGATTTAGGTGTGGCAATGAAGAGCGTGGAAGGAGACATTGGATGAAGGAGGAAAGTAGAAGGTGTTTGGTGTGTGGGTTGAAGGAAGATATGTGGAGTCATTGGTTGGAAGAATGCACGATGGGAAGACCAGGGTGGAATGACCAGGAGAGAAGGCGAGGAAAGGATTGGAGGGAGTGTATGGACGAGAGCGGGAAGGGACTGTCGTTTTTACACAGAGTGAAAACATGGAAAGAGCGGATGCGACGGGGTAGTTTTTTGAGTGTTGCGGTTTAGTTTATTTTTTTTTGTGAGCTTATGTCCGATGTACAGGTGTTGAAGTATAGGTTTATAGGGTGGTAAAATTTCTTTTTTCTTTTTAATGGGGTTTTAGTTTCACAACTTTTTTATTATTTTTATTGTTTTATTTTGTATGTATATTTTGTATGGAAATTATTTCAATTATGCCAATAAAGGTTATTGTTATTGTTAGAAATTTTAAAAAAAATCCGTTAGTCCATTAGTTAATCTCCTTGACGATCAAATGGACCTTCTCTTTTCTCAACTTTTTTAATCTAACGCAATGGAGATAAGTCCCCAACTACAGACAAACACCTCCCCACCCCACCAAAACTCTTGGTATAAATTTTATCACATCAATTTTTATTCCACTTGAAAATGACCTTCTACAGTCGAAACTCGAGTCGTGTAAAGTGTGTTGATTTATATAACTTCATAAGGTATATAATGTTTTCACAAACATTAGTGGTAAACATTTTGTGAATTTTTCAATTCAGAGTAAGTATGGATTGGAAGTGTTATATACTAGATAGAGTAATGCTTGTTTGTAATATTATGGGGATATGTTTATGTGTATTAGAGATCTTCAAGCTATGTTGTGCTAAACTCCAAGGTTCGGAAATACCTCTCTAGAGGTTCCACGAAACAAAAAAAAAGTAGGAAAAAATTTCTCATTGCTATCTCCATCGCTTCGCGCTTGTCGTAAAACGAATACCGAAAAATGAAAAGGATGATTACTACCATTACTAAGTAGTAATGGTGGTAACCATCCTTAGATACAGATAACAATGAGAATTTTTTTCTTACTAATTATTTTGAATCGTGGAACCTCTAGAGAGGTATTGCCGAACCTTGGAGTTTAGCACAACATTGCTTGAAGATCTCTAAGACACATAAACACATCCCCATAATACTACAAACAAGCATTACTCTAGCTAGTATATCACACTACCAATCAAATTTTTGTCGACTAATATTGGATATTTTTGATATGCTAATCTCTAAAATACCTTTCGGCTTTTTTCGTAGTAGCTCTAGTTTTTTAGATAAAGGTTAATTGTTTTTAGTTCTGAAAAGAGACAAAAGCAAAGATGGATCAATAGCCATAACTTAGGAATATGAGACAATATCACTAGTCCTGAAAAATAGTGTGAAGAACAACAGTGAGTGATTTGTGACGATGGCGATGTGACTAAATATGTAAATTTTTTTTTGGACAGTAAAGTGGATAGGCTAGATATCCTTGTTTTTATATCTTTTGAAAAGCAGAGTAAAATATCAATACGAGTTAATAAAAATTGATTTTTAAAAATATTAATATTAAAGGAAACAAATAAATTATTATAATAATATTTGGTTGCGAGATAATGCTAATGAAGCAACTTGTGAAGGGTGCAAATCGAGATGGACTTTTAAAAAACTACCTTTGAATTTTCTCATATTTTAAAAAATAAATAATTCAATATTTCAAATTATCATACATTCGAACTTAAAATGTTCAGTTTATGCAAGATAACCAAATTTTCTTATCTAAATTACCCTTTTGTTTATTCACGTTTTCACTCAATATTCGTGGACATTATTTGTAATCGAAAACTGAATGTATATATTGAGTTTAGGTTAGGTTAGGTTTATATTCGTGGACATTATTTAAACTTGCGGAGCTCTATAATATTGTTGAGTCTTTTAGGACTACCAAAACAAATATCATGTGAAATTTTCCAGTTATTTACTAGTTTTCATTACTCCTTCGTGGCACTCAACAAAAGCCAGAGAAATAACATTGTTTTATAAAGTTCATGTCTTTCTATTAACTTAATTGTAAGTGAATAGCCATCTGCAGACGCGTTTCTAGATTTATCCTTCATCACTGCAGCTTTGCTTTTATAAATAATAATTTTTAAAACACTTACTTGAAAAAAAAACTAAATAACAATGTTATTTTTTTGGTTTTTGTTGAGTGCCTCGAAGGTGGATTGTGAACTAGTAAATAACTGGTAAATTTCATATTAGATTTGTTTTGGTAGTCCTAAAAAGACTCAACAATATTATAGAGCTGCGGAAAGGTTGAATATATTTATAGATTCAGGTTGTGTTCCGACTATATCAAGTTTATATGATTATCTGTAATGTAGTATGGTTTTACCAATAGTGGACATTATTTGTATTAGAAAACTGAATGTATATGTTGAGTTTAGGTGGAATCTCAAGAATAGTTTAATTAAAACTTAATAATTATTAATTATAAAACTTAATAATTAATAATTAATAATTTTAGTTTAGTTTTAGTTAATAATTTCGGAATATTAAATTAGGGTTTGCTTGGTTTATTTTTTAGGTAAATGGTATTAACATATGAAATATGCTATGTTTTATGGACATGCAAAATTGATTTCAATATCCATTTTAAAACTATTTTAATGAAAAGTTCTTGGTGTTTACCATTCTATGTGGTTCAAATTTTTTTTGTTGATTTTCATATTTACTAGACACTAAACAGCTTAAAGCACGTTGGCTACTGTGAGCACTACCAGTGATATTCATCATCAGTAACGGTGAATTAATTGCTCTTATGGCGGCAGCTATATGTTAATTGAAATCAAAATTGAAAACGTACGAAACTATCTTGGTGCGTAGCTTGTACAAACTGGAGAGCAAACAAGAGAAATACGAACCAGAATAGAAATTGTCAGAGCATCTTTATGAAAATGAAGAAAGTATTTGCCAGCCGCAATATCAATCTTGTTCTACGGATGCGTATGTTACGGTGCCATGTGTTTTGTGCTTACGTGCTACGGTGTTTTACATTGTTTCGTGCTACGGTGCTTACTTAATCGTTAAGGTCATTCTACCGGCCGCAGCGGCCGGGCGCACTTTTAACTAATTATTAAATATGGTTAGAATAATATTTCGAGAAAACGCTTTTTAGTAATCTTCTATTGCTATGGAAAGATATGAAATTAGTTTAAAAAAAAATCATTATGTTTTAAAAATATCACAATTTTAACAAAAAACTTCGCTAGACTCCTTCTACCGGTCGCAGCGGCTTGGAGAAACAGCATGTCATCAGACCACTGATTAAGCTTAAAAACAAGAGAAGGCGTTCCAGGAATGGATTAATCACCTACTAATCAAGACGCAATTTTTATGATAAAGATTAGGGAAATATGCAAACGCTTTCGGAAATAGGATTGTAATAATTATATAAGAAGATATGGTATGTTACTGCTCTCCTCAAAATTCTGGAAGGACTCCAGGACATAATATTATAAGAGGTTAAGTCAACAAAGTAATTTTACCGCCAGGCACCAGAATAGAGGATCCTGTGGATGGGTGTCGTTTACCAAACAATATATTATCGATGAAAACAGAGATGACCAATAAAGGGGCTGTTAGACTTAACAAAGACAAAAAAAATCCAAAGAACCGTAGAAACCCGTAGATATGATCGAGATCTGTATATTTATTGAGATATTGTTTAGCGCTAGGCATCTGAAATCTTCAAATGTGAGTACTGACAGTCTATGAAGCAAAAAATATGGACCACCAATTTTTCGAGCAACTTTCTCTAAATACAGATATCACGAAATTTGTAATTGTATTGGATTTGACGATAAAGAATCAAGATTACAACGTTATTCAAAGGATAACTTGAACTTATTTGAGAACTGTGGGATCGAATAAATAATAATATTGAGAAATTCTAGATGCCATCATGTAATCTGACTGTAGATGAGCAATTGTTTGGTTTGGCGGAAAATGCCATTCATGCATCACAAAAGTAAAAACCAGAAAAATATGGAATATTTTGGTTAAACGATTCTGAAACATTACGCGAAAAACATGATTTATTTTGTTTGTCCCACATAATCTAATAAAATTAATTAATAAAAATATGTACCTCATTTATAAAAACATTTCATAACAAAAATAGAATGAAAGAGAACCAAATTAATTCTAAGATGTAATTAAAAAATAATTCAATAATTACTTTGCCATTGCATTAAATTGTCACCGGCCGCTCAGGCCGGTAGGCGTGGGATGGCTGACTATTTGGTAAAATGACCTTAACGGTTAAGACGAAAGAGATAGAAACCTGTACCCTGTACATGTAAGGAATGTTGGCAGACGTAGAATATCCTAGTTGAGGAATCTATGCGAATGGCTCGAATATTTCTTGTTTGATTTTAATTAGTTCTTCAAAGAGAACATACAATTCTTAAATTTTTAATTATATTTAGTGAGAAACAAAATTAAAATGATGTTTCGGCTACTTAATTAGTTTTAATTCAAGTTTGATTCACGCTCGATATTGGTTCTCAACTTTTTACCTTTAAGAGAATTTTGTTGTTTCAGTTCTGAGATTCGAATGTCGAGAGCAATATTGAAATAAGTAACGCATTGGTTAGTATCAGAAGTGAAGGTCTGATGTGCTACATATAAAAATCTAGTGTCTGGTGGTGCATCAGGTCTGATGTGCTACATACTAGTCTTCTAAACATTTCGAATCTGTACAAAATCCCTGTCGTAGGGTCATTGTAACTAAAAAATGTATCTAGTCTTTTCTAATATGTGTCTAATATAATGTGTCTAATATCGTCTATAATCTGGTTTTCTGCAACCCAGTTTTGTCTCTAAAGATTAGATATTATTTTAAATGTTATTTTTCATTGTTCCCTTTTTTTTTGTTTTTTTTTATTGTGGCTTGGGAGAACCTGTAACTAAAGTCTTTTCCACATGGTTTTTACTATCCTCCACCCCGGTATCGCCCGGTATCTTCACCCCGGACGGTTGTTACCGCCCTGGTTAAAAATGCTCCATCGGCGAGGAACCCCGGTATTCCGCTTGTCAGGAAGGTATGTTGTCCACTATACTACTGAGGAGGACGTTGCAATGTTCCCCTATTTCACTCGTTTCCTGTATAAACCGGTATTATTTGGACAAGTGAGTTTGTTTGACTTTTGACCCAAACTCAATGGTCAAACTAAAGTCAAACGCTATTTCACTCGTTTCCTGTATAAACCGGTATTACTTGGACAAGTGAGTTTGTTTTACTTTTGACCAAAACTCAATGGTCAAACTTACCCCTATATATTACAATATATTACTTTTACAAAGCTTCAGAGTTGTTAATAAATACTAATATTTATTTGCATAAATCATTTTCTGCACTATTTTAATTTAAATATAATTAAAATTTGTATGTTAATTATAATTAAAAATTTATATTGTTATTTATATGTTAAAAGTTATGTGTTAAGAATTTTCTGAATGTGTCTATAAAATAAAAACAAATTCATACGTGTTTAAAAAGACCACGTAAGTTTTTAGTAATTATTTAATTATCCTAATCAATCTTTTCTACAAATATTAAAGACTTTTTAAAAAAAGAATTTTTATTTCAATATTTTTGACAATTTTATATTTAAATTGTTAAAAGTATTGCACAAAAGTAATGGATAACTTTTCCCAAAAGAGATATTTGTGTTTGACATCACAGAAAAAATTCTTTAAACATGAGATAACATTGAGGTGCAGACGCATTATTGTAAGAAGATACGGATGTTTGTAGTAGCCAACAGATAAATAATTGCTTACCCAACATTCCAATAAGATGTGTCCCGTGTCGAGACGCGTGCCCTCCAGATAACAATAAACCCCTTTGTTCCATTATCTCTACAGAAATACCTTAACTATACCAAATAATAACTTAATATAACTTAAAAAATAACGAAATAAAATTTATTGTGTAAATTCTATATCACAGTTTAACGAAATATTTATATGTATGTTCGTGGTTACAGTCAAAGCTGTACTGATGATTTTAGTTGCGGATCTTTGTAAATTATATTAAAAAAAATCTTTTGACTGCCTTCAAATAGTTGAACAGAGAAAAGTTTAGTGGAGTGTCGTAATGAGCAACAAGGAAGGAATATGTTTTAGGGGATGTCTTTAACTAGAGCAAATGTAGTTAAAGGGTTGCGCTAGTGAGTTCTAAAGGGGTCAATCTGTTTTAAACTCTCATTGGTCTAAATTTAGCTGATAAAATGATCTAATAAATTCTTATAAGCCTTACAACTGACTGAATTTTTATGATACTGGCTTTAATTGTATTTATTTAAAACAAAGGAGTTTCTTAAAAATCGCAATTCAAGAAAATATAAACAAATACACTATTTCGTATGTGAATTAATTCTATCAATGAAACATTAACATTATTCATAATAATCTAGCACATAATGAATTAATATTAACAAATAGTAAATTATTTTTTGTAAGAAGTCTTCAAAGCATGTTTAAAATAAAACAAGAGACTAAATTAAATAAAATGTATACAAATTTAGTCTACTTTTATTTTTTTCCTCGTCCGTCTATTCCTGACTCTTTAGTTTTGTCTGCCTATTCTTGTCTGTCTAGTTTTGTTTGACTAGTCTTGTTTGTATAGTATTGTCTGTCTAGTATTGTTTAATCTCGACTAGTCTTGTCTGGCCTTGTCTGGTCTTGTCTGGTCTTGTCTGGTCTTGTCTGGTCTTGTCTGGTCTTGTCTGGTCTTGTCTGGTCTTGTCTGGTCTTGTCTGGTCTTGTCTGGTCTTGTCTGGTCTTGTCTGGTCTTGTCTGGTCTTGTCTGGTCTTGTCTGGTCTTGTCTGGTCTTGTCTGGTCTTGTCTGGTCTTGTCTGGTCTTGTCTGGTCTTGTCTGGTCTTGTCTGGTCTTGTCTGGTCTTGTCTGGTCTTGTCTGGTCTTGTCTGGTCTTGTCTGGTCTTGTCTGGTCTTGTCTGGTCTTGTCTCGTCTTGTCTGGTCTTGTCTGGTCTTGTCTGGCTTTGTCTGGTCTTGTCTAGTCTTGTCTGGTCTTGTCTGGTCTTGTCTGGTCTTGTCTGGTCTTGTCTGGTCTTGTCTGGTCTTGTCTGGTCTTGTCTGGTCTTGTCTGGTCTTGTCTCGTCTTGTCTGGTCTTGTCTGGTCTTGTCTGGCTTTGTCTGGTCTTGTCTGGTCTTGTCTGGTCTTGTCTGGTCTTGTCTGGTCTTGTCTGGTCTTGTCTGGTCTTGTCTGGTCTTGTCTGGTCTTGTCTGGTCTTGTCTGGTCTTGTCTGGTCTTGTCTGGTCTTGTCTGGTCTTGTCTGGTCTTGTCTGGTCTTGTCTGGTCTTGTCTGGTCTTGTCTGGTCTTGTCTGGTCTTGTCTGGTCTTGTCTGGTCTTGTCTGGTCTTGTCTGGTCTTGTCTGGTCTGGTCTGGTCTTGTCTGGTCTTATCTGGTCTTGTCTGGATTTCTCTGGTCTTGTCTGGTCTTGTCTGGTCTTGTCTGGTCTTGTCTGGTCTTGTCTGGTCTTGTCAGGTCTTGTCTGGTCTTGTCTGGTCTTGTCTCGTCTTGTCTGGTCTTGTCTGGTCTTGTCTGGTCTTGTCTGGTCTTGTCTGGTCTTGTCTGGTCTTGTCTGGTCTCGTCTGGTCTTGTCTGCTCTTGTCTGGTCCTGTCTGGTCTTGTCTGGTCTTGTCTGGTCTTATCTGGTCTTTACTGATCTTGTGAGGTCTTGTCTGGTCTTGTCTGGTCTTGCCTGGTCTTGTCTGGTCTTGTCTGGTCTTGTCTGGGCTTGTCTGGTCTTGTCTGGTCTTGTCTGGTCTTGTCTGGTCTTGTCTGGTCTTGTCTGGTCTTGTCTGGTCTTGTCTGGCCTTGTCCGGTCTTGTCCGGTCTTGTCTGGTCTTGTCTGGTCTTGTCTGGTGTTGTCTGGTCTTGTCTTCTCTTGTCTGGTCTTGTCTGGTCTTGTCTGGTCTTGTCTGGTCTTGTCTGGTCTTGTCTGGTCTTGTCTGGTCTTGTCTGGTCTTGTCTGGTCTTGTCTGGCCTTGTCTGGTCTTGTCTGGTCTTCTCTGGTCTTGTCTGGTCTTGTCTGGTCTTGTCTGGTCTTGTCTGGTCTTGTGTGGTCTTGTCTGGTCTTGTATGGTCTTGTCTGGTCTTGTCTGGTCTTGTCTGGTCTTGTCTGGTCTTGTCTGGTCTTGTCTGGTCTTGTCTGGTCTTGTCTTGTCTAGTATTGTCTGGTCTTGTCTTGTCATTTCTGGTCTTGTCTCGTCTAGTCTGGTCCTGTCTGGCCTTGTCTGGTCTTGTTTGGTCATGTCTGGTCTTGTCTGGTCTTGTCTGGTCTTGTCTGGTCTTGTCTGGTCTTGTCTAGTCTTGTCTGGTCTTGTCTGGTCTTGTCTGGTCTTGTAGGGTCTTGTCTGGTCTTGTCTGGTCTTGTCTGGTCTTGTCTGGTCTTGTCTGGTTTAGTCTGGTCTTGTCTGATCTTGTCTGGTCTAGTCTGGTCTTGGCTGGTCTTGTCTGGTCTTGTCTGTTCTTGTAGAGTTATGTCTGGTCTTGTTTGGTATTGTCTGGTCTCGTCTGGTCATGTGTGGTCTTCTCTGCTCTTGTCTGGTCTTGTCTGGTCTTCTCTGGTCTTGTCTGGTCTTGTCTGGTCTTGTCGGGCTAGTCTTGTCTGTCTAGTCTTGTCTGCCCAGTCTAGTACAGTCTACTCTTATCTGTCTACTCTAGCCTTATCCGCCTAGTATTGTCTGTCTAATCTGGTCTATGTAGGTTTGTCATTCTAGTTCTGACTCTCTAATTTTATCCTATACTGTATATAAATAATAATAATACGCAAAAGTGTAACAAAAAAAAAAAGAATTTGAATTGATATTTATTATTTTGGAGTTATTTTATATTTAGAGTTCCGAAAGTAAACGTGTCTTAATAATATTTGTAGCCAATACTACAGTGAGACTTCATAAGCGATTTCTTTGAGAATTGTCCGTTAGGACATCAGCAATATAACGAGCGGCTGCTCGATATTATAATATTTTTCCTGGGAATTTTTCCATAATGTACATACTGGGCCTTTTTCGTTTTTTATGAACCCTTCCGGATTGAATTCGTCCATTTCGGACTATGGTCCATCTTAACTGACCTGAATATGACCATCGGCCGGTAAAGGGATATCCAAGACAATGTTGATCGCCCGTTTTTTTTAGTTAATGCAAGGAGGGTATTTAAATTAGTTCAAATTTAAAGGGTCAAAGGATATAGTGTAGGCAGGTAGTAGGGTATTAAACCACGGTTCGATGGTCATTCTAGTCCTTATCGTATTAATTTTATTTCGTTTTGCATTTACCTGCGCGCAATGACCATCGGTGTGAACAGTCTAGAATTGGAACCAGGTACTATATGAAGACGTTGGACTGAATATTTGATATGGGATTTTTTTAAAACATACATATTTTTTTATTGTGAAAATTGCTTTCAAAATTATTGACAAATTATTGGTTTTTGCCTAAGTATTCTATAGGAGTACTGACAACATCATAGTACTAACAACGACTGAATACTTACTTATTTAGGTTAAAAAATCTAGTAGTATATAATTAATAGGTTTTTACTACTTACTTTTATACTACTAATAATTTAGAAAATATATTTTTTAAATTGTGATTAAATTACAATTGTTAATTTATTATTACTAAGCGTTTATAATTATATCTTTTAATACAATTTACATTAAAAACTACATATCTATACCTATAAAAAATGGGCTTTAAATGGTATGTAACGAAGCAAAATTTGATAAGGTAGTCCGTTAAGGAACAACTAGAAATTGCCAACGGTTGCTCGACATTCAATATTTTTCCTGGGAATGTTTCTAAAAATTACCTACTTAACTGAGCATTTTTTATTATCCTTTCTGCATTATATTCCTAGACCATGGTCCATTTTAAATGACCTGAATGTGACCACCGGCCGGCGAAGGGATATCCACGGCAATCCGGACTTTTTTATACTTTCAAGAAAGGATATTTAAATTAGCTCAAATTTTAAAAGGTCAAAGGATACGGTGTAGGCAGGTAAATCGTTCAGGTACGCAATGTTAAATGTCCACGGTTCGGTGGTCATTGTATATCTTTTTCCTATCATTTTTATGTTTTGCATTACCTTACTATGATGACCATTGCTGAGAACGCATATTTGAATCAGGTAATAAAGTGTAGACTAATTCTTTGATATGGATATCTCCTAGTCCGCGATGACCCTTCACTTTTCTAAGGGTTTCTTGGAATATATTTGTTTTTAACGGACTAACCGAAATTTCTTGACCGTTACTGAAACGTTAATTCAGCAGGGTTTATAATAAGGATTCGCATGCATGCCTAGTCTAAAATGTTTGTAAATATAAACTAATAAAAAAAAACTATAAGATAAGAAAATCATTTGAAGTAATCCTTACATCATATAAAGTCTCTCAAAAGATATGTTCAAAAACGTTTCCTGACTAAGGTACAGACTCACAGCCTCAAAAGGGGTGGCCTCAGAGAACAGTTTGGCTAATATCTCAGACCCAACTAATACCTTAATGGATGGCGTTATCTAGATGATCTCTCGTTAACGCGCTAAAATGTGCAGGTGCACTATCGTGAATGAACCACATTTGGCGTCTAGTAAGAAAAAAACACTTAATTTAGTAACCCTGGCAAAATTTCTATTAAAAAATGTCGATTAACTTCTCCGGTCAACCACCCTGGTAGAATATGGGGACCGATTAATACATCGCCAACGATACCACACCAAACATTAATGGAGAATCGTTTCTGATGAGCTCTCACCATGTCAGTTGAGGATTTTTTGTTCGCCCAGTAGTGCATGTTATCTGAATTCATAATTCCATCTCGTGCAAAGGTTGCTTCATCTGTGAAGAGCAGACAAAGACCGCAAACAAAGGATCTTGGGCATAACGAAGCAGCAGCGATCGACTAATTTTTGTCGATTAGGATAATCTGCTGGAGTCATTGCACTTTTTGATTACGGTACAGATGCAACTGCTCTTCGTGGAAAACCCGTAACACTTTCGTATGAGATACTCTTATAGCAGCAGCAACATTTCGAGTACTTGTCGCTGGATTTGCTTTAACCATCTCAATGATCTGCTCTTCAGCATCAGGATTGCGGGCTATTTGCCTCACAATGAAATAGGTTTCTATCGACCGTGTTCCCTCAATTGCCTATCGACGGCCTTAAAAGTTTTTCTATCAGGTTACGTTTCTTGGTAAAGTCGCCTTGCTTTAATTGCGTTTCCTTCAGCCAGACCATACATGAGATGCATGTCTGTGTACTCAGCATTAGTAAAAGCAACTATTGCAAAATTACAGAAAAGTGTGACACTAACAGTTTTCTTGGACGGACTGACACAAAATGACAAATTTTAAAGCCACCCTAAACATTTGTTTCTTATCATTACATTTAAATGTGCACTTGCACTAAAAAAAGTATATTTATATAGTAAACTGTACTAATCCTCGCTGAGGATTTGGAATCAATGACCATCTTCAAACCATCAAAGCTGTGATCGAAAAATCAATCGAATACAATAGACTCCTTACAAAAATGTCGTGTCGACTATCGTTACACTAAACTAATATATTACATATACAAAAATGCTACCATGATGGTAAAACTGCACGAAAACACCAACCCCATAAGAATCGGTAAAAAAGTACGACAGGGCGATACTATGTCACCCAAACTGTTTATTACCGTTCTGGAATACGCCTTCGGGATGCTTGAATGGAGCGGAAAGGGTTTAAATATAGATGGCTTAAACCTAACAAATCTGCGCTTTGCGGATGATATAGCCTTGTTGTCTGACAACCTAAAATATATCAGAAAAATGCTGAAATATCTCCAGGAAGTGTGTGCTCGGGTCGGGCTAAAAATTAATATATCAAAAATGAAATTTATGACGAATCTGGTCCCTAGGGGAAATATTGATCTTGGTGACTGTGAGGTGGTTTTGGTGGATAGGCACACGTATCTTGGTCATGAAATAAGAATCTCCAGAGAAAACCAAACATGCGAATTAAAAAGAAGAATTACGCTCTCTTGGGCTGCATATAGCAGACTTTGGGATGTGCTTAAGAGTAATCTCCCGATTTGTTTAAAACGAAGGGTTTTTAATCAGTGCATTCTATGTTATTCTATGTTATGACCTACAGCGCCGAAACTTTAACTCTGACAGTCACATCTGCTACGAAGCTTAACGAATAACACAACGCAAGATGGAAAGATCGATGCTCGTTGTGTCACTTCGTGACCACGTTAGAAATGATGGACTTACGGGCGAGAACAGGAGTGACGGATGTTATCTACCAGGTGGCTAAACTCAAGTGAAGCTGGGATGAACATGTAGCCCGCATGGCAGATGGGCGATGGACAAAAAGGCTGCTCGAGTGGAGACCAAGAGCTGACAAGAGAAACAGGGGAAGACCTCCCACGCGATGGACGGACGATATCAAAAGAATAACCACAAACTGGATGCAGAGCGCTCAAAATAGAGGACAGTGGGCAGAAATGGGGGAGGCCTATATCGAGCAGTGGATGCAAAAGGGCTGATTGATGATGATGATGATGACTAAAAAAGGGTATATTTGGAGTAAAGAAATAGTAGAGATTTTTTTGTTTTTATTATATCATTCCCAAAAAAAAATAAACTGTTATTTTGAGAGACAGAAACAAAGAGTGTACCTCTTCAGTGTAGTTTTTAATCGAGAACAATTTCATCTAGTCAAGCATTGCTAAATAGTCACCAGCCGACACAACAGGCAGCATAATTAGAAACCAAATAGATTATATCAATGTCCCAGAAAGGTTTCTCAATGCAGTCAAGTCAGTAAGAACTTTTCCAGGTGCTGACATTAACTCCGACCACAATCCAGTATGTACAATCAATTTGAGAACAAACTAAAGAGGATCGACAGAAAAGCCTTAAGTAAAACAGTTGATATAAGATAACTCCACAAACCTGTGGAGTCAAACAAAATGTGCAGGAATCCATCAGTAAAGTATTTACAGAAATTGACTGTCAAACCGGCGACTGCTTAGAAAAATGGAACAAACTTAAAGAAGCTATTCAAACATCATGCTCAGAACTTCTGAATAGAGAAAAGACAAAGAGAAATAATGGATGACCGACGAAATTCTAGAATCGATGTAGGAAAGGAAAACTTATCAAGGCAATTATCAACAGAAATACCTTGAGGCGCATAATCTCATCAAGAAGAAAATATGGAAGGCCAAGGAAGCATAGCTGTCAGAAAAGTCCAATGAAATCGAAGAAGTACGATTATCACACTATGCATAAGAAGATCAAAGAAAAACTTAAGCGCCAATCAACAATCCCTTTGAATAAGAATAAAAACAGAAGTAGAAGAGCTAGCTATCTGTAAACAATATATCGAAGAGATGTTTAATGTTGACCCGACAATCATAACCCAGATGAGGTTACAAATGCTTTGTCCATGTGTCCATTATGTCCATTATGAGCCATTATGTCCATGAAAAATAATAAACTTAAAGGTTCAGATAGTATCCACGTTGAGATCCTTAAAATTATGTGCTTCGTCGATATGCTAACGAAGCTTCAACGAAATATACGACACAGGCGTAATACCTGATGATTGGATGCACTCGACATTTATCGCCATACCAAAGCAACCAAATGCAAAAACCTGCGATCAACATCGACTAATAAGCTTAATTAATCACTTCTTAATCTACGCAAAATGCGACTCTTAGGTTGTTGATTCGCAATTCGGTTTTCGAATTGCACATATTTGCCTTTCAAGTTTTAATCCAACGCTATAGAGACACAAATAAAAATGTTTACATCTGTTCCATTGACTTTGCACACTGAAATATACATTACCTGGAACGAGCGATGGCCTCCTGGCTTGTGCGGGCCGAGAGAGAGATCACAAGGTGTCTGTCGTATCGCTCTGTCTTCGTCTAGTACAGTCAAAAAGCAAAACTAAATGTGTGTCCGACGTCCGACGTCCATTTTTCCTTGCAAATACAACAGTATTTTACCATTGTATTTTTGAAAACAAGTTTCATTAAAATATATAAACTTCGGTTTATAATATGCTCACCGATTGAATGATCTCACTCTCTTTCTTGATACAACTCAATACAACTAGCTTTTCGCTCTGACTGTATCACATCCTCCCAATCTCGAATACACTGTTGGCTAGACAAGGATGAAGGGATCCTCTCTCTCGGCCCGCACACGCTTAGAGGCCAACGCTCGTTCCAGGTAGTATATATTTCAGTGACTTTGCAAAGGCCTTCGATAGTGTCAACAACGAACTTCTCATATCCATACTAAAAAAGGTAGGTGTCGACAGTAAAGATATAAGAATGATAGCCAACCTCAACTGGGGACAAACTGCGTGTGTGAAATTAGGTAACTCGTCTACCGAAAACGTCGAAATAAAGAAAGGTGTACGCCGGGGATGTATACTATATCCCCTCCTGTTCAATAGATATACAGAGGAAATCTTCAGGGAAGCATTACACGACGCTGATGTGGGCATAAAACTAAATGGTGAACCCATCAACAACATTCGCTATGCTGACGATACTGCAATACTTGCCAGCTGTATCGCAGAACTTCAACATCTACTGAGAAAGATACAAGCCATCCGCGAACAGTACGGTTTGAAGCTTGACGTTTCAAAAACCAAATGGATGTAGATGAGTAAACGACAACAATAAGCAGAACAATGAGCAGGTCGAGAAATATTGCTATCTTGTATCATTAGTATACTCTCAATGGGATCAGTCTATAGAAATTAGATCAAGAATTGAAAAAGCGAGAACATCGTTTAACAACATGAAGTCATTATTTACTAGCAAATATATATCTTTGACAACAAAAACAAATTAGCTAGTGCCACATATTTTCAATTAATTTATATGGGGTAGAGCATGGACATCGAAAGACCGAATGATGAAGAAACTGGAGACCATCGAAATGTGGGTATCGCATTTTACGAATATCGTGGACCCATCACATCTTCAACGAGGAGGTTCTCCGCAGAGTCGGAAAACTGAGACAAATCTGATTCACTGTTAAAAAACGTAAAAAGGAATACCTTGGGCATATCGAGCATATTGCTTATCTTCATATCGATTATATGCCCAAGATATTCCATTTTACGTTTTTTAACAGTGAATGAGATTTTTCTCTGTTTGCCGACTTTGCGGAGAATCTCCTCGTTTATTATGTGATCGGTCCACAATATCTTTAAAATGCGACTGTATACCCACATTTTGAATGCCTCCAGTTTCCTCGTCAATCGGTCTGTCGTTGTCCATGCTTCTACCCCATATAAAAGTATTTAAAATATGTAGCACTTAGCTAATTTGATTTTTGTCTTAAAAGATATATCTTTACTACATCATAATAAATAATGACAATTCATGTTGTTAAACGCTGTTCTCGCTTTTTCAATTCTTGATCTTATTTCTATAGACTGGTCCTATTGAGAGTTTAATAATGATCCAAGATAGCAATGTTTCTCCTGCTCTACTGGTTCGGTGCTAAGTAGCAGCTGTTCTGCTTGTTGTTGTAGTTTACTGATAATCATCCATTTGATTTTTGAAACGTTGATCTTCAAACCGTACTATTCGCAGATGGCTTGGATGGCTTTACGTTAAAAAATCTATCGTATCCTGCAAATCATCTTACAGGGCAAAACAGACAGCAAAAGAGGACCGGGTAGACGAATAAATTTTGGGTGCATAATCTGCATGAATGGTACGGACTCACTTCAGTAGAACTGTTTCAGAGGGCAGCTAACAAAGTTAAAATAACCATGTTAATCGCCAACGTCCACAACGGATAGAGCACCACAACAAGAAGCAGATGGGAAAAAAATTGCAAAAATACAAAGGTCGTTCCCCGTATGTACCGCCACTGGTTGGCACTGGTTTCGTTTATCAAAACGAAAACTGGCTATCAAAACAAACGGTAGTTCGATAGTTAACTATCGATTTCTTTGATAGTTAACCAGGTGTTAACACTACATGGACTTAATGACGTATAAACATTACATGGACGTATCATTTTAGATCGAATTCACTCTAGCTTGTAAATTCTATTCAAATCTTCATTAAAATGTTCTATATTTTTTGTATTTTAACATTTATTTTTACAGGTTTTTCATACAATAAATTATAACTTCCTTTACAAATCAATGTAAATAACGGTATTTCAACCCTTTTTTACTCGTTTTCAGCTTATACATAAGTGAAAATGTGAAAATGATTTTTATCGAAGAAAAGTAAGTATTTTATTGTACGATTAGATAAGTATTAGAAAACGAGCAGACAAGGAAAATGTGCGGACAAGAAACTTTGTGGACAAGAGAACAGACGGAAAAGAAAAGGAACAGACAGGAAAAACGTGCGGACAAAAGTTTTGTGGACGAGAGAACAGAGGGACAAGAAAACGAACAGATAAGAAAAACGTGCGGACAAGAAATTTTGTGGACAAGAGAACAGGCGGACAAGAAAACGAACGGACGTGAAAAAATGTGCGGACAAGAAATTTTGTGGATAAGGGATCAGACGGACAAGAAAACAAACAGACAAGAAAACTTTCGGACAAGAAATTTTGTGGACAAGAGAACAGACGGACGAGAAAACGAACAGACAAGAAAAATGTTCGGACAAGAAGAAATTTTGTGGACAAAAGAACAGGCGTGAACAGACAACATACGTAACGAGAACACACAAAATTTGAATGAATTATCATTAGTTGCCTCTGAGATATTAGCAAAAATGTTGTGTGAGACCTCCCCCTTTTAAGGGCTGTACCTCAGTTAGGAAACATTTTCTGACTCTTCTTTATAGAGACTTTTTCATTTTGGGCTCTAGAACACGCCGTAGAATTTCTGAATTGCTGAACATTTATGAAACACCCTGTGTATGTTATTATATTAGATTTTCTGTTTAGTTATTGTGTGTAATCTTGAGGATGTTTATAAAAATACAATTTGCGTTGATACTTAAGAATGATAATAATTCAGGCAAAAATTAACAAATAAGAAATTGAATTACAATATGTTGTAGTTTCTCTGGAAGTAATGTGAGATTTTGTTTCTATTTTAATCATGTTTCATGCGATATAATCGATAATGAGATAAAAGTTACTTTTCTGTCAACGATTTTATAACTATCAACAAGAACAATACATCACAAATTAAAAAAAATTGTAAGATTTCTAAGAATAATTTGGTTGTTATTTATTTTCATCTTTATCGCAAATTATCTATCAGATTATGTTAAAAAAATATGGGGATATTAAATAGCATGTTTATTTTACGCTACCGGACAATAATCCTTTATACCTGCTCCAGCTACCTGCTTATACTTTTGACCTTTGCGATCTGACCTGATTTAAATATCCTTTCTTTGGGGTGTATACAAAACGGATATACGGTCAGTATTGTCTTGAAGGTAGTTTTACAGACCGATGGCCAAAATAGGGTCACTTAAAAATGGACCATGGTCGAAACGAAAAATTGTATTAGGAAAGGGATATTGCGAAAAGGAATTTACTTAGACCACTAGGTATGTGATATAAGAATATTCCCAGGAAAAGAATTACGAAAACGGACAGCGGTTAGACATTTTTTTATTCAATCCTTTAACCGTCCATCAAAAAAATCAGCTGGGTTTATGTATAATTGACCTTATTTAATGTAGACTAATGTAGACTGTAGACTCAATATTCATACACAATTTTATTGTAGAAAATTCAGATTATTCATAGTTGTTTAAGCCACTTTTAATCAGATTACATTAAAAATGTAATTTACATTTTTTATTTAAATTTGTAATTTTTTTTTTCTCGATTCTGTTAAACCTTTTGTTAAATAATATACAGCGAAATCCATAAAGAGGTTAATTAATCAGTTAAACCTTTTATCAACTATTTTTTTACGAATGATCATTTCGGTACCGTGAAGTATTCCTTTTCAAAATAATTTAATCATGGAAAGTAGTTTTCGAGAGCTTATTTTCACTCTTTCAGAGTTCCGTTCTTTTCTAGCTTATTTCATGTAAAGAGACGAGGTTAGAAGATCGTTATTTCGCTATTATGAAATGTCAGATGCAGTGTGACCTCTTTGTGAGCAACTTTGGAGATTCAATTTTATACGTTTTATATATACTCTCTGACATAAAAAATACAACAATAAGGCATAAGCTTTATTATTGCACTACGGCTAAACTGCCGCGGTTTTTAATCACGTGATTTTCTTACTTAAGCAAGCTAATACAGGCGACCTCACTTGCGGTTTTTTCCCGCGACTAATTTTTCCCATAGCGTACTGTGTGTTTCTCGAACGGTTTCGCGGTTATGGAGGTTACCGCTTGCGGGAAAAAACCGTAGTGCGATCTCTGCCTAACAAGGGGTAAAAATTTTTAGACCAAACTTGGCAGAAATGTCAAAGTCAAAGTTATGTAACTGATTCAAATTTCATTCAAAATAATCCAGTGACCATGGCAAATTTGACGTTTTACTTGTTGCTACATTCGAAATTATCGGGTGTATTTCTTGCGAGATTAAGTCGATTTCGATATTGCTCCTGGTTGCAATTCTTTTCTTTTTGAGATCTACAGTCAACTGTGTAGAAGAGGAAGTGGACGGCCAAGACAAACAATTGTGGTACAAGACCGCTATCTCCGATTAATGGCATTAAGAGACCGATTATCGAGTACAACATCAATAGCCGATCAATAGATTGGAAACAAAGGACGACTTCGACCCTTCGTACAGTTTACCGACGAATTAGAACTTTTGGCTTGCAGTTCTATCGACGACATCTTGTGCTTCCGCCGACCGCTCGTCATCGGCAGCAACGTTTGGAATGGTGTACCTTGCGACTGTATTGCGTCTTGGAATGGGATTGAGTGGTCTTCAGTGACGAATTCTGATTCTGCTTGGGAATGTACGATGGTCGCATGAGGGTCAGACGTAGACGTGGAGAATGTTGCTACGTGCAGTTTTCTGTTGAGCGGCATGTGCACCACACAGTGGGAGTTATGGTATGGGGTGCTATTGTCTTTGGAAGCAGGTCTCAGTTGGTGTTCATCCGAGGCAATATGAATGGCCACCGATTTGTTGATGGAAGGGTAGAACCCCATCACCTTCAATTCCTCCAGTAGCTGGAAAATCTGTTTTGCAACACATTGCAAGGCATTCTAGGAATCGCTTCGAAAAGGCTAACGTCAATATCTTGCCGTGGCCACCCAGATCTCCCAACCTTTCGCCCATAGAACATGTGTGGGACATGATGGGTAGAAGACTCAAGCAATTATCCCATTTTCTACAGGCACTAGAAGCTCTCCGGTATGAACTTCAGATTACCTGGAATGCAATACCTCAGGGAGAAATTGAAAATCTGGCGAAATCTATGCCGAGAAGGGATTGTGAAACTTATAGGCATGATCCAAAACAATATTAACCCTAGAATACTAATATGTCGTAAAATTTACGACGGTCGACTTTTAACGAAAATTTTCAGTAATATGCGGACGATGCGTGTTATTATCAGTACCTGCCTCGTTAGCCATCATCTAATTATAAACGCGTGTGTATTTATTTTATTTCATCAGGATATAGTATTTTTCGCGCAATCGTAACATTGAAGACGCATTAGTGTTTACGTTAGTTTTCACGTTTTTGAATTCTGCACTCAAAGCGTAGGTAAGTAAATTTTAGAAATGGCTCTTATAATATTTATTTTGTTTATAATTTTGACAACAACCATGTCCACCAAAACGATATTGTATCAAAAACAAATAGAAGCTGATATTCAGCGGAGTATGAACGGGGAGGAAGGTCTGATTCAGATTCATTTGAAGATAGTGGAAGTGACTGGGAAGCTGAAAATAGGCTACAACCAGAGGAAATACTATCTGAAGATGAATCAGAAAGTGATGATGATTTGATTATTTCTGCTGATGCAAATTCCTCAACAGCAACTCAAGCAGCTGATGCAAGTTCTAGTTCCACAAACATTTTGCAATGCGAAGAAACGACAGATGATCCCGAACCAAAAAGAATTCGAATGGAAAATTATTTGATAATGCCAGATAAAGTAGTACTTCGAAGAAAAAACGGCCATAAGTGGTCAGTCAAACTACTAAAAATAGCCACCAGAACTGCTATTAGAAATATTATACATTTTCTGACAGTGGCCAAAGGACAAGCCAAACAATTCACAGTAGCTGATAAGTATTTTTTTCATTTCTTTTCTGACGAAGTTATAAATTCCATTCTACAACACACTAATGAAGAAATTGTAAGAAAATCTAATACATATCGCAAAACTTCATATACAACTTCAAATTTATCTAAAGAAGTTGTTTGCTTTCTGCGGAATTATGATCTTCTCTGCCGTAAAAAAAAGATAATCATTTGATCGCGAATAAATGTTCAATTCAATCATATCTGGTTCTTTTATAAATCTTGTATGAGCTATGAGCGGTTCATTTTTTGGTGAATTGCATGCGTTTTGATAACAAAGAAACTAGACAGGAAAGAAAAAAAAAAGATCCATTTGCTCCCATACGAGAAATATGGGATATTTTTATTTAAACCTGAATCCTGTACACACCAACATTACATCTTCTTGTAAAGCTGTGGTGGGAAAAAGGGTAAGTGTTCCAATTTTGAGACTAAATCTCAGAAAAGATATAAGTGATATTCTTAAAATTAATTCCGAAAATGAAGAACCGATGCCTCAAGAAAAAATGCTAAACAATTTGTTTTTACTGTGCTTGGATATTGAACGATCAAACGAGCCCGCCGAAGGCGGGCGACGTTCGATCGTGATTATACGAAACGTCTCGATCGAAGTTGATAATTTGTAGTAATGCTCGTCGTTGCTAACATTTCACAGTTGCTAACATATTTTTAGCGATTTTTGTAGCTAAGTTTTCCCTGCAAGATGATCTTGGGTACGTTAATTAACGGGTTCATGTAGGGAGGGAGATTGATCATCTTCGAACGATACGTTTCGTATAATCACGATCGAACGTCGCCGTTCAATTATACTACACGTCTTGTTCTCGATGATAATTTTTAGACTTTTAGCGGATAAGAAAACTCATTCATTTATCATGTTACATGACTAGTATCATAAGGAAATCATAAGGATAAATCATAAGGAAAGAGTTACCGTGCGTTAGATAATACAGATTTTGCGAACGTATCGTTATTATCTTGGATCGGGCGATTATAAAATTTTACGAGGGTCTGTGTCAAGATATGTATAGAAATTTATATAACTGTGAATTATAAGTTGTATAAAATTTTTACATAGTATAAGTGTGGTAAAAACATAGTGAATTTTTCAATTCAATGTAAGTATGATCCTATTCCTTTTCACTTCATTTATTCCTTTACTTAGGAACGCAACAAAGACAGATTTCAGACAAATTCCCTGCCACCAATTAAAGTTTGTCTGCCAGTGGATGTATTTCTTCCTTCGAAGGAGACAATAGTAAATTTTTGTGAGGTTTAAAAACTAAAGGCGGCTCGGTAAGTTGTGAATTGAAGAGCGGGTACCAGGGCTGGGTTGACCACAATGGTACCACGACTGTTCCCTCAGCTTTATCGGTTATTATTTTTTCGCAGAGATCTAAGGGTAAGTGCGAAAGGAGGAAAAAACATAGATTTTAGATGAATCTATATGCGACCGCTGGGCAAGCTGCCGTGTCAGTCACCTCGGGTCTAAAATCTACTGAATTTATAATAAAACCGTTTATAATATATTTATAATACAAATAAGTATTTGCATTTCTGTCTAGGTGTTTGTGAACTTTTTTGGTGGTTTATGACAAAGCCCTATTGTTCCAACATATTTTTCACCAAATTTGATGAATTTTTACAGGATTCATACGAATTTCCCACGATTAATAGATCAATGTAAATAATTGATAAAGTACCTAGTTGTCTAATTTTTTTTTTCATAACTGGTTTCATAATATTTGTATAAACAAAAGGACTTGTGCATAAACCAATATACAGTAGTAGAATATATATATATATATATATATATATATATATATATATATATATATATATATATATATATATATATATATATATATATTTATACCTTTTAAATTTATTGAACACATATGTGATCTAATACTGGTTTCATAATATTTGTATAAACAAAAGGACTTGTGCATAAACCAAAGGGAAGGCAAGAAAAACTGGAAGAACTGCCTCTTAAATTAAATTTTTTAAAATAGGAATATAGTAGTAGTATATATATATATATATATATACAGTAGTAGAATATATATATATATATATATATATATATATATATATATATATATATATATATATATATATAACACATATGTGATCTAATAGATATTAAGTGTTTGGTGGACTCAATATCTTCCATTTTAAAATGGATAGTATCGATAAATGTGTTTAGATTTTTTAAATTAATAATAAATATACTGGAGCCATCTGTCTTGTCAACTAAGAAGAAAGAGGAAATGAAATCATTATCTTCATTTTGACAAAGCTCTATTACATTTTTAGCTAAGAGCTTATTTATTTCATGCCTAATTTGTATAATACCATTTTTAGCAGAATTTTGGACTGTTAGTGGTTTTGTTTGATATGGATTTCTCTGAAAGGTATTTTATAACCCTTCAGATAATCTAGGACAAATTTATCCTAGGTAATTTATTCCCAGTTTTGCGTAAAGTATTTTAGACAGCCTTTTGGCTCCTTTGCCTCATCTACTTCCTTAGAGGCTGCTGGTGATTTGATGACCGACTCGATGCTTCTGTCATATTGTACCTCTTTCATTGAGGTCTGGGCTTGAATATTTTTTCTATTTTTCTCTTGATAGCCTTCCTGCATCCATTTTGCCATCTAATTTTTAATTCTTCGTTTATTTTTATTGGAACTTTTTTTAGAGTCAGAATGCCGAGTAAGAGATTAGCTTTCTTTCTTGCTTTTGGTGATTGTTGGATGAGATTACCTGAATCAACATTTATTCATAACATAATCATACATTTATCCTGTATTTCCTCTAAAAAAAGAAATTATATAATATGGATCTTTATTGTAAGTATTTTTGAAACTTCGTGTAATGGTCAGTTTGTCGTTTGGACAGTTTGTCGTACAGATAGTGTGTCATTTGGACAGTTTTTCGTATTGACAGTTTGTCTTATGGACAATTTTTTGTATAGACAGTTTGTCCTATGGACAATTTGTCGTATAGACAGCTCTTTGTACATGTTATTTCTGTACAAAGACATACTTAAGTATGAATGAATCGCCACACTTAAAGATTTTTTAAGTGTCTCGTACGGGGGCTAAATACTTTTTATGTGATTCTAGTTTCGTATAGAAACTCATATATCTATCTGTTGTACAGATGGTTTGTCGTATGGACAGTTTCTTGTATAAACAGTTTGTCAAATAGACAGTTTGTCACATGAACAGTTTGTCATATAGACAGTTTTTTTGTACATTTTTTTGCGCAAAAAAACATACTTGAGTGTGAATGAATAACCACACTCTAGCATTTTTTAAGTAAGTGTCACGTATGGAGGCTAAATACTTTTATGATATACTGGTTTCGTATGGAAACTCATATATTTTTTTATTATACAGACAGTTTGTCGTATGGACAGTTTGTCATAAAACAGTTTGTCATATAGACAGTTTGTCGTATGGACACTTTGTCATATAGACAGTTTTTGTACTTGTTGTTTTTGTACAAAAAACATACTTAAGTGTGAATGTATCAATCAACACATTCAACTCGCATGGAGGCTAAATAATTTTTATGTGTTAATGGTTTCGCATGGAAACTCATATATATCTTTTTTGTTATACAGACAGTTTGTCGTATGGACAGTTTGTCCTATCAACAGTTTGCCATATGGACAGTTTTAGTACATGTTGTTTTTGTACAAAAACATACTTAACTGTGAATGAATCACCACATTTTTTAAGCAGTTATCTCGTATGGAGACTAAATACTTTTTATGTGATATCTGTATTTTCATTCTGATTTTTATCACTGGTTTTATTTAATTCTGTCAGTTTACAAACGACGTTTTCGAGGTTATCGATTTGTTTTTAATTTTTTTCCAGTCTTTCATCCGTTTTTTTGTTTTTTTCCTATCCCTTTTCGTGATTGCGAATATGCTTTTCTCTTCTTCTTATCTCCTGACATTATAAACCTTTTATTCATATTTAGATTTGGTATTTTTTTGCACTTAGAGTACTCAGTAAGTGTGAAACGTCAGATACAACGAACAAATATGACTGTCGACGGAGCACGGCCGGCCAAACCAGGCGCAAAATCTCAAACTCTAAAAAGTGTTAAATGTTAGCAATGACGAGCATTACTACAAATTACCATCGAGAACGAGACGTGTAGTATAATTAAGATGAATAATGACCAATTTTTGTAACATCTGTAAACATGCAATATGTGGTCAGCATCGTGAATTGTGTTGGAAAGAATGCACATATTTTTTTATAATATTTGTAATAAGCTACCGAAAATATATAAGTTCATTTTTTTAAATTTTTTAAATCAATTCTGTTATTTATTGACATCGTAAATTTTACGATGCATTAGAAACCACGTATATTAAAATCTTATTAGTATTCTAGGGTTAATAAAAAAAATGTTCAATTTCTTTGATTTTTTTTTTAATTACTACCTTTCACTAGTAAAACATTTCTGCCAAGTTTGGTCCAAAAATTCTTATCTCTTCTTTGTGTTGCATTGTTTATGTCACAGAGTATATGTACTGGGAACTTATTTCATGATAAAAACATGTACTAGACTTGGGATAACATAAAATAACCTTTGACACTTTTTCGCGATTTCAAAAGGTTTCTTCGAATGAAATAGTATGTTTAATAGAAGGATACACGAGACATAGTCATTTTGGAAGCGGTTGTTTTTACTTTGGTCGTTCAATATTTTGAAATTTCAGACACAAGTGACTTTGATGATTTAGGATCATCGATGGTATTTTATATTGTTGGCATACACTCTATATTTAAAATAACGAATTTTAAGAGGAAAGAATTAAATTGCATGAATTGCAAAATTTTGGCGACCAATTTTTCACAGTAGTTCTCATTAAAAATATTGACGAAAGTAGTGAATTGAAAATTGTGAAACATAGCATAACTATTATGAACAATAGTGAACATTGAATCATATCACGATATATGTATATAGAATAATACCAGTAAATTGAATGAAATATTTTTTGTTTTATTGCAACTATTACTCCTTAACGAATATTCAATTTGAACACATTTTTTCCAATAACCAATATCACAAATCGTATTTAAAAAATTGTGATGAACAACCATAAACAATGGTATTTTACACGTTACATTTCTTGATAAATATTAAATATAAATGCAGTCTCTAATGATTTTTTCTCGACATGCTTGTAAAATATATTTCAACCTTTAAAACGCGACCTAATTTGAACATTGGGGTTGAACAATATTAAATATATGGAACTTTTTCGTCGCTTCCTTCAAACTGCTTGCACAAACTGCTATTATTTTATACTTGGATTGAAACAACTCCAGTTGGAAAAATCACCAATAGTTGACTTTATTTTCTTGTATTTTCTTAAATCATTTGATTTTTCATTCTTTAATTTAAATACGTTTTAAGAACTTGTAATATAAATTGTAATGTTAAGATTATTCCAGTAAAAGAGAAAACTGCAAATTATCTTGTGCGTATATTCTTCTCTGGTCTTGTCTGGTCTTGTCTGGTTCTATCTGGGCTTGTCTGCGTGGGCGTAGCTAGAGATTTTGCCCAGGGGGGCAGCAGTCCAGCTGAACCAACCAGTCATTTAATGAGAGATCATAAATGACGCCTTGCAATAAATATTAATTCAGTGCATTCGCTCTCTTGCTCAACACATGGCGTCTTAACTCCACAGTAAACTTGAAAGTAGGTAAATCTGTATTAGTATTATCATAAGATTTTGTAAGAATTGGAACATTGCAAAGTTTGTTTTTGTTCAGTGCTTCAAAAATAGGCGTTGCCAATCCTTGGGCGTCACTAGACATCGATGAAATCGATAAATCTTTTTTTCACTGTTAATTGGTTTACGTATCGAATGATTATAGATACTGTTCTTTTTTGTAGCACCTTGCTTCATCGACACTCGAGGAAAAAACCCACTAGCTTTTACTTCTTTTACAATTGTCTCTCTAGCTAGGCTATGCCATTATTTGAACAATTTCATTCTAAATTTGAAATGTTTTTCAAAGTGTGCGAAAAAGTTTTTGTCATATTTGGAGAAAAGTGATGTCCTCTTAAAGGTAAACCTGGGCGGCCAAGGATCTATATTGTATCGATTAGTTTCAATAAGTATTCTCTATTTTTAATAACATTTTGCTATTGTTGCTTTAAAACTTGTTAAACATACGCATTAATTTCATCGCTCCGCTGTTAATTGTTTGGGATTTTTTTCCGTTCACCTCTGAATTCTCCATTTAAACCAATGTAAATTGTAAAACCAATTTAGAGAAGGGGTACCCATTGAAAAAAAATCACTTTTTACATTTTCCACATTTGTGACAAAACCGAAAGACATAAAAGACCGAAAAACAGAAAATATTTGTAAAGAATACTTATTTGTAGATACCAGAATTCCACATATAGTGCACCAAGTCCCTATTTTCTATTTGGAGACTCTGCAGAGATATTTGACAAAATTCTCGAAAACTAAATTAATTTCCCGCGCCGTCCCCTATGGCAGTGGAACGTTGAATTTTTGTGTGTACTTTTTATGGGTATCCATGTACAGTAAAAATTTCATTGTAATCCTTGGAGGGTTAATGCATCTTTTCGCAATTTTTTAATATTTTGAAACTTCCGTGTTCGGTTTTGGTTAAAATTTGTGATTGACAAGTTTAATTTTCTTACAAAAATTGCATATAGATTCCACCCCACGTGGAACAATAAAATTGTAGACATTTGTACACAAGGAATTGTTCTATGAAATCGATATGTCAGTTTTGCAAAATATTTTATCTGGCGGCGGCCAGATAGAATTCATCATTGTTTTGGTATCTTCGAGGCCGATAGCCGCAGGATTTAATTAAAAAAGTGTAAGTTGAAATTCTTCAAATCGTTTTCTTAATCCTACCAAACATGCTCGATGAAGCAGATTTTCTTCTATAAAGTGTACAATTATTATCCTTCCAGATCAAACCTTGCGGCCGCGCGACCTTTCGATCCATAACAGAATAAAGTAGCAATGGGTGTTGTTTAACCTAGGTTAGGTTGTATACCGCGAAGTGGCAGTTCTATGCACATATCGCACGGCGCGAAATACCCACATTTAACCCTTAGTTGCCCAGGCCTGTCCAAAGCTAACTTGCTTTGAACTGTATTTTCCGTGAACTTAAAAGTGCCGTCGGTCAACAAAGGGTTTTAAAAAAGAATAGAAATAAATGTAAAAGTTGAAGTAAATGTGCAGAAGTTGGCGAAAACTGCTCTTAGTCGATTACCATAGGCAAATTAGGATACCGATACCAAATAAGCACTACAATTATGTACTATTTATGTGCTTTTTAAGTACTCCAGAGTGAATTCGCTAACTCAACCCCTTGTTGTTTCGCACTTCGTTCATGCGCACATTCGCTCGAGAGGGCAAATAACAATACCGCCCGTGTTGCAAACAATATTTTTTATTAATCATGCGAGGGGATGTCTCTTAAAACTTTGGGATCCAGGTGCCATACAAAAAAAATAGAACCAAAAATGAAGAATTTTCTTTTCAATTGTCTCCGGTGGTGTGGTTTTATTCCACATTCGTTATAAGAACTTTCCTCAGTCTCCGGTATCACCATATAATTTACACTCATTTTAAAACGTTTTCTTTAATAAAATTGAAAGTAGGAGGAAGGTACTGTAATGATTAAAGGTTGGAGGAAGTCATTTCGAACAAACATTGTAGATTGAGCAGCTTTACCATTTTTTTTATAGACATATCCAGTTTGTAGAGATTGCTTGTAGGATACATATTTTTGTGCAGTTTCAACACGAAGCGAAGACTCGCGTGTTTTTTTAACCCCTTGCCAAGTTTTTTCCAATTGTTGTAACAACACCGTTGACCGTTTTTAATTTTTGTTTTGTTTTGATCACGAATTACTTTTGTAATAAGTGCATGCATACAAAACAGTAGATCTTCTTCAGTGTTATACTCCAACCAGCTGTATTGTTGATAATATTTAGATATAAAAGATCTTAAGTTGTTACCACTTTTTGTTTTTGGAACGTTTTTTTTATATGGGGCTGTGATGGTTCGGCTTGCAAGGTGCCCAATTTGCTCCAGTTTTCACTACTAACAGACTATGCGCCTCAAGCTTAACTACTACTGGTTTTGAAAGTAAATCTGCTGATTTACCTGTGGTCATCGACTGAGAGCAGTTTTCCCCAACTCCTGCACACTTACTTCAACTTTTACATTAATTTCTTTTCTTTTTTAAATGTGGGTATTTCGAGCCGTGTATAATACATACTATATGACTATGTGAATACATATGACTATGTGATGTATAATATATGATTATATATGATGATGTGAGTAACCTTTCCTTTTAAATTTCACAAGCCGGTATGTTCTGCGCCACCTTTCAGGTTGCTAAAACTGGTGGTAAGTCTAGTATACCTAGTTGCAAACTGAGACAGAAACGAGAGACGATTTTGATAATCTAGATTTTGGATAAATTAATTACACGAGGATTGGTATTGAATCTTAAATGAAAAAGCGATTAAACAGTAAGTAATTCTTCAATACTGTCGATTTCTCTAGGGTGGGCAAAGAAGTTTCTAGGGTGGGCATTGGCCACCCTAGCCACCACCTCCCACCCACTCCCCAGCTACGTCCATGCTTGTCTGATCTTGTCTGGTCATGTCTGGTCTTGTCTGGTCTTGTCTGGTCTTGTCTGGTCTTGTCTGGTCTTGTCTGGTCTTGTCTGGTCTTGTCTGGTCTTGTCTGGTCTTGTCTGGTCTTGTCTGGTCTTGTCTGGTCTTGTCTGGTCTTGTCTGGTCTTGTCTGGTCTTGTCTGGTCTTGTCTGGTCTTGTCTGGTCTTGTCTGGTCTTGTCTGGTCTTGTCTGGTCTTGTCTGGTCTTGTCTGGTCTTGTCTGGTCTTGTCTGGTCTTGTCTGGTCTTGTCTGGTCTTGTCTGGTCTTGTCTGGTCTTGTCTGGTCTTGTCTGGTCTTGTCTGGTCTTGTCTGGTCTTGTCTGGTCTTGTCTGGTCTTGTCTGGTCTTGTCTGGTCTTGTCTGGTCTTGTCTGGTCTTGTCTAGTCTTGTCTGGTCTTGTCTGGTCTTGTCTGGTCTTGTCTGGTCTTGTCTGGTCTTGTCTGGTCTTGTCTGGTCTTGTCTGGTTTTGTCTGGTCTTGTCTAGTCTTGTATGGTCTTGTCTGGTCTTGTCTGGTCTTGTCTGGTCTTGTCTGGGCTTGTCTGGTCTTTTCTGGTCTTGTCTGGTCTTGTCTGGTCTTGCCTGGTCTTGCCTGGTCTTGGCTGGTCTTGTATGCTCTTGTCTGGTCCTGTTTGTAGGGCTTCACACGAGACGAGATAGGGCGAGAGTTTCAAAAATCTCGTCTCGCTCTCGTTTGTTGTGTAAAAAATTACTCTCATCTCAGTCTCGCTCTAGCTCTAGGAACCGTTAGTCTAGTCTCGCTCTCGCTCACATTACCGTTTGTCTCGTCTCGTATAATCTCGCCAAATATCGTTCTTGCTAGAACTGATTGTTAAGATAGTCCAAAACGAGGTAATCATTCATTTTATTGTAAACAAGTCACTGTCTCTTTACATAAATTTTCTATTTGGTTAGTATTAATATATTCTATTAGTTATTCTACTAGTTAGTATTAATATATTAATATATTAAGAAAATGTAACGATAACACACCATAAATGTCTGTTTATATAAACCTTCTATTTTGTTGACGATTCAAAATTAATAATAAAAACGAACATAATTTGAAATTGTCTACGCCATCTATTTCATGTTACGAAATCTACTCTTTTAATTGTTAAATAATGAAATGTAACTTGCCCGCGCCCGCAGTTCAAATTTATGCAAGAAAATTTTACGGCTGCCCGTATTATAATCAAAGATGGATTCTGGTCTTGTCTGGTCTTGTCTGGTCTCGTCTGGTCTTGTCTGGCCTTGTCTGGTCTTGTCTGCTCTTGTCAGGTCATGTCTGGTCTTGTTTGGTTTTCTCCCGTCTTCTGTGATTTTCTCTGACTCGTCTTGTCCAGTCTTGTCCGGTATTGTCCGGGGTTTTAAGGTGTTGTCTGGCCTTTTGCGGCCTTTTCCGATCTTGTCCGATCTTGTCCGGTGATGTACGGTCTGGTCCGGTCTTGTACGGGCTTGGCCAGTCCTGTTCAGTCCTGTCCGTTGTTATCCGGTCATGTCCGGTCCTGTTCGGACCTGTCCGGTTTTGGCTAGTCTTCTCTGCTCTTCTCTGATCATGTCTGGGCTTGTCTTGTCTGATCTTGTTGATCTCGTCTGGTTTTGTCTGATCTTTTCTAGCTTTGTCTGGCCTTGTCTTTGTCTGGTCTTATCAGGTTTTCTTAGGTCTTGTTTGTTCTTGTCAGGTCTTGTCTGCCTTTATCAGGTCACGTTTGGCCTAGTCTCATCTGTCGGTTATAAACACGTTCATCTACGATCGATATCAATAAGAAGAACGATCATTGAAAGAAGCCAAATCTTTCATATTGAGAATTATTCACATAACGGTATTTTATTTCTTAATATTTGATTTGAATATGGCACAAAATTGGGTTTCCGATAAATGAAAATATGTGACTATTTTATATTCACTTAAAACATATTGAAGCAAAATACATATAATTGCGAGATTCTAAATTTTTTTTTAACTCTTTTAGATTATTTAACATACAATATTTAATGTTTAATAAAGTATGAATGTGTGTTTAACATGTGTATGTCATATTAGTTTTCGGACGACCCTATTAAATAAGATACTTTCCCCGACTCATAAAGTAATGCGCGCGTGTCTGTTTCTACGTTCATACGTGTGATAGAATCATTGAATGTAAATCAATACATATATCGATAAGTGTCAACAGATGACCGTAAACAATGCGGTCATTCTCCCACGACCCGTGATACTGGAAAAACTGTCACACGTATCTGTTAATATTAATTCAAAGGTTGCGTCACAACCTACATACTTTCAAAAGAACAGAAAATATTCCAATTGAACATTTTGCAAATGAATGGATGCCACTTTTAAACAACGTACCTGAATGTGCATTTTACAAACGGGGATAATCGTCAAAACGCGATCTAGTTTCGTGGTCTTGCCAAATAGAAAACGAGATCCGCATCACAATTCAAGATTATCCTAACAAATATATTCTATATTATTATTATTAATCACGAGGCTGAAAATACAAATATTTGTTATTAAAATATAAATATTTGGTTAAAAAAAAACAATGCGTATTTTTAAAAAAATATTTGAAAAAAGATTTTTGTGAAAAGTAAAGCAACAAATATGTATTACACAAATGTAATAAAGTAAATATATAACAAATATTTGAATATTTTAACATATTTATTGTATCAGTATATTTTAACATATTTATTGTATGATTGAAATGGAAATCATATACAGAAATTAAAATATAAAAACTACAGATTTTTTATTAGAAACACTATCCAAAGACCAAACTCCTAATATTTTGGCAAGATATCGAAGAGATACGTACAGAAAATTTTAAATTAAACGGCATAAAGCTTTTAGTGATATTTTAGCAAATCGAATCTGGATAAATAAATATAATCCAATATAATATGAATGATTTTCGTAGTTAAACATTGTAGTATTTTTAAGAATGTATAGGTAAAATCGAACTTGATTAAGCCCAGTACCAATGTGATGCAAAAGGGCTTTAAAGCAAGCTAATAGGAATAGAAATTTTATCCCAATATAATTGCTCTTGCATGAGGACACAAAATATGTAAATCTGCTTAACCCTCTTAATTTTCTAGCTTATAAGTCAAATGACTAGGATCATTGTTATTGGAGGATTATTATTAATTAGCGGCATTATGAAAGTCAACATAAATTTTGTGCTTCGAATAACAATAGTACTAATTGTATGTGAAACTTTAAAATAGGTTTTAAGTAAAACGTGTAGAGCATAAGTTCCCAACCTGGGATATATGTACCCCTGGTGGTACATTACGTTGCTGCAGGGGGTACAATAGAAATTTCAAGAAATTTTTATGTAGAGCGTAATTTTTCAAAATGTAAATTTAAACTAAATCACGGCGATGCATAGCGGAGGTACGTTCCGTCTTCTGCCCCCCATCACTTCTCAATGATAACATTCAACGCGCCTCTTCCCAATTCGTTTTTATACGGCGCGATGCACCTAATGTTTTGATTGTTGTTATGAAAATGTGTGCTTTTGTATAAATTTTCACTGTCAATAACTTTTAAATTAATTACGAGGTAAGTTGTCACTTTCAGTACATATTTGACAGTGGCGAAGAGTGCATGTAAGCAATATAAGGATTTTTTTTGAAAAACACTTGAAATTACCTAAGATGCAAATAACTAGAAATTACATAAAATTTTACAAACAATAAATAGGTACGCCTATAATTTTATCCAACAAACGTAAAATTCAACCAAAAAAAGCTTTAAATATAAAAATTCTTTAAAATTGTTATATATTTTTTTAAGAAAGTGCATGTTTAATGCCAAAAACCACGCTTCGCCACTGATACATAAGTAACTATTATAACGGCTTAATCTACGATTATTACGTCCAAATAACTATTATAACGTCCTAATCTATAATAATGGACATATGGTTAATAAATTATAAGAGGAAACTAACAGAAAACTCTGACACTCCTAGTATCAGCAGTATCAAGCCATACCCTCAAAAAGATTCCGAAAAATTAAAACAGAAAACAGAAAAAAATACTATATTGTGTGTTATGAAACATTTTCGAACAACTCGATGAAGCCAGCCCTTCTTAAACGTCATTTATACTACAAATTCAAGCATCTAAAAGACAGGCCTGTTGATTTTTTTAAAAGACAGCGAAGTGAGTTGAAAAATATCAAAACGTCACTTCAATGTTTTACTACAACTAACAAACCAGCTCCTTAAGCATCATATTTAGTTAGTCTGAGAATTGCCCAAATGCCCAAGAACTTCCAAACCTCACACTATTGGAGAAACTTTTGTTCTATCTGCAGCAAAAGATTTAGTAACATCAATTCTTGGCCAAGCAGCAGCAACAACACTGGATGTTTCTCTATCAAACAGCACTGTTTCTCGAAGAATTGGTTAAATGGTAGCTCAGTTAAAAGAAAAACTAATTCAGAATATAAAACAAAGCCTATTTTTTGCAATTCGAATAGATGAAAGTACGGATTGAAACAATTTTGCGCGGTTGATGGCTTATATAAGATTTGAAAAATAAGAATTTTTATTCTGCGAACCGCTTCCAAATAATACCACTACAAATAAAATTTTCAAGAAACTTAATGAATGTATGACCCAACGTGATATCAATAGGAAAAACTTGGGAGAAAAACGTGGGAGTATGTACTGATGGATCACGTTCAATGGCAGCTTGTTATGAAGGCGTTCGTGCTAAAATTAAAGAAGTTGCTCTAGTCGTAAAGTTTACAAAATGTAGTATACATCGTGAAGCGCTTGCTGTGTTGGATGTGTTGGATCAATCAGTAAAGATAGTTAAATTCATTAAATCCAGAGCCCTTAATTCAAGACTTTTTACTATTTTGTAGTAAAGTATAAGTGCAGGTCTTCCTATCAAACTAGAAAGTGGAATTCCCTCATTGGCTTAGTGATGAACTCTGGTTAGCACGGTTAGCATATTTGGCTGATATTTTTGGACGCCTAAATGATCTGAATTCCAGTTTGCAAGGCCAAAATGTAACACATTTTACTATATCTGACAAAATAAAGCTATCACTAAACTGGAATTTATAATCAAGGATATAAGAAAAAAAGAGTTTGCGGCCTTACCTACATTAGAAGACTTTACATCTCAAAATGAAGTAACAATAAATAAAATACTGATTAGAGACGTTGAAAAACATTGGGCGGGTCTTGTTGAGAATTTCCGATCATACTTTCCTGAAAATTTAGATAGTAAAAGCTGGATAAGAGATCCGTTTTCATCAGTTTCGAAAATTGTGTTTGATCAATTTTCAGTGGAAGAAAGGGACCAATTAATTGAAATTTCATGTGACGGAAGTCTAAAAAATGCATTTAAAAAAGACAGCTTGTGTAATTTTTTGTTAAAGAGAAGAGCTGAATATTAAATTATTTTGGACAAAGCATTAACATTTTTAATGCCCTTTAACACATCATATTTGTGTAAAACTAGGATTTCCGCCATGTTGTATATTAAAAATAAGTGCAGGACGCAATTGAAATTAGAGCCTTACTTACGTTTCAAGTTAACGAAGGTAAACCCCGATATATTTCAACAAAACAAGCCCAACCATTACATTTGTAGGAGTATTAGTTATTAATAGTATTTTCTTGTCTAAACATACTAAAACTTTTGTTCCCTTACCTATAAAAAGGGGAGGTGTATAGAATTTTTAGCAGTTTATTTTGGTAGGTACAATTTTTCAAAAGGCTGGGAACCACTGGTTTAGAGCATTCAATTTCCTATAAGAAAATAATTTTATCTAGTACTTCTCTGTCTGTCAAGTTGGTAGTAATTACTTTTGAAATAAAGTTAAAATCATCTTATTTTACATGTTTCTTGTTTTCAAACATGGCTACAAAAGAAAACTTTTTAATGAAATATATTTCTTTTTGAATAAATGTCGATAAACCCTTGATAGTCTTTTGTTAACTCTTTGTTTCCAATAAATATTTTTTCTCTCGTTATTTCGACGTGGTAAGGGTGTGCAATTACGATGGGTTACATTGTGTAGCATGTTCTTCCATTCTGCTCTCATGACTACAATCCTCTATCCTCTTAAACATCCATTACTTATTATTAGATATCCATTATTGTGTATCCTGTTCCACATCATCTGTGCCACGTTTCCTCGGTTTATTCCACTGTGTTAATTTCCTTGTCATACTATCCTCTTCCATTCGCTGTACGTGGTCTGTTAGAAAATTATCCGACCTTATTTTTTATTTTAAAAACCTGATGAATTTGAATCAAGCGCGCTTGCATGAGCCGACCTTGAACCTCCGTGCGCATGCGTGATTTTTTTCCAGCCTGTAGGTAGCGTCAGTTGCTGTCGAGCAGTGTTCGAGTGACGTAGAGTGTAGTGCTCTCGTCAGTTTTTCAATGCAAGTAAAATGACGACAAGTGAAATGAGGGATGTCCTATGTCGCCTACGTAATGCTGTGCGGCGCAAGCGACTGGAGTTGTGGTCATCAGGAAATTGGCGACTCCATCACGACAATGCTCCAGCACATTCTTCGCACTTGGTTCACAATTTTTTGGCGAAACCCATGTACACCCATCCCGCCCATCCAAGTCAGTCTCATACTTCTTACTAATCTTACTAGGTTCGCTCTTTCGATAAGTACCTAGAGATTTTGGTTCGTTCTATACCTTCAGGAGTGTAGTCTTCTTCGCTTAGTATTGGGCTATACATTCCTTGCAAAATTTACCTTTCGGAGATTCGCTGTTGGTTAGAAGAGGCGATGGACAATGTCCACGCTTCACAACCGTTTGATAACACGGAACATATTAACGTTTAGTAAATTTTGACTTTCGCGTTTCTGGTAATTATTTTACCATTTTAGGCAACACCGCCTGTATTATCCTGAAGTTTCTCCTGTGATATAGAAGTCCAAGTGTCTTTCCACCTTTTTGGGCCAGTTGTTCTTCTGCCTGTTAGTTTGCCTTCTCGGACGATTTTCGCAATTCTGTGCTCATCCATTCTCGCTACATGTTCGTTCCACATTCTTCTTCTTTTCCGAGCCCAGCGTCCAAATTCCTTTCTGATTTCGGTGTTTCGTTTTCGATCCCGAAGTGTGTGTCCACTGATGGCTCTTATCGTTCGTATTTCTGTTGTTCTGAGAGCGTGTTTGGTAATTGACGTGTCCGCTTTCTGCTGCATACGTAAAGATGGGACGTATAAATGGAATTCCTAGGAAATCGAATGCCATCACTAAATCTTTTTCTTCTTCTTTCGAATAGACCTACTTTAACACACCACGCTTGTTCAACTGTTGGGCTTTGATCTTAGCCCAGTATTGTCGCATCTTCTGCCGGTGTAATTACTTTCTCTTTTCTGTCCAGGGGGTAGCTTTCTGGGTTTTTCCCTGAAATCCACGGACTTGCATCAGGGTGCGTCTCAAAGACTGTCTCTTTTGGAGATCTGTTATTCCCAGTTCTTTAATATCCTTCTCGGTTTCTGTCAACCAAGTGGTACGAACCTTCTTGTTTTGCCAGAAGGTGAACAGACGGTTGGTTAGTCGGTTTGGAGGCAATTTTGCAACGTGGCCATAGAAAAAAACCTACCCTTCTTTTCCTTGCACACTCATAGAGCATCTCAATATGTTCGTAGAGCTTCGAGTTATGTCGCCTTCGGAATTCCCCATCTTCCATTACCGGGCATAGGATCTTCCTGATGATTCTCCTATCTCTGATTTCCAATTTCTCTACCTAACCTCTTCGGTTCAAGGAAAGACACTCCATGGAATACAGAGCTTCTGGTCGCAAGACTGATGTGTAGTGCTTAAGTTTTAGGTTGCGTGACAGTCATTTCTTGTTGCAAGTGTTCTTAGTCAGTCGATAGGCCAGTTCTAACTTGATGACTCTCTTGGATAATGAAACGTTGGATTCAATCCATTTGCCGAGATACTTAAATTTCCCAGTCCTCTTGATGTTTCCCTGTTCTAGAAACATCTCTCTGTTTGCTTCTCTGATGGTGTTGAAGAATTCTGTTTTCTCCAGCGACACTTGAAGACCCACTTTGGCGGCCTGTTTCCTGAGGCAATTTATCTGCATTGTTGCCATCTCAAGAGGATCAGCAAATAGTGCCAGGTGCCATGTCATATGCAGAGGCCAGGCAATCTACAACCATCGTCCATCGTTCTTGCGTCCCAGGTAGATACCACTCTAAGCACCCAAATTGATCAGTTCTTTGCGCTATCCTCTCATAACCTATTCAAGGACACAGTTAAAGAGAAGTGGGGAAAGTAAATCTCCTTGTCTCACTCCAGTTTTTATTTCGAAGCTTTCTGAAATCTCGCCTCTAAATTTAACCTTGGAATGGGTGTTGGTCAAAGTTTCTAGGACGAGTCTGCAGGTTTTGATGGGTAGCCCTAGTTCCTGGAGTACTTTGTTAAGCGTTTCTCTATCAACAAATATCAACAAAGGTGACGACCACCTTGCGGTTTCTCATCTTGGAGTATGCAAGTTCAGTTTTAAGATTGAGGATCTGTTCAACACAGTATAGGGTCTTCCTGAAGCCGCCCTGGTATTCTCTCAGTTTACTAACCAGCTGATTTTCTGCCCTTGTTTGTAACGCCTTAGAGAGAATCGTGTATGTTACCGGAACGAGAGAAATTCCAAGGTAGTTGCTTAGATCAGTAAAATCTCCCTTTTTGTGAAGCGGATGGATCAGAGCCGATTTCCAATCGTTTTTCGTAATTTCTCTGTTTCCCAGATGTCCTGGACGGTCTCAGTTAGCCAGCACCTTTCCACTGTTCAGCAACGATACAGTCCTCTCCAGCTGCCTTAATATTCTTAAGAAGTTGAATGAAATGGACAATGTGACGTCACTTAATCGTTTTATTAATTAATTATTTAATCGTTGATTACAATCTTGCATCTCGTAGGTTCTTTGCTTATTGTTATGCTCTTTGTTATCTTGGTGGAGTTTTTATGTTATAGGTCGTCGCTAATTTGTTTCATTCATGAACTAGTTTTTGCTGCCCGTTCTCACTGTCCGCGAATAGAGTGGCATCGTCTGCGTAGAAGCATGGGGAAGCGTAGAAGACACATGTGATTGTTATTGCGTATTCGGTATCCGGTTGTAATTCCCATGGTTTTACTGATGATCTGATCCATGATTGTGTTAAAAAGTAATGCACTAAGGCTGTCATCCTGCCTGATCCCGTGCTCGTTTGGATTGACTTTGTGAATTGGTTTTTTAGTTGTATCTTTGTTGAGTTTTCGGTGTTTAGTAAATTTATTACTCTTATCAGTTCGTTTTGTACGCCTTTTTCATTTAGAGTGTTGATGACGTCGGCTAGCTTTACCCTGTCTAACGCTTGTGTCACGTGTAAGAAGCAGACGAACAGGGTGTATTAAATTCGAGTGCCTTTTCAATTAGTTGTCGTATTATGAAGATCGCGTCTGCTGTGGTTCCGTTCTCACTAAAGCCTTGCTGTTCTTCGTTTAGGGGGATGATTTCATGCAGAATCTCCGCTAGTATGCTGGTGAATATTTTCATGATGTTGTTTAATATAGTGATACATACCTCTATACTTTGACGGATACTCTTTACTTCCTTTTTTATATATAGGGATCGTGATGCTTGTTTTTCAGGTATTTGGGACAGCATTGTATTTGTTGATTTTATTAAATAGTTTACCTAATTCTTCTCTTAGAGTATTACCCCCATACTTGATGAGTTCATTGCTGATACCCTCTTGGTCCGTTGATTCACGATTTTTCAACCTTTTCACTTCTCGTGTTATTCGGTCTTCGTCAATTTCTAAATGTGAGTCATTGGTTTCAGGTGACTCTGGTTGTTCGTTGATATCTTGTTCACGGTATAATTGCTGGAAGTGTTCCCATTTAATTTCACTGATGTTAGTTATAGTAATGTGTTCGTTAATGTCCCTTTTCATTCATCTTATCGTCTTCCAAATGCGTTCTTGCCCTCCATAGATATCTCTCTCCATTTCGCTACTCAATTTCATTCAAAATTCTTTCTTATTTTATTAGATCACTAATTTAGTTATTTACACTAATTTAGTTTATTAGATTATTCTCATTAGATCACCTTGGTCAGTGGTTCTCAAACTTTTTTTGCCGCGGCACCCTTACCGACCTAAAAAAATCTCGCGGCACCCTTGTCGGGCTACAAAAATTTTGCGGCACAGATTTCTGTTTTGACAAATTTTGACTTTTTGGACAAATTTCGTTCGAAGATTTCTTCACCTTTATGTACTAAATCAGACTGATATGAATCTGACTGAGATGAATTGCATTCCAGATGTCTTTTTAATTTGTATGGAACCAAGCCGCTGTTAGCAACCATTTTATGACAGATAACGCGTTGTCCATTTCGGTGGTTTTTCGTTCCCAACAGAAACAAACCCAAACGATATGAGGTAGCTAGGATCATATATCCTTATTTTTCCTCGGATTATCCTTTGGTCGCGCTTTCGCGAACTGAAGCAGACGAAGTTGTGAACTGATTTATACCAATCCAGATTTTAGCCAATTTGTCCATAACTTTGCAACTCAAATTCGTTTATCTCCTCCTGTAATTTTCTCTTTGCATTTCTTGATTATTGCTGCGGCACCCCAGTCATACTCCTGCGGCACCCAGTTTGAGAACCACTGACCTAGGTATTCATATTGCTGTCTGTTGCCATATTTTCTTTTAATGGCATTCATGACTGAAAATCCCCGTTCGCTATCCGCACTTGGACGCTTGATGCTTACCTATGAACTATGAGCTACCCATAATATTGTAAAGAATAGCAAGATTAGAAAATTATGAATGGGTTAGTAACAAAGTTTACGTATCGACGAATGTTTTGAACAATCCAAGTTTACTCTTCTTCAGTATTGTAAATTTCATCTCAGAATATTCATCTCATATTTTATCAATTTCAATACGTCTCGTAATTTAAGTGCGCGGAAACTTAATTTATCTGCGCAGATTTGAAAATATCACAAAAACTGCTGCGCATCCGCGCACCCGTGCACCTTAACGGGAACATTGCATGGGAGTACAGTTGGTTTGATCTTATACCGATATGGCCAGAGATTTGCAGTTTGTGGATGGCTGCTCCAAGGAAAGAGAGAAGAGCAAATCAGATAGTGTCTCTCCTTGTCTCCCTCCTGTGTTTACTTTAACTGGTGAGCTTACTTCTCTATCTCGTCTCACTACTGCCTTGAATCTGTTAGGTATATTTAAAGCCTGTTTAAAAAATCTCAAAAGACTGTTTAAAATATATGCATAGGTTTTTGTAAAACAATGTCGTGTTCATAGGCTCGCTCTTGAATTTGCCTCATGAGAAACGTTTAGTCCGATGTGGATCGATTCGGTCAGATTCCACATTGACCGACAAATGTTTCCAAAGCATAGACCCTCCTTTTTGTAGTAGTTCTGCGTTGATTCCCTCTGTTCCGGGAGCCTTTGCTCTGTTCCAGTTTCTGCGCTTAACAGGATTTTCATGAAGTATTTCTTCTACTTACTTATTCTGTCGGCTTTTTCTGACAGTAGATTCCTTGTCTATCTTTAGACACGATTATTTTCGGACGATACTCCTGCGTTTCTTCTCGTGGGTTTTTGTAGAATTTTTTGCTTTCGATGCAGTTGTGATGAGTTACCAGTTCTTCTATTTTCATCCTCAAGACTTCTCGTTTCTTCCTTCAGCACTTTTTTTGGTACTTACATATTAACGCCATCACCGCTACATTTTTAAATGCCCCTAATCTACACCGAAATTTTTTATGATAAATCATAAAATAAAATATTTTGTTGAAAATTAAAACATTTTTAACACGCAAAATACTTTAGATTAGGTTGCCCGACGCGAAGCGGTCAGACAAATCAAGACAACATACGCACGGCAGCGCGAACTATCGATCCAATATGTAGCGGTGGTGGCGTTAATACGTAAGTACCCTTTTTTTGTTATACAGCGCCCTGTTCGCTCTCATGTTTATTTGCAGGTACATTAGTCTTGCTTCTTTCTTGCGAGCTATCAGTGCTCCCTACTCACCGTTGTTTATACAGCGTGTTGCTCGCTCTCATGTTTCTTTGCAGATACATTAGTCTTGCTTCTTTCTTACGAACTAATAGTGCTCGGTACTCATCGTCGAACCTGTCTTCGTCTCATTCTGGTTTATGTTCACTGACTATTTCCTCTTTCAATTTTATGTTGCCTCATTCCTCTGCCATGCCTTCACATATTCCTGCCTTTTGTAATTCTAGTTCTATCTTTTGTTTGGAAATATGAGTAGTTATTATACTAAATACAAAATTTTAAATGCAAAGAGATGAGAAGAGAAATGTTTGTTATAGCTAAAAAATACAATCATCAGAGTTCGAAACCTTGTACGTCTGAATGATTCAGAGTTACTTTAGAGCCCATTACCTAACTTGAAACAGCACTAGATAACAATGGACAGAATGCAATTTATAACGCAACAGCTTGAAAATTTCAGAATAATCAATATTTTCAATAGTAAAAAATAATAACAATTATTGATAGTAAAGCAATTATAATAGTAAACATAAACATTAGTATCTGATTCAAAAAAAAAGAAACAACAACTTAGGTTTGCTACAACTTTGCTTTGATCTGTGATCAAAAGAATTTTTAAATCACATTGGAAAAAAAAAATATCGGCATAATTGATTTATTGTGGAGTTACTTAAATAAAAATAAGTTATAATGAGTTACCTAAAGATAAACACCTAAATAGTTTATAGTTTTCTTTAAACTTTTCTTTGTTTTGTACATTTATTGTACAAATGCAACATGTTTCGCCGACACTTTATTTGTATATCATTACCTGGAGAAGCCACAGTATTGGCGAAACATTTTTTTCGTCGTTCCTTTGACCACTGCTGAACATACGTCTCTTCCATCTCTCTCCATGTGGTTTTGTCCTGCGCGAGTTGTAGCCATTTGCTCCCGGCCTGTCGTTTTATGTCTTCCATCCACCTTGTCTGTGGTCTTCCTGCACTTCTCTTGGTTTGTCTTGGTTTCCATTCGAATAATCTCGGTATCCATCTATTTTTATGTTGCCTTGCCGCGTGTCCTGCCCATTGCCATTTAAGTTCTGCGATTCTTTTTATTATATCCACCTTTGTTCTTCATCTGATTTCCGCGCACCTAAGTTTCGTTCAAAATCTGACAAAGTTTTTCTCGAAATTATTTTAGAAATTTATAAGCCATGAAAAGAGAATTTCATAGTATGACTTTCAACTCAACGCAATACTTATTCCAATTCTATTAATTTTAGTCTATTAACTTTTAAAAACGTATTCATGTCAATTCTACCATGATACGTTTGCTTTTAATTTAAATGTTAAGGTTATACAACGTATGCCTCAAGCAAGAAAATCAAACTTTACAGATTTCAGAATTTTGCTGTAATATAGACCATGCTAATTCCATTCTACAATATATTAATTTGTGATACCTGGTTAGCTTGTAGGACAGTTTTCGCTTCATATGCTTTTTTGTAGGATTACTACATGTTTTTAATTCTTTCGGGTATTTTTTGCCTTGTGCTATAGTATTATCCTTCTTCATTATAAAATTCTTCCGCCAGCCACTTTTAGGTGTTTTACAAGACATTTTTGTTGTTAAATAATTATTGACACTCTCCAAAGAAAGATTATTGTTGGAAAGAAACGAAACTCTTTTACATACATACAAATGTATTTTACAAAAACAAATGCTGTCTTTTGATTGACTTATTCATGTTGGTCAACTTAATTGCGAATTTTCATCCGTCGCAAAAATCGATTAAAGCGTGTAATTAACATAATCGCTTATTATTATTAAAAAAACTTTTCGACTTTTCAAAATAGATTATATGAAAAAAATAATCGATTAATATGAAAATCGATTATATTCACATCTCTACTTTGGTGTAGCGTTGCCCGATTTTTTCTCTCATTTGATGTCGTGCAGTTCCTTTTCTAATCTTATTAGGTTTTCGGCGAACTCAGGGTTCTAATGTTGTATATTAATTAATATTAGTAGTTTGGTGGCCAAACATTTTTTGTATTTATACAATAAATTTGAAACTTTAAAACAATTTATGTTTTTATCTTTAATGTTAAAATATCGGCACTTTATTTATATTTGTAATTTATTCATTCAGTTTCAAAATTCATTAAAATCAATATTTCTTATTTATTCATTCAGTTTACATATTCATAAAAATAAATACTTTTTATTTATTCAGTGTCAATGACAACATTAGCGATATTATTTTTGACACTTTTTATTTATGATTCTGTTTACAAATTCATTAAAAACGGCACTTTTTATTTAATCATTTAATTTCTAAAATTCATTAAAATCGGAATTATTTATTTATTATTGTTCTGGACCTTGCTGCATTGTTTCTTTATGGCGGTTTGTATTCAGTTTCCAAATTCAATAAAATAGACAGTTTTTATTTATTTATTCAAAAACTTGGAAATCATTCAAAAACCACAGTTTTCTATTTTATAAAAACTTTGAAAAAGAATAAAAACAACGAAAACCTAGATCTGTTTTCAAAAACCAGATAACCTCGACATGTAAAACTACAAAAACTTATTAAAACTTAGAAAAAAAAACAGATGGGGTGGCTGCGGCCGTTACTATGTGGTAATACATACTTACACTGAATTAAAAAAATTCACTCTGTATTAACCGCACTTAATACGTAAAAATTGAAAATGATCTTCAGCAGTCGAAACTCGAGTTGTGTTAAATGTTTAAATTTACATAACTATGAAGAACAAGTTATATAATATTTTTACATATTAAGGGTGGTCAAACATTATGAATTTTTCAATTCAGTTAAAAAATCATAATTTTGTAGTTTCTGCAAAACTTCAAACCAAAACTATTAGAAATCTTAATTTTTTTGGTCATTATGAAAACTTATATAATTTGAAGAATTAAAAATCCTCATTTCTATTCTCTGTATTACTTCAAAATTTCAACAAAATTATAAATTTTTTCAGTTTCTGTAAAGCGTTAAAAACTTCTAACGAACTACAAAACTTAATTTTTGTTTTTGAAAAACTTCAGAGTCTGCAAATAATTTAAAATTCGATTTTTTCAATCTTGTTAGTGGTTGTTTCTTAAATTAATTTAACACACACTTGCGTACGGTACTCACTCCGAAACAACACTCCCTTTTCAAAACCTTTAGCTCAACCTTTAGCTTAACCTTCCCTCTGAAAACCTTTAGAATTTTCAAAAAAAAAGGAAGTCCTAGTTTTTTGGGCGCAGGAAGAAATTGAAAAAAAAAAAAAATAGAAAAATGAAAATCTTGATTATTTTGTTTTCTAAAAAATTTCTAAAACTAGATAAAAAAAAATTTAAAACTAGATTTTCCCTTTTATAATTTGTTTTCTCACTTGATCTAACACAGGGCTTCTTAAACTTTTTTTATTCACGACCGTATTTAAGATTGTGACTATTTTCGCAACCCAAAAAATTAAAATAAAGATATATAAAAGCAGCGGCTATTACGGTTCTTAATAAAATTTATAAGCTTAACAACATCCTGAATCCCACCGTTCAATTCTGGTGCTATTTTTTTTGCTGCAAGGGCCTCCCGATGAAGTGAGTGAGTAAAATTTATATGATCATAATGAGCAGCTTGAAAAAGATGGTTTAATACCAATATTTTGGCAAGTAATCGTTTTTGCACCATCTGTGCGCACACCACAGCAATTTTTCCTTTGTAACCCTTTAGTTTTTAAAAATGCCTCAACACTTACGTATACTTACGTATACGTATGTCTTTCCCTCTAGTATATTCTTTCAAAGGACGACAAAATTAAATTTCTTCCTTGACGTTTTTTATTTACAAACGTACCTGACATATAGCTACTAACAACTAATCTAATTTAGTATTAACAGTTGTTTCGTTCAACCAAATTGAAATTTTGGGCTTTCTTTAAGTCTTGTAATTGGTTGCTCTAATTGATCCTTGTTAATATCAGAGATTCTATTCGCGAGAGTGTATTTTGACAAAGGAATTTTTCGAACATCGTCGCCATAATTTCTTCGATGTAGTATTTATACCATTTTTATAGCTGAAGATAACACAAGACCTAATCCAATGGTGATAGGCTTTTTATTATTAGCAATGCGGTATGAAATTTCATATGACGCAAGCATATATTTTTCATTAACGGTCATAAATTTTTCAAAAGATTTTATATCTTCATTTAAAGATTTTAACAGTCTTTCAAAATATTCTTTTGGATTATTGGCATAAGAGGTTTTAATTTAAGATGCTTTTTTAAGTTTGATGTTTTCATACTCTCTTTGACCAATAATTCATTGCAGATCTAAAAAAATGAGTTTATTCATTACCATTACAATTTTTAAATGCGGAGATAAATTGAAGAAAAGACTCATTATATTTTATTTGTCGCACATTGTTTGCCAATAATAAGTCCTGCCTTGAGGAGACTTTGTAACATTGTCTTCTACATCATTACCTTTCTTATTCATGCTAAGCCATTTATCCATGGCTAAATATGATTTTAATCCTAAAAGTCCCATAAATATTTAAAAACAATATTTTGCTTACAAAAATCAATAAATTAATTACCAAGAAAAATAACTACATTATGTTTGCGATGTCCAGTCTCGTGTTACAATATAATAGATACAACGACTACACTGGAAAAGGGACAACACTACTATATTTCACACTCATTGCAGTCAGTGCTGAATTGTCTCGCTGCATCAGAAGTGACACAAAGCACAACTCACGAAACCTCTGATAGAAAGTGCATTCAAATGTCGCAACACTAAGAGTTTGCTTAGCGGTCCCATTTGGGATCGCGACCAATAGTTTATGAAGCCCTGGTCCATCCTAACCCGATCTAACCTATATTATCTAAATCAACTCGATCTAATCTAACATTTGCTTTTTCTTCCTCCCTCTCCTGAGCTGATATTTAAAACCTATTTATATTAGAACTTATTTTTTAATTTTTTCCCACTTTTCCATAGGTTTCTGTAATACTTAAATTAATCTAACCTCACTCGACCCAACCTAAAATTCTCTTGCTCCTAAATTTTACATTCCTACTATGAATACTATAAAATCTGTACAATTACTATCAACACTATATAAACGAACTTTAAAGGGGATGTGGCAACATTTTGGAATAACCCGAATACATTTTTTTATAGTTTTGATTATTATAGGATATAAGGCATTTAAATGAATAGAATGAGTTAAATACAGATTTGTTTGTTAATGGGTGAGTTCAAACTTCTATGCGTTTTAGGATAGGATGCTAGTTTATGATGCGTTTTATTGTTTAGGTAAAGTATATTTTTGTACATAAGCCCAGAGCTCTCAAACAGATACAGAGCAAACTTTCTGGGTCAATTCATCTGAGTAAATGATCTGAGTAAATCTGGGTAAATTAACTTCCCATAAACACAAAGGGAATAGTGGAAAATTCATGCTACTACACGCATTGCAAATTCGCACAGTTGTAAGGCATATTGACCAGAAAATGTTTTAAGGTATTTATATAATTATAATGACTATAAAAGAGAAAAAAAAAATAATTTTCACAAAAACTTTTATAAATAGCAAACACAAACCTCTCCACAGGAATTTTTTGAAGATGATGTCTGATAATCAGCTATAAATACAAGATATGGCTTTCCAAACAATAATACGAAAGTGATGCCCTTCATTGAAACAAGAAAGCAGGCATGGCAAAATTTGCCAATTTTTCACAGAAAACAGAAGAAAGCAGATTAAATTTCATTAGAGTTAGAAAACTGGTAGATAAAAATATAAAAAGGATTAAGAAGGCACATGAAAACAAAACTGTCATCCTTTCTAAGAACTTACTAAGAACAACACACGAAGCTTTTACAGAACTTTCAAATAAAAGTTATCAAAATACAACGCAATAACCCTCCAATTTCGAGATGAAAATGGAACCATCGCCCACAATAGCACGGAATATTGCAAGATATTAGCAGAATACTTTGAGAAGCTCTTGAACTGTGAACCCATCCTTGAAAAATTTAAATCCATCCCAAATAACTTTGAGAAGCCGGATTCTGAAGCACCAAAAACTGAATAACTACTAAAGAAAGAAAGCTGATAGAAATGCAATTACCCCTTCAATGTGTTTTCAATAAAATCTGAAAAGAAGGAAAATCCCCACAGAATGGAGAACAGCTCTCATCCACCCTATCCACAAGGAAGGCTTGAAGATAGACCCCAACAATTGGAAAAATCCCTGCTGGATATAACATACAAGATCCTTTCTAAATTCCTTTTGAACAGGCCAGAACCACAATTGCCTCCCCAAATCGGGGAATACAGACACACACACACACACACACAAATATATATATATATATATATATATATATATATATATATATATATATATATATATATATATATATATGTCTATAGATATATATATATATATATATATATATATATATATATATATATTTGTGTGTGTGTGTGTGTGTCTGTATTCCCCGATTTGGGGAGGCAATTGTGGTTCTGGCCTGTTCAAAAGGAACTTAGAAAGGATCTTGTATGTTATATCCAGCAGGGATTTTTCCAATTGTTGTCCTTTCTAAATTCCTTTTGAACAGGCCAGAACCACAATTGCCTCCCCAAATCGGGGAATACAGGCACACACACACACACAAATATATATATATATATATATATATATATATATATATATATATATATATATATATATATATATATATATATATATATATATATATATGTATATAGATGAAGCTTTCATGCAACATAAGACAAGGGATTTTTATAAAACATATCGACAATGCCAATGAAACTATACTACACCAACACTTATGATGAGAAATACAAATGGAAAACTGGCACATAGTAACCAAAAAATTCAGAAATTTTAGCTCAATACTTTCAAGAATTGCTTTACAGTGAGGAACCAACACAATACCTAGAGTATGACCTTCATTAAAAATATAAAACACCATTAGAAAAGGATATACCAACAGATTACAATGAAGTGCTGAAAGCCATTTAATCACTTAAAAATCACAAAGCGTCAGGGGAGAATCAACTAACTGCAGAAATATTGAAGAATGCAAATACACAAACCATTCAGAATTTACATAAATACCTCATAGAGGTTTGGAATACTGAAAGAATGCCCGAAGAGTGGAACATGGCGATAATACACACTTTACATAAAAAATACGATAGATCAGATCCCAACAATTATCGGGGGATATCACTGCTGAATGTCACTTACAAAATTTTTTCAAAGATATTATACATGAGAATTCAAGAACACTTGACTATGAACTTAGAGAATACCAAGGAGGCTTTCGTCCAGGGAGAAGTTGTCCAGATGAAATTATCAGTTTAAAGTGCATTATGAAGCATTATAGGGTTAGAAACAAAAAGTTAGTTATCACTTTCGTTGATTTTAAAAAGGCGTATGATAGTATCCATCGTGAGTCACTATTGAATATCCTAAAGGAATTTGGTTTCCATCCAAAACTTATTCGCCGTATTGGAATTACCCTAAAGCAGGGGTCTTCAAACTTTCCAGCCTTAGGGCCATACTAATTACTCCAGTAAGTTCCGAGGGCCAAAACCATATTATCATTGTTGCCGGTGGTAAAAAGTGAAATAGTCCACTGATGAAAAATAAAGTCCGAAAAAGTACGCAACGTTTAAAAAAGGCTGCAAATTTGGACTAAAGTCCGCAAAACGGCAACACTGCATATTATTAATTTTCCTGTCATTATCTGTAATTTCTAGATTAGTCGTAGAGTACGAGCCATGAGGAGTAACGTTACACGACATCCGGTGAACAGAAGCGGAAATAGGTAGTACCTTCTATCGCTAACAGATGGCGCTAATAGCACGTACAGAATAATCTCGTTGGTTCGAGAAAGTTCTGGTGTCTTCCACTCACTTCTAGATGGTAGTAATTGGAATATATAAGAAGGCTAGTGGCGCAACCACAAGTCAGTTCCTATGACACTGTTGTGAAATAAAATAGTGCGTACCTCCTTACAACGTGTTTGTGCGTGTTTAAGTTTAAGACATCTGTGTAACAGTATTTTGATTTGAATTGTTGCTTTTGTGTGTGATTTAGTAGTATGGAAAAGAAGCGAAAAATTGATAGTGAATGCAGAAAATTCAAAGATCAATGGAACATTCAGTATTTCGTAATTGAGTCCAGTAACAAGGCGCTATGTTTGATTTGCAATGAAAGCATAGCCGTTCTCAAGGAATATAACAATAAACGTCATTATGAAACAAAAAATTTTCAAAATTACTCAAAATATACAGGAAGTTTGCGGACAGAAAAATTCTAAGCTATGAAGCGCGGATTGAAATCGCAGCAATCTTCATTTACAAAACTCAAAACTGAACAAGAGGCTGCAACTCGTGCCAGCTTTCGTGTGGCTCTTGAAATTGCAAAACGTGGAAAACCATTCACCGATGGAGAAATGATCAAAGAATGCATACTTGCAGTAGCCGAAGATATGTGCCCTGAAAAGGTAAACTTAATAAAAGCTGTCAGTATGTCAGCAAACACTGTGGCTCGAAGGGTAGAAAACATCGCTGAAAATATATCCTCTCAATTGTTCGACAAAAATAGACATGTTGAGTGGTTTTCTTTGACCTTGGATGAGTCAACGGATGTGTCAGATACTGCTCAGGTGTTGATTTATATTCGAGGAGTAGATAAAAGCTATGAAGTGCATGAAGAACTACTTGATATGTATAGTATTCATGGCACAACTGCTGGTACAGATATTTTTAAAGGAGTTGAAATGGCCATTAATCAAAAGAACCTTCGATGGAAAAACTTGAAATGTATTACAACTGATGGAGGCAAAAACATGAGTGGGAAATATAAAGGAGTGGTCGCTCTTGTGTCAAAGGCTGTAGAAAATGACGGTGGTTCAAAACCATTAGTCTTACATTGTATCATTCATCAACAGTATTTGTGCGGAAAATGTTTGGATATGTCTGAAGTTCTGAAACTCAGACAGAGACTTGTTAATTTTATCAGATCTTTTGGGCTGTATCACCGACAATTCCGACAATTTATTGAAGAGATTGGAGAAAATGACTTACCTTATCATACTGCCGTACGTTGGCTTAGTTGTGGGAAAGTACTTCAGCGCTTTTTTGAACTTCGAGCAGTGATCGAATTTTTTTTTAATGAAAAGCATCGCCCTCTTACTGAATTACAAAACAACGCATGGATGTGGAAGTTAGCATTCTATGTTGATTTGACAAAACATGTGAACGAACTGAATTTGGGATTGCAAGGAGAAAACCAGCATCTCCCTGATTTATACACTAATATCAAATCATTCCGGAAGAAATTGATACTGTTTCAATTACAACTACGAAATAAATGTTTTTCACATTTTAAAACATGTGAAATTTTCAGCCACACCACTGAGACTGAGTTTCCTATCGATTTTGCAATCGAAACTTTGAGTGCTTTGAAAATAAATTTTGATACTCGTTTCTCGGACTTTGATGCCATTGCAAATCAAATTAAGATTTTTCAGAATCCTTTTGATACTGACATTGAAATCCTAGCCCCTGAACTTCAAATGGAAATGATTTATCTACAGTGCAGTGATATAATTAAGAATAAATATCAAAACTCATCTTTGTTGGAATTTTATAAGAGTCTTCCACTGACACAATTTGATAATTTGCATAAATTTGCTCGTGGGCTGTTTTCTGTTTTTGGTACTACTTATTTGTGTGAGAAGACTTTCTCCAAAATGAAGTACACAAAAAATGTTTACAGATCTAAATTAACTGATGAGCATCTTAAATCTCTTTTAATAATTGGTACAAGTAAAATTAGTCCAAAAACTACAAACTATTGTCAGTGGAAAGTCTCAATTACATAAATCTCATTAGTATTTCATATGTCATTATGCTTGTTTTTATTTAAAATGTATAAAATGTTAGTTGGATTCATTTCAATAATTTTTTAGTTATTATATACTGAAGTTAAATTTTCTGCATATTATACACCTCTTTACTCATTGCAATTCTGTGTTTCTTTATCCAACTTATCACAAAAACAATAACAATAAGCCTACAACAATGTTATGAGTAGTTAGCCCATGACCATGTCAATGTAGATGTCATATTAATAATTATTCAACATAAAATTAGAATACTTCAGTAAACTAAATTTAATTTTCTATAAAAAATATGTTCTCTAAGTTTTCAAGTATGCTAGCTCTCCGCGGGCCGGACAAAATCTGTCCGCGGGCCGGATGTGGCCCTCGGGCCGTAGTTTGGAGACCCCTGCCCTAAAGAATAGTAAAGCTAAAGTCCGATGCAGAAATGGCATAACTCCTAAAACCATTTGACATTAACACTGGACTTCGGCAGGGAGATGGACTCTCACCATTATTGTTTAATTGTGTGTTGGAAAAAAATCATGCGGGAATGGAATAAGATATGTCAACCTAACATCAAGATTGGCAAAAAAATAAGACTCAATTGTTTAGCATTCGCGGATGATCTTGCACTACTGGCTAATGATATAGAAGAAGCTAAATTGCAAATAGAACAACTTGATAATGTAGCAAGAAAAGCTGGATTGCAAATTTCATATGAAAAAACAGAAATAATGCCAAACTTCCCTGGTACAGCACCAACCATTACCCTAGCCAAATAAGTTTAAATATCTTGGTGAAATTTTAACTTGGAACTCCAATGAAAAGTCATTTAAGTTAAAAAGAGCACACCGAATTACATGGCCAACGTACAAGAAACAATCTCTTTTGATAAATGCTAAACTTCAACATTACGGTTCCGTTATTAAACCTGAAGCAACATACGCTTGTGAAACACTATTTAAATTGAACACCAAGGCAACAACTGATACACTGCAAAATGTTGACAGAAGGATACTCCGAGCAATCATTAATAAAAAACATCAGGTAGATAGACAATGAAGATTGTTGCCTAATGCAGTGGTCTACAGGAAAAGTGAATCTATAATAGATACGATGAGAAAAAGAAGAATTGCATTTTTCTGTCATCTATCTAGATTAAAAGATAACAGGATAATAAAACAACTATTTAATTACTTTTGGCAAAATAAAACTAAAAAGAATTGGTTGAAAGAAGTTCAGAGTGATTTAGAAGAGTTGAATATTACAATGAAACAAATTGAAAATAGGGAAGAAAAACGGATTCTCAAGAATAAACAAATAAGATTTTCATTAAAAGCTGTACAAAGGAAACAATATGTCATATCTAATGAAAGGGCAGACAGATCAGTCAGAATGAAGAGGTTTTGGGAAAGGATGAAGATGATGCAAGCTAAATCTTCAGTTAATTCTTTATTAACATAGATTAACAGTTTTTGGGTTTGATTTAAGTGCTCCAATGTGGGCGTAAACTATGTAAATAAATAATAATATATTAACATAAAAGAAAAACAAAATTAATTGAACTTTGATTAATTTCCCTTGCTTCAATTTCAGCAAATTTATCTATTATCTCACTTGTCTTTATGTCACAAGTCCTCGCATAATTAATTTTCTATTGAAAGCAAGGCTAGGTTGGATAGTCTTTCTTGTGTCATTGTGGATCTAAAATATTTTTTTTATTATTTTACGTTTTGAAAAAGTACTACTTTAGCCTCTGTGGGGGCCCCTAGCCCGTGGGCCCCGAGCATACTGTATATATATATATATATATATATATATATATATATATATATATATATATATATATATATATTTATATATATATATATATATATATATATATATATATATATATATATATGTATATATATATATATATATATATATATATATATATTATATATATATATCCTCCAAATATTTGGCTCGAAGTGCTTTATCTTCTAACAACTCGGTCTCACGTCTGACGGTTTTAGATAAATCTATTTTTTATTACATTTGTACTTTTGTTTTGTTTATCGTTTCATCCTCTTTGGAGTACGTTGAATCAATCATTTCTTTGTGTATTGTTCTTTCCATAGTGCCCAGTATTTACTCATTCTTTCTGTACTTATTTTCCTCTCTTCTTCCGAAATGATGGGTTAGAGTTTTTGTGTGGATTTGTCTTGGAACCTTATGTTTTCGTCTTTAGTTGTTCGATCGATTAGTTTATTTTCTCAAATATTTAATTCTACTAGGTCTTTCTCAGTTTCTTTAAACCAGTTGGGTTTCGTTTTTCGGTTACGAAAAAAGTCAGAGATTTCTTTGGTTAATCTGTTAGGGTTCATTCTGAGAAGATGACCATAAAAATTTATCCTCCTTTTTAGTATAGTATCTGAAAGTTTTTCAATTTTCTTATACAAGGTTTCATTCTTTATGTATTTTGGTCAAAGATTTTCCTTAAAATTTTCCTTTCCTTTAAAGCAAGTTTCTCCATTTGGCTTTTTAAGTACATGTTTAGTGTTCCTGCTGCATACAGTGTTTCTGGCTTATTCACTGTCTTGTAGTGTGTAATTTCTGACCCCCATTAAAGGGATTTTTATGTTGTTTGTGTCTTTGAATATAGATATTTGAATTCTTTTACTATTTCAACCTTTTGTTCTTGAACTATATCTATGTAAGTGAGTGTTTGAAGTTTGTCATGATCTTGGTTTTCTCGAATGACATGTGAAGACCTATTTTAGCTGCTTGTTTTTCTAGTTCAAAGATTTGTTCCTGTGCTTCTTCCATTGTTTCAGCAAACAGGGCCATATTATCTGCAAAAGCAATACAATTTACTTTAAGGTTCTTCTTTTTGCAACCCAGTCTTATACCATTCTTTATATTTGGGTTCCATTCTCTGACTACTTTCTCAAGTACACAGTTGAACAGCAACGGTGATAGTCCATCTCCCTGTCGCACCACCGTATTTATTTTGAAGGGTTGCTTTTATTATATTAGCTGTTTTCTTATCCAAACCCATTTCCTCTAGGACTGATAACAGAGATACGCTATCAATCGAATCATATGCTTTCTTGAAATTAAATAATGAGATTACGTACGTCTTTGCCCTTGATTTTTAGTATACCATGGTGTTTTTAAGGTTTATTATTTGTTTCGAGCATATATACGTCATTATTAACAATACCGTCAAACAGCGTAGATGCTACTATCTTTACTATGTTCTTCACCGTGTTCCACATAGACTCAATATCTCTTCCTTTCTCTACATTTATATTTGTTATTTTTTCATCTATGCTCGTTTTTAGTTTGTGCTTGTTTGCTTCTATTCGTAACGCCTCCATATTTAGCCTCTCTGGTCTCTTAGACTTGGCGCATGCTTGAGTTCTGATTCTGCATCGATATTTAATGCGTACTAGTGAGTGACAACAGGCCCCTCTCTGTGTTCTTACATCTAAAATATTGATGTTCTAAATATGATGTTCTATGATGAATATCTAGAACACATGGTCAATTTGGTTTTTGTGTTGCCATCTGGGGAGCTCCATGTTGCCTCGTGTATGTCTCGATGTGGAAACAGAGTTGAGCTGATTACCCTGTTCCTGCCTGTTGCGAAGTCTATTAACAGCTATCCATTGTTGTTGGTTAATGCATGCTTTCCAGTTGTTCCTCTATAATCTTTTTCTGTTCCGAATTTGGCGTTTATATCCCCTAAAATAATTCTAACGTCACCAGATGGCGGAGTGTCATATACTCTTTCTAGCTCATGATAGAAACTTATCTTTGTGTAATCGTCTTGCTCCTCCGTGGGGCAATGTACATTGATTATCGTTGAATTCGTGTGATGTGTCTAGATTCGTAGTTTACATATTCTCTCATTGACAGGTTAAAAATCAGTGATTCTGGTTTCATAGCTTTGTTTGTGGTGAATGCTACTTCCAGTTCTTTGTTCCAATCTGTTTTTCACTATAACATATCGTATATGATTTGTAGTCTCTGATACCTTTGCCCATCCATCTGGCCTCTTGGATGGCTGTAATTACTAGGTCGTATTTGTTGATTTCTTCTACGAGCGCTCTTTATTCTCCTGGTTTATTGAGCGTTCGTTCATTCCAGGTTCCAAAGGAACATTCCTTGTTCGTTTGATGATGTCGTTGTTTTAGGTTATGGTTGGTTCTCTTCCGAGGCATTGTTAAGGGTTTCGTAGTGTTTTTTTTTAGGGGAGGGTTACTGGCCCACCGCCCAACAGTCCTCTTTTGCCCGGGCTTGGGACCGGCTGCCTCGGGGGATTAGCTACTCAATGCACCAATAATTCCCAGCAGGCAGAGTTAGTTATACGATGAATTATATACGATGAATTATATACGATGAGACTAGTGATTGCAATATCGGACCAAAAATACAACAACGTTTAAAAAATATCGAATACCGGTATTGTATTTTTGGTCTGATATTGCAATCACTATTGTTGCTATTGCTGTTTCATCGTATATAATTCATCGTAAAACTCTGCCTGCTGAGGAGGATTGGTGGATTGAGTAGTAAATCCTCCGAGGCAGCCGGTCCCAAGCCCGGGTAAAAGAGGAGGGTTGGGAGGTGGGTCACTAACCCGTCCCTGGAAAAACACTACGAAACCCTTAACAACGCCTCGGAACAGAACCAACTATAACCTAAAACTACGACATCAAGAAACGGACAAAGAATTTTCTTTTGGAACCTTGAATGTACGAACGCTTAATAAACCAGGAGAATAAAGAGCGCTCGTAGAAGAAATCAACAAATACGACCAAGCAATCACAGCCGTCCAAGCGACCAGATGGATGGGTAAAGGTATCAGAGACTACAATTAATATACGATATGTTATAGTGGAAAAACAGATGGGAAAAAAGAACTGGGAGTAGTATTCATCATAAACAAAGCTATGAAACCAGCCAACCATTGACTTCCAACCTGTAAATGAAAGAATATGTAAACTACGAATCCATACAAGTCGCATGAATTCAACGATCATCAATGTACATTGCCCCACGGATGAGCAAGACGATGACACAAAGTTAAGTTTGTATCATAAACTAGAAAGAGAGCCTAAATATGAGCGCCAAAATCGGAACAGAAATAGAGTATAGAGGAACAAATGGAAAGCATAGTCTGCATGAATTATCAATCAACAATGGGGAGCTGTTAATAGATTTCGCAACAGGCAGGAACAATGTAATCAGCTCAACTCTGTTTCCACATCGAGATATACACAAGGCAATTTGGAGCTCCCCAGATGGCAACACAAAAAATCAAATTGACCATGTGTTAATTAACACACGATGGGCCACAAATATACTAAACGTAAGAACACAGAGAAGGGCCTGTTGTGGCTCAGACCACTCACTAGTACGCATTAAGTATCGATGCTGAATCAGAACGCAAGCATGCGCCAAGTCTAAGATACCAGAGAGGCTAAATATCGAGGCGTTATGAATGGAAGCAAACAAGCACAAACTAAAAACGAGCATAGATGAAAAAATAACAAATATAAATGCAGAGGAAAGAAGAGATATTGATTCTATGTGGAACACGGTTAAGAACGTAGTAAAGAACTCGGCACAGGAAGTACTAGGAATTAGACAGAATAAGCAGAAGTGACCTGAGTGGTATGACGATGAAAGTAGAGAAAGCGTTGAATAAAGAAACAACGCCCATAAAAAATGCATCAAATAGAAACAAGAGAACGAAGGGAGGCATTCAAACGAACACGACAAAAATCGGAAAAGCTCTGCAGACAATAGAAGCGCAAATTCGAAAAAGAACAAATCCTAAATATGGAAAAAAAATTCGAGCATACAATGCTAGAGATGCGTACAAATACCTGAAGCAGAGAAGAGAAGCTTTCAAACCCCAAACGAGTTTATGCAGAGACAAAGCGGGAAAAATCACAAGTGATCAACGCGAGATAGCGGACACCTGGAAAAAGTATTTCGAAAAGTTGTTAAATCCGAGCACTACTGATATTCGACTGCAAACTATACTTCTAGTTACACCATTAAGATAAGCTTACTGACAATGGAGGAAGAGAGCGATTGCACGATGGTACCATTTATAGAAGAAGTTGTAACAGCAATCAACACGCTAAAGGCTAACAAATCTCCACACATCGACGAAAAACAAAGCGAAATACTGAAACAGGGCGGCGAAAAGCTACCTACAACATCTCCTAATGTAAATATGGAAGAAGAGCATAGAAGAGCATAGAAGAGCAAGAATGGAACGAGAGCATAATATGCCCCATATACAAGAAAGGCTATAGGACGACATGCTCAAACCACAGAGAAATGTCACTAGTCTGCAACGGATACAAATTATTCACGACCATAATTAACAACAGGCTCAATCATTTTGCCTCATATATAATAGGAGACTATCAAGCAGGTTTTAGACCTGGAAGATCGACAGTAGACCAAATAAACAACGTCAAACGTACTCGCAGCAAAGCCTGGGAACACAATGTCGACGTATATAATGTGTTCGTCGATTTTAAACAAGCATACGACCCCATAAACTAAGACGAGCTATACGTGATTCTGACAGAACAGAACTGGACATACCAGAAAAGCTGGTAAGACTTGTCCAACTCACCATGTCAGAATGCACCGCATAGGTGCGGGTGCAGGGAAATTTATCGGAAAGCTTTATATATGGACAAGGGCTGAAACAAGGCGATAGACTGGCACCGACGCTGTTTAACCTCGCCCTGAAGCATGCAATAAGAAAGACTGGAATAGTGAGAGACAACTCGGTAATAAACAAATCCGTACAACCCGCAGTATACGCGGATGATGTTGACATAATGGGACACACAAAACGAGCCACGGAGGATGCTTATACAGCACTAAAATCAGCAGCCCAAACAATCGGCCTCCAAATCAACATCGACAAAATAAAGACGCTAGTGCAAAGTAGAACGGGCAAACCAAGAATACAATCACAAGACAACTTGATACATGTGAACGACTTCAAGTATCTGGGCGCAAACATCAATAGCAAAGGCCTGGAAGACGCGGAATTTAGAGCCTGAGTGATGATGGCAAATAAAGCGTATTTCTCATTGGCGAATGTGCTCAAGTCCAATGTGATACACAGAGACACAAAAATTAAGGTGTACAAAACAATCATCCGACCAATAGTCACGTACGGCTGTCAAGTGCGGATTCTCACTATAAAGAACAAGGAGAAAATCGAAGCGTTCGAGAGGAGAATATTAAGAGGGATCCTCGGACCAGTACTGGAAAATGAAGAATCTAGGAGATAGTAAAAAAAAAACTAAAAAAAAATCTCTACAACAAAGAAGTATATCAGGCCCTTAAAAAACAATGAGTGTCGATATACGTGAAACTGCAGCGCCTCCGGTGGGAAGGCCACATTATAATAATGCCAGATGGTAGAATGCCCAAGACAATCCAGAAAGGCCGAATTGAGGAGAAAAGACCGATAGGAAGAAAAGGATGGGAGGAAGAAGTAGACCAGAACGTCAGACGAATCCTTAAACTAGGAAGATAGAAGGAAGTGGCCCGGGAAAGAGAGGAATGTAGGTGGAAACTAGGCCAAGGCTCAAATTGGGCTGTGGCGCCAGAAGAAGAAGAATTCAAATAAAAATAATAATAATAAAAAGAATAAAAATTTAGAAGATTATAATATAGAAAACTATTAGAAATTAGAAAAACTTTTGATAGTGTTTTCCTTTTACTATATATTGTACTGCACACAATTATCTTTTCTGCTTTTATAAAAATGTTGTAACAATAGAAAAGTAAATTGATTAATATTATCTAATTATTTACATCTAATTACAAAAAAGTTTTCTGCTTAATTTTCTTAAGTAGTAATTGATTTTACTTGTATTATTACAATTCAACATCATTATAAATAACAGTTCTTTTGAAGAAGCGGATTGATGCATACATTATTTCTAATTCTACATGTTTTTTTTTTTTATCTAAGCAAGCACAAATATATTTTGATGTTGAATCAAAATAGCTATCTAATGGATTCAGCTGCAAAAAATAGTGATTGATAGAATTCCATGTAATGCCATTTCTATCTAGAAAAATAAATCGTGTATATTACATTGATTAGATTGTTTAGGAAAAATATTTAAAATGAATTTATAAAAATGGTATAATTATTATGGTAAAATGTTTATATAGAATTTATAAATAGATCACAGATTAAGAAATAATCGATTGTGCGGTAGCCAGAATCGGAAGGATTCTATGAAAACCTGAAAAAGTAAACGTGATATTCGATTTCGTGTTCGGTGGAACGAATGTATACCTGTTAACGTTATCACGTCATTAATTATTTATATTACATATTATAATATACAGAGCTACTTCGTTATCAGAGGACGTCCTGTTGGTTTCGTATCACTTGGGTAGAGTCATTCACTTACGCTCATTTACATATAACCAATTCGCAATTGTTTTAAAATTTACGAAGAATCCGAAAGTCATATACATAAGCAATAAATAACTATATATAACTTTTTTTGTTCAGTTATTTTATTTTTGGTTTTGTATTTCGAAATGGCGTGATTGTATCCTTTGTCTGCCAATTTGTCCAATGTAGTTTTATTTCTATTTTCTAAGCTACCTAGTAAGGTCCACCCAGTCTGTTTATTGTTGTTTATCTAGTATTATTTGACTCGTGTCGTGATTTGCGCTTTCTCTTTATTTGACTGCCTAATATTATCTATGTAGTTCCTTTAGTCTAGTATCTTTAGACCTTTTTTCCTAATCTTATCTCTCTACTCTCGACTTTTATTCTGATTTATTTATGCTTAACTGTCTATTATAGTCTGTCAAACTTATCTCGCTTTTGTAGTGTCTCGTATTTGTAGTGTCTGAGTATGCAGACCTGCCAGTATTCTCTGTATATCGCCAGTATCTTGCTAGTATCCAGTTTACTCTCTTTTGCCTAGTTTTGTGTAACTAAATATAGTTTATAAAATCCAGTTTACTCTCTTTTGCCTAGTTTTGTGTAACTAAATATTACAAAATACTTAGTTTTATTTAAATATTATTACAAAATATATTCTACTACTATCAGAAAGAGCTTATGGTCGAAAGCCAAATATTATTTATTATTTTTTTAAATAAAATTCTGATCGGGATTACTGCGAGCTCCGACCGTTCGCATGATTTCGAATGATTTCTATCTAATTTCTAACACCGATAATTACGACAACCAGCATGACATCATGGCTACCGTAAAGCGTACAGAGCTCAAAAAGAAGTTCTTTTATATTCTAAGTTCTTTTAGTATTTGGTCTGTCTTTTCTCCTCTTTCCGAACAATTTTCTGTTCCGCTAGAGCGGAAAACTCGATGACGAACATAGTCCTTGTCTGTTGATCGAGGAGGACAATATCAGGCTTGTTGGCGCGAATAAACCTTACCGTCAAGAACGGATAGTTGAAAAAAAATGGCATCTCTCGTTCCCGACAACGGACTCAATATCTCCCGGCAAGTAGGAGCCTGTGCCGCCTGGCTACTGGTCTAGCTCATACGAGTGCCTAAGGTGGTAATAGAACACTCGCTGTGTGTCTGTCTCTCGAAGTGGTCCAAGAGTACACACGGGACGTTGGCTTGGAGCTTGGGTTGAACAAGTGCCCATTGCTGCACCTCAGGAGAGGACGATCGCCGGAGTTCCCTGACGATATGCAGCTCACCGAAGGAAGCATCTTGAAACATCTAGATGCTGGAGAGATACCTGTGGATTGAGCAGCACTACGCTCACGATGCCCCCGGGTGATAGAGGCTCTCTGCGGCAAATACAGACACCTTGTCCGGCTGACTTGGTCTTCCAAATTATCGGGACAGAATAAGATGTTTGCGACTAACATGCTTGACGTTCCAGTCCTGCTCTACTCCTTTGGAGTAGTGAAGTGGACAGTCGATAAGTTGCGTCAACTCGACAGTGATACCCGTAAAACGATGCACATGCACCGAGGAGTGCATCCGAGATCGTCCGATCCCCGGATGTACCTCTCAAGTCATCGAGAGGGCAGAGGACTCCTGAGCCTGGAGGGTATGCATGGCATAGTGGTTTTGGGTTTAGCGTTTAAGATCTTAAAGAGCTCGGACCCGCCCCTGTCTCTCGTGAGGGATCACGAACATGTGGGAGGAGACGGATGATGTGGAAACCCCGAGTTGATCACCGAGTTGATCACCGAGTTGCAGACGAATCGTCTAAGGGATCAAATTAGGACCGCCGAACAGGACATGTTGTTCGGGAGTCATGTCGACAGACCGATGTACGGTGTCTTTTGTAGACACATAGACGCACGAGGTCTGTCGACAAGGCTGACCTTCGGTTATCTGAGGTCAGCCGGGCTCACAGCGCAGACTGTCAAGATGGCGTTATCAACACCTTAGTCTACCGTCGCCTTGTGATGGGTGTACAGGTCCCTGATAACACCTGCAGGGCTTGCCGCAAGGCACCGGAGACGCTAATGTACTTGTTGTCGACTTGTCCGTCAAAAGCTGTCTCGTTATTATTATTATTATTAATATAATTATTACTATTATTATTATATTCCTCACTTTCTATATAGGCAATAGCTGTCCCATGGCAACCGCGTTTCTTGCATTGTTCCTAAAGTGACTGCCAAAGGCAGACAGACAGTCATTTATTATAAGCCCACGATATTTAATATCTTCCTTCTGAAGGGATAGTGTGTTGATAATCAGATATGGTAAAACTTTGAGGCGTTTTATTCATAGAAATTTGCATTGCTGCTGTTTCCTCCTCCGTTGGTCCGAATCCAAACCAAGACGAATTCCAAATGTTTACTTATAGATGTCGAGGCTCCTGTAGCTCGGCGGACCCGTATCATTGAGACGGCTGGTACGACGTTCGCTACACTCCTGGTCCTAGCTATCGTTATAGCATATCCTTCCACCCTCCTAACGTGCTCCATTACATATTCTAGTGCTTTATCCGACTTCTTGGCTTTTATCTGGCACTAGTAATCTCAGGATCTCGTTATAAATTCTACAACAATGATCCCAGCATGAATCCCTGGAGCACCTAGTGTGTATATTCCTTGGGTCCTCTTGGTGTTTATATCTCATTTGTTGACACCTGTTCAGATCGGTAGTCATCTGACATTTTCCTACTGCTTCTAGAATTCTATCCAAACTGGTCGAATTAAATGTATGTATTTACACCTCATCATGTATACCTGATTTGATCAATCTAGAACAGGCCTGGGAAAGTAGCGGCCGACGGGTCGTATGCAGCCCCTGGCGACATTTGATGCGGCCCAGGAAGCATTTTGTAATTTACTTGTGTAATATAAACAAGTTGGTTTATAAAAAAATAGGATGGTTTCGTGATCGTGTCGTGCCAAAATATTACTTCACTGAGAAAGCAATTAAAAATTGATCTATACATAGTACCCACAATGAATTATCTTAATTCATATCCCAACGTAACTACAAAAAATCCGGAAAGCATGTCTATTTCCACTGCCACCACCTTCAACCTTCCAATCCTCTTCTTTAGGGGTTAGGTCCATTGTTGGGCATAGCCCTTTTTCAATAGTTATCTTCTTTCCTTATTCTGCGCTAGTTGGATTCATGCTAGTCCGGCTGTTCCTATGAGGTTATCATACTATCTTATTCTATGATCTCGATTCTATGATTCGCCTGTCCCATATCATTCTATCACTTCTTGCAATGTAACCTACGCATCTTCATTTGATGATTGAAATATTCTCTTCAATATAGGTGACTAGTATTGCTCGTATTATTTCGTTTCGCAATTTGTACGTTTTTGTAATCTCCATCATTGACCTCTTCATTGCTCCTTGTGCAATTTCTAGTGCCATAAGTTATCAGAGGTAAAATGCACTATTCAAAAACTCTTGATTTAGGTGTTGAGCTATTTTCTTATTTCGCAGGATGAGTGATAGTTTGTCGAAAGCCAAACATACTAGCTTTATTCCCTTTCTTATTTTTTTCTTCCGTTTGGACAAAAAAAACTGGACAGCAATTAAAACTACAGTAAGTTACATCGTGGACCGGAAAGAACACGAAGAAAGAAGTGAGAGAAATAAGTTGTGAACCCCTATCACTTACCGTGGAAGGGGTGAGGCTAAAGAATGACAGACCAGGGAAATGTTACCAGAGACAACGTCCTCTTGAGGGTATACACGCCACGTGCCAAGTTGCAAAGGGAATGTGATTGCTAAGATATTTTGAAAGTCTGATCTTGTCTGTCCAGTCCTGTCTTTCTGTCAAGTTTCTTATTCATTATCTTTATAGTCTTGTTGGTATAGTATTCAAGACTATCTACTCTATGTTGTATGTTTATTCCCTTGTACAGGTATGTCACTCAATTGTTGACTCTGTATGGTGTGGTCTAGCAAAATATCAAATTCATATGGAACAGGCACGCTGAAGAATTGGTAGGAAAATCCAAACGCGCTCTAATGGTGTGCAGGAATCTGGCACGGAAAACGTGGGTTTGTAATAGTAAGACCAGCGATCACTTACGGGACAGTTGCGTGAGGAAAAACAACCAAGCTGGTCCCTATGAAGAAGCAGCTTGAGAAGATTCAAAGACTGGCGTGTGTCTGCATCACGGGGGCAATGGGGTCACGCCCGACAGCAGCAATGGAACTGCAGCTGGATCTGAATCCGTTGCATCTTTTCGTGGAAGGGACCGCCAGATCGGCGATTGTAAGCTTCAGCAAGCAACCAATAAGCATAGCTAAAATAATTGGGAGCATAGTCTGAAACAGCCTAGATCCTAGAAGAAATGATATGCAAATACCATTTCGAGAAAAAATACACAGCCATGTGTACTAGTAAAGCCGATTATAGTGACGAATACTCAGCATAACAAAAAGAGCAAAATGCTATCTATCAATGGGAATCTACTTTGAATCCATGGGAATCTACCAAAGTATCTTCCACGCAGAGGTACCTTTTTTATAAGAGGTGTAGATGGCACCTTACAGTTAACCATACAAGTGATCCCCTTGTAAATAACCGAGCACCCTGGGACTGCTATTAGCATTACATCAGGGTGGCTGGTTGACCTATATCTATTCTGGCTCTTATCTACTTCCCCCTTCCGCTCTAGGAATGATTAGGGACTCGATACATTTCACTTGCCTCATTTTCTTTTTGGGATATGATTTTGTTTTATAATTCCAGTTATTGTGTCCCAGTCTTTCTTGGACTGCAAGAGTAGATCCATCATATTTTTTGGGTCGAGTTTTATGCCTTTTAGTTCCAGCCGTTCCTTATCCCATTTTAGACACTCGTATATAGTGAGAGTCACACTATCTACCTCACCGCAGTAGACGCAGTCTGGGTCAGATGCCCTCCCGATGTTATGGAGATAATCCCTAAAGCATCCGTGACTCATGAGAACCTAGGTTAGGTGGTATGATAATTCTCCATGCCTACGACTAGTCCACGTTTCTATGACCGGGATGAGTATTTTTGTCCACTGACCCTTTTCTGAACTTGACCACGCGCCTTGCCATTCATCTCTGAGTTTGTTTCTGGCCTCTTTTCTGGCGGTTTTGTTTTTCCTTGCCTCGTGCAGGTCTTTCCTGTACATCGCTTGCAGTTCGATTGCGCGGATTCCTGACATTACGAGGACTGCATTTCGAGATACCGTTCTATAGGCGCTGCATATGCGTAGGGCCATTTTCCTTTGAACCGTAGCTAGTTTCGCTATTTTTACCTTATTAAGAGCTTCTACCCATATGGGAGCACCGTATAGCATGACGGAATGTGCCACAGTGCTTAGTAGCTTGCGTTTGCTACTTCTAGGTCCTCCTACGTTGGGAATGAGCTTCTCGAGCACTGCTGTCATTCTTATTCCTCTCTCTTATGCTTTTTGAATATGTTCAGTGAAGGATAGACTTTTATCAATCGTGATGCCTAGATATTTTACGCTGTGCTTCGGTTTTATGTCCACGCCCATCATTTTACAAGTGATGTGGTCGAGTTTCCATAATCCGTCAGCAGGACAGCTTCGGTCTTTTCCGGTGCTAGGTTGAGGGACCGAGTTGACAACCAGTCAGTAATCAGCTCAATTGCTAGATTAGCCTTGGACATAATGCCCTTTTCTGTTTTTCCAACTATGGTGAGAGCTAGGTCGTCTGCGAAACCTATAATGCCAACTCCCTCGGGGAGTTTCAACTTGAGGACACCATAATAGAGTATATTACATAGTGTAGGGCCCATGATGGAACCTTGTGGAATACCGTTGGTGATGTTGAAGGGTCCGGAAGCGTTTTTTGCTTATAGGATTACGCTACGGTTACACAAGTAGCTGCGCACCATCCTCAGTAGATATGGAGAAATACCTCTCTATCTGTCAGTTCAACCATTATGTGCTGCCAACTAGCGGAGTTAAATGCATTCCTGATATCTAGTGTTATTAGTGAGCATATTTTACGGGTTTTTTTGCTACCTTCTTTGGATCTTCTTGCTACGTTGATGACATATTTAATTGCATCCATCGTTGACCTCCATCTCTAAAACCGAACTGTCTTGCGTATAGATTGATCACATTTTGGAGTTCTGTTTTCAGCCGTGCTAAGATTAGTTGTTCCAGGAGTTTTCCTACGACGTCCAGAATGCATATAGGTCGGTATGACGAAGGTAGATCTGGGGGTTTGTCTCCCTTTTTGATGAGCACTAGCTTGGCCTGCTTCAGTTTGTCTGGGAAGGAACCAGCCAGTAGGCTCCTGTTAAATATTTCAAGTACCAAATCTGGGAAGTTTTGCGTCATTAGTTTTATGACTTTCGGGGGGATGCCACCTGGGCCTGGTGCTCTGTTGTTGCGGAGGCGGCTGCTAATCTATCTAGTCTTGACTATTTAGTTTTCTCCTTCTTGTACAGTTTCTCTTATTTTGATCGCTTGCTCTTGTTTAGCATTCCTTGTCTGAATATTCTTGCTCGTCTGATGTTGTCTTTTTTGTGGGAACGTTAGAACCAACAAGCTGTTCTAAAATATTGCGTAAGACGGTTGTAATTAACTTCACTACAGTTTCTTCTCAGCAAATCAATTTGGATTCATCAACGCCGTAGGCACAAGGGAAGCGCTTTTCTCAGTGCAGGTGCTCTTTCAAAGATCTAGAGACGTAAACTGCGATATCTACGTATGCCTAATCGATTATCAGAAAGCGTTTGATCGAGTGAAGCATCACAAAATTATAGACATCCTTAAACAAGTGGGAATTGACACCAAAGACCTACAAATCATCACTAACTTGTACTGGAAACAGACCGCATCCATGAAAATTGAACAGGAACAAATAGAAGATATTGAAATAGCTAGAGGGGTAAGGCAGGGGTGCATTATTTCTCCGATTCTGTTCAATCTATACTCCGAACAGATCTTTAATGAAGCGCTAGAAGGCACAGAAGAAGGCATTTTACTGAACGGAGTCAGATTGAATAACCTCCGATATGCCGACGACACAATGGTATTCGCTGACTCTCTTGAAGGACTCCAAACACTAATGAACAGAATTGTAGCGGCTAGTGAAAAATATGGACTTAACATTAATAACAACAAAACAAAATTCATGGTCATTAAAAGACAAAGACAATATAGCTAATGCAAATCTCTACGTTCACAACCAACAAATAGAGAGAGTTAGACAAACAACATACTTAGGTACACTTGTGAATGAAAACTGGGACAATAGCCAAGAGATAAAATGTAGAATTGGAAAAGCCCGAGCTGCCTTCAATACAATGAATAACCTCTACAAAAATCACGAACTACATCTTGAAACCAAAGTACGCATGTTGAGGTGCTACATTTTTCCAATATTACTTTACGGAGTCGACTCCTGGACACTAAATGATGCAACAACTAAAAAGCTTGAAGCCTTTGAGATGTGGCTATATCGACGTATCCTGCAAATATCTTCGAAAGACCGGGTAACAAACATCGAAGTCCTCCACAGGATGAAGAAAGAGAAGGAGATCATGGACACCATCAAAACCCGCAAGCTCCAATATCTAGGCCACATCATGCGGAATGAGGACAGATACGCCCTATTACAAGCCATCATTCAATGCAAGATACACGGAAAACGAAGACCTGAACGTAGGAGAATTTCATGGTTGCAGAATCTCAGGGCGTGGTACGGGAAGACTTCAAACGAGCTCTTCAGAATAGCAACCAATAAAGTGACAATAGTCATGCTCATCGCAAACATCCGAAATCGGATATGCACATGTTTGTCTTTTTAGCGACCATTCAAGATTTGTCTATCTAGAGTTGTTGTTTTTCCTTCAAGACTTGTTTATCTAGTATTATCTGTTTACCATTTTCTGTCCTATTTTATATAGTCTAGTCTTGTCTCTATATTAGTGTCTATCTACTTGTGTCCAGCCAGTATTTTTCATTTAGTTTAGTTTTACCAATTTTTGTTTATCTTATTGTACCTAACGACGGTAGCAGTCTAGTTTGTATTGTGTAGTTTTGTCTGTGTAGTCTGTCATATCGGTTTACCCTAGAATGACCAGTCTTATCTCTCCTGACCAATCTCTTTATTTTGTGTTTGCTAATAATTTGTCTAATATTTGATATATAGTTCTGTCTGTTTAGTATCTGTATTCTCCTTAGTCTATATCAATGAAAGATTATATATGAAGTGTTGATAAGCTCCAAAACTATAGCACGCATTGATTATTTCAAGGGTAGATAATTTAATTTTTATTTTATTGTTAGACTTTTTAGTCTAATTTATGTACTCATCTTATGTATTTGAAGTTTGTCAGCCAATTTAAGTCTTTATAGTTCGACAATGATAATTTTGTCTAAATTTCACAGAAGTGGAGTCCATTAAAAGATATGTGACAGCGGCAATTATTTTTTATGGTAGCGCACATAAATACGGTGATACTGTTATCACATGTTGTTTTTTCTCATCCATACATAGTTTTATCGTCCTCGTTTCATATTTTTGCATATTTTTCGATAAACAAGTAAATTACTGGGTTCTTATCTACCTCCGCCGTTTTCTTCTTTTATAAATATATCATTTGACTCACGACTACCATTTAACTATTCCAACGATGATAATTATTTATATATTGCTTACAAACTATGTTATGTAGTTTTTCTCTCTTTTCATATAAAAACTTTTAAATAATACTACGTAATATATCCTATATAATTAACCATTTACGTGTATAGCTATCCAAATATATATTTAATTAAATAATAATAATTTACTGGAGAAAGTATTTCATATACTTTTAATTTTTGCAACAAATATAATCTAATAAATACCTTTCAATTTTTTTTTAAGTTCCCTTGTTTGTTTTTATTGGGGTCTATCATTGTCAGATATTGTAGACCGGGGTTTCCCATCTTGTGACATACTGACACGCTGGGCGGGGCCAGCAAGAGTGCAGTTAGAAAATTTGGAGAATTTGATCATATAAATGTGTAGGTAAGCCAGCAGTACGAAATTTTGGTAACGCACGTTTTTTGCTTGAAGGGTGGAACGTTTTGGGCTTTTTATTATCCTGTTATCGAAATTACTCTCGATCGCTTATATATAGCGCAGGTACGCTTTTTTAACAGGAATATTTTATTGTATAACTTTTTATTGGCATATATGCATTGTAAATAAATACATTACAATACGAGCCATCATAGATTACAAATTAAACAATAACGGAACAGGTTCTTCCCTAGTACCTATTTGCTCTTTCCACTTTTTCGCCCTCCTTAACAATTCCAATCCTTTTCCCCTTTCATCCATACACTATTTACATTCTCGCCCTACCCTTTTATCTTGTTCCTTCCATTTATTCCTTGTACATTCTCCTAATCTATCCTCTCCTGTCCTACATGCTCTACACTTCCTACATTCTTCACTCATCCAATATTTCCTACGATGCTCTTCACATCCACACCTAAACTTTGCTAGTATGACCTGCGCGTCGGAGTGTTTACTTCTGTTTACATAGGTTATTAAACGACCATGCATCTGAATCATTGCGTATTCTTTGAAAAACCTACTATTGGCAATTTTTCTTTAGCGTTCCTTTAACTCTACCTCTACAAATCGCTCTCGTATCATTTTCATCCAGTTTGCACCTTCCCTCTTAAGTTTTTTTAGTCCCTCGCCAGATATCCCTACTCTTTTATATAATTTCCTTTTATTCATTCCCCACGTCTTCCCTTTCTTCCCTCTTTGACCGTCCCGATTCACCATTCTAAATACCTCTTTTATTTTTGTTCATCCCCCATTGCAGTCACCTTGCATTCATATTTAACCTCCCTTTTTGCAGCTAATACGACCACCTTGTAGGCAAGGACTATGTAGTCTGGTGTCGACTTGACTAGCTTTGGGAATTTCTTGTAACAGTTTTGTTGAACCACCTCTATCTTGTCTTCCTCTCTAGTCCCCCACACTTCCGATCAATACGCTCGAAACACTTCTTGCACACACTTTCCATATTATCTCAGCTGTCCTAAAGTTCCCTTCAAATATAGATTTCCATCTATTCCACATACGTTCTGCAGCCATCCACGCTTTTTTTGACACATAATCCGCATGCTCGTTATTACTGCAACCAGTTCCAAACACCTATCCTGAATATCTAAACTTTTGCACCTCCTCACCACCTTTCATACCCTAGCCATTCAAAACGCTCTTTCCTATATTTTCCCCCCTTTTTAAAACGCATCCATTTAGTCTTCCCCACGTTTACATTTAGATCTCTCTTTTCAAAATAACCTCTCAATCTTTCAATCAACTCCCTCATTTCTTGCACACTTTTTTTCTCCCTATTACCACGCCTCCAACTTGACCATCCGTGAAAACCTTTTCCATGTCAGCCACGTAGAGATTAAAGAGTGTGGGACTCAACGGACATCCCTGCCTCAGATCCCTTCTTACTTCAAAATAATCGGATACATATCCATTCACGCTAGTCTTACATACAGTTTCCTTATACAACTCCCTTACATTCCTTATCACACTATCTGAGATGCCCTTTTCTCCCAAGCACTCTACCCTCGATTCCCTCGATCTACCGAATCGTACGCCGCCTTCAGGCAAATGAAAAAAGCAAACTGGCTCCTTCTACTTATTTCATGATCAATTATGTAGCGCAGAGTTATTAGATGCTCTACTGTGCCCTGTAATTTCCTCTCTGAAACCAGCTTGCTTCTCTGGCACTAGATGCTTCTCCTCTCTTCTCTATTCTCAACCGCTCGTCAAAAATTTTGGGGAAAATTGTACATGAAGAATTCACTAACGTAATCCCTCTGTAGTTCCCACATTTTCCTTGTCTCCGCTCTTATGTACTGGGTGAATTATTCCCTCCTTCCAGCTCTTGGGGACATTTTTTGCTCCCCTCCATACCAAATTAAATTATTCGGTGATTCTAGCAATACTCTCTTTCGGAGCAACTTTCCAGGTTTCGTTTCCTACGCCATCAGGCCCTGTCACTTTTTTGTATTAATGCTGCTATAACTTTGTCCACTTCACCAGTAGTTATTTCTTCTTGGCATAATTCTTCCATAACGTGTTCCTTCCTTACACTTCTATTCCCCACTCCTTCCTGCATCACCACTCCTTCCAACAAACCATAAAGTGACTTTTCCACTTTTCCATCGGAATGCTGTCTGGAACTCGTTCTTTCGTCGCTCATCTTTCTTTTAAATAATTCCAGAGTTGTTCTTCTGTTTTAATATCTAGTATTCGTTGTCGTTCTCTTCTCTCCCAATTTTGTTTTTTTCTCGTCTCCAAATTCTGTAATTCGCCTTTCGTCTGTAACCACTCTTCTTTGCTATCTGTGTCCTCTCACCACTTTCTCATGACCTTCCTGTACTTTTATTTCTCCGTTATATATTCTTTGTCTGCCTATGGTCTTCCTGGTGATGCTGCTGTGATTTTCTTCTTTAAAATCCCTGCCTCGTCTTCTTATACTATTGTCCATGTCATTTAATTAATTCCAGTTTATTGCTTCCATTCTAGCATTATACCTCTCATTAGCTTCATTGTCCCATCTGGCAACCCATTTCTCCTCCCTGTGCACAATTATTGTCTTCGGCTTCAAGCATATTGCCACTGACATGTGGTCTGAATCGATTCTTCCTCCTATCTCTATTTCTATAATTTCCTGCCTTGCCAGGTCATTTGCCACTACCAAGTATCCTATTGATTTTCCCTTATCCATTCAGCCCACCATTTTCCTTCTGCATTTTTAACTTTATCCTTGGCTTTACTTAATATTTCTTTACTTTCACTATCCATTGTGTGAAACTGCTCTTCCCCGATTGTAAAATTCCAATCGCCTCCTATCAGTAACTTTGCCATTACCGTTCCTTCTCCATTAGTTTTTATTGCCTCTTTAATTACTTCCAGCCCTTTGTTTTTGTGTACCGTGGCAACCTCCCACCAAGCTTCTTACAATTCCACTTTCCTGCACACTACGCCTTCTGCCTCTTCCAGTCTTCTTTCTGATTCTTTGATTGACTGATTTTATTAAATTTTTATACCCCTTTTTGCTCTTCCAAAATTATACTCTTTCTGGGCTACCTGCAATTGCATCTATTGTCTTTGGGAAGCTTTCCTTAGCAGCTTTCCGATTCTTTTTCCAGAATCCAGGTCTTTCCTCTTAAGTCTCGCCACATTCCAAAAAAATATCTTAACATTTTCTATTAACCCTTCATCATTGTTCTTGTGTCTTCTCACCCTGCCCGTCTCTTTTAGTCGTTTTTCAAACCTTCTTGTTTTCCTTCCTTCCATGCTAGAATTTTTCCATCTACTATTAGTTTCTTGTAGTCTATTTTTATATGGTATCCTTTTTATGGTATTCTTTTGTTTTAATTTTAATAGACTTCTGGCACTTCCTTTCCGTTTCTGTAAGGTCATCGCTAATGAATACGTTAGTCCCTCTAATGGAAATATATATGTCATATCATCAATTAACTTAAATATTGGCAATGTTGGCAACACAATATAGAGATCGACATGATAATTTTGTAGCTTATTATGTCAACCAAATTTACGGTTGCAGATAAATGGCCCACGTTTCACAAAAAATAATCGGCAAACTATCACTATTATCACTTATTGATCCACCTGTCAAATAAATCATAAAACATATATTTCGAAATCTAGAAAAGTTTTTTAAATCTCGAACGAGCGCAATAAAGTATTATAAAGGAAGTATTTATAAAGGAAGGCGCTCATGTCATTTCATACTCCATTGTTATTTCCTCGTTATTTCTCCTTTTGAATTTCCTTATTTATTTTACTCCATCCTTTTATTGCAAATTGGTGGTTATAAGGCTAGCTGAAAAGCTTAACTTACCAAATGAATTGAAGAAATTACGAGAAGCTCTTTCTCCAAATGGATATCCAAACAACCTAATATCTAGTAGCCTAATAGAGAACTGAAGAACGCCAGAACAAGCCAGCACAGCATACCTACCATATGTTCATGGATCAACTGAAAAAATCGCCAGAATCCTAAAAAGGCACAACATCGACAGCATTTTCAAATCAAATAAAACCATCCTGTTAGAATCCCATTGAATTTTAGAAATACCCTGTGAACATGTGAACGAACCTATATTACACGTACTAATAGAAAAGTATCGGCTAAGATTCAAGAACATGCAGTTTCAGTCACAAAGCGAGACAAAGCGAAAGTTTCATCCGCTTTTGTTCAACACACCAACACCGGCTACTGCATGGATTTCAGAAACTCAAGAACTCTTGCACAGGTTAGCCACGAAATGTCACGGGTATACAGAGAAGCCATAGAGATAAAAAACGAGTCTACTGCCTGAACACGAGAGATGTTTCCTTGCGACTCGCCCATGCATGGCGACCGATTATATCCACTCTCAAAATGCAATCGCAGGCACCCCAGACACATATACGACCAACAAGACGAACAAACAAGAGAATCGAAGCACTGCACACAACGCGCATGACCCGAAGCCAGGCAACTAAACCAACAGATAGAACCAACCAGACCAAATATCCTAAGGTCGCGGTGCCCCAAGTTATATGGTTAACCGAAAATCAACAGAGATGGAGCCCCTCTTCGACCAATAGTAAGCTCTTGGTTGGTTCGCCAGTCCAACTTCTTGCGATACATGTAGCAAAATGTTTACAATCATATGCCGAAGATTGTGATTCCGATGTCAGAAATGCTGAACACTTCATAGACATCCTGAAAAATCACAACCCCAGTCCGGCCACCTCCTTGTGAACTTTGGCATTATCTTTATTTACAAAAGTAAGTAGTAAACATCATAAGGTCGAAATTAAAACCATGAAAGTATGTATCAGATCTGCCAGAACATTGTCTAAAGAATACATAATTTACGTATGATGGTCAAATATACAAACAAGTCCTAGGAGCACCAATGGGTTCACCTCTATCCCCAGTAATAACCAACATATTTCTTACAGATTTTGAGGAAAAGGTATTATCATCAGCCACAATTAAACATACACTCGGGTTAAGATATGTGGACGACACATTTGTAATCTGGACCGACGGCATTACAGACTATATAGTACAACAAATTCCTTACCCATTTTAATTCCCAACACGACCAAATAAAATTTACAATGGAGGTAGAAAAGCATCAACGACTTCTTTTCGTGGATGTTTTGATACAGAAGAAACCAGACGGCACCTTGAATCACACAGTGTACCGGAAGCCAAGGCATACGGATAGATATATGAACGCTTCTTCGCACCATCACCCCAAACAACTAGCATCTGTAGTCAACACTTTTAACTCCCGGTCCAATAGACTAGCCGACCAGCTTAATTTACCAATAGAATTGAAGAACTTAGGAGAAGATCTTTCTTCAAATAGATATCCAAACAGCTTTCCAGAGCTTTCCGTCATACAGAGAACAGTAAGAATTCTTAAAAGACACAACTTCGACACCATTTTCAAGCCAAACCAGAAAATATTCTCCTTGCTGCGCAGCGTTAAAGACACCATCCCGTTAGAATCCCGTGGAATTTACGAAATACCTTGCGGAACATGTGAACTACCTACATTGGACGCACCAACAGAAAAATATCGGCTAGGATTGAAGAACATGTAGTTTCAGTGAGACAAAAAGATAAAGTTTCATCCGCTCTTGTCCAACACACCAGCACCGGTCATTGGATGGATTTCAGAAACTCAAGGACTCTTGTACAGATTAGCCACAAAATGTCAAGGGTATGCAAAGAAGCCATAGGGATAGAAAAACGAGACTATTGCATGCACACGAAGGACGATTCCTTGCGACTCCCCCAGCATGGCGAACGATCATATCCACCCTCAAAATGCAATTCCAGACACCCCACACACATATACGACCAAGACAAATAAACAATCGAATCGAAGCACCGCAAATAACGCGCATGACACGAAGCCAGGCAGCTATAATTAATCGGGCCACACGAACAAGCGCTCAGTATGCGTCTATCACTTAATCCCCACGGACGCATATATCTCTTGAAAATAGCGAATGTTAGTTCGCCGAAACATCGAGAATCAGGTTCTTTTCAGAATCAACCCTCAACATTAACCGAACCGAATTCGCGATTAGTTTTACTGCACAAAATGCGGAATTCGGGTAATACGATCAACAGAAACCAAGTCTAATTATTTTTGATGAAAGTCGTTGAAGTCCTGATGAAAGTCGACGTTTAGATTTATGAAATAAAATCTTTTTCAAGACCTACAACATGTTACAATGGTTACAAAGAAAAAAGTAAAAGATTTTTTTTGCAATATACTAATCGAGTAAGGTACCGTCCTGAACTCGAAAGGGGTCCAAAAATCAAAGTTTTTGAAAATTAAGAAAAATTGTCAAAAAATGCGGTTTACGTCTTGAATTTTTTCCAGTGAATTGAACAAAAAATTAGGTTTTTTTTGACGAGCCTTACAAAGTTCCGCCCCCGCAGGGGGCGGCTGTAGGGGTATTTTAAATTTTTTACTTTTTCTTCAAAAACTCCGTTCCTCTTGCGCGTCGAAACGGAAAAATGTCATTTTCTGTTGTAAAACTGAACGGGCCTTCTACCCGTGTCTGTCTGCCGCTCGCAAGTCCCACATGGCGTCCTCTAGGTGCCAAAAACAGGACATCGTTTCTAGCACCTTTGAGGAGCAATTTTGGTCCGCGGCTCGATTTTTTTACTGCGTTCTCTTGCCGCGTCGATTTCACGTTTTTTGACGTCATGCGGAAACGTACGCGACCATCGGTTCACCCGGTGCGGCGAAAAATGTAAGCGAAAATAACCGTTTTTTTCATCACATCTGTGGACGCCGTTCTCTTGATTGAAGAGCGCCGTGTCTCCAAACCGGTTCGTTCGATGCGAGATATTTACCCGCAACCGGCGGTGGAAGAATCTGGTACCTTCGGCATCCTGTTCCCGCTCTGGGTCAATTTTAACACAAAAATCGAAAAAACGCGATGTTTTTTTCACCTAATTTGCGGGGATCCCTCTCCCGGGATACCCAACAGTCGGATCGGGACCGAACCGGCACCAATCGATTCGGCATAGTGTCTTTAAGTTTGTTTTGGAGTTAAATTGCGATTGCGTGCCGCATGGCGTCGGGAGGCCCGAAAAACCATGTTTTGCAGAAGTACGCGAGAATCCTCTGGAATTCGCTAAATTAAATAGCAGGGCGTCGCGGTGGTGGTTTCTGAATGGAGAACGAAAGGGTCTATAAGGCGATATGAACGACGCATCGCTCGATCGCATTTGGGGGCCTCGACGCCCGTCCAAACTCGAAACGAATTTTTCAAAATCGAACAAATTGAAACCTTTAATATTCGGTGAAATGTTTTAGAATTGTATTGCTCTTCTCGGAGATTATAGCCCCACGTGTCTACTTTCGAATGACATATCTCTCGGCGCGTTACACCTCCGGGGACGTTCCGCAGGCCCCAATTCGCAAAGTCACTTTTTTTCACCTCTACAAACAAAAACGCGAAAAGGAAAATTTACATTTCCAGTCTGAGAAGTGTATGCCCGGATAAAAGGCCAACAGTATGGCGTTTGAATTTCTCAAATCCATCAACGAATTCGCACTCCAGGTCAAAAAAACTAAGACCATTGGTTGCCGCTGAATCGCCAATTTACACTTACAGCTGATCATTCTGACACTATTTTCGCTCAGGTTATGTGCAAATGTCATTGTTGAAGTTTATCCGTTTTTGATTATCCGTGTTCTTGTGAGAAGATAAAATTAAAAAAAATAATTTAAATCAAAATTCTCTTGAAATTCAAATCAAATTCAAAGAGATATCTTGAAATCTCTAAATTGCTGATTTCGGCGACTCTGGCTCTTGATTAGCAACACATAGCAACGTCAAAATTCGCAATTTTTCACAAATTTCTACAAGAAAACGAAGATTTTACACTTTTCTTTTAGCAGATTCTTAAAATTCAGACCATTTTACATCAGAAACAGTTGCTTCCGTTCACATTTGAATTATAAAATTTACTTCATAAACCGCAATATTTACGAGTTTTTTGTAAGAATAATTGGAGCTTTTAAATTAAATTTAGATGCCAACGATACAAACACGAGTCTTCCTCGAACGTATAGCAACAGAGTTATTGGCGAAAAACTGTCAGTTTTACGATTTCACTTTGGAAACAACAGCCATTTCAATATTTACCGGCATTTTCGATTCAAATTCGAATATAACTCATCAAGTTCTATTAAAATATGTTGCATGAATTTATTGCCGCTGACGGTCCTGACGTGGCCGACGTTTGAAATCTTCCTCCAACTGTTTACTTGATTTTCAAACATTTGTGTTTTTCATTTCCCTACATTTTAAATAAATTCTTCTAGCATGAATCGATAGAGTAAACTTATCATTCCTTTGCAAACCGTTTTACCAGGATTTTTTTTAAATGCAATTCATTTGCCAGGATTCGGGGTGGCTAGCAACGGTTGCATAATCAACTCCGCCCCACAGAAGTTTTCTTCTATTTTCCTTGGTGAATGGTGTCCGGGAAAATTTTATTTCTCAGATTTGTTAAAGTTGGTAAATTCTACATTAGAAACAATTGAATATTCTAGCAAATTTACACTTCTACCTGAGTAAAGGTAAGCTCGGCCATATATGATTAGAGTTTTTACTGATTTTATAAAAGAAAACTATTGTTTTACAAATTTCTGATTGAACATTCTTGAAATTCGGCTAATTTTACGTGGGGGACGCCGTAACTTTTTGGGTCATCTGGTAACTTAAAATCCATTTTCCAAACGGTGAGAATTACGAGTTTTCTACAAGAATAGTTAAAATTTACACATTTAATTTGGAATCTAAAGTTGTATTCCGCGACTTACTAGCGTGTATAACAAAAGAGTTATTGTTGAAAAACGATCAGTTCTACCACTTGACGGTTGAAGGAAAAGCCATCCCGAAATTTATCCGGTTTTTCTTTTTAAAATGGAGTAGTGCTCATTGAGGCCTATTGAAATGTGCTGCATGAACTTTTTGCGGCTGACAGCCTCGACATGACGAGCGTTTAAAAATGTCGTCCATTTTTCTGCTTCGTCTTCGAAAAATCATATGCCTCATTTCCTTGGGTTAGCATGAAATAATTTTAACACAGATCTATAGAGCGCACTTTCTTTTAACAAACCCATTAAGTTTTATATAGATTGTACATGTTTCTATTGGAATTGACATATTTGTGGTCGATAGCCTTGACACAGGATTTTTTTTTAATAAAGAAATACTTGCAAATATATCTTTCGTCCAATTTTCCGGAGTCTAAGAAACATGCATTTAGCGCTATTTTATAGAGCAAATTTTCATCTCAAAGTTGTGTCATTTTCATTTTTCCAAAGCGAACCGTTTGGCCGAAAATTTTTTTTGCAAACGAAAAAATTCAAAAACGAAATTCAGAGAAGGGGTAAGTAACCCTTAGGATAAATTTTTGGATTTTATATTTTTTACTTTTGCGACTAAACCGAAGGTTTTTACAAAATTTGCAAAAAATACTTTTTTGTAGACATCGCAATCTTAAATACGGATATCCCGGTTATAATTTTCCATCTTGAGGCGTTGACGAGATATTTCCATAAAATTGTTGACGAGAAAATTATTCTTCACGACGTCCCCATTGGAGTAGGAGCGTTCTAATTTTGTCAACTCATACTTCTGGTGGATACCCACAATCAGCATAAGTTTCATTGAAATCCTTCAAGGATTAATATATTTTTTCGCAATTTTTGAATATTTTTAAATTTTCGCGTTCGGTTTTGATCGGAATTCGTGATTGACATGTCTGGATTTGTTGAAAAATTATTTCCCTCAAATTCCCCTCAAAACCCACCGCCCCTCAAACTCGAACGTAACATAAATTAATAATTTCAAATTTGGAATTGGTAAAACCATACAACATTATAGATAATCAGATAAACTTAATAAAGACGGAACAAAGCTTGAATATATAAATATACTCAACCTTTCCGGAACTCTATAATACTAATGAGTCTTTTTAGGACTACCAAAAACAAATCTCGTATGAAATTTGTCAGTTATTCTATAGCTTTCAGTCCACCTTCGTGGCACTCAACAAAAACCATAAAAATAACATTGATTTTTAAGATCATGTCTTTCCGATACCTTGAGTGGATAGCCATCCTAAAAAGACTCATTAGTATTATAGAGTTCCGGAAAGGTTGAGTATATTTATATATTCAAGCTTTGTTCCGTCTTTATTAAGTTTATTTAATAAATTCAAATAACTATAAAATGAAAACTGCAAGAGATGTGTTGAAATTTCTTTCAGATCTATATAGATTATACATTTTTCTATTGAAATTGACGTTTTGATATTTTCATGGCCGATAGCCTGGACACATAATTGTTTTAATAAAGAAATATTCATTGAAAACTTGCAAATATATTTTTTTGTCCGATTTTACGGGGTCTAAGAAACATGCATTTAGCGCTATTTTATAGAGCACATTTTCATCTAAATGTTGTGTCATTTTCATCTTTCCAAAGCGAACCGTTTGGCCGAAATTTTTTTTTATAAATGAAAAAAATCAAAAACGAAATTCAGAGAAGGGGAAAATTATTTTAAAGAAAGTTTCACACAACGTGGAACAATAAAATTTTACACATTTGTAGAGAATTAGTCAGTCTATGATATCCCTCATTTAGTTTTGCAAAATATTTTATCTGGCGGCGGCCGCCGCCCCTCAAACTCAAAGTCGCACACGAGGTAAGATATTCAAATAACTATAGTTTGAAAACTTGTACAGTTGCATTCAAAATTCTTTCAGTTCGGCTTCGCTTATAGATCTTTCTATTGAAATTTGGTATTCTCCTGGCCGATAGCCTTGACACAGAATTTATTTTTTCTGACCAAGACCACATACCCGCGGCAGCGCGTATGTGGTCTTGATATATCTGGTCTTGACTAATCTGGTTTTGATTCACCCCATCAGATCAGATAAATCAAGACAACATACGCACGGCAGCGCGAACTCTGGTTTCAATATAGGTCAATGTGAAAAAGAACCGTTGGTTTAACCCCCGTAGATTAGGTTTCCCGCCGCGAAGCGGAGAGATAAATCAAGACAACATACGCGCGGCAGCGCGAACTCTCGATCCAATATAGGACAATTTGGCAAGGACCGTTGGTTTAACCCCGGTTAGATTAGGTTGCACACCGCTAAGCGGTAGATAAATCAAGACCTTCAAACTCGGACATAACAAAAATTTATAAATTCAAATAACTATAAATTGAAAACTGCAACAGATATTTTGAAATTTCTTTCAGATATATATAGATTATAGATTTTTCTATTTAAATTGACGTTTTGGTACCTTTGTGGTCGATAGCCTTGACACAAGATTGTTTTTAACAAAGAAATATTTATTGAAAATTTGCAAATATATTTTTTGTCCAACTCTTCAAAGTCTACCAGACATGCATTTACAGCTTGATCTACAATAAGCTAAAGTGGCAAAGTCTGTTAGCCTGAAAGAAAAGCGAAAGAAAAATTAAGACAAACTACAAGCAGTAGCGCGACCCAAGAGATCAAAAATAAGATAAAGCTGTAAAGCTAAATGTTGGTTTAACCTAGGTTAGGCTATTAGGTTACATGTAGCAAAGCGCCATAGAAATCCAGACCACATACGCATCCCTCGGAGTCAAACCGGAACTGATACTAATGGGAACTAAACTGATACAAATAGCAACAACTCGAAAACTGCAATAGATATAATAAAAACTTTTTCAGATCTATTAAGATCATAGATATTTCTATTGAAACAATTTGACCATTTTAGAATTTTCATGGCTAATATCCTTGACACTGGATTTTTTAAATAAAGAAATACATGAAAATTAAATCAAAGTTGACATACATTGAGAAATTTATTGGTTATTTTTTTTTTTTGTGAAACTTTTAGTAACATAATTTTGCTAAGTGTTGCTAATTGTCTAAAAGCAAACTTACTATAATTGTAGGAGTGATATTGGAAATCAAGTGTTGCCAACCTTCATAAAAGGAGGAGGAGGATAAGAGGAGGAGGCTAATACTAAGGCTTGCAATTTTGACGAAAAAAAAAGACAACAATGTAACTTTAACAAATAGTTGGTGAGATTATGTTTAAGTATGTTGGTAACTCAAAAACACAAGATACCAACTTGATTAAAACAATATGTCGGTTATGTTGAACGTCAAAGTTGACAACATCAATGTCATCAATGTTAATCAATTTAAAGGTTATGAAAGTTTTAGTGAGAATTTCAGTAACTTTTTACTCCACAGCTGATTTTTTATCGACCATGTTGTACACCTTAGTAACTAATATCACATCGTTAGATATTGTAACCTTTTTATGAACGTTGGGAACTTTTCATTTCTAATATCACTCCTTAAATTAAAGTCACTTTGATTTCAGACAATTGGTAACATTATATGATTAAGTACACCTCAAAAGTGTTTGATTATATTATTTTACAAACCTGACAGCATTAAAATCATTTGAGACGGATGAATTATTAGTTAATATTCTGTGCAGTAGGAGTTGTACATCTTGCAACTCATACAACCTTAGCTGATGCGCTTTCTACAAGAATCGCGCAGCTCGCAATTCTGATTACTCTTTCATATACAAATATCAAAATTCAATATACAATTTCACCCTCATCAATTATTCCACCTTTAGCAACTATTCCATTCTTTTCAACTCTCCCATCCACAAAAACTATTCCATTCCGAAAAATACGATCCACATGTACTAGTATTACTTACTAAGAAGGTTATGAACAACAGATTAGAATGTATAACATCATATGACAGGCGAAAATAGGTTGTAGATTACACTACAACATGTGTAACACGGGCCATGGTAGCCTCAGAATCAATTTAATCAAACGGGTTTGAAAAAAAATATTAAAAATTAATTAACAAAATGTCGGGTATGAACCGAATCGGGAATGACATCGCACCGGGAAACAAACAAGAAATTTTGGATCTATTGAAATATATTAACTACCCGCGTCCTGAATTTTCACGTAAATACCCGCGCGGTGTATTCTGTACACCACATGTATCACTATGTAACTCAGTACATTTGATTGTATGTGGATAAGAAAATATATAGTCTTCATTAATTATGCTATTTATTGGGAATATAACCATAGATGAATATAATAATCGATTATAAACAAAGAAAAACTAATAAGATTTTACATTAAATTTTATTCGCTGCTTCGTTCGCCATTTTTACATTAATCCTTGTATTAATAGTGGTAATATGTTGTTGGTATACTAATTTATTATAACTGACGCAGATAATTGTTGTAAATCTGTTATTTTTCCTATTATAGATAAAACACCTCGCTCGTATTTTTTTAGGCGGCTCCTCTTCACTCCATTCTTCTGGTCTCTTGAATTTTATTAGGAAACATTTATTGTCAATTGGCAATAACTCCATAGTGGCACGTTCAGAAATATTCTTCATCAAAACTAGCGATACCAGTTCGAAAAAATCTCAGCGGTGCTTGTAAGCTGCATCAATATGAATAGTATTATGAAGCAGCTGACTATTGATTGTCGCCATATTTATAAATTGGAATAATATAGCCAATGGTCATCTCCTTACCAATGGTCACACGTAGCCTCTTAGTATTTTTGTACGTAGATCAAGTTTTACTTGTCTATCACAAAGAAACACCCGCATTGTAAGAAATGTGCTTCTGATCATTTCAATTCTGGTTTTAATTTCTAGGGTTTGGTCTATTGTATTGGTTATCCATGTACTAAAGTATTTATACTTAGTTGCCTTTTCTATACGCGTGTTATCCATGCATAAGTCTTGATATTGTGTTCTGCTTTTTGTTATGACCATGTACTTCGTCTTTTTCAGATTCATCTTGAGACCGTATTGTATACCGATGTCGTTTAGCTTGTTTGTTAAGCTCTGGAGATCTGCAAGATTCTCTGCTATAATAACAGTATCATCGGCATACCTCAAGTTGTTAATCGTCTGACAATCTTGTGATTCCAGTGTGTTCTTCACTCAGCGCCTCTCTGAATATCTCTTCGGAGTATAGATTAAACAGCAAATACATATACTAAAAGGAGTACGACAGGGTTGTATACTGTCTCCAATAGACAGTATACAACCCTGTCGTACTCCTTTTAGTATATGTATTTTGTCAGATTCGTCGTTGTCCACTTTTATTGTGGCTGTTTGGTTCCAGTAAAGTGATTCAATAATCTGAATGTCTCGCGAGTCGATGTTTCGTTTTTTCAGTGGATCTATTAGAATATCATGGCGTACATTATCAAAGGCCTTTTCATAGTCTATGAAGCATACGTGTATATCTAGGTTCATGTCTAAACATCTTTGTGTTAATACATTAAAACTGAATAATGTCTCCCTTGTACTAAAACCATTCCTGAAACCAAATTGAGTTTCACCTATGTCATTTTCTAGCTTGTTGTATAGTCTCTTGTGAATGACTTTGAGGAATGCTTTCAGTCTATGACTCAATAGACTAATAGTCCTATAGTCACTACACTCTCTGGCATATTCCTTTTTTTGGTAAAGTTATGAAGGTAGATTTTATCCATTGTTTAGGTATCATTTCGTTTCTGTATATTGTATTAAATAGATCTAACATAATATCGAGCTGGTCCTCATTTATTAGTTTTAATAGTTCGCTTGGTATTTCGTCTGGTCCCACTGCTTTTCCGCTTTTTAATGTCTTTATTGCAGAGAGAACTTCTTTCAATATGTTTGGTCCTTCTGTCATATTCTGCTTGGTTCTAGTACTTCTTGTGTCATGAAATAGTTCTTCTATATATTCTTTCCACCTTATTAGTTTTAGTGTTGGTTCTACTATGATCTTCCCTTTTTTATTTTTTATAATGATGGTTTGTCTTTTTCGAGATGTTCCTGTTAAATCTTTGATTTCTTTGTGTAAATTTCTGTTATCGTATTTTGATTGTAGCTTTTCTATATATTTACATTTTGCAGTTAGCCATTTTTGTTTTTCTTCCCGGATTTTCCTTGTTATGTTTCTTTGAAGCTCTTTATATTTTTTGGGGTTGGTTTTGTTTTTTCTTTTGTTTTTTGTTTAGATTTTGTGTTATCTGGTGTCAATTGATGTTTACTTCCGTCTATTAGTGCTGTTTTTATATTTTCTAATTTTTTATCTATATCTGGGATAGTATTTTTTTCTCGTATTTCATTCATTTTTATATTAATCTCTTTTTGTACTTGTTCTTTTATATCTTTATCTTTAAGTTTTTCAGTTGCTATCTTGTTATTCTTTATTTTAGATTTTAGTTGTTTTAATTTGATGTGAAATAGGGCGACTACTCGGGGTTGTGGTCTGAACCGATGTCTGCCCCTGGGTAGGTTTTAACTGCTGTTATACTATTTCTGAATCTCTTTTTTATGAGTATATAATCAATTTGGTTTTTACTAATTTTTCTTCATTATGTTGTGGAGACTTCAAGGTATATAGTCTTCTTTTATGCAGTTTGTAATAGGTATTAGTTATTACTAGCTTCTCTGATTGGCAACATTCTGTTAATCTGTCCTCTACTGCTCCTTCCCCCAATTAAAATCCCCCATGACGATAGTAACATTCTGTTCCTTGGTGCTTTCGAGCACCGTGTGTAGTTCTGCATAAAACTGTTCGATTTCGTCATCAGATTTATCCACTGTTGGTGCATAAATCTGTATGATATTGATGTTTCTATTATGCAAAGGCATCTGTATCAGCATAACTCTGTCTGAGTAGGGGATAAAGCTGTTCACTGATTTATTTATATTTTTATCCACCATGATAGCAACTCCATATTTATTAGATTTATCTCTACTTCCTGAGAAATATAGAACGGATTCGTCTGTGTGATGGATTCCAGTTCCTGGCCATCTTAAGTCACTTATTCCAAGTATATTCAGTTTCAATCTTTGCATCTCTGCTGTTACATTATCAATTTTGCCTGCTTTAAAGAGGCTTCTAACATTCCATGTACTTATTTTCATGGCTTTTTTCAAAACTGTCCTCCCCGGAGATTCGATTGGAGGACTTTTTACTCCGGTATATTTCTTAATCTTGCTATTAACCATGATGATAATTTTACTAGGGATATCCAAAGGGATCTTTACTGCAGTGGTTTCCCGTTGCTTTCTGCATCTTCATGCCGTTGATCATTTCTTGACTCATCCGCCTTTAGGGACGATTTCTCATCCCAAGGACAAGAGGGAGCCCCTGCTCTTGTCAGCTCGTCCACCCCGAGCTGTTGGCCAACAAGAGGTGTCTGCTTATCCCGGCAGACATTCGGTCTAACCTTTGGGAGTGATTTCTCACTCCCTGGTCAACAGAGTGCTCCAGCCCTATACCCGCTCATCCGTCATCCAGGGATACGGTTGGCACTTGGTATAGGGGTGACTTCTTATATCGGAAGTCTCTAGGTTGATATGTCAAAATGGAATATGGTTAATTTCAACGATTTGTAATTTAACACTAAATTTGGTCCCTCCGCATAAAATTTTCTTTCCAAAACACAAATCACTAAAAAGTGTCACTATTTGTACATTTTTTGACTTTAATTTCGTTTTATATCGCTCACAAATTACATAATTTCCGGAGAAGAGAAACAACTCCTTAACAACGTTTATAGAAAGTGGAAAAGAATTATTTTAAAAAATAATGCTCATTTATAGATCTGACAGTTGACTGATTGACTATCATTTGACTGTTATTTAACATAGTATAGGGTATAAAAGTATATAATTTCAATGTAATATGTAAATTAAAAATAGAAAAGTAAATGGTCTAATGCCTATTCCTGATGCTTCTTCCCTTATGTGTGAAGTCAAGATCTAGATGAATACGTGAACAAATAGCTGATAGTGTTGAAAACTGGTATGAATTCTTTGTAATGTCCCATTACTGTGATGGTAACAATATGAGAGTGTCGTTGCATATTTTATGGTTGTTTATATGAGTAGTGTTTTACGAAAAATTTGGTAACCTTTAATTTAATCCTGTAGAACAGATTCTTAAACTGGAGTCCGCGTAGCCATTAGGGCTTCAAACGAGAACGATATTTCTCTCGCCTCGTCTCGTTTTGTAAGAGCGAGACGAAACCTAGACGAAAGTAATTTTTTTCACAACTAACAAGAGCGTGACGAGATATTTGAACTATCGCAGTATTCTTTCTACTTTTTTTTTATCCTATATTCTAATAAAAAATGTTAATATTTATTAATGCGCAACACCATTTATTAAAATAAACAAGAACACATTTTTATAAATATTTATTATAACATTGTGCCTATGAAATCATTGAGATAGAAAAAAAGTCTCAAAAACGACGTGAAATATCTAGGGTTGGAATGGGATCCACAAAAAAATGTTAATCAAGAGGGAGTCCGTAAGAAATATATTGTTCAAGAGCTAGTCTTCGGAATACATACGTTTAAGAAACCCTTCTATAGAACAGTTATTTTCTAGAAAATCTCTGCAGTGACTGCTCTAATGCTTATCTTCATGTATACAAGAAACTGTACTCACTGACTGACCCCATAAATACATCATAGGTCATCATAGGACATCTAGGAACCTTTAATTTGGAAGGTATATCATTGAATTAATTCGCAATCACTAAAGGCTTTTAATAAGGATTTTTTTTTCGAAATTTAATTAGGATACCGTTACCTCAAAAACTAAAAATGTTACAGACCTGAAAATTTGTATGGTTTCTTCTTTATACATGAAACACATCAAAATTTTGTAAAGAAGTAGGAAAAATGTGTATGACTGTGTATGAGAAAGTCTTACAAATCAAAAATTTTACAGATGCAAAGCTTGGTATGGTGATACTTAAGAAACACGTCCATTAGAATATATACAAAATATTTGAATTAAGGAAGATAAGATGCAGAGTGATTTTTGTATTTAGATACTTGAATTTCAAAAAGCGAATGTATTGGGAAAATAAAAATTTAGAATATTTCTTATTAAGTAGGTTTACTTTACCACGTCAGTATTTCTCTAGATACTTTATTGGTACGCATACATGAATACTCTTTTCTACAAATCTAATAGTTAAGTCATCTCAATACAAAGCATATTGATTAGAAAAAGAGGGATGACTTCGACTTGCCTCTGCAATAAATAATTGCTCATTACGTTGAAACAACCCCTACTCATATTCGTTGGGTTTGAACAAAAATCATTGAAGACGCGGACCATAGCTAGTTTTATATATCTTACAATTTAACTTACTTATATTATTTTTAATTATACTAATAACAAATATTATGTCAATTAAATTGTAAAATTGTTTAATAAAGTATATTATATTTGGACAAAACTAAAACCAAATTATTATTTTACTTGGCGACAAGGAAGCAACGACCAGAGACATCAGAAAAGTCAAAAGAGATTACTTAAGGGATCAAAGGGAACAAAGAGAACTGCGAAATACTAGCCAAACACTTTGAGGAACTCCTGAATTGTCCTGAACCCACAGAGCGATTCCCAAAGATGGAACAGATTGTAACAAACGATAATTCAGCAGCCCCAGATGTATCAGAGATTAGGAGACAAATCATGAAAATGAAAATCGGCAGAGCTGCAGGAGAAGACGGAATCATAGCCGAGCTACTAAAAGAATTCGGACCAAAAACAACCAGTGAAATTACGAAGATCATACAAGACATTTGGGAATCCGAAACAATGCCTGACGACTGGAAGTGTGCAGTAATAAATCCTCTTCATAAGAAGGGAAATAGAGCCATGTAGATAACTACAGAGGAATATCACTGTTATCATGCGCATACAAAATTCTATCACAGTGCCTACTAGATAGAGTACAGTCCCAACTTGAACACACAATAGGAGAATATCAAGCTGGCTTCAGACTGGGAAGATCTTTTGCTGAACAGATACTCAATCTGAAAACAGTTCTAAGATATCAAGCGACGAGAAACAAAGAGACCGTGTGCACTTTCATAGATTTCAAGAAGGCTTACGACTCTATAGACAGAACATCACTAATCCAAGAACTAGAGAGAGAGAGGACTTGACGAGAAGACGTCGAACCTCATCAAACAGACATTAACAGACACTAAATCCAAAATTAAATTCATTAGAGAACTGTCAAATCCATTCGCAATTAGAACGGAAGTAAGACAGAGTGATGGTCTATCACCTATACTGTTCAACATAGTTCTAGACAAAGTGGTCAGCGAATAGGAAAAATAACTAAGGGCACAGGGCCTTTACAAACCCATCAGGTTAGGAAGAAAGAATACGGGAATAGATATCGGTTGTCTAGCATTCGCTAATGATCTAGCTATACTTACCGAGAACACAGAGACAGCAGCGAAACAGATCGAGGTTCCTAAAGAGATGGCTGTAAAGGTCGGGCTACAGATTTCCTTCGAGAAACGGAATATTTGTCAAACCAGAAAGATGCACCGGAAATGGTTACAACAAAGTATGGGAATATTAAGAGGGTTCACAAATTCAAGTACCTCGGAAAGATGATACAGGCCAATGGAATAGAGAAGTCAGCCTACGAGCAGAGGAAACAAAAGATGACCAGAGCGTTCTGGAAGACTGGGGACATCTACAATAAGTCATGCTTATCACGTAACACCAAAGTGAGACACTATAACACTGTCATCAAACCAGAAACCCTGTACGCATCTGAAACATAGGTCATGAATCCCAAAAGGTGACCTTGAAAACATGAAGAAAATAAAAAGAAAAATTGTCAGAAAAATTCTAGGACCCAAAAAGAGTGAAGAAGGATACCGGTTGCGCAGTAGGCAAGAGACCGAACAGATATCCAACATAGTGCACGACATGAGGAAACGTCGACTGAAATTTTTCGGACATATCAAGAGAATGCCGGACACCCGACCGACATTCTTGGAAATATAAATCTTGGAATACACCGAAAGCATAAAGAACATGAAGTGGATTGCCGAGGATTTGAAAGACGCTGGAATAATAGTCCCAGACATATAAGACAGACGCATATTCAAACAAAAAAGTATATGAATAATAGAAATTGAAGGCTGGAACAAGCTGGTCTGAAGAAAGGAAGAAAGCGCACAGTGAAAAGATGAAAGAAGTGTGGGGCCCTAGAAAATCTCACATCAAGTAGACGCTTCACGTGGTCCATTAGTGGCCCATACGTATTATTATTATTATTTGTAATGTTAGTTACTCGTTTGTCCTTACAACTGCAATTTGATACATGTTAGATTTTATATAAAATAGTCAACTAGAGGGACAGGACAGATTTAACAATCACTGGATTATGATAGAATGATCATAGATTATTATTTTAACATTGGAGTCAATATCGAGTTGTATGACTAGTCTTATATGGTTAAATATTTTCTTCCCAAGGTAGAATTATAGAAATATAATGTATCTTTATTTAGATTTGATTTCGAATAGGTACTTTGTCAACTGTGAAATATTCAAATTGTAAAGATTGGCCTGTGGTATGTGTGATTTTTGAGAATAAAACGTAGTGAATAATTTAGATGGTTTACAATGTACACCCAAATAAATCAGATCACTTTTAATGGCTATTGTTTAAGACCGACACATAAATCTAATTAGAAATTATAATGCGCGTGATCTTTAACTCTTTGACCCGAGATCGGATCATACCTGTGGAGTATTAGCTAGCGGTAGACAAAAGATTTTTATCAATTCATTTTTATTTTTCTTTATATTTTTCGAAATCATGCAAATCACTCGACCTACCGGGATTTGCATACTCGAAGTTGAATATTCATCAACGGCAGCCGGCCACACCGATTTAATGAATGCGCATATCGCGCCGCGGCGAATATTGTTCATTGTAATTTATAAACGTATTCGGCTAGACGACGCATATTGACAAAACAACAAAATACTCATTGCAATTATTTAATTATGGATTTAAGGATCTTAAAAACACACGTCATATTTATCTTAATATAAATAATATAAAAGTTTAGAAAATAGTTATTATATTGGAGATTCAATTAAGGATTAATTTACATTATAAAATTAATAATCAATATGTAACAGGCAAAATACAATATTTTAAACGAGATATGTTTAATTTTATCCGACTTGGTTGTAGATAAAATCTTAATAAAATAATTCAAACAAATTTTAGCACATAAGGTAATAAAATAAGATAATGTACATATGAATTAGAACAAACTAATTATTAGAAATAATTATAAATTGACTAGGCATATATAGAATTTGATACAGAACAGGTTATATAATTAGTTTCACATTACACTGTCATAAATTCGAATTATAAGTCCAGCCCGCGATTTGATTGTTTCCCGCGGACGTGAATTAGTTGCACATATAACCGATATTTTTCTCGCCTCTTAAAACACGGGAGTGTCGTTTCTGATCTCGTTTATACTTCTTCTTCAATCTCTGACTATGACAAGGGCAGCTGTAATATTTTCCTGCATAAATTTGAACTGCTCGTTCTGGTCTCGGGAAAGTTACATTTCATTATATATGTTACAGTCAAAGCATTAACTCAGTCGGTGTATACGGTCACTCGTAAAAGCACATATTAACTGAATCATTCAGACAAAGTATACAGAAAGTAATTTATGAATAGTTTCACTAGATGTACACTCTCTATTTAAAATTAGTTAAAGTATTAATAAGACAATTTTATTATGAGAAGTTTCTTGTTTTAAAGGAAATGAGGAAGAACTTGAAATGTTCTTGAATGAAAATGAAATTGAAAATGAACTAATAATTACAGAATTTAATAGTAAAGAAAATATAGTGTTTGCAGAAGGATCTCGATGTCACTAGTCCTTTGTATCATTTTTTATGTTACAATATATATTATATTACAATAATATACAATGTATTTTATGTTACAATAATATTACATTTTAACAAATAATATTATATTACTATAATAATAATAACATTATACTCCTATATAATATTGTCATTATTATGATTATAGTATGCAAAGAACTAATGAAAATAGAGAACCAACTTATGAAAGCGGAATATAGCTTGAATATACAAATATATTCAAACTTTCCGTAGCTGTATAATATTATTAAGTCTTTTTAGGACTGCAAAACAATGTCATGTTGGAACACAACAGTATGTCATTTACTAGCCCTCTGTCAACTTTCATGGCACTAAACAAGAACTAGATAAAAAACAGTGTTTTTAAGATCACATCTTTCTATTTAACCCAAGTGGAATAGCCATCTTCAGACGCGTTTCGAGTTCTATCTCTCATCAGTGCAACTTTGCTCTAAGGAATTATAAAATTAAATACACTTACATTAGTTTAGAAAGTTTGTTTAGAAAACTAATAGCATAAAAATGCCATAACAGGTAGGAGTAAATGGTATACAAATATCGGTTGTGCTCCAACATTAGATTGTTTTGTAGTCTTAAATATAAAAATAATAATATAAAATTTTGTAATCTTAAAAAAGACTTGATAATAAGAGCTACGGAAAGTTTGAATATATTTATATATTCAAACTATATTTCGCTTTAATAAGTTGGTATGATTTTATCTATAATTAGTTTCACCCCAATATTCAATAATCATTTAAATCAATAACTGAAACTAAATTCAGGTCTTTCTACACACATGTCATACAAAACATAACCTTGACAGTCCGACACATTGTTTTCAAACTAATGTAAATGTTTTCTCTTTTATAATTCAAAAGAGCAAAACAGCACTGATGAGCGATAGATCTCGAAACGCGTCTGCAGATGGCTATTCATTTGGGTTATATAGAAAGATGTGATCTTAAAATAGTGTTACTTATCTAGCTCTTGTTTAGTGACACAAATGCGGACTGAGGTCTAGTAAATGGCATACAAATATCTGTTGTGTTCTAACATGAGATTTGTTTTTTAGTCTTAAAAAGATTTAATAATATTCTAGAGCTACGGAAAAGTTGAATATAGTTATATATTCAATCTATATTCCGCTTTAACAGTTGGTATGATTGCATCTATAATTAGTTTGGTTTCACCCCAATATTCGAAAATAAAGAAGATGAAAATTGATTCAATAAAATGAAGAAAATTTAGTTTGTGTAGAATAACTAAATATAAATAATAATTAACAAATTGAACCATTGAATACATTAGCTAAAACAATTTATAATTATTAGTTCAACCATTTATAAACAGATTAAACCATTGATTTCTATGGCCACGTTGCAAGATTACCTCCAAATCGACTAACCAACCGTCTGTTCACCTTCTGTCAAAACAAGAAGGTTCATACCACTTGGTTGACAGAAACCGACAAGGATATTAAAGAACTGGGAATATCAGATCTCCAAAACAGACAGTCTGTGGGACGCACCCTGAAGGTCGTCCGTGGATTTCAGGAAAAAACCCGAAGGTACCCCCTGGACAGAAGAGAGAAAAGAGTTACACCGGCAGAAGATGCGACAATACTGGACAAAAATCAAAGCCCAACAGTTGAACAAGCGTGGTCCAAAGTTGGCCTATTCGAAAGAAGAAGATTCAACCATTGATAACTATTGAATAAATGTAAAGAGTGTGATACGGAACTCGAATCATTGGAAGGTGATGTGTGTTATTTATGTTCACAACAAAAAAATATTCACGAAAAGGGACAAAGAAGAAGAAGAAGAAGAGAGCTTCACAAACAAGCCAAAAGAATGAAGCATATTTCTGATTTATCATATCCTGAAGCGTCAGTGGGAATGACTTTAACAGTAAAAGTACCTATTGTTGACCGGGGCAGGGGATGTACTCGATCAACTCTAGCATCTATTTCTCGAAAACTCCAATTATATGTAATTGGGGACACGTAGTGAAGCCATCCAAGGTCTTCATTCTAGATCATAATTTATTGTCTGTCCAGAGAAGATAATGAAAGAAGAAGTTCCTTAGGGAGAATTACCTTTACGGTAAATTTCTAGTAATCAAGGGTCTGGCCAAGATTTAAGAAATGCAATTGCAAAATAAAGTGCAATGATAAAAAATGTTCCGGTGTAAAAAGCAACCTACTTTGTAATTCTAAATGCCGTTCTAGTATGCCATGTTGCAATAAATAATTTTATCTACTCGCACACCAAAATGAATATATTAATAAATACATTATTGTATCTGAAGCATGCCATTATTATAATCGTGTATAAAAGTATCCAAATCATGCGTCCTATGTCCAATGTAAATCAAATGAAGTTTCTTTATTAAACGATTTCTGTTTGTTGTTACTATGGCAACAACTCGCCGAACTAAACAAAAAACATACACGTAGCGGAAACAAATTGTCTGACGTAAAATGAATGATGAATTAATTTTTCTTATTTTGAATCAAGTCTCGGCCTTTCAGTCTTGATTTATCTGGCTCTTATATTATTTAACTTAACCATAACCTAATCTAGATTAAATCAAGGTTAGCCGAGATTACATAGGTTAACTATGGTAATTAAATCTAGGTTAACAGTGACAACGGTCAAATAGTGTTCCCGTCACTGAGTTTTTAATTGTCAAAAACCTAACCTAACCTTACCCCCTCGAAATATGCAAAATATAACATAAATATTTTATTTGAATAAGGAGAGATAATAAGGAATAAGAGGAGAGGCGACTCTTTTCAAGTGAGCATTGTTATGTGGAGTTTAGAAACCCTTGTGTGTCAGTTTTAGAAAGTAATTTGGCATTTCTGTTATGGTATTTTCTTCAAACCCCCACCCCACCCCAATACTAGATCTTGGCTACGCCCGTTGCACAAGTCCAAAGCGAAATCTCCCAACTCATGCACAAAAGCCATTCTTCACACACTTGTATCATAAACTATTATTTTTCGAAAGCTTCATTCCCTGCAATAAATAATGTTTATATTTGTATTTTTTTCTCATTTTTATTTAAAAAATATAGGAATATTTCTAAGTACCCTGAGGAAGTCTTCCTTATTTTGTAAACAGACTTAAAAATCACCTGCACTTCTATTAACAGAAACGATTTCTGCAATGAAGTAGATTAGTAATCTTATTTTAGTTAGGTTCTTCTTTCTTTTTAAATTCGTAGCTGGAGATTGTCGACGACGTCGTTCTCGTAACCAATATGCTGCTGTCGGTGCCGCTGAATTTTTCGCTTCATTTACGATTTGCTGCCACTTTCCAATTAATGGCAATATCCCTGGCCTGGTCAAGGTCCAGTCGTCGGTTCTTGAGGTCGTCTTCTACATGTTTTGTCCATATCTTGGCTGCCACAGTCGATGGTGGTTGATCGCATCTGACTCGAATTTCAATAAAGAATAACATATATTTTACATTATCGTGGTATTGCATAATTTCTGTAATATAATAATATTCAATAGATGCTTTGTCAAAAAATATAATTTTTATTACTCATTCGGGACAAGTACTATCTTGGCATCCGTTTTTTTAGTGCGACAAATGTTTTTTTTTTGGCTGTATTACCACATAACTTGGGTAACGCACGCAAATAGTCAATCAAAATTGCTAAGTTACATTTAAAAAAAAACAATTGAATAAATAAAATAAACACAATCAAAACCTCGATATTAAAAAAGTGACGTATAAGTGAAAGAACTTTTTTTGTATTTGTATTTTGTATTGTACAAAATAAAAATTAAAATTAAAGAAAACGTTTTAAAATGAGTTTAAATTCTTTGGTGATACAGGAGACTGGTGTGAGTTCTTATGTCGAATCCACACCATCGGAGAACATTTGAAAAAGCAAATTCTTCATTTTTGATTATATTTTTGTAATGGCCCCTGGATCCCAAACTTAAGTAAGATACGTCTCCTCGCATGAGTAATAAAAAATATTATCTGCAACTCGTGCGGTATTGTCAATTGCCCTCTGGAGCGAATGAGCGCACTCACTTCGTTCGTGCGCCAAATTTCCCTCTCGTGGACAATTGACAACTTACTGCCCTAGTTGCACAATACACTATAGAAGTATACATTGGCTTGTGGATTTATGCACTAACTGAATTCTATACTTCAACTGTAACATACCTATATGCAATTAAAAGTGTAGGTTTCGTAATGCAAAATGGATCATAGACTAATTCAAATTATTTCGTTCGTTTTAATTCTTCTTCTCTCGGTGCATATCCGGTTCAGATGTTTACGCTCATGATGGCTATTCTTGTTTTGTTGGCGGCGACGCGGAAAAGTTCAGCTCAAGAAGTATTGAACCAGCATCTAAGGTTGTCAAACCAAGATAGTCGTCTTCTACTAGGACCACTTTTGATATTGATTTTCTGCAAGTTTATTTTGGAGTAGGCCGTATCTCTTTGTATTTCTCATGATATGTCCTAGATCTTGATCAAAATCTTGGTAAATTTAAGTGTTTAGTACATTCTTCTCATTACTTCTATGTTTGTGACTCTCTGGATCTAAGATATTTTGAAGATCCGTCTATGAAGCCACAATTAAAAGGCCTCTAGCTTCTTCTCTGTGTTTTTATTTAAGGTCCATGTCTTTAAACCATATCGGAGAACAGAATATACATAGCAGTGCAATAGTTTGATTTTTGTTCTTAGAGTTAGGTTATTTGAAGCAGTCATTTTCTTAAACACTCTTCTTGCTTTCCCGATACGAATCTTGATTTTTTGCGAGTTATCTCAATTTTCGTTTATTATAGTTCCAAGGTACGGATATTTTTCTAACTAGCAGAAAAACAATAATACGAGAGGTATGACATGACATTTATTAACTGCTCAACCGAAGGCTTGAATAACAATTGTCTATTCATTATAATAAATTTAATGATTTATTCTTCGTTTTTACTACAAAATTTAAATTGTCAACACAATAAAAGGTTTAGGTAAACAGACATTTATGGTTTGTTTTCATGTGGATTTTCATGTGGATGGAACAAGGCGAAGTTCAGAGTTAATAATAGTTAACTTTAAACAAAATAGAAAGTTTATGTAAACATATATTTATTGTTACATTTTTATGCATTAAAATGCAATAGTGGTCATTTTTATTAGAGATATTTTTATAATTATATACATATTTAGACGATTTTTTAAGAAGATATTTTGAACTTCAGTACCACAAAATATGTCGTTGAGTGAAGGTGCTAGTAGTCACAACCTTAATAAAGAGCCAATATTAGATAAAAGGGTTGACGCATTAAGTGAACCAGTTAATCAACTGTGTTTTATAAAAAATACATCAGTGACATCAATTTTTTTTTAAATTAGAAATAAATTAAGATGAGGAAAAAGGCAATATGTTTAGCATGTGAAAAATTTAGATTAAGAAAAATAATAATTAGCAGAAAAACAAGGTGTGAACTGAAATTTATTAATTGCTCATCCGAAGGCATGAATAGAAATTGTCTGTGTGCATGTATCACTATTACAATTCACATTAACTTAAAGCTAGAAAGAAAAATGAAAATGAAGAAAACCACGCTAAAGGTTGATAAGTAAGACTAAAACGAAACCCAGAGGAATTCCAATCCGGACTAGAAAACATCTTCATAAACAACCATACAACTGCAATAACTGACATAAATGACCCTAACAAACAGATCACACTCTCCCTGCATCAGGCAGCTAAAATTTATCCTGTAAAGAAATCCAGAAGGACAAACAAACTGAGCGCCCCAACTCTCGCAATGCTGGAGTGTAGACGGGATTTGATTGTATGCGGAAAAAGAGCAACAACAGAGTACACCGAGACAAACAAAGCAGCTAGGGAATGGCAAAGGAAGACATCAGGAAGCACAAAATCCAAATAGCACAGAAAGTCTTAGAACACAAAGGCCCGAAGGTATTCAGGAGCCTGGCAACAGACACTAAAAAGGAAATAGCTAAAATCAAGGACAGGCATCTCTCTCTTCAGTCCATAACCCTTTCCAGAGTGACATCAATTTGCTACGCTCCCAATGACTCCTCGCCAGCGCTCTCTATCTTGGGCAGATCTCATTACTTCTTGCATCCCTTGTCCCGTCCGGCACATGATAAGTCGGCACTGGATATGTCGGCACCGGACGACTCGGCACTTCCAACTCGGCACCGGATAAGTCGGCACCGGGCAAATCGGCACCAGTCATCAATATATAAATTTTCTAGTATAACATAGGTTTTGGTAATATCAAAAACGGAAGAAATATTTTTATAATTAAAAAAAGTAACGCACGCCCCTTGAAAGATGAAGGAAATTGTAAACTATTTATTTAGTCACCTTCTAGCTAACAGTAGAATTCATGTTGACATGAAAACAGAGTTAAATAAAAAACTAATAATAAAACCTAAAACTTTATTTTTATAAGGTTGAGAAAATTAAAAATACGAGTGCTGAAATGTCTCGGTGCCGATTTGTCCGGTGCCGACTTATCCGGTGCCGTATTTTCCCGGTGCAGAAGTTGTCCGGTCCCGACTTATTCGGTGCCGACTTATCCGGTGCCGAGTCGGAAGTGCCGAGTCGTCCGGGTCCGTGTCCTGTCAGGGTTTTTGTCCGGTCTATTCATCGTGTCGGCGATATTCATCGTGTCGGCGTTCAATATTGTAGAACGTACTTGCCACATGACCTAGGTATCCCAAATACCGTTGGTTTATTGTCTGGTATAGTCTAGTCTTTATACCGAGTTGTTGAATAATAGAGTTGTTTGTGCGATGGGCTGTCCATGGTATTTGCAGAATTTTTCTATAGCACCACATTTCAAACGCTTCTATTCTGCGTTAGTCTGAGGTCCAAATAGTCTACGTTTCGCAGGCCTAAGTTGCAATGGAGAAGACCAGGCCATGTATCAGCGGTAGTTTTGTGTTTCTGGTAATGGCTCTATCTTTCCAAATTTTCACCAGTTTTGCCATAGACGTTCTGGCAATCGCTATTCGTTTGCGGATTTCTTCCTCCGATCTACTTTGTTAGTAACTACTGATCCTAGATAATCAAATCTTTCCACCCCTGCAAATCCAGCCACGGTGTCGCCTTGTGGCAGGTTTTCATTTTGTCTGTCTATTATCATGATCTTTATTTTGACTCTATTAATCTCCAGTCCATATGAGCTACTCTCTTCTGTGAGTCTGGCCATTATAGTCTCCATTTCGGCTTCATTCGAAGCCAGAATCACAGTATCATATGCATATCTCAAATTCGTTATCCGTTTGCCTCCAACAGGGATCCCTCCATTCCAATCCTCTAGTACATTTCGCATAATGTATTCTGTGTGAATGTTAAACAGTATTGGCTACAATATGCATCCTTGCCGCACTTCCGCTAGTATTTTGAATGGTTCGAAGCATGTGTTACTTACGCTGACGCATGCAGTATTGGTCTCGTAGAGCTGTCTGATTAATCTTATTAGCTGCAGTAGTGTTCCCATTTTCTATAGTTATAGTATTTGCCTAGTTTGCGCCACTTCACTTTATCAAACGCTTTAGTATAATCCACGAAGCACAGGTATGCTTTCACTTGGAATTCTCTGGCCTTTTCCATTATTTGCCTTACCTTTAAGATCTGCTCCCGTGTACCCTATCCCGGAACAAATCGTGATTTTTCGTCTGCAATCTCTGGCAGTAGGATGTATTTTAGTCTGGCATTAAGTATGTGTAGCATAATCTTACTGGCATGTGATACCAGCGCTATGGTTCTATAGTTAGCACAGTCTGCAGGGGAACCTTTTTTGTATATGGGTATTAGCAGAGATTTTGCACACCATTTCCTGGATGTCCATATGCATTGGCAAATAGTATGTATACTGTCTATTCCTGCTTCTCCCATTGCTTTAATTGTTTCAGCATTTATGTTGTCTGGTCCCGTTGCCTTTCTATCTTCAAGTTTCCTTATAGCTTTCTCTACCTCGGTCTTAAGAATACCCGGCTCCATTTCATGCTGTCTGTTCTCAGATTCCACATATGTTATGAGATTATCATGGTACAATTTGGTGCAGTAATTTTTCCATACTTCCGCTATTCCCTTTAGGTCGGTTATAACGTTTCCATGAAAGGACAGGCAGGGAAAGCAAAATATCATAAGAGCAGCACAAGAATTTTACACAAACTTGTACGAATCAGAAATAGAGAGCGAGATATAATAACGAGATAGGCGGTTAAAAATCATTAACGTTAACTCCAAGAATATGCCAGAAATTACACAGGCTAAAATTAGAGCTGCGCTACACCACACAAGAACGGGAAAGCGCCCAGCGACGACGGGATAATAGGGGAGATGCTGAAACAAGGGGAGACACGATAACCACACAACAGCTATTGCTGTTTAACAAATGCCTAGAAGAACAGAACATTCCCGAAGACTATACAAACGCGTTAGTGGTTCTGATTAACAAAAAGGAAGACTACAGACCGATCAACTTACTGTCCCAAATTTACAAACTGTTCACAAAAATAATATCCACTCAGATTACCCCGAAACTGGACTACTACCAACCCAGCGAACAGGCAGGATTTCGCAAAGGATTCAGTTCAACCGAGCATCTACAAACAATGCGAGTACTCATTGAGAAGACCACATAATACAATGTGCCGCTATGGCTAGCGTTCATAGATTTCTGAAAAGTCTTGCTCACAGTAGAAATCTGGGCACTCCAGCAAGCCCCAAAAATGCCAGAATTTACCATAGGTACGCAAAGTTGATCAACAATCTCTTGCGCCACACTACAAATGAAACTTCACGAACCATCCGAAAAAGTGAGAATCAGGAGAGGTGTACGATGGGGAGATTCTCAATCGCCGAAACTATTTACCCTGGTCTTTGAAGATGCACTAAAAATAATTGATTTTAGTAACCGAGGTATTAACATAACGGTTGAGAAACTCAGCCGACGAATGTTTGTCGACGATATAGCACTGATAGCCAGCAACAAGAAAGAACTCATCACACTCATCGACGATATCTACAAACCCACGAAAAGCATATGATTGGAAATTAACTTTGGAAAACCCAAGTGCATGACGTCAGAGAGAGAAGATGAAGAACAAATTACCATCGAAGGCAACTTAATTGAGAAAGTACAAACAAATAAGTATCTTGGGCAAACACTAACAATAGGTAAGGCAAATCAAGAACTAGAGGCAAACGAGAGGATCAGAAAAACCTGGGCAGCCTACAGCAAGATAAAAGATATACTAGCGCTGGACATCCCCCTCGAGTTAAAAAGCGCCATGTACAATTAGTGCATACTACCGATGACCATTTATGGTTCGCAAACCTGGGCAATTACCGAAACAATAATGGAAAAGCTAAGGGCCAATCAAAGAGCAATCGAAAGACGCGTACTAGTAATATCACTGAGAGACAAGAAAAGAAACGTTTGGATCAGAGAGAAGATAAAAGTATGGGATGTAACAAATGAATTACTATAGCATAAATGGAGTCGGGCAGGCCATGTCGCAAGAAATGAAGACAAATGGAGCGGAAAAAATATAATATGGAGACCATGGAACAACAGAAGAAGCGCAGGAGGACCACAGATGCGATGGAACGACGAGTTCAGAACAAGGCCCCAGAACGGGCCAGAACAAGACTACGTGTTAAAGCTTATGCCCAACGGGCAGACAACAGCTAAAAAAAATCACGCATTTATTTATTAAATATTAGTTACAATAAAATTAATGATTTCCCCGTTTTGGTCTATTTTTTGGACTATCAGTTCTACCAAGAACGATATTTGACGAGATAAAGACGGTGATAAAACGAGACGAGACAAAGGGTTACGAGGGCGATAGCAAGACTGAGAGTATTTTTTTGCTAAACTAACGAGACCGAGACGAGATTTTTGAAACTCTCATCTTTTCTCGTCTCGTGTGATGCCCTAGTTGCATATGCCTGCTATATCATATTGTCGTTAGATATTTTTCAATACATATTTGAAATTGTAATTTTAAACTAAAACGTATTATTGCCTTATCAAATATAGATTGGGAGCATTTTCGATATATTTTTCTAAATTACAAAGTTATGACTGAAGCATGGAGAAAATCTGATAAAATATCACCAAACTCATATAAAATATCTCTCATAACAAAGTTATGGGAGATCTGCAAATATGATAAAATAATGTTAGAGCCAAAAAATGTTATCCATTTCGTTATTTAAGGCATAATTTCAAACAAACCGCCGAATAACGAAACGTAACATTGCTACAAGATTATTATTACCAAATTTTAAAACTATTTAACTATCTTTACATCTTACATATATTTAAAAACATGACACAAAATGAACTCTTTGAAGCCCGCATTGAAGTTATCACCTGTGCTCGTTAGATCGCACACTGCTGCGTAATTATACCAACTGATAAACGAACCAACTTTAATTTATGGAAAAATATTTAAAAATTATATATATATATTTTCTTAAAATTATATATATATATATATATATATATATATATATATATATATATATATATATAATTTTAAGAAAATAAAATACAGAGGTACAACAGAGGTTTTAAGAAAATTGGTTATAGAAAATGGATAAAGGTAGATTGTGGGCTCGCGTTTTTCGTTTCAACGGGCTTTTTATCTGTTATGTAATCTCTACTGAATTATGTACGATATTACAATATCGTCCACAGAAACGAGGACAATAAATTGGCTTAAAACGAAAAAAATAAATAAAACGGAAATTAATGATAAAAATAATTGTGCTTAGTTCTTTTTTTGATACATATTAAAACTAGATAAGCCAATCTAAAAAGATATGACCAACATAATAATACTAGATACAAATAGATATTTATTACCAGAAAGATAAAATAAACAGGCAACGGTATGACATGATAATGTAATAAGACAGAATAAGTTTATATTATAGATTATGCTTTGCTGTTTTCACAATGCTACAGTTTTTAATAATAATTCATAAGTATTCCTATTTTACAAAGTATTTTGAAATATTAATTCATGTTACTCCGTTAAAATACATTCTACAAAAAAGTTCAACCTGAATCAATACTATTTTTATATTATAATCCGAATAATCCAATATATTTTCAGAGAATTGAACTCGACTTATCCAATTTAACTTAAATCTAGACTAAATCATTTAATCAAAATCAACGAGCTTACATGCCTCCAAAACAATCTATACCGATGGTCAATTCAAACTCTACCGAGGAATACAAAATTCCTGATTGATTGACCACAGATCGATGAAAATAGTAGTTTATGATACAAGTGTGTAAAGAAGAGCCTTTGTTCATGAGTTGCGAAGTTTAAAGCACGAGCCGAAGGCGAGTGGTTTAATCGCAATAAGTGCACAAAAGCCTTTCACACACGTGTTTCATACATTATTTTATCTACGAAGCATTTTAAAATACTATTGAATCTACGAAAAAACTAATTGTTTCTTACCAGTAATATTGAAAAAATTGTAATTTTGACAGACATAAATACTTCAAATCACAGACACAATAAGGTTAGAAAGTGCAGCGCCTCCGTGGAAAAAAATGTTAACTAGTAAAAACGCACAGTGACGGGAACACTATTTGATCGTTGCCGATGTAATCTAGGTTAACCTAGATTTAATCTAGGTTAGGTTATGATTAGGTTAAGTAATATTAGCCCCAGATATATCCAGTCTTAGAGGCCGAGACTTCTTGATTCAAAATAACAAAAATTAATTCATTTTTTATATGCGTCAGAAAATTTATTTTCACTACATCTATGTTTTTTAGTTATTCCCATAGTAACAACAGACATAAATCGTTTAATAATGAAACTCCATTTGATTTACATTGAACTTTCACGCATGATTTGGCTACTTTTACACACGATTAAAATAAGGGCATCCTTCACATATAATATTGTATTTATTAGAGTGTTCATTTTGGTGTGTGAGTAGATAAAATATATTTATGAAATTATTTTTTGTTAAATTTTGAATTGGTAAAACCATACGACATTCTAGATAATCAGATAAACTTAATAAAGACGGAACAAAGCTTGAATATATAATATACTCTACCTTTCCGGAGCTCTATAATACTATAATATATATAAATATATTCAACATGTTCGTAGCACTATAATATTAAGTCTTATTAGGACTATGAACAAATCTCATGTTGAAAAAACTCGAGATTTGCATGCTATTCCTAGAAACAGTCCATTTTCATGGCACTTACGTGTTAGAGAAATAACATTGTTTTTAAATTCATTTCTCTTATTTCTTAAATTACGTGATTTTTTTAAATTTCTTAAATTAAGTGAATAGCAATCTGCAGACGCGTTTCGAGATCTATCTCTCATCAGTGCAGCTTTGGTCTTTTGAATTATAAAACAGAATACACTTACATTAGTCTGAACACCATGTGCCGGAATATATTTGGAATATATTTGTCGTTGAATATTTAAATATTCAAGCTATATTTCGCTATAATAAGTTTGCATATTTGTATGATTTTATCTATAATTAGAATGATTTTACCCCAATGTTGAATCATTTGCAGTCTTGACTAACACCAATTGGATTATCAGAAGATTCCTTTTTTCTTTTCTTTCGAAATATTGGATATATTAACTTCGCTTTCGCTGTGGCTAGACATTATACAATTAGAAAATATATTGAGTAAAATAATAACTCAACAAAAATGAACTGTTCGTTAAGATTAATTTATCTTTAAAAACATTTTGATTGTCTTATAACAAAATAATAAGAGCATTATAAAATACTAACAACATTTCTTACCAAATGCTGTAGTTGTTGCTTATAAAAAATATCTCTAATTCTTCTAAACATGGATGGAATTAGATGTTCTGTCCCTTTTTGTGGTAAGCAATCCCGGCATGTCATACACTTACCCGTCTGTTGGTCTATCGTTGTTGACGGCTGAGGCAATTCTTGAAGAGTTCGACCGAGGCTATCCTACATGTGCTCTTTTGGCAAAAAATTTGGAGACCTTGTTGATCAGGACTCGTCACAAACAATAAAACAGATTGAATCCCATCCTAGGTTCCATTCAAGAGTAGCTTGGCACCATTCAAAGCTAAGATCATTACTTTTGTGTGACACTTTTAATGCAGTTCGGGTTCAACGTCAAAAGACGAAAAGCATGCTGGATAAACAAATCGATTTCATATCAAAAAGGTGAAAATAAAGTTTGTCGTCATGGTCGTCAGACCGCTAGAACCCGTTTGGTGAATATGACTATATTTCAAACCATCATGTACTTCAAGTACACATAGAAAAATATAAAAACTATAGAAGTGTAAATACTCTTCAGGTGAAAACAACAGGCTCCATAGTGGCATGAGAAATCAGTTTTTATAACAAGTCTTATCTTCATCAGCTTTTACATTTTTTAGTACTTTAAATAAGAGATAAGGCAGCGAAGAAGTTATATTACCTTAGTTTAGGATTGCAAATACATACTACAACTATAATTTCAGTTAGATTCATTTATATACTGGATGTTACATTTTTACTGTTCTCTAATACACAGGGTGTTAGTAAAAATGTGCGGCAAAAATTCAAGATGTTGTTAATAAAAAAACTCTATGGGTCGAAGATACTGGGTGAACAAAATTTGCGACACTTACAACATTTTATTATCAAAAAGTACATGTAAAATTTCTCAATCTACAATAAATCTTCGAAATAGCTTTCTCGGGCCTGGATAAAAGCATTCAATCTTCTCTTCATTTAGTGACGAACTCTTTCAAACACACCAAGGTTGTTCCTAATTGAATTACACTCAGCAATTATCTGATTTCGCAATTCATCCTAATTCTCTACTGGGACTCTACTAAAACTATTGACTCCAGATAGCCCCATAAGAAATAATCCAGGGGGTTTAAGTTTGGGAACCGGCCCTGCTCGGTCCGTTGGTGTGGCCCGCCTCGACCAATCCAGCGATCTCCGTATGTTGCTGTTAAATAATCACGAGCAACCAAACTAAAAGGTGGTGATGCTTCAGCGTGTATAAACCACATTGCAATACTTAACGTCAATGGTACATCCTGCAGAAACTCGGGCGGTGTTTCTTCCAAAAAGTTGCGATACATCTCGCCAGTAAGTCTTGCTGGTAAAAATACTGGTCCAATTAAATAGTTAGCCACAATTCTAACCCAAACATTCGAGGAGAACTGATGTTGAAATCGAACTTCACATACCTCATGCTGATTTTCATCTGCTTACACATGGTTGTTATGAAAATTCCTTATTGTTTTTCTTGAGAAACTGGCTTCATCGTTGAAAATAATATATGTCACGAATTGAGAGTTAGAACTAATATTCGTAAAAGCCAGTGACATAACGCAATACTTTATATACAAATATAAGATACTTTATATACAAAAACAAGATTTCGGTCGGGGATATTACGGCTTGGGAACCGTTCAATGTACAATCGTCGAGCTTGTAATGACTTGCCATCAGTAAGTCCATACATAAAATGTATGTCATCTCGGCGTTCGTATACATAGTAGAGGACTTCACTAGGTATTAAAGGCAAGTCAAGCAGCCAAGCGACACTCAATCTAAACAACTGCGACCGATACAAGTGATGATCACTGAAGAGACGTATTTAAATGAAATCCGCTTGTACGTTAGTAGATGAAACAGCCGTTCCAAGTTATCGTCAACATTTTTTTGTACTTGAAAAAGTAATTAATTTTTTGAACTTAATAAACTCATTGGCGTACGCCATACTTTTATTTACATTAATGATTTCAACAAATATCAAATATAATTCTCGCAAATTTTGTTATTATATTCTTAGAATAGGCCAAGGAATAAACCCTTAATTTTTTGCGGCATGTTTACCTAACACCCTGTATATAATTTTGTTGAATTGGTACGATTTAATATAACGACAAATGTTAGAATGAGATTCCTTCGATATATATTTTTGATTGCTTATATCACTGTCTTGAAAAAGGTAAGGTAAGGTAAGCTCAAGATTGTATAAAAAAATTATTGCGAGTAAATTTATTATTTCAAATAAGATGAAGAAGAAACGACTAAAGTATAGCGTGTTATTAAATGAAGGAAAAGTTGGATAGTACGACATGTGCGTCTGACCAACAGCAGCCAGCTGATATGTATAAGATGCATCTCTCCGTACGTGTGTTAAGTGGCAGATGTTCCTATGTGTATAAGACAGACGGCACGCGCCACGTTTTCTGGATTATATAGTTCTTGGTTCTCGCGGGCACAGTGCATAAAAATGACGGTTTATTTATGTTTTCATTAGCCCACCGCACATAACGTATTTTCCAACGGGAAATTAAAACAAATTACTAGGATAAAAGGAGTAGACTGACAACACCAAACTAACAAGACTAGACGGACTATACGGGCTAGACGCACTAGAAGAACTAAACGCACTTTACTGACTAGATGGACTAGACGGACTAGACGGACTAGACGGACTAGACGGACTAGACGGACTAGACGGACTAGACGGACTAGACGGACTAGACGGACTAGACGGACTAGACGGACTAGACGGACTAGACGGACTAGACGGACTAGACGGACTAGACGGACTAGACGGACTAGACGGACTAGACGGACTAGACGGACTAGACGGACTAGACGGACTAGACGGACTAGACGGACTAGACGGACTAGACGGACTAGACGGACTAGACGGACTAGACGGACTAGACGGACTAGACGGACTAGACGGACTAGACGGACTAGACGGACTAGACGGACTAGACGGACTAGACGGACTAGACGGACTAGACGGACTAGACGGACTAGACGGACTAGACGGACTAGACGGACTAGACGGACTAGACGGACTAGACGGACTAGACGGACTAGACGGACTAGACGGACTAGACGGACTAGACGGACTAGACGGACTAGACGGACTAGACGGACTAGACGGACTAGACGGACTAGACGGACTAGACGGACTAGACGGACTAGACGGACTAGACGGACTAGACGGACTAGACGGACTAGACGGACTAGACGGACTAGACGGACTAGACGGACTAGACGGACTAGACGGACTAGACGGACTAGACGGACTAGACGGACTAGACGGACTAGACGGACTAGACGGACTAGACGGACTAGACGGACTAGACGGACTAGACGGACTAGACGGACTAGACGGACTAGACGGACTAGACGGACTAGACGGACTAGACGGACTAGACGGACTAGACGGACTAGACGGACTAGACGGACTAGACGGACTAGACGGACTAGACGGACTAGACGGACTAGACGGACTAGACGGACTAGACGGACTAGACGGACTAGACGGACTAGACGGACTAGACGGACTAGACGGACTAGACGGACTAGACGGACTAGACGGACTAGACGGACTAGACGGACTAGACGGTCTAGACGGTCTAGACGGTCTAGACGGTCTAGACGGTCTAGACGGACTAGACGGACTAGACGGTCTAGACGGACTAGACGGGCTAGATGGACAAGACGGGCTAGACGGACTAGTCCAGGGCTGGACAAATCTTTTGGCAGCAGAGCCACTTTTCGGATGAAAATTTGACCGCGGGCCGCATTCAAAAAATATGTATTAATAGTTACTTTAAAGTGCAGTGCCTATGTGAAGTGAAATTGTGGCAGGTAGATTAAAGGAGGTAATAGAAGAAGTAAAAACTACTTTGAACAACATGAAATCCAAATAAAGCAATTGAAGCAATTGAGATGAAAATATCACGCTGGAAATGACACGAGAAAGAGGAGATAATCTAATAAAGAAAATTACAAAACTACTAAACAAATGCATAAAGACGAGGAAAATACGAAACCAATAGAAAACGCTAACCTGGTCCTAAGCTACAGAAAAGGTGATAACAACAAGATACAAAAACCCAGATAATGTAATTCAGAAAAGAATTACCAAGAATAGTGGGAGGACTGGATGTAAAAAATGTGGAAGAATGCATGTACCTAGGACAGAAACTTACCATTAACCAACCTTAATACAAGGAAAAACTAAGGAGAATAAGGCTAGGATGGTGGCTGGTGGCTTTCGCCAAACTATCATTCATCCTGCGATATAAGAAAATATTTCAACACCTAAATCAAGAGTTTTTGAACAATGCATTTTACCTCTGATGACATATAGCACTAAAGACTGCACAAATAGCAATGAAGAGGTTAATGATGGGGATTACAAAAGCCAACAGATAGCGAAACAAAAGATTACGAGCTATAACTAAAGTCACCGATATTGAAGAGAAAATTGCAAACCTTAAATGAAGATGTACAGGTTACGTTGCAAGAAGTGATAGGAAGAGATAAAAAGGCGAATCATAAAATGGAGACCGTATGAACACAAAAGAGAAAAAGGAAGACCACCTATGAAATGGTCTGTAATGAGCTCATAGGAACAGCCGGACTAGCATGGATCCCACTAGCACAGAATAGTTAATGATGGAAACAATTGAGAAAGGCGTATGTCCAAGGAAGGACCTAAAGGCTGAAGAAGAAGATAGGACGGCAGTAGGTATAGTGGCAGGTAGAAATGAGTAAACATCAGATAAACATTATGTCAAAGACATGCTTTCGGTTTTTTTTGTAATTTTTTATATTGAAATAATTGAATAAAAATTGAAATAATTTTTATGTTGAAATGTGAACTAAGATTATTCATTGTGGGTAGTATGACATAGTACCCACAATTTATACATTATATCTATATATTGAATGATTTATCTATAAATTTTATAGATAAATTTGTAATTGCTGTCTCAGTGAAGTTATATTTTGGCAGGACACGATTTTCATGTTTATATAATACATAGATATATTTTTTTAACTAAACTAAATTATAAAATGCTTCGTGGGCCGCATAAAATGTTGTCAGGGGCCGCATACGGCCCGCGGGCCGCTATTTGCCCAGGTCTGGCCTAGATGGAATAGACGGACTAGACTATAAAGACAAGACTGGGCAGACAAGACTGGACCGGAGAGACAGGTCTGAACAGACAAGAATGAACAGACAATAATGGACAGACAAAACTGGACGGGCAAGACTAGACGGAGAAGACTGGACAGACAAGACTGGACAGGCAAAACTAGAGTTGCAAGACTGGACAAGAGATAGGTAGATATACAAGACGAGATAAACAAGATTAGACAGAAAAGGCTAAACAGGCAAGACTGGACAGGCAGGACTAGACAAACAAGACTTGGCTGGCAAGACTAGGCAGACAAGACTAGACAGACAAGATTGAACGGACAAGACTAGAAACGGATCCATTGTCATGCAGGATTGGATGGACAAGGCTAGGCGGACAAGACTGGAGAGACAAGAATGGGCATACAAGAATAGGTGTATATAAATAAACAGAATACATAATACATCCAGAATCCATCAGAATGTACTATATAAGTAACCTAAGATAAACAAAATTATCAATAGAAGTGAATTTGCTTTGCATTAGCTATCAGTTATATTAGAATACACATTAGGTATAAAATTTGATTATATTTTGGATTATATAGATTATATTATCTACGCTTGAGCTGATATTGTTAAAAAATAAACTAGAAAAGTTTGTTAACTCTAATAAAAAATCTTGCCACGAGCCAATTTCCATTTACTTAAACGTCACCTGTCTTTAAAATATGTAGGTATAATAGAAATAAATTAACAAAAAATAATTAAATCGAATTGTCATTTATTTCTTTGCGAATTGTTCTCACTTATTTTCTATTAGCTTAATAACTTTAAATTAATACCCATTTATTTAAATTTTTTAATTTATTTTAGCGTGTAGCAGTATTTTAACAGACTATAGAATAATATATTTTATCGTAATTGCTGTCTAAAGGTGATCAACAACTGGCACTACCGTTTTTTGTATCTTACCCCTATAATGCTTTAAGTAAAAGTCGTTAGACTTCCCGCCACGTGCCAAGAAAATCATTATTTCAGCCAACCGTCGTTTCGATCTCTCAGGTGTATCGATCATTTCCAACAGAACCTGAACGAAGCTAACTATGTATCAAATATGTTTGACTAATTGTATAACATCAATTTTATACCAGAAAATTAATATTTGATTTAAATTATAAAATTTATTTATTTAATCTTTTTTAGTTTATTCTGGAATCACAAAATTTATAAAATATTACACTGCACCCTTTTACAGTATGATTTTACATTTTTAAAATTTTATTTACATTAGCGGAAACTGATTTCTCGCAAATGAAAACAGAATTCACATTAATAATAATTAATTAATATTAATTGATTTATTTATCACTCATGAATTCCGGATTTACAACAATGACAACAAATTCGCAATTCTGAAAGCAAATTTCATCTAAGCGAAATCAGATATCTACTTTTTTATTTCTTACGTTGCTGGTTCTTGCATATTAGTCGGTGGATACATTGATATATCATTCGTTTTGGTTTTTATTTGAAGTTAAAATGAAGATTTAAAGGAAGCAATTCAATAAAATATGATAGGTTTCATACCTATCATATCATATAAGGAGCAAGTCGCACTATTTAAACATCTTCGTTTGGTCTAAGCTCACTTACAATATTACCCAGGTGCATTTTCAATAAAAAATCAAGGTCGCTCAATTTCTTCAACATCACACAATTCTATGAATTTCCGCAGCACAATAGGGAATAATATAATTTTTTTATTTGCTTAATTCGCTGTTAAGGATTTTCAGTTTGAATTTGCTATTTCGATAATGGAAAATACTAAAAAAACATTTTTTCTATTTTGCGTTTATAATGGATTCAATAAAGCTCTTTAAAACTCATGTGGGTTCGTTAATGACTCCCCGAGTGCTATAATAATCTAATTTTTCAAGGTTGGCACCGTTGAAGTTCCTAGCTATGAACCTGTCAGAAGTGTCGAATTTTCGGCGAGACAGTTTAGAGGTTATGTGGTGTGTGTAAATCGCGAATACAAACATTTAATAAATTAATGGTAATAAACGTTATAGCACATATTTAATTTTAAATTTATTTAAACCACTTTCTCAATTCTCTTGATAATTTATAATCACAACTAGCTAATGGAAAACGCTACAGAAATATTTCACAGCAAAACAGAAAAGTGAATTTGACCCCGATAAATGTCATAACGTGCACGTCACATAGCATCGACGAATGGTGATGCGTTTAGCAAATTTGAATTTCGCTCGCATATTTTGGACTTTATGATTTTAATTTTATGGCATCACATACAAACTAAATGAGAACATAATGGTATAGATGTAATGTCAAAATCATAAAGTATCGGAGGTAAAAAATGCTAGCAAATTTAAATCACTTGCATACTCCCTATTGCTACTACATATCGCGGCAGAAGCAATTGGCTTGTGCAATAGCTAATGAAAGAATTGTCGCCGTAGCGTTGCCGTTGGTTCGTGAAATTTCAAATAGGTGTTATGGACTTTGAAAATAAACCATCTAAAGGACCTGAGCAGACAATTAATCATGATGCATTAAGAAATCTAGTTGGGTCATGTGCGTGTAACTATTCATGAGATTGTTGAACAGATAAGATTTTTCTAGTTTCCGGTAGGCGTCAACTATTGTAAAAATAAAATTGTTGGATAAATGGACTCGATTAGAAGTCAATATTTCTCACAAAGCACGAACCACAAGAAATCATTTTTGCATAGCATCATAAGTTGTGGCACAAACGGGCACACATAAATTAACAAAGCGTAAGTCTACACTTAGCTAGCCTTTCTTAAAACCAGGAGAAATAATTAATGGAAACAAATACTGCACTAAGCTGGAGAAAAAAGCCGAAAAGGTGGAATAAGCCCGCATTCATTCTATATGGAGGCATTTACTCCATAAAGACGTTTCTGAATATGAATATGTCAAACCTGAATATGAAGCACTCCCCTCCTTATTTTCCACACATATTTTCCGGATCTGAAAACTAGCGATTACAACTTTGAACCTTTAGACTATTCCACTTTTAGACCCTTCAGGTACCAATTTGCTTGCTTCGCGTTGGAGAAAGTGTTGTTTATTGTGCCTTCATAAAATTTAAACTGCTATATGGTCTTAGGAGGATGCAGGCGGCCACGAACACGTCTATACAGCATATCCCAAATATGCTCTTTGGAATTTAAATCAGGGCTTAACGCTGTCCACACCATTGTTTGAATTTCTAGTTCTTATAGGAAGTCTAAAGTGATTCGTGCAGTATGTGGTCTTACGTTATCCTGCATTAACAAAAAATTTGGACCTATTTCATATGCCACAGGGACAACATGTTCTCATAACACAATGTCAACATAGAGAATAGCCTTAAGAATTCCTGGTTTTCCAACATGGTCGGTTCTAATGTCGATACTAATCCCATTTCAAAAAACAACTGAACCACCTTCAAACCTTTCGACTTCCTGGACAGTGGTAGCTGCTTAGCGTTCTCCTGCCCATCTGTAAACACGTACTCGGCCATCGCAACGAGTAATGCGGAAATTTGATTCATGCGTGAAGAGCGCATACTTCCATTGTCGAATTTGCCATGCGACACGTTCACAAGCAAAATTCATACTTGCTATTCTGTGGCGTCGCATCGTGTCAATGAGGATTTTTGGACGGGTCGTTTTACCCTCAAATTGATTTTCTCAAACTATTCCTAATTTTCTGGTCTTATACAGTGACCCCATTCGTCGTCCTGAGGGAGCTTAAGAGGTCTTTCGCCGTAGAAACTCTATTGCGAAGACTCTAAATCTGTAATAATCGGTGTTGATTTTGAGTTGTTCTTCTGCGACCTTGCTCACCGCGCCTAGTATATTGGTATGTATATTGATACCTTTATCCAAGCACCTCTTCCACAATTGCTTTATTACAATACAACAAATTAAAAAAACAGTTGAAATATCAAAGACGTTGTAAGTTGAAGAGCTTTGAAGGGAGCATATCTGTGTTGATAGTTTAGAAGTTCGGATATGGTGTTGGTTCAGGTAGGTAATGCAGAACATTAAAGATATGGTATAAAGGGACGCCTCATCACCTCCTAGTAGTTATAAATACTTTGGGGTTATACTACGGTGAGACTTAGTCGGTAATATACAATCGTCTTTTCGAAGTATAGTATATTATATGTAGTTGCTTCCAGAGAATAATTTTGCCGTAAATATACGATACATCATTTAATCAGCACTTCAAATGTACCATCCGAAGAATATAACGCACTTCCTACTGCATCCTTGCTTTTTGAGCCATTTCTATACAGCTATATATGATTATCTAGTGCAGCTCTTACAGAACTATAATGAGCCTTAATGGAATTGTGCAATCTTCATCGAATTTAAAACAAACGGAACACAGCCTGAATATATAAATATATTCATTCTTTCCGGAGATCTATAACAATTACTTTTTGTTGAGTGCCACGAAGGTGGACTGAAAGCTGTAAAATAACTATAAAAAATGAGATTTGTTTTGGTACTCCTAAAAACTCAGTAATTGTTATAGAGCTCCGGAAAGGCTGAATACATTTATATATTCAGGCTGTGTTCCGTTTGTTTTAAGTTTGTATGATTATCTATAACGTAGGATGGTTTTACCAATTCTTCAGCGAATTTGTTTAGACAGAGCGAAATGCTATTGGTCGAGAGAGAATCCACTGAGCGACCTCCACATAGGTGATGTACTCTGGACTTGATATTATAATGTTACATTCAATTTTATTTTCCTTAATTCTAAATTCTAATGGTTTGAGAAGAGGATGTAGCGGTTATATAGTTCTATATAATTTGTTTAGATTAGGTTAGTTTAGGTTATTCAATTATAAATAGGTTCGTTCGGCAGGGTAAGGATTTTTACATAATATCTTTCCTTATTCCTCTTCACAATATGAGTTCAGGGATTTGCATCCTTTACAAACACTGCGGGCTATAGGCCTATTGAATTCCCCCTCAATCCTCTATTCAGGCAAATGGATCTAAACCGTGCGGGAGTCTACGCGTCTTATGATCCGCGGGAAGTTCCCCTACTGTAATGTTTTTCTCTCCTAAGCGCAATTGCTTCACAATGGAAGATTATATGAACGGCAGTTTAATCTTCCTAGTTGCAGAGCATGCGTCCAGGAGACCAACTCTTGCAGGTGTCCTCGCAGCGCGCAGTGTCCGATTGAAAGGCCCACCACTGCAATGTTGCAATCTGTTTACTAGACAATTACAGGATTTAAGCTGTTAAAGTACTAGATATGGAACTCAACATAGGTTTTTTGTGCTGCTGTCCACTTTTGTCGACCCATTATAATTGGTCACTTATGTATGTCCACTCCGTTGTACACTCCTGGAGAGTTGTACGACTTCATCCTTGCATTCGGTTGTTCTGCAGAAGCAGCCTCTTTTACAAGTGCGTCCGATATTTCGTTCCCCTTCAGCCCGTGCTTGCTTTTTCTTTTTTCTGGCGGGCCTTTTCGTCCTTCCCTTTCTGGGATAGAATTAGCCGGATTACACTCTCTACTAATTTCCAGTTATTTTCTGTTTCAATTATTTTCTCTACCAAGTCAGCTGGGTTTATTGTTTCTGGTAGATCTTTTCTGGTCTATTTCCAATGTATACAATTAAATACGGTATGAATGACGTTGTCCTGGGCTCCACAGTATTCGCACATAGCGTACGTGGCTTTACCAATTATATGTAGATAGTTTCGGAAACAACCGTGGCCACTGAGTACTTGTGTGACTTAATAATTCACCTCACCGTGTTTTCTGCTGTCCCATTTCTGCACGTCTAGTATTATGCTCCTTTCTGTAAACTGTAAAACGATTCTATCAATTTTTGAGAGACTCAAAACTTTGATCTCGATTTTCTCAGGCTCGCGGGCAGATTCGTGCTTCTATACAAATCGATTACATACAGATCTATGCATACAGTATTTTGTGTATATTAAATTTATAATATTATTTATTATTAAAAAAAATCCGAGACAAAATTAACACAATTTCATCTTAAAATATTTCAAATAAGACAATTACGGCCGATTCTCATATACGTGACAATCAGCTACGCGACGTCACACGACATCGCCTGTCAAATAATGATTACATTATTTTAAATGGGCACGTTCTCACTATGGCTACGTGACGTGCCATTTAAAACAATGTAATCATTATTTGACAGGCTATGTCGCACGACGTCGCGTAGCTGAGTGTCGCGCATATGGGAATCGACCTTTAATTGGCTGTATCTTAATCTACATGACAATTCAAATAAATTCTATCTGAATCTATGTTTGTTTTATTTTATTTCAAATTGATATCGTCCTTCTTGTCTTTTGTCTCTCCTTGCCTGTCTTGGTATATACAAGGCGGTGGTGGCCTAGTATATACCAATATATACCTAGTATATACCAATATACCAATACATGATGGTAGTCAAGGTATCAGACTACGAAGCCACAAGTTGTCTCAATCGTCTTGCCAGTATATATATATATATATATATATATATAATAATATATATATATATATATATATATATATATATATATATATATATATATATATATATATATATATATCTTAATATATATATATATATATATATATATATATATATAGAGTCTAAGAGTTTTGCCATATATGTGTTGGTTCCCTCCGTCACCAGAAGCTCGATAGGCAGCATTTCAGAGATCACGATAATAGCTTCCCTTGAAACTGTCCTGTATGCCCTACTGACTCTTAGAACCAGTTTCCGTTATACTTTTGACAGTTTGTTCTTTATTTTTTGCCTCCTCATGTTTTTACCTGAAACTGCCGCTCCGTAGAGGATCACTGAGTGGGCTACCAAACACAGCAGCCTTTTTTTATCTGCAGCGGTCGTTTTCTGCGCTTTCTCCGTTGCTTTAGAAACGTGGTCGCTGAACGCCAGACTTTTATCGATGATTACTCCTAGGTACTTCATCGCGTTTTTTTGGACTTATTGCAACATATTTAATCTTTGGGACTATCGGACACAACTGTCTCTGCTTGCAACTCAACTTGCTTGCAATTTTGCAATTACGACAGTCTTTTCGGGGACTAGTTTTAGCCGTTTTCCTTCCTGCCACTCATCTACCAGCTTCATTGCTTCGTTTGCCTTGCACGAAACTATTTTCGGCTCCTTTGGACAGTTCTAGCCTGAGCACTCTATCATAGAGAATGTGTTCCATAGTGTTAGGCCCATTACTGAGTCCTGTCGGACATCACAGCTGAGTTCGTGCTCTACTCTTCTATTTTCTGCCTCTAGAACAATTTTCCAGTTTCTGAGGTAGCATCGGATTATACGGAGAAGGTATACGTCTATGATGTTCTACGTCAATAGTTGATCTACCTGATCTAAAACCGAACTGTTTCTCCGACAGATTCATTTCCTGCCTGATTCTTCCTACCAGTAATTGTTTAAGAAGGTTACCTCCTACGCCCAGAAGACAGAGTTGTCTGAATCCGCCAGCTTCATTCGTCAGATTTTGGTGTTTGCTGAGTAGTACTAGATTTTCCACCTTTCACTTCTCGGGGAATTCCATCGGGCCCTCCCGTCCTCCCGTTTTTTATTCAGCCTGTTGCGGTTTCTAGCTCGTCCAGCGAAAACTCCGGTATATTATTCACCGTTGGCTACCGTCGACTACTTCTTCGATATTTTCCAAGGGCATTCTTGGTGGAGGATATCTGGTCTTTAGGGAGGATATCTTTCTGGAGGATATCTGGCGTAGGCGTCCCTCCATGGATCCGCGTCCACCATCTGGCATAGTTTTTGCCAATTTTTCCTTTTTGAGGAGTTTATTTCTCTTTTTAAGGTTTTTTTTTTATTCCTTGTATGCCGACCTAAGGTTTATAACCACTTCCTTGTGGTCGTATCGCTCTTAAAATCCCTGAACCACTCGAGCGAGCTGACTATTTTCTTGTTTGGCTCGCTCATAATTGTGACATCTTTCATTTCCATCACTGTAGCCTGCAATAGGTCGTGTGCTGCATGGCTGCGCATGACATTAATTTGCAACACTTTTAGCATTTCTGTATCGGTACTGTGATCCCTACCTTTTTTTTACGTCGCTTCTGGCCTTCGAAAGCGACTTCCTGAAGGCCATGCACTTTCCTCCACCGGCCTGATATCTCGCTTAATTGCACAAAATGCAGTACTCCGCATTTGTACAGGCTTTCTACTTGTGTCCCTCTTGCCCGCACATGCTACAGAGGCTGGATTTGCCTATGCCGGTGCACTCCGCTATTTTGTGGTCAAACTGCCAGTACTTGTAGCACTTTGTCAGTTTTATCCTTTTTTTCAATAGGGCATTCCACTATTCCAACACGGAGGAACCTACTGTCAGTTAGCTTTCCAGCGAATTCTTCACTGGTGGTTAGCGTTGCAGATAGTGTATCGTTTGCGTTCGGTCTGAGTTCACTCAGTGTGTATGTATATGCTCCCATGGGTCCAACCAGGGCTTCAACAGCGACAAGCACTTCTTTCTTTTGTGCAGTGGCTTCTAGTCCCCTAATATGGAGAACTTCTTCTATTTGGGTTTAGGCGGTGTTTCTAACATCAACTGTTTCAGAGGATTTTTGATGGCTTCTTGTAGTTCCTGTAGGTCTTTATCGACTTTTCCCATGGTTAAGAGCAGTTTACCTTTCTTGGTTCTTCTGACCTTTTTAACCAGGTTTTCCGCTTCAGTTTTAAGTATGACCTTTTTCATACTCTCCAATAAGGATTTGTAGTCTTTGTTTTTGTCTTCTACTACCATGGCATATGTGTTTACCATTTTTTCATTTCTCGAACAACGTTTCCTCCTTTGTCATCATCAACTTTTCTATTGGTGTAGATCCTGATTATTGTATCCGATGACACATTCTATCAATTTGCGTAGTCTTGGCGTTTATATGCATCTTATTCGGTGGAGTGCGATTAGTTCATCTTCTGCTGTCTCTTCTTTGAGATGATTCAGCTTGTTCCAGATGTCTTCGTCCGTATTGTCCTGTAATATGTTGTTGATTTTCTTTTTTGTTATTATTCTGTGCAGTTTCTCAGAGCAGATTATATCAGTTTGGTCGAGCACTTCGAACTCTTTCGAACTCCAATTTAAATTTGTAGAGTATATGTATACTCTTATCCATTTTTGTATCGTCTGGTTCTACGATAACCATTTTGACTAAGACCTCTTTATCAGCTAGCGAGTTACCCATCTGCACTTCGGTCTTCCTAAACAGGTTTTCGTTCCAGGTTCTCTCCTTTCTCTCATTTGTTCCCTTTCTTCCCTTCAGTCCTATGGGATTCAAAACCCACGCAAGAGCTACCATGTTGTGTTTTGCCATGTTGAGTTTTTAGATCCTGTAGGCACTACCGATTTTTTCTAGAAATTATGCTATGACATATTAGGATGTTTATTGTTGCATGACTAGCAGCGAAAAAGTAAATGTTTCTACTTTTAATTGTCCATCCTTAATTTTTTTCGGACACAGGACTTAGTTGTGAGAATTTCTGCTTGGAAGACCGTGGTATGCATCCCCAATGTTACAGATATGCTTTACCTAGGAAAATAGCCCATAAATTCAGGTGCTAGTTCTTTCTTCGGGCCATCTGTATACCAGACCAGTTCTCCTTGACTTCTATTGTGGTATTTCGCTTTTGCTCACTGTAGTTGTGTGTTGAAGGGTATTTATTTATTTATTCGTGTCAGAAGTACAAAACATAAAACATGAAAAATACATAAAATGGACACAAGTAATTTTAAACAGTTCCTGCCCAAAACTTATCCACTACGAGAGCACTTGGATTAGGTTGAGTCAAATCTTTCATTGTACTGCTGGCACAGCGGACAGCATAAGAGGTTTTGTGTAGTTTGAACTGCTCCACACTCACATAGGACAGTTTTGGTTGGAAAATGCCACTTAAATAAGTTGTCCAGTAATCTTGCAACTTCCACCCGCAGTCTGTTCAGGGACTTCCAGATTGTCCAGTTCTCTATGTGGCCAGGAGGTAGAGATTCCATAATTTCCATCCATTCAGACATATTGATAGTTCTCTCCTTCCACATGGCAACTCGTGCTGCTGCTGCTATACCTTCCAATGGTTGAGTAGTTGTTAGGAAGCTCGATTTTAATCTCTTTTCAGCAGGTTGATATCCGAAGAGTGGGTGTGAGGTCATAGTAGACGATTTTCTCCTTTCATTGTTTGCAGCCACTTCACGTCTGATATCAGGTGGAGCGATCCCTACCAGATATGTGAGTTGGTCTCAAACAGCCTGAAATCATCCTGTAGCTCTCATTTAAGGCAACATTAACCTGTTTTGCATGAGCTGACTTGTACCATACAGGACTGGCATATACAGGACTGGCATATACAGGACTGGCATATTCTCCTGCTGAATAGCATACGGCCAGTGCTGTTGTTCTTAATGTTTGAGTAGACCAGTAGACCAGTTAGTCCCTGACAATTTACGTAGGAGCCAGTTCCTCGAAGAGATCTTCTGCTTCAACTTAAGGCACTGCTCATTGTATGTAAGTATACGTCCAAGGTAACACGTAGATATTTGGGATGGAAGAAATGATCTAATAACGAACAATTCCAGACAACTTCAAGTTTTCTACAAGCTTGCTTATGTTTCAAGTGGCAGGCACATACTTGAGTCTTACTAGGATTGGGTACGAGCTGGTTCATTTCACAGTAAGTACCAAGCTGTTTTAGGGCACGGTTGAGTGTATGCTCTACGACTTCAAACTGTTCTGCTTAGGCAGCAAGAGCAAGGTCGTCAGCGTAAATGAAACTTTTGTACCCTTGAGGCTGCGGTTGATCTTTGGTTTACACATTAAATAAAATGGGAGGCAAAACACTTCCCTGGGTTAAAACATTCTTCTGAGTTCGCCATCGGCTGTGGTGTTCTTGGAAGTGAACGAAGAACAGATGATCTTGTAGAAGTGTTGCTATCAACATAGTGAATCCATAGTCGTCAGTTAAATTATAGAGTTTATGTAGCGGCGTTCTATGGTTTACGGTGTCGTATGCCGCGGAGAGATCAACAAAAGACAGAGCTCTGAGCTTTTTCTTTTCAGAACAATCTTATATGAACTGACTGTGGTGTAGGACTTGTGAAATGCAGTTTTTGCCTGCTCTGAATCCAGCTTGTTGAGGAATGAGGAGAGGATCAACTACAGTTGTTAAACGATTCAGGATCATTATCTCTAGGATCTTGTAGAGATGGCAAAGAAGAGATATTGGTCTAAAACTTTTGGGGTCATTTATTGGGATACTTTACCAGGCTTTAAAATAGCAATTACACGAGCCTTGTGCCATAATTTTAGGATCTTGAAGAATGCAAGGCAGTGATTGAAAAGATTTAGAAGCCAGATTTTTGTGGCATTGCCAAAATGTTTAATTTGTTCAACACAGATATCATCGAGTCCTGCTGCCATTCTTACATGTGTGGATGGCTGTTTCTAATTCTGGGAGGTCCAATTATCTAGTGAGTTCACTGTTCTGATTATGATTCTCAACATCTGAAGATCTTGGTGTACTGTTATTTCTTTGTTGTGATACGATTTTATTGGCAGTGGTGTTTGCGTGTGCGGGGCTCCTAGTATGATCATTATTTAGTTTCTTCAGTAACCACCAAGCCTTCTGACTATTAACAGAAAAGTAAGTTTCCCCCATTAATTTCAGTCATCTTTCTCTCCTGTTCTGTGGTATTGTGGTCTATCTATGGTATTGTGGATATTGTGGTATGTGTGTATCGTGGTTATTAGCTCTTGGCCTGCTGAAATGGTTTCATCACTAAATAGATTATCTTCGAAGAGTGAAAGATAATTACTAAGATCAGCTGTTGAAGGGTAATGAAAACCTTGGAGGCATCGACTCTCCCTACATGTTTAGGGTTGGCTCTTTAATCTCATCTGTAACTGTGTAGGGTATTACATAATAGCTTAATATGTTTTAGAATTTCTTCAATCTTCTTCCCAATATGCGTTCAAGTATTTGCATAAATCCTTTATAAATACTGCGACCTATGGGGCAATTGTATACCCCACATTCCTCTATCCTCTATTATAATATAAGTAAAGTTGAGTTATTCTCTTCTTGGCGCAATTCATTCACAATGGAAGATTATATGAAAGGCAGATTCCTCTCCCTCGTTGCAGAGTCTGATGAAGATGTCCTCGCAGCGCGCAGTGTCCGGTTGAAAGACCTACCATTATAATGTTGCAATCTGTTTTCTAGACAGTTGCAGGATTTAAACTGTTAAGGTACTAGATATGGAATCTGTTTGCTGTGCTGCTGCCCACTTTTGCCGACCCAATATATTTGGTCACTTATATATGTCCACTCCATTAGAACTTTACGGCTATGGTCTATGTCCATCGAGTGTTATAGGACTTCACCCTTGCATTCAGTTGTGCTGCAGAAGCAGCCTCTTTTATAGGTACGTCCGCTTTTTCAATCCTCTTCAATTCTATAGGACTCGAAACCCACGCAAGTGCTACCTCCTTGTGTTTTGCCAGAGGTCTTGGATCCTGTAGGCACTCCCGAACTGTTCTAGAAATTATGCTATAACATATTAGGGTGTTTAACGCTGCATGACTATCCGCGAAAATGTAAATGTTTCTACTTTTAATTGTACATCCTTTTTCGTTCGATTTCCTCGAATACAGAACTTAGTTGTGAGAATTTCTGCTTGGAAGACTGTGGTATGGTACAGATATGCTGTACTTAGTAAAATAGCCCATAAATTCTGGCGCTAGTTCTTTCTTCGGGCCATCTGTATACCAGACCAGTTCTCCTTGTCTTTTATTGTGGTACTTATCTTTGGCCCACCGTAGTTGTGTTTTGAAGGGTAATTCCAATTAAAATCTTTGAGGCATCGATTCTCCCGTCATGTTGAGATTTGGACCTTTAATCTCATTCGTTACTGTGGTGTTACATAATAGCGTATTATGGGAATTTCTCATCTTAGCTATAGTGGTGGTTCTCTAAACTCAACAGGCTCCTACTAAAAGCAACAGTAGTTTTGCGTATAGTAGGTATGGTGAATAGAGTTATTAATTTTAATGCAGTAGGTGTGGCTGAACTTATATAATACAATCATAATTCAGTTTTGTCCGTAAAAAGTATTTTGAAGGAGTCATTCCTTGCCATAGCCTATGTTCATTAATAAAATATTTGCTAATATTTAAATATTTCTTCAAAAATCGGTCATTTCACTAGCAACAACCTGTAGATGGCCTACATTACAAACACGAAACAAATAAAGCTAGAGCAATTAAAAATACCAAGCTCGATAAATAGGAATTTGATATTATAGCACAGCACTTGATTGATTTATTATTAATTACATGAACATGTGAAACTTTATTTCTATTGCTGTAAACCAATTACGTTTAGAGTAGACTCTTCCTTTGTAACAACTTATTATTTCAAATACAGAAAATAATATTTATAACCAATAAAATAATTTGCACAGAAGTATACAAGTCAATAATGTATTGTAAATTAATTATTGTGTATTATCTAATCTCTCTGGTTAATAATTGCAACATTAATACGAGACAGTAGTAACTAATTCTTTTTATTTCAATCGCATTGCTTATGAAATACAGTAAAAACTAATATTATTTTCAAATAGATAGCTACTTACTAAATAAAAATAAGTATTCAAAATGTTAATCATTTCTTTAGATCCCTCGACAAGAAATATCATAAAATGTTTCTGTTTTACATTTTGTTTTAATTAATGAATCAATGATGGACATTTGATTTATCACACAAAAAAAACAATTAAAAATAATCAATATCATGTTTAAAAAGAAGGGACCATTATTTCATTGAAAACTTCACATCTCGTATTATTTAGGAAAGAAAACAGAGCGAATAATATGAAGTTGTGTGTATAGGTACACAGCACCATTAATAACAGACATTTTACTGTATCCCGTGACGTGTGTCTGGCTCAACGGACACTCATGATAATTAACAGGGAGACACATTAGCTTCCGCCGCAGGATATAGCAGGAGGGTGCAGGATGAAGCGTGGTAATAGGGTGGCGCGGACACAATCATTCTCTCTGGGAAATGATTGTGGTCACGCGCACCAAACTTATACAAACCCATCAAAATAATGTTTCATCTTATATAACAATACGCACATTAAGCGGAAATAATTAAGAAGACTATTGAAAATGATGATTTTTTATTTATCTTGAATCATTCTCCAACGTTATTTCAGACTAGGTTTTTTGCTTTAATTTAATCTGTATGGTCAGCAAATTATAGTTTTTACCTTGCTTTACTCATTTTGATAGACCCTTAGGAGTCTTGTTTTTCTAGTTTCTTCAGACAGTATATTCTATTGAATATAATGCTTAGTTTACGTGAAATGTTCTGAATATTTTTTTGTCTGTATAGTCCAGTATTTCTATTCTGTTTCTCGACTCAAATCAAATCAAAACATTTTATTTCATAATTTAAAGTTTATATACAATAAGTAAGAACAAAAATAATATAAACTTATATGAAACTTGTCAAATATAAATATGATTACATAACTATACAATAGTAAATTTGCAATATTTGAGAATTTTTTGACTAATTTTTTAATAATACGACTTTATTTTGGAAAAATATTCATCCAAGTTGTATGGTTCTATTTCAACAAGCTTAGCCCTTATTTCTCTCTGAATATTTTTCTTATCTATGTTCATTCTGATATTCCTAGGAATTGTGTTGTAGAGTGTAAGGTTTATGTATGGTGGTAGGCTTTCTGACATTGTTAGATTATGTTTAGGTAAAGTAAATGTAATACTTTTGCCTCTTGTGCCCTTGTCAAAGTTTTTGTGCTTAATTGTGAAAATTAAAATTTCATAAACGTAGGTTCCAGTGACAGTTAAAATATTATATTTTTTTAATATTCCACGGCATGATTGTTTAAAGGTTTTTTTGTTTTTATTGGTCATATTATTCATTATTCTAATGATCCTCTTTTGGATTTTAAAAATGTCTTGGATATCTTTCCTGTCGCCCCAGAACATTATACAAAATCGAAGACATGAGTGAAAGTTTGCATAGTATACAATTCTTAAAACTTCTAAGCTTAAACATCTCTGAAGTATTCGTATAGCGTATGTTGTCCTATTTAATTTTGCTTCTAGAGATTTTATATGCATCTTCCAATTCAGGCAGCAATCGATATTTATTCCTAGTAGTCTCACGGAGCTGTTTATTTCTAGGTCATCTTCTCCCATTTTTATATGTTGTGGGTAGTTTATTAGAGATCTATGGGTTTTAAAAATTACAATATTTGTTTTGGCTGAGTTTATTGTCAACTTATTTATTTTGAACCAATTGTTGATTTTTGAAATAGCTGAGTTGGCATTTGTACTTACATTTTCTATGGTGTTGTTTGATAGCAAGATACTTGTGTCATCAGCGAATATTGTAACTTGATGAGGTGAAGTTATGATTAATGGTAGATCGTTTGTATACAATAAAAATAATAGAGGTCCCAGTATACTTCCCTGAGGTATCGTTATTTTTATGGTTCTTACTGATGACTTTACTTGACCCAACTTCGTAAATACCTGTTGTTTCCTATGTGATAGGTAAGAATGAAACCATTTTATTGCAACACCTCTAATTCCATATTTCTCTAACTTTTCTAACAGAATGCTATGGTCGACTGTATCGTAAGCCTTAGTTAGATCGAGTAGAATCCCGCTTGGGATGGTTTTTTTTCTAGTTGACTGGCGACATTTTCAAGAAAAGTGAAACATGCTGTCTCTATGTCTTTGCCTTTTCTGAAGCCATGCTGATCCTTACTTAATAGTTGACACTTTTATAAAAAATTTACAGTTCTTTTTGCAATAGTTTTTTCAAATATCTTTGCAAACGTCGTATTTTTGCAAACGCATAAGTACTCTGTACTTATTGGCCTGTAATTACTAATAATTTCATTGTCTCCCTTTTTGTGCAACGGAGTAATAATTGCTAGTTTTAGATTGTCAGGGAAAATACAACGTTCCATTGAATTATTTATTATAGATGCCAGTGGTTCTGCGATCTCCCAAAAAATATATTTTATTACAGTTAAAGGAACCTCATCGTCACCGGCGCTGGATTTCGTGGTTTGTAAACATAGATAAATTCTTTGAATTTGTTGGGATACGACTTTTCTTAGGGTAACATTCATTAAAATACCTCCCACATAAATACCTTCATTGTGTGTTCACATCCTTTTTGTCCTGTAAGTATAGTTCTCCCCAAAGTTCTTCTTGTAGAATCGTTTTGTGTTTATCCATATTTTCTTGGCAGAATGAAAGTGAATCCTTTCTTTTATTTGTCTATTATTTTGGAACAGGCTAATCTTTTGGGCGCTATGGTCTGATATGTGGTATTCTAGTGTTTTGACAGAGAATGGCATATCTGTTTTTAATACGATGTTATCGATGCAGGAGCCACTTTCCGGACCACTCGCTTCATTCAAAGCCAGTACAGTTTGAAAAAATTGAAGAACAGATTTAAATCTACTGCATTGGCGAGACGTTTTCAAAACATCTATAATGAAATCTCCCATAATAATATAATGCTTATTTTCTTGAAATGTTATAGTTAAAAGTACTTACAATTCATTTATGAAATTTTCATACGGCGTTTGAGGAGCACGGTATATTGCTATTATGATTACCTTATTTTTGTTTCAATAGCTGTGCATTCAAATATGTAGCTTTCTGCCAACCGTTGTATGTCAGTTCTAGGTTCATACGTTATTGCGTTTTTGCAGTAGATTGCAACTCCTCCATGGGCATCTTCTTTTCTGCAGAATTTAGAGGCTAGTTTATAATTATTAATATTGTAAATTTCTAGTTGTTCTTAGGTTTTCCAATGTTCCGTGATTATTAAAAATTGACAGTCTGGATTTTTTTCTATAACATATATTTCATTTTTTCAACTGAGTTTCCGATAGACTTACCATTTTGATTTATTAAGCTTATTAATTGTTGGTATGTATGATTTTACTTATATGTTTTGAATATTTACTCTTGGAGTTGGAAAATTTATATGCCTATTTTTGTCTAGTCGTCGAAAGTTTAGTCTTTCGTGGCGAATACCTTCCGGCCAGAAAGAAGCATCGTAGACTTTTTCTTTGAGGTCGAGGTCCACCCCGACTTTAAAACACCGTGTAATTTTTTTGTACAATTATATCATTTACAGGTTTTCCGGATTTGTTAACTATATATTTCTTTACTATATTTTCTGTGACGTGGTCCTTAGCTCTAGATATATACAACCATATTTTTTTTGGAAACTGTTCACTTCCGGCAAATCCTGTTTGTTTATCACTTTCGTCTGTTTTTGCATTCCCTGGTGAAGGACGATGTTTTCTCCTTCTAATGACAGACATAAAACCTTCGTTGTCCTGGTGTTGAGTATTTAGCAATCGGTTTGTGTGTTTAATCTCCCTTTTTTTTGTATAGGTAGTTTATCGGGTTCGGATACATTTATATCGGTGTCCTCTATAATAACTGCGGACGACATATCTGCTTGACTACTTTTAATAACTAATTTATTTTTGTTTTCTTCAGTAAGAATTTGAAATAAATCTTCTTTTAATTTCTCATTAGCCTGACGTAGATGTTTGATTTCATCACCAAGTTCACAAATATATGTTTTGAGTGGTTCCACTTTTTTTTCAAGTACATCACTAATAATTACTGTGAATGCCGGACTATTTAAAAAAGCAATAACCTGTTCATGACACAGTTCAGAAGTTGCCTGAGATCTTAGTGCTCTGGAGATGTTGGTGACACGTTTTTAATCAATAACAACCACAATGTTTAACACTTTAAAACACTTTTAACACTTTAAAAGAATTTTACTACTTTTACACACTATTAACGGTAAACTGCTGCTCGCTCGTAGAAACACTAGCACTCTCGTTGAAGGTGGAATTACATCACCACTTGTGATGTAATGGAAAAAGATGCTTGATTCAACACAGGTATGTTATAATATTAGTTTTGTTGAGTACAGTATCCGACTTACGCGAACTTATTTATGCGATTCTTGATATTTTCCTTTGACAACACTTTCGTTTGACACCACCACTTATCTGCGGTATTTCTTTTGGTGCGATACGCTTTGGACGCATTTCGGGTGAACTCTATTAACCCGATAACGATTCAACGATTGAGTTACGATTGTTTTCTTATACGTTTTCAAAACCCTATAAATCTGATTCTTCTATAACTAGTTAAAAAAGGATTTTGATAGCAGAATGAAAATTTGTGATTTGGTAAAGAAGTTTGAGCTATGGAATCCACAATAATAATAATCATAAATGAAAAATGAAGAATTATCCACTGTATTAGTACACTGTTCATCAGTACACTAAACTATCTATATATCTATTAGTACATTCTTTGTTAATAAGCTAAGTTTTTTAAGTGCTTGAAAGAAGAAGCTGGGGGAGACCGTCGGTACTGAAAACGAAAATGTAGTTGGTTCAACCGATTTCCACACGAACAGTCAAAGCGTGTGGACGTGCGAACAAATACAGTTAACTCTGCACTAATTTGTAAGTTAATAAGTCATAATAAAGAAGTTAAATGGCAATAGACCTTAGGTCTAACGTTTCTAAAGACGCAGCGAGGAGTTTAAAATTTGATTGCGGGGATTGCCAAACAAGAAGTCTCATCACTTACCGCAAGTTTTGAAGAAAATGTGACAAAACTCACTTCACAAATCAGGTCACTTTCTGAAGAAAATACAAAATTGCAACAGTTGGTACAAATCGCCGGCGCAGCGAACAAAGAATCTTCACCAATTTCATAAAAATCGAATGTCATGGATAGAGAAAAGTACAGCGATAAGACTTAAAGCGAAACCAATTAAAAGTCCATGAGGACAGAAAAAATACCGATAGTAAAAAAAACTTCAATGATATGGAAATCAAAAAGACAACAGAATACAAGATCCCAATAAATATAGCGTTCATAGACTACCACAAAGCGTTCGACAGTGTTGAGACTTGGGTTTTCCTACCGGCAATGAACGATGCAAAAATAGACTCTAGATATACTCTTCCAGTGCTCAGTTAATATGAGAAACTGACAGTGCTCGTTCTTTTTTAGCAAGTAATTAATTCTATTTACGGAATTTCCAATCGATTGGGGGTTTAGACAGATCAAGAAAAATAACAGTTGGTACAAATCGCCGGCGCAGCGAACAAAGAATCTTCACCAATTTCATAAAAATCGCATGTCATGGATAGAGAAAAGTACAGCGATAAGACTTAAAGCGAAACCAATTAAAAGTCCATGAGGACAGAAAAAATACCGATAGTAAAAAAAACTTCAATGATATGGAAATCAATATAAATAGAAACACAGAAATATGGGAAACCCAATGGACAATGAAAAGGAATAGGAAAAGTAGGAAGCCTGAAACTATTCACGGAAACTCAGAAACAACTGACATCAGGGCAGCTAACAGATATGCACACTTGCATGTTTCTAAACTCGCTCCTGATGTAAATGAAACTGAGGTCGTAGGATATCTTCAAGGCAAAAATATAACATCTGTAACATGTAAGAAATTAGCATCTAGACGTCCACAGGGATACTCCTTCAGAATATTCACTCCTTTCGAATTCCTCGAGGAGCAACAAAAACCCGAAACTTGGCCCAGATACACATGTATATACCGTCACTTTCTACAGCTGGAAAATCGGAAAAAATCGCTGATTCACCAAAACACAATCTAAAGCTTGATCTGTCTAAACCCGCAATCCATTGGAAATTCCGTAAATAGAATTAATTACTTGCTAAAAAAGAACGAGCACTGTCAGTTTCTCATATTAACTGAGCACTGGAAGAGTATATCTAGAGTCTATTTTTGCATCGTTCATTGCCGGTAGGAAAACCCAAGTCTCAACACTGTCGAACGCTTTGTGGTAGTCTATGAACGCTATATTTATTGGGATATTGTATTCTGTTGTCTATTTGATGAGTGTTCGGATTGTTTGTAGGTGGTTTGCTGTGCCGAAACCTTTCTGAAAACCCGCCTGTTCCACTGGTTGGTAGAAATCTAGTTTCTTTGTGAGTCGGTTTGTGATAATCCGCATCATAAGCTTATATAGGTGTGATAACATGATTATTGGACGGTAGTTTTCTATGTTTGTGGTGTCACCTTTTTGTGCAGGATGATGATGGCCTCTGCGTTCTTCCATTTTTTTGGTATTTAATTTTAATATTAGAGGCCACTTTTGAGGTAAAAATAAACGACCACCTACACACGGGGAAAATAAATCTCAGCAAAGGGGTACGGCAAGGGGACCCGATCTCCCAAAAAATTTTCACCGCAGCCATAGAAAAGGTTTTCAAACAACTCAACTGGGACGAGAAAGGCATGAAGATCGACAGGACATATCTAAGTCACTTAAGATTCGCGGACGACATAATTCTAATAAGCACTAATATCGAATTATTAAAAACAATGGTAGAAGAACTAAACAACCTGTCCAAGCAAATAGGATTAAAAATGATTCTAAACAAAACAAAAATTGTAAATAGTAGCCCTCAGGAAATGTCGATTGATAAGATCATTATAGAAAAAGTAGAGCAATATACATATCTGGGGCATACAATTAAAATTGGCAAAGAAAATCAAACTGCCGAAATCAAACGCAGAATCCAACTGACATGGGCCGCCTTTTGAAAACTCAGCCATATACTAAAAAACCAAGACGTCTCAATTTACCTAAAAGGTAAGGTTTACAACAGCTGCATCCTCCCCGTTGCCACCTATGGCCTGGAAACGATGGCTATCACTAAAAAATCAGCAGAAAAACTTAGAGTGACTCTAAAAGCAATGGAACGTGCGATGCTGGGAATCACTCTAAGAGACAAAATGCGTAACACAGATATCCGGACAAAAACAAAAATAATAGATGTTATAGAGAGATGAAAGGCACGTGGCCAGAAAGAATACAGAAGAATGGAGCCACAAGATTACATTCTGGAGACCCCGGGAAACAAAAATAGCACGGGAAGACCCCAAACAAGATGGATAGATGACATAAAGACGAGAGCAGGAAAACAGTGGATGAGAACAGCAAATGACAATGAAGCATGGAAAAAATTGAAAGAGGCCTATATTCAACAATGGTAGTATGAAGGCTAATAATAATAAGAAGAAGTTAAAAAAAGAAGACATTAAAACACAAGTTTGTTTAAAACAAATTTGTATCACTTTTAGTACAACACTGACAATAAAGGACTGGATGGATCACCCACACCAGCGAAAATGGTTTTTACCGCAGAAGTGCTAAACTTTCACATCTCGGATCAGCTAGTTATACGAACAACTTTTATATCCGAAAAAAATCAAACCTCCTTCCGTCATTACAGAAACGCCAAAGAAAAGAACATAAGGGATTTTAAAGAAAATTTGAACAAGGAAACATGGCACGAGGTTTTTACCTCAGGCCTAGATGGTCAGGCTTCACACTAGAGTCTCGTTTCTGATCTGGTCTTCATCTTTGTCTCTGACACGGGCAGCCGTAACATTTTCGTAATAAATTTGAACTGCTCGTTCTGGGCTCGGGCAAGTTCAGGTTGCTCGGGTTCAAATTTATGAAGAAAATGTTATGCTCGTTCTGGGCTCGGGTAAGTTTTGGTTGCTCTGATTCAAATTTATAAAGAAAATGGTACGGCTGCCCGGAACGAGATCAGAAACGAGACTCTCGTGTGAAGGCCTATACACGGTTAAGCTCTAATTCGAGGAAAGCTTTCCCATGTCTATAATTTATTATAAGCAACCGAAAAAAAAATTGAGCAATGAGAGAACGTATCGACTAATTTCATATATTATCCGAAACTATTACTGGACTAAAAAGCAGTTACAACAGAATGCGGCTGAAGTACCTATACGCGTTTACTAAACCTAGAAAAGAAGAAATACAACCAAAATAAAATTAAAGAAAGTAACAATACCGTAAAATCGACATGGGAGATAGTACACGATATTACCCAAACCAAATCCATTAAGCAAGATGGAGCAAACTGTATGATATGCTGGGGCCGAGCATCACACCCAACATGATAAACAACTTTTATGCGGACAATCCCATAAATATTACAAAGGACCTAACTAACTATTCCTACAAAAACAAGCTGCAAAAAAATCCGTATTATATTTAGAACCAATAACACAATTGGAATTACAACAAGTTATAAGAGAACTAAAGAACACAAAAAGCTCGGGTTTCGATGAAATACCTATGACAATCCTCAAATATGTCGATGAAGAATTCTCTCAACCACTTCATCAATAACAATACGTTTGTACACGGAATTTTCCCAAGTTGACTAAAGGTCTCCAAAATAGTACCAATTTCAAAACTACAGGCCGATCAGTCTACAATTAGTATTCTCGAAAATTATGGAGAAGCTAATATGTAAAAGGTTATATATTGTTTTTGTAAAGGTTATATATTACTCTTCCTAAATAAATTCCATATCATTAGTCAGCGACAGCATTGGTTTATTAAAGGACGTTCCATCGATACTGCTTGCTTCCAATACACAAGAGAGATAATGAGTCAACTTGAAGATCACAATATACCGGTGGTTCTTAACCGGGGGTGCCCGCACCCCTGAGGGCGCGGGAAGGTATTTTTGGGGGTGCGGGAGGGAAGCCATCTCTTGGTATTTGAGCGAAATGTAAAAAAAGGCATGATAGAAGATTTTCTATTTTGTGAGCCACTGGAGTTGACAAGAGGAATTAATGTTTTCAATCGCATCAAAGATTGTTTTTAAACATCAAATATCAATGAATGGGATTGGCTCAATATGCACTGATGGGGCTCCAGCAATGTTAGGCAAAAATTCATGATTTTTTTCACACATAAAAACAGAATTACCGCAAGTTACAATAACGCATTGCATGTTGCATCGGCATGCACTTGCGTCGAATGCTTTGCCCGAAAGTTTAAAACAACATCTAATTGCTGCAATAAATGTAGTAAAATATATCCGTGGACAAGCGCTTAATCATCGCATTTTTCGTGCATTTTGTGAAGAAATCGGTATTGCTCAAACCGTACTTATATATAACACCGAAATACGATCGCTCTCTAAGGCCCGCATGCTTAACAGGGTTTTTGAATAGCGTGAAGAAATTATTCAGTTACTGACTAGTCAAAACTGTGATTTAGTAAAAGATTTTGAAAGTTAGAATGCAATCTTATTGAAATGCGAGACAGTGGACATATTCAAATGGACTTCGAACAATTAAAGTTACAACAATTCTGGTGTACACCGTTAGAACGTTATCCAAAGTTGACATAAGAAGCACTGCAATTACTTCAACCATTCGCCACTACCTACCTATGTGAAATAGGATTTTCATCGCCTTTGCATATATAAACGAAAAAGAAAAGAAATCGCTTAAATGCAAGTGATGCGTCGCGTGTGTCTTTAAAAAAGCCTCGCTTCACAAATATTATAATGAACAAGGAACAACAGCCTAGCAATTAATAAAAATAATATTGTTTTGTATTTGAGATATAAAATGTATATTTTTTTTTATAAATAAACAATAAATTTAGCAAAAAAATGTATTTTTAAACTAAAAAATTTGCACAAAAAAACACATTTTTCAATGGGGTGCGGAGATCAATTTTAAGATTTAAAGGGGTGCGGCTCACTTAAAAGGTTAAGAAACACTGCAATATTCCATGTAGGATTCTTCTGGACCTCTCTAAAGCATACGATACAGTCGACCACGCCATCCTATTAAGTAAAGCTGAAAGATACGGAATTAAGGGGTAACCTTAGACTTGCTTACGTCTTATTTAAAAAACAGAACAAAAATCTGAGAAATTTATACCCCGCAAGATAAACTAAGATCGACGCCGATAACTACAAATGTAGATATCCCACAAGGTAGCATTTTTTGTCCACTTCTGTTTATTTATTACATAAATGACTTACCAAAATTAATTATAAACAACACACCCAATTTAATCCTAAATTATGCAGACGATACGAGCTTATTTGTAGCTAATAAGAATACAACCGAACTCACAAACAGCATCTAGACATCGATAGCAACGCTGGAAACGTGGTTTAGTGAGAACATACGTGGTCTGTTAAAAAAGTATCCGACCTTTAGCCGGTAAAAAAAACTAGCATACCTGGAGCGTTGGAAACCTAATCACCCTCAAAGTAGTCTCCTTGGGACTCCACACACTTCTCCTAGCGGTGCCGCCATTGTTGGAAGCATTCCGAAAAAGCCTCTTTCGGAATCGACTTTAGCTCGGCTGTCGTTGCGGCCATAATGTCCGCTCTTGTCTAAAATCGCGTTCCTTTCAATAGCCTCTTGATTTTGGGGAATAGCCAGAAGTCGCAGGGGGCATATCAGGAGAGTAAGGAGTCTGTCGAACCAGAGGAGTCTGGTTTTTCGCCAAAAAATTGTGAACCAAGTGCGAAGAATGTGCTGGAGCATTGTCGTGGTTGAGTCGCCAATTTCCTGATGACCACAACTCCAGTCGCTTGCGCCGCACAGCGTAGGCGACATTGGACATCCCTCATTTCACTTGTCGTCATTTTACTTGCATTGAAAAACCGACGAGAGCACTACATACTACGTCACTCGAACACTGCTCGAGAGCAACTGACGCTATCTACAGGCGGGAAAAAATTCACGGTTGGCTCATGCAAGCGCGCTTGATTCAAATCCATCAGGTTTTCAAAATAAAAAATATGGTCGGATACTTTTCTAACAGACCACGTATTAGTGTTATATAGAAAAAGACAAATTTAATAATATTTAACACTAAACGTGATAAAAGAATATACAACATGAACATTAGATAGTTCAAAAGGATCAAGGTTAATTTCGGGAAAATGTAAAACTGCTTGGAATCCATATAGACGACACTCTGGATTGAACAACCCATATATCATATGTTTCAAAAAAAACTTAACAAAGCACTAGAAGAACCACGATTTCTTAAACTCTAAATGCAGATATATTACGTACGGTGTATTATTCTAACTTCCATAGCAATATTCGTTTCGGTATACTGTTATGGGGTTGCGGAACAAATATAAAGAACATCATCACAATACACAAAGAGCACTAACCCCCGTATTCATAGTCGCTCCTTATCTCAAGGAATAAGGACGCCTTGATGAAGGCTTCCTTGAATCTCTGAGGCGTCCTCGTTTCATAGTCACGAAATAAGGCTTCCTTCCAGAAGGAAGCCTTATTTAGGGATGTTTAGGGATATGTGATTGCGTATGGTGGCAACACTAACTCAAATTACTCAAAACGCCAAGGCAGATTGTAAATAAAAACAAATAACCTTAAATTTGTTATTATTGATGAAGTAAAAAGTGTGTCTTACACGAACCGCGAAAGGCTGTTATTAGCTCAGCCAATTTCAGAAGAAAGCGCAATCGACTGCAAAAACAAACGAGTGCTGTTTATTTGAAACAAAAGCTGACGCGTGGTAAAGGGTAATGAAGAAATTTATAAGTGAAGGGTGTACACCACATACCAGCAAACAATTGAGAAAGTGCTGGGATAATCTGAAACAAAAGTAAGTGACAACAATTTTGTTCCTATCTAATCAAATTGTTGCATGATATTTTCTATTTCAAAATGTGATTATTTTATCAATAATAATTTCAGAAAACGAAAATTAACAACAACAATGAAACATCAACGTCTCATGAATGGGGGCCCTGCTCCTGTAGAACATGTGGATCGAGTCATGGATTTCATCGATGAAACAAGTGTAAATATCAATGTGAAAATTGATTGTCCATTTGACAGCACATTAGCATTTGAAGAACATTGTAAATATTATAAAAAGGAAAAATTTATTAGCATTCTTTTACCATTTTCTTTTAACTTTTTCAGGTGACATGGGGTCAACGTCAGGTCTACATCAATTTTATGCACTTGCTTTTCGTAATATTTCCGATGAAAAGGTGCTGAGGCTGATACGACTGCGAGAAGTGATTGAACAGCAGCAAGAATTTCATTAAAAAAAAAAATAATTGCCGAAGCTACGAAAACTAGAAAAACTAAAGATTCTACAATAAATTGTACAATAAAAAATATTCCGTATCAAATAAACATATTTTGAGAAAAGTATATATAAGTCATACTCATTTAAGTTGGTAAACTGGATTTAAGGACAATTTTTCAATGAACAATTTTTCCATACAAAAATGTCGTTAAACCCGGTTTACCATTAAAAATGCAATGTTATTAGGGCTGTATTAACGGAGACACTGGCAGCCTACGATTATTTAATCTCATTAATTGGGCATTTACCAATGGCAACAGAAGTTCGACCACAACTCCTTTTCTGAACCGATATCTTCTTCGAAAAGGAACATCGCCGTACATTTCGATAGGATTCTGAAAGTCCCGAATGTACCTTCTGACGAGCCGCCTTCGAAATCTATTTCCATTTCTTATTGAATTTTCCTCAAAACCATCATCAAACTCACTATCATAATTATTTAAAAAAAAAATTGTTCATTGGGGCCATTCAAGTATTACGTAAGCATTACAGGGCGGCGGGGGGTCTATACTTTTCTTATTTTTGGTGACATGGGGGTTGGGGGGGGGGGGTGGTATTGTCTGGATGGTGTTTACGTCAGCAATTTTTTTTTACTTTTTAAGATTTTCTACAAAATTTAGTTTTTTTGATCTAAACATATATATGGCAACCCTAGTTGTCCATGCTCGAAAGCGAATAAAATTGCATAGTTTTTATTTTACCATCTAATACACCTTCGTCTAAGTTGAATGGTTAAAAATGTCGTTTAATATAGACGAATCCAAGTTAAACTAAGGATATTGCTTTATTTGGGACTGCAGCAGATGATAGAAGATGAACGGAACCTCTTCGTAGTGTAAAAACTATTGATGAACCCACACAAAAATTATATAAAATACATGGTTTGCTATTCAACATTTTAAGCGACATGATCTCGATGCATTGTTTATAGCTACAAATGCTTCTGGTAGTATTGCGTATAACTGAGTAGAGTGCAGAATGGCTCCTTTTAGTCGGGAACTGGCTGGTTTGATATTGCCTCATGACCATTTTGGGTCCCATTTGGATGTCCTTGGTTAAAATTAATGAATATTTAGAGATTCAGTTTCAAGTTTGCTGTAAATGTATTAGCAGAGGTATGGAGTTCAATGGAAATTGATGGTTATCATGTTACTGCAAAATATGTTGGGTCGGGCTAACCAGATCTTCCTGATTTTCCAGACAATAAATGATTTTCAGAACATGTGCGTGAAACCTAATACTTGCTTCAAATTGTAAAATGTAGAAACACAGAATGCTGTCGTCCAAGTGGATTATTTAGATTACTAATCAACAGGTTTCTCGTACCACCAGTAAAAGTAAAACAGACAGTTGAAGACTTGGGTTTGTATGATCAGTCCAATGACCAGTTCATTTAGCTCTACTTTTGAATTCTTCACTCAAAGATTTTCTGCAAATGCCCTACGATTATTTTTGTCCGACCGTAAAATTGAAACTATCAAGTCGAACATGCAAAATGTGTGGTCTTTATTATGCTTCACTTAAGTCATTAAATCGCCACGTCGAGGAGATCCATAAAAAAGTAAACACGTACACCGAAACGAAAGTAAGGCCTTTAAGAGTGGCTGCTCTTCGTCCTACCGAATTGATGCGTATAATACAAAATTTAGACGAGTACCAGGATGTTGAATGGCTCGAAGAGAATAGTGTCGATATTCCAAAATCAGACGAAAGTGATCAAACACAGAACATCGAGCAGCAAACATCAAATGAGAGAGTCATGTCATGGATTGAGTCATGGATTCATGTGTCATGGACTGAGGACTGCTAATTTGACTTTATATACCAAAATTTTAAAAGAACAAAACAAATGAACGTGTTAATCGTTAATATGTTAAGATTGAATATAATAATAGGAGATAATAATTGAATACCATGTCAATAATTTGCTTCAATAAATATTATGTGCTTTAAATTCCTTTATTCTAAGCCTATATTTAACAGCTGCAGGAATCAATAAAGAAACCAGAACAGATTGAAAAATATATGTACCAATGTTTACGTAAGCATGGGAGGGGGGATAAGAGCTTTGCTTACTTTTGCTGACAAAAAAATCTGCTTACGTAATACTTGAGGGCCGTTCAAGTTATTATACTGTTTCTGAGGTTAACCAACATGTCAAAACTACATTGACGACAAGCGCAAGCGTCATATAGAAACGCAACAGCCAATCACACTTCTGAAGGCTTCCTCAAGGAAGCTCGAAACCTTCCTTGAGATAAGGAGCCGAATAAGGTTCCTTGAGCTGTCAATGAAGGTCTATGAAACGCGAAAAAAGGAACAAGGAATCCTTGTTCCTCAAGGAGCGACTATGAATACAGGGGGGGGGGGGGGGGGGGGGGAAAAAGTCCTACTCAACCTAAAGTTCAGGAAATCATGGAGAGGAAGGTTCCGAGCCGCAAACATACTTATAACAACAGGAACATATATTTTCGAAACCCTGCTGTTTCTATTTAAAAATGAATACCTATTCAGTCAGTACAATATTAACAACGAGAAAACCACAAAATCTAAAAATTACAAATCTAAAAACATTAAATTATTCAATACCCTGTCACGGTCCATTAAAAAACAAACTAAATTCAGGGATTATAAGAAAAAGCTTCACCAAATCCTAATTAATATTGAGTCCTACTCGATGCAGGGGTACTACGCTGCAATAAAATACTATGGAAGTTGCAGGCAAATTCGGATTTTGACAAATTTGTTTTAGCTAACAATCAGAATATTGTAACATTTATGTAATTATTCCTCTTATGTAAGCTTATATATTGAACTAAATTGAGCTTATGTAAGCTTATATATTGAACGAAATTGAATTGATTTAAAACTAGATGTAATTGCCACAATATTGCAGAGATGGCAAGTGCCGATGAAGAAATAGAGAAAGAAACTGCGTCTTCTTTTCCTGAGAAGTCACATTCAACGCTATTAAAGGAGGAGCTATAGAAGACTATAGCATTTAAATAAAATTTAACGTTGATGGGCCTCATTAAATTCTCCAGTTTTCGCATATTTGGCCAATCTTGGCCTGCTCTGGAAGATGATATCTAAAAGAACATTTATTGTGGCAAAAAAAGCTTGCAGGTTTAAAATTTTCTACGAACCGATTGACAGTGATGGTTGGCAGGAATTCAACTTGTGTGCTTCATTTATCACTCAAAACACCTAATGCCTTAAAACAGGGATCTCCAACCTTTTTGCACTCAAGAGCACATTCTAGAAAATCGGTTGGGCGACGGGCATCTTTTTCTATTCAAGAAGTCCTCATCTAATACATTGAATTTTAGGAAAATGTCATTTTGTTGGTAAAAAAATTCTTTCTGTCTTTATTTGAATAAGTTGGTATTTTGGTTGCGTTTACATTCGGCGGGCACACGTAAAATGGTAGGCGGGCGCCACGGTGCCCGCGGGCATAGGGTTGGGAGCCACTGCTTTAAAATATACATCTAAAATTAGCTGACCAGTGATTTGCAAGTCAAATTATAAAACTATATTGACAACTTTCCATTTTGAGGACTGGTTTGATCACCACTTCATACCAGACGTCAATCGTTATTATAAGTGTATATATGTATTATATTGCATTTAGTGTGAAGCTTCTTACTTATAATGCAACCAGTCACACTTCTACCACTCTAATTACTACAACAATGCACCAGATAATCAAAATATTTTAGGTTTATTACACAAGACGTTCGTTTGCTCAACTGAATGAAGCTATATATGGCGAAACATTGAGATATCTGTTAAAGAAACAATTTGATGTTTTAGCTGCCGATAAATGAAAGGGAAAATCTAAGATGAGATTCCCAAAAAATATTAAATGGTGTATGAAACAAACTAATTTTCAAAAGGCAAGACGAAAACAACGCCAGAAACTGATGATATCTCAATGGGCAATTAGGTTTGGAAATCAATTGTGATATTGCCAACGAGCTAATGGATTCACATAGCTTAGTGGTGAACTCGTACAGATACGTGAAAAAAATGTCACTAAAGCATACAACACTTCAACTCCAATTCCACCAGAAAAGCATATGTTTCATGTCACTTAAAAAGGGCTTAGAAGTTTTAGAGAATACAGATTATAATGAAAATTGCGTTATAACTACAAAGCAAGGAATAACAATATTATTAGATAGCTACCAAAGAATTCTGCTTGGAAAAAAAGACATTGTGTTCTCAAACGAATATACTATGTTCTCTAATTCACAAAAATAAATTGACTAATAATATAAATAAATATAATTGCTAGTACGGTGTGGTTCCTGCATTTTACTGCTAAGAGAGACCACGTGGGTCGCTGGAAACGTGGTCTCTGCTAGCAGTGGTCTAGCTATGCAGGAGCCACAACGTACTAATTATATTTATTTATGTTATTAGTCAATTTGTGAATAAGAAAATATTGTAAATTTGTCTTAATTCCTTTCTTGTAATATGAAAATTCACATAGTATTTTTTTCCTATTTTTTTTTTATATAAAAAGGAATATGTTGCATCTAGATCTTGTCCCTCCTATAATCATATCTTTCATTTTACAGCACAAAATAGTAGCTAGACTTACCTGTTTATTCCATTAGTATTTAATTTATTTTTTTTAAGTATGTTCAAATATTCAAATATGTTCAAGTTGGTAAAAAGTGAAATGGAAATTGATTTTATAATCAAATCTATGTGCATTCAATTCTACATAGTTTTTGTTTTCCCACGGTCTCTGAATTATAAATGAATTGGATTTCCAAAGTACAAAAGAAGTTCTGAAGTTACCCCAAACTTATAAAATAATCGTGCATATTTTTACAAAAATAACTCTGACAATTATCCGACAAAATTCAACAGTTCGATTAATTACGAATTATATATTATCATTATATATCTTTCATTAATGAATTATTTAAATAAATAAGTAGTGGTACATACTGAATATAGATGTTATTTAAAGTTTTATTTGTGAAATCTAGATAAAATATCTATGTATAGTATACTAATACATATAGTCAAGATTAGATATGAATAGCGTACATAGATTAGGGAGACTGTTATTCAGTAAAGGAAATGATATGAAATAGCTTTTTAGATTTATTGATAAACTAATCAGGAAACCCTCCATAATTTCTAGATTTATTAATAATTTTAATGATACGGTAGGTAAGTGTCGACGCTATCAATCAAACTGGCCCACGTTAATATTGTTTTATAAAAAAGAACACTAACCGGAAACAGACATGTAATCTCTCAAATACACACACACACACACATATATATATATATATATATATATATATATATATATATATATATATATCATATATCTGTAATAAATACATAAAATAATTATTATTGTTGGGAGGCGAGCATGGCGTGTCTGTATGAACGCGTGTCCCGGCAACGGCGGTGGCGTCGCGGCGCTCAGCGGACGCGATCTCATTGGCTCCTGGGCGCCCGTTCGCTGCAGCATCGGCGCTCCTTTTTCAGCCGGCGCCCGGCGTCGCGTTAGTCCGTCTCCCTCTGACCCCCGACTCACCTGAGTGACTCATCTCCGGTAAACAGATGGGGTAAAAAAGTGCTGCATGATTTAAGAGAAATATCGATCGGGTCTTTCTCTCTCTCGAGCCCACCCCAGGACGGTTTTTGCGTGTCTCGACTTTTCAGCTTTGCCCCAGAACTTCTATAAAATTAGATATTTACGAAACATTTTACTTTTTAACTTTTTTTCGTTTTAGTTTAAAAGTTCACTTTGTTTTCAATATTTTTCGTGAAACTGAGATTTTATTGCGTAGGCAGATTCGTATTAATGCATTTCATTATTAAACATTATCTACACTTTATCTTAAATTATAGTATCTAGCTTGAATATCTGTAAAACAGTTTTTTAACAATTCTATTTTGGACAGGATGCCTTCAATAACATTATATTATCTATGAAGTCTGCTTCCTAATTTCACTACAGATTCTTCAATTTCTACTTATCAGTTGTTAGTTGTGGGTTGTATTATCACTCTAATATGCTAATTCGCAGTTTTTTTCACCGGGTTATTAACTACTAATCAAACACAGCGGCCAAGTGGCCTGCCTCAGTGCTTAACGCTTTAACTCTGTAGACTACGTAGTCGACGATCCGCAGCTTAGTGCTATCTACTTATCTAGGCAAGATGACATTAGACTAGACTAGATTAAACAAGCTCAAGCAAGACCAGATGAGATCAGTTAATAAAAGACAACACCGCACCAGACAAGACTAGGCAACACCAGACAAGACCAGACAAAAACAGACAGGACCAGACAAGACAAGATCACACAAGACCAGACAAGACCAAGAACAGACGAGACCAGACAAGACTAGACAATACCAGACACGACTAGACAATACCAGACAAGACCAGACAAGACCAGACAAGACCAGACAAGACCAGACAAGACCAGACAAGACCAGACAAGACCAGACAAGACCAGACAATACCATACAAGACCAGACAAGACCAGACAAGTTCAGACAAGACCATACAAGACCAGACAAGAGCAGACAAGACCAGACAAGACCAGACAAGACCACACAAGACCAGACAAGACCAGACAAGACCAGACAAGACCTGACAAGACAGGACAAGACCAGACAAGATCAGGCAAGACCAGACAAGACCAGACAAGACCAGACAAGACCAGACAAGAACAAAAAAGACTAGACAAGACCAGGCAAGACCAGACAAGACCAGACAAGACTAGACAAGACCAGACAAGACCAGACAAGACCAGACAAGACCAGACAAGACCAGACGAGACCAGACAAGACCAGACAAGACCAGACAAGACCAGACAAGACCAGACAAGACCAGACAAGACCAGACAAGACCAGACAAGACCAGACAAGACCAGACAAGACCAGACAAGATTATACAAGACTGGAGAAGACCAGACAAGACCAGACAAGACCAGACCAAAAAAGACAAGACCAGACAAGACCAGACAAGACCAGACAAGACCAGACAAGACCAGACAAGACCAGACAAGACCAGACAAGACCAGACAAGACCAGACAAGACCAGACAAGACCAGACAAGACCAGACAAGACCAGACAAGACCAGACAAGATCAGACAAGACCAGACAAGACCAGACAAGACCAGACAAGACCAGACAAGACCAGACAAGACCAGACAAGACCAGACAAGACCAGACAAGACCAGACAAGACCAGACAAGACCAGACAAGATCAGACAAGACCAGACAAGACTAGAAAAGGTCTGACGAGACCAGACAGGACCGGAGAAGACCAGGCAAGTCCTGGCTAGGCCAGACAAGGCCAGGAAAAACCAGACAAGATCAGACAATACCAGACAAGCCAGGCAAGACGAGACGAGACCAGAAAAAAAACAGACAGGACTGGACAAGACCATACAAGACCAGACAAGACCAGACAAAAACAGACAAGACCAGAAAAGATCAGATAAGACCAGACACAACCATACGAGACGAGACAAGACTAGACAATACCAGAGAAGACCAGACGAGACAATTCAAGACAAGACAGAGCAAACTAGACAATTCAGACAAGACCAAACAAGACCGTACAAGACCAGACAAGACCAGACACGACCAGAAGAGACCACGCAAGATGAGACAAGACCAGACAAGACCAAAAACGACCAGACAAGACCAGACAGAACGAGACAAGACCAGACAAGAGCAGAGAAGACCACACAAGAACAGACAAGACCCCTCCAGACCAGGCAAGACCAGGCAAGACCAAGCCAGACAAGGCTAGACAAGGTGAGACGAGAACAGACATAAGACCATACATAAGGCCAGATTACTCTCTCCCTCTTTCGCGTCAGCCCGTGTTTGTCCATTGATGGGTGTAGGCCTCCTTCAGGTCGTTCCATGCGCATCTAGTTTATGCGATTTGATGCCATTCTTTCCCTGCCGTTTTCCTGATGTCGAGCCATCTTCTTTGCGTTCTTACAGTGCTTCGTCTTGTGGCTCTTGGTCTCCAATGAGTAATCCTATGGATCCATTTGTCGGTGTTTTCCTTGGCTACGTGTCCTACCCAGATCCACTTATGTTCTGCGCTTCGTTCAATCACTTCTTTGACCTTGGTTCGTAGGCTGATCTCCTGGTTTGTTATTCTGTCTCTTAAGCTTATGCCGAGTAGAGTCCGTGCCATTGCTTGTTGGCAAGTTGTTAATATATTTGCGCTCTTTGTTTTTCATGTCATCGTTTCCAGGCCATACGTCGTAACGGGCATTAGGAAGACCAAATGGTATGCAAATACCATTTCGAGAAAGACTCGTAAGATGTTAAGACTCAAATAACAAGATTCGGATAAAATCCAAGCGTTGGAACTATGGGTGTACCGACGTATGTTAAGAATAGCCTGGACCGAGAGGAAAACAAATTAGGCAGTATTAACCCAGATGAATAAAGAACGAGAACTCATTAAAACAATAAAAAGCGGAAAACTTCAATATCTGGATCACGTCATCCTCGCATGACGTTCGCGTGATCGTTATGAATTACTACAACTCATTATGCAGGGAAAAATATCAGGAAAGAGGAACCCAGGAAGACGACGGACCTCCTGGCTGGAGAATTTGAGGGAGTGGTTTGGTTGCTCCTCTATAGACCTGTTTCGAGCAGCAGTGTTAAAAATAAGAATTGCCATTATGATAACAAACCTACGTTAGGTTTTTTAAGGCACCCTTAGAAGAAGAATAAGATTTCGAGGAAAACTACACAGCAACGTGTAGTAGTAAAGCCGAATGGAGCGACGAATCCTCACCATACCACATAGAGCAAAATGCTATTAAGTGGTATACAGATGGCTCGAAGACAAAGGAGGTACTAGTGCAGGAGTGTTTGGACCTCGTACCAAATACTTCGAATCCGTGGGAACCTTCCCAAGTATCTTCAAAGCAGAGGTACACACAATCGAAAAATGTGCACAAATTAACCTCGACAGGAATTAGCGCAAAAAACGAATTGCTATCCTGTCAGACAGCCAAGCAGCCACAAAGGCCATTTGCTCATACACCATTCGATCCAAACTGGTATGGGACTGAGTGGGAAAGCTAAACAGGCTTGGCAAAGAAAATAACGCTGTACTGGGTACCAGGACACACTGGTATAGACGGAAATGAAGAAGCCGATCACCTAGCAAACAATTTATCCAGTAATCCCTTTATAGGTCCGGAACTCTATTGCGGAATGAGTGTGAACACCATCCATAAAATTTTAGATGAAGAAATAAGAGAACACTGGATGAAAACTTGGAAAGAACTTCCAGGGTTGAGACAATCCAAAGTGATGCTGGGATCTTTTAACCAGAAAAGAACAAAAGCTTGCCTGAAACTAAACAGTAACAAGCTTAGAATTCTGATAGGAGTCCTGACGGGACACTGCGGAGAAAACACCTCAAGACCCTAGGCCTAGAGGAGGATGACATATGCAGATTCTGTGGATAAGCAGAGCAAACCCCTATACATCTGCTCAAAGACTGCGGAGGACTGCTCCGCAAACGGCAGATGTACTTTAGGGCCCACTGCTTGTACGCGTAGGAGTTGCAGTCCTTGAATGCCACCCAGATCCTGAAATACCTAAAGGAATCAGGACTAGAGGAGGTTTTTTCTCTTCGCTCTAAATGGGTAAGTATACCAACGCTTAGATAAAGAGGGTGGGGTACAATAGATCTATAAAGTTCGTCACCATATCAAGTCGTCACCACTATATCTACAATCTACAATCTATAAAGGGTATTATGCACATGTCGTATACCTACTTTTTGTTTTAGGCAGTGCGGTATATCTGGGTTCTTGAGTATGTGTCTGAGTTTGCCGAAAGCAGCCCAGCTCTGACTTATTCTTATGGTTATTTCTGTTGCCTGATTTTCTATTGAACCTCGAAACTTGTAGCTAATGTCGGAACTTCGCCAATGTCGGTCACAAGCCCGAATGCAAAAGAGGGAGTGATCTAGGAGTAACACCTCGCTAAAAACATGGGTTCAGCTGGCCCGGCTGATAGCACCCATTAAAGGCCCCTGCCTAGGGTATAGGTGAAAACCGGTCAACGACCTAGGAAGCGGAAGAGACGAAAGGGTCTCAACGGTGAAAGGGGCGGAAGAACCAAAAATTTGACAATACACCCGGCAAGCGTGGCGTCATGCCAATTACCCTTCAAATCAAGGCCAGATATATGACCAGAAATAGGACCAGACATAAGACCAGACATATAAGACCAGACATCAGACCAGACATAAAGACAAGACATTAAGCCGGACATTAGCCTGGAAATTAGACCGGACATAATACCGGGCATTAAATATGACATTAGGGCGCACATTATGCCAGACATTAGACCAAAGTTTAAACCAGACTTTAGACCAGACATTAGACCGGTCATTCGACAGTATATTAGACATCGACACTAGTCGAAGACCAGGTAAGAATTGTAGGAACCAGATGTTCATTTATAATTAATTTCGGCAGTATTTTTATCATGTGGAGTTAAAAGTTACCTAGTTTATCACGACCTATAAATGTGAAACAGACTTTCGAAACTTGTTTTGGAAATATTTTAGATCTTGGACTAAAACTATCTTATATTGCGCCAAAATCTGTATTTCTACTTAAAAAAAACATCATAGCCAGCCTTGACTAATTTTGTCTGTTTAATTTATATACTTTAGTTGCAGAGATACATTTTCAGTATTTATTATTTTTAGTTTATTATTAACTGTAATACTTTACACTAGTAATATGTATATAAACAATTTTTTATTTGAGTAATTGTTATTTTATTGAATAGCAAAGTTTTAAATAATAATCTAGAATAAGTCAGTTACAACATTAAATGATTAGAAGAGATGAAATCGTGGTGCCAGCGTAAAATATACCCGATGTCAACGACTTTTACGTCAAAATGCTAATAGAAACGTGTACATAGACACCTGCACATCCGGACAGTTGAAGAAAGGAATTAGAAGAAATTGCGGGATATACCAGCATTTTAGAATATACAACAACCTAATCTGCTTCAATAACCATCCATATTTCGGCATCATTGGATTATGATTTATATTGTGCATATTGACCATCATCTAATTTAATGTTAACATAATCATTTAAAAAAATTATATATATATATATATATATATATATATATATATATATATATATATATATATATATATATATGATGTCTGATGTCATTCGATGACTTGAGTGTATTGTCTGTCTTAAAATGGTAACATAATGTGAACGTCCTCTGTTTTATTCCAACATCTCCTGTTTGTATTCAACGTATAAATATTGATAGCATGGCGTTTATGTCTTCGTTATATAAGCAATGGAAGTGCCACATATAAAAGTGGTTGGCTCAAACTCTACCTGCATACTCAAGCAGGAAAGATGCAAGAACGATTTGTATCACTCGACGGATGCTGGCCATCATCCACTGAATAACAATGTATACGAAATGCACATTATTCTTTCAACTTTAATCCGGCACTCGAAGTATAACTAAATTTCAGAATACGTAAAGAATGTGCATATATTTGTGTGTCTTTTTAAGACACGCATATACATGTTCCTACTTCACCCTACTTTCCATGGTAAAATCAGTGTGGTTAGTTAATTATGGCAAGTTTACTTTTTGGTATAACTTTATAATACAAACTATTTGCTATTGCTTTTCACTTTTGTTTATATAGTTTTTCTATATTCTATATATGATTTACAAGCCTCTACTTTCATAGACTTTCAGGTTCTACTTTAAAACTAATAAATTTTTATATTTCTTTTAATTAGACCAGTCTAGCTGACAAATAAATAGCATTGACCAGAATTCACGCCTGTATCCCCTATTCAATTAGATCTGGACATGTCTGCCTTCATAATCTAATAGCCTCCAATCTAGTTTGATTTGTCAGGATTTAATTTTTTATATCCTTACCTGCTTCTTTGTATACTCTTGTCTGTTTCATATTTATACTTCTATGCGTTTAACTTGTTAATGTATGTTTGTAGTACTGCGCTTTTTGTGTTGTTTTCCTTTTAAGCTATTGAATAACTGACAAATTTCACATGAGATTTATTTTGGTAGTCCTAATAAGACTCATTAATTGTTATAGAGCTCCGGAAAGATTGAATATATTTATATATTCAGGCTGTGTTCCGACTGTATTAAGTTTGTATAGTCTTACTAAATTGTTCATGTTGCATCATCTGAGTAGTTTTCTCTTGTTAATTACATCTACTACTGTCAGTCTAGTCTCAACAGCCTCACCTGGCCTATTTCATATCGTCTTTTAAGACCAGTTATTTAAATTAGGACCTACAGATAATTATTCTTTCGTTTCTATTGACTTAAGCGTGCTATGCAAAATACAATAGTGATTGAATAAAATTTGTTCTCGGAATTGCGAATTCTGTTTACATTGTTGCAAAATAGGAATTCATAAATGATAAATTAGTTTTTATTATTATGAATAAATTCTGTCAATTCAAAGTCTGACTGTTATGCAATAATATAACAAATATGTTATGCAATATTGTCTATATAAAGTCTATCAAACTAGTATCGAGATTTATCTCGTCTAGTTCTATCCAACTAGTCTCATTCAACAAAGCAAAATTTTTTTTTAAACAAGATCCATGCTTTCCTTCTCTATAAAAAGAAAAGTTCATTTGTATAGCTAGAGCTTATCGATTAAGAGTCTTTTCACCCGCTCAACGTTTGATGTGTTTCGATCTCGAGATGGCAGGCTGGGTGGGTCCTGCAGGTGCGGTCGATACCCGCATCAGAGAAGTTCAAAGCATCGTTCCTGTAACTATGGAGACCGGGGGCGGCCCCTGAGCCCCTTGGAGCCCCTCGGCACCTGCCCCTCATTACACATGCATGCGGACACCCTCGCGCAGGTATGCACATCACACTATCATTACCCAATTGTATATATATATATATATATATATATATATATATATATATATATATATATATATATATATATATATACGTGTATTTGTTGTATGTTGTCCTTAATTACACGTCGCCAGGACACATCAATAACCGGTAACTAGTATGTGATTGAACACCTACAATAAATTATCCTTTTTTTCCCTAAAAGGATATTGCATAACAATTGATTTGGTACATTTATTTTGGTTTAAAATATTTGGCACGTTTGTACACACCTTTTTTCTCATACGTTTTAATTATCAATTAACTAAGTTGAATCATCTTTGCAGTTAGATTACGCTGCTTTTTTAAAAGCTACAAGGAATACTGCCATTAAAATAATTATTGGTGCTTCTGAATGCATGATAATCATTTTGTTTATTTTTTGTTTAGACATATGTTGATTGAAGAATATTTCATTTATATTAAATGCAATTATATATCTTTTGTGATATACATTTCTCGGTAAATGAGACACGTAAAACGGGGAAATTAGAGTTTCCTGGAATAGCGGCAGTTGCAACATCGAGAAGAAGGTTTCAAAACGAAATCTAAAAAATGTTCAAAGTTCATAAAAAGAGTGCGATTGGAATATATACAAGAACTAGAACTTCTCAATGCTAGATTATAATTAATGAAATGCCTGTTATAAAGAAAAATGTTTCAAATGATTTTAATAATAACATATTTTTAAATAACATAACAAAATGACGAGACAACAGAGATTAGTGAGATGTGACAGAGTCTAGCAAATTGAAGCTAAATATATTAGACAGTTATAAGATCATTGAATGAAATACATGGATATACAAGAAGAAAAAACTAGGCAAAATACTATTAGAACGGGTGTTTTACTGGAAGGCAAAAAAAGGTTTGGAACAAAACCAAACTTTAACGTAAATGAGTAGTCATGATCACTTCTGTTTATTTATTAGTATTTTCAAAACTACAAAAAATGATTGTTTGAAATCTTTACCAAATTAAAGAAAAAACTACAGAACATAATATTCTGTAATTATTTTTGCTGCTTATTTAATTAGTTTTGGCACTATAAATTTTTGAGATGAATGAATGCATATCATATGAATGAATCAATCAATGTTAAATGTAAATAAATTACGTCTAATGAGTGAAAATTTTAAAAGAATGTTTCTCCTAAGCTATTAATACTAATTGTTGAAGTGTTCAGTTAAAGAAAAAAACTAAAAGAAATAATAACCTATCAATTATTTTTGGTCCTTAGTGAATTGAAGTGATAACTTAACGTTTCTATTTGCTAAATAACTATACTTAATTGTTTGAAATCCTCGCCGAATTAAAGAAATAACTACAAAAATTAATAATATAAATTTCTGTATAATTATTTTGCCAGAATCATAGGCTTTATCAGGCCGAAGCATTAACTACGACAAACTTAGCCCATGTTTAGCACACGTCAGCATATCTTACATAACTTCAATAAATTAATTTGCTTGGTTCTTAGGAATCTGGAATTATCTCAAATACTTCCGGCCGAAATCTTAACAAAAATTTACAATTGTTACGATACAAGATTCAGTTAAGGTTCAGTTCAGCTTGCTAATAAACAAATTAGTCGATTATCGGTAAATTAAAATAGTTGTTCCTAAATCATTTTTACATCATCAAAAAGTCGGAAAGAGGTATGCTCTTTGGTTTTGAGAAGTCCTACTTTTTCGTAGATGCATTCTGAGTGTAAGTTATTCTACTGGAGAATGACACCGTAACGTGGTTGAATATTTTCATATCTGAAGTTTATGTTTTTAGATTGCTCAACATGTGGTTTTAACAGGACGGTGCAACAGTGTATACACCTATCGCATATGCTATATTACATTTTTCCAGATTATAGAAATAATATCTCGCATTATATACAGAAATGGCTATGTCAATTGAGTTGGTGCAATGTTGCTCACTGTCTGTCATCATTGGAAAAATATAGCACGAACTCAAATAAATTATTTGTTATGGAATATTGTAGAGTAGTATACTTTCATCAATTATCTTCAGACCTGCGATCACTTACGATCACTTACGGGGGAGTCCTGACGGGACACTGCAAACTTATATAGAGCAGGGTTGGGGAACAGTTGCGTGGGGAAGTAGAACCAAGCTGGTCTATATGAAGTAGCAGATTGAGAAGATTCAAAGACTGGCGTTTGTCTGCTTCGTGGGAGCGATGGGGTCATGCCCGACAGCATCAATAGAACCGCTGCTGGATCTGACTCCATTGCACCTTGTCGTCGAGGGGGCCACCAGATGGGCGATTGTAAGGTTCAGCAAGGAATGAATAGGCAGAAGTAATATAATTGGAGCAGATACCTCGTTGGTATTTTGGACCTCGTACCAAATACCTTGAATCCATGGGAATCTATCCAAGTATCTTCCAAGCAGAGGTACATGCAATCGAAAGATGTGCACAATTTAACATCGACAGGAATTATCGCAAAAACCGAATTGCTATCCTGTACTGGTATGGTTTTACTGACTTTGTGGGAAAGCTAAACAAACTCGGCAGAGAAAAAGAAGTATCGCTATACTGGGTACCAGGATATACTGGTATAGACGGAAATGTATACGCCGATTACCTAGCAAATAAGGGATTCAGTTATCCGTTTATAGGTCCGGCACCCTTTTGCGGGATGAGTATGAACACTATCCACAAAAGTTTAGATGAAGAAATAAGATAGCTTGGATGTAAAACCTGGAAAGAACTTCCAGGGCTAAGACACTTCAATGTAATGCAGGGATCTTTTAAACAGGAAAGAACAAAACCTTACATGAAACTAAACAGGAACAAGCTTAGAATTTTGACAGGAGTCCTAACGAGACACTGCAAACTTATATAGAGCAGGGTTGGGGAACACCGGCCCGCGGGCCGCTTACGGCTCGCGAAGAAATTTGATCTGGCCCGTCGAGTGCATACGTTCATGTTGCATCGATAATACGCCGACTGCTGACAGACATCGTGTTGACGTATTTCAGACGGGTTTTATGGGTTTGAACATTTTTCCTTGTTGCACATGCGTGTCTGTTCGTTATTCTTTTTGGTTCTTCGTGCACAAACGTAAGTGGTTTAGAAATTAAAACTTATAGAGTGTGACATCCTACAAACGGCGAGTAGAAAGAAAAGAAATGTGGATGCAGAATATCGGCCTTTTCAAGAAAAATGGACACATGATTATTTTTTTGTTGAGGTGAAATGAAAGCCTGTGTGTCTATTTTGTGGGGATGCGTTAGCTGTTATGAAAAGGGCTATTTTGGAGCGTCATTTCAGCACATAACATGCAAAATTAAATGAATTGGGAGGCCAAATGCGCCTAGATAAAATCAAAGCTCGTCAGCAGAGTTGGAAATCACAACAAGCCGTTCTCACTAAGCTTCGTGGTGGCAATGACAATGTTATTCAGACAAGTTATTTAGTGAGCGAGCCAATTGCAAAGAAATTGAGGCCTCATGTAGAGGGAGAGTTTGCGAAAGAGTGCATGGTGGCTGCTGCGAAGTTGATAGCACCAGACAAAGTAAAATTGTTTCAGAGTGTTAGTTTGTCTCGGAGAACCATCTCAGACTACTGACAGCACAAGATATAAAAATATAAAAACACACTGCAGGGATCTGCAGAAGATTTCCAATTTTTCTGATGACGAGACAACGGACATAACAAATACTGCCCAACTGGCCGTTTTCGTTCGTCGACTAAATGCAGAGTTTGACATGCGAGAAGAACTGCTGTCACTGGAATTCATGCATGGCGCTACAACAGGTGAGGACTTGTACGAGAGACTTCTTCTAACAATGAAACTTGAGCCAATCTTTGAAAAGTTTAGTGGGCTTACTGCAGATGGCGCTCCAGCCATGGTTGGATCACAGAAAGGGTTAATTCCATTTGTAAAGAAAGAAATGAATCGCCTCAGTCTTGACCCAAATGATTTATTCATATGCCACTGCATCATACATCAAGAAAGTCTCTGTGCACAGTGGTTGCGGCTCTATAATGTGATGTCAACAGTAGTGTCATGTATTAATTTTATCAAAAGCAGAGGGCTTAATAGCCGCCAATTTAGGGAATTTCTGAATGACCTTGGCTCTCAGTAAGGTGATCTTCTTTATCACTGTGAAGTGCGGTGGCTGAGTCGCGGGAATATGCTCATGAGGTTCATCAAAGGTGAAACATCGTCTGTTTTAAACGGCTGTTTGGTCTTTGATCTCAGATGTAACCGGCTCTTCCAACGAAAAGCTCATAGGATCCGGCGGCTAAGAAGTTCAATTCCTTGCAGGTTTTTGAGGCTGCGTTGTACTTATGTATGTATTCGAGGCTCGCTCTATCTTGCCCTATTGCTTTGTAAATAGCAGAAGCAACTGCGTAAACTCCGCAGTTGCCCAGCAGGAACTCAGGCGCGTTCTTCTCCTTAACTTTATACGTTCAAACCCAAAATGGGTTTTATATATTCAACTTTCAAATATTTGTTGTCAAAATTTGAACACAAATGTCAAAAACTAACTACAGATTACATTGTCCAGAGCGACACCTACATAGGGACTTCTGCACTACACACTGTGGAAAACCCAGAGGATAGGTTTAGCGTTATTATTTATTTATACTGTTTATAGACATTTATGCTTACTTCGATTTTGGGTTGCTTTTAGTGGCTTAGTTAAACCTTTCTATGCGAATTACTTTTTTGAATTGATGTGATTGTGTGCTCAATATTCTGAATATTACATTATAGCCCGTGCGGAATACTTTTATAACTTTGTATTATTTGCAAATATTGACAAATTTTCAAAAATAAAAATCTATTCGAAGCAAATTTTGTTTTTTTTGCTGATTTGAGTGGACAAAATTTGCATAACCCTTTTGTTTTATTTCAAAATTGGACGAAAATGTTAAACTAATTTGCAAATATTGCCAAATTTTCAAAAACCAAAACCTCTATTCGAAGAAAATTTTAATTTTTTGTTGATTTGAATAGACAAACTTTGCAAAATACTTTTATTCTATTTAAAAATTGGACGAAAACGTCAAAACAATTTGTAAATATTGGCCAAAGTCAAGCAGTTCATGGAGATGAAGGGAAAACCTGTCAGGCAACTCAGTAATAGCAAGTGGCTGTGTGATCTAGCGTTCATGGTATTCATGGGACATTACTAAGTATCTGTCAGAGCTAAACGTCAAGCTGCAGGGTCCCAACCAGCATCTCAGCTCCCTACTTTCAAACGTAAAATTATTTGAAGCATAATTAAAGCTGTGGATAGTGCAACTCGGAAGGAATAACGCGGTGGATTTCCCTACGCTAGAAGGACAAACGCCTTCTACGACACTTGAGTATGCTGGTGATTGTGCGAAACTAATTGAGGCATTTAATAAAAGATTTAAGGACGTGAAAAGTAAGCAAATTGAATTGAATATTTTTGCTACACCGTTCAATATTGAACCAACCTGATAACCTCCAACACGAAATCATTCAGCTGCAAACTAATCTTAAGCTGAAAGCTAGATACAACAGTCTCCCACTGCTTGAATTCTAAAAACGTTACATACGCAATGTTGAATTTCCCATTTTGAGGAGAGATGCATTGAAATATGCATCTGTATTCGGAACAACTTACTGTTGCGAGCAGTTCTTTTCTAAACATACGATCGCAAAGAATCGACTGCGTACCACATTGACCGACGTAAACCTGGAAGATCAGTTGAGAGTAGCACATCATCAATATCAGCTAATATCACACAATATGTTTATTTTTATTTGTTTATTTATAATATATATTTTTTTTGTTGAACAATAAAAACTATAATTATTATTTGTATGGCCCGCGAATGATGTTATAAATTTCCAAATGGCACTTGGCAGAAAATAGGTTCCCCACCCCTGGTCTAGAGGAAGATGACAGATGCAGATTCTGTCAAGAGACAAATGTACCTTGGCCCAGTGGTTCTACGCAGAGGAGTTGCATACCAACTTTTAGAGGAAGAGGGTGGGGTACAATAGATCTATGAAGGTCGCAGTACAAATAACTACCAAATCTACAACCCTCTTCAATTTGTACTCAGAAGACATTGTTAATTACTTGTTAATCATTACATTACGTGTTAATCAAGATATAAGCATTAAAATTAACGGCGTGGCAATAAATCAGAGGAAAGAGACGAAACAGATGGCTGAAAAACCTTAGGGAGTAGTTTGTCTATACTAACAACCAACTATTTAGATCGGCGGTCTCAATAATAAAAACAGCCCTAATGATTGCCAACCTTCGGAGAGAAGACGGTACCTAAAGAAGAAGAAGGAATATTAAAAATGTAATAAAAGAGCATTGCCATTAACCTATACGATTCATATTTTATTGTATCAGATTTAAAGCCTCCAATAATCATAACACATGAAAGACTATTGCATCATGTACTAAAATTATAAAGTTCGATTTTGTAGTGTAGGTAATAGCAATGCAGATTTTATAGTTTTGTATAGAAAGTATACCCATAGAAATAGTAAATTAGTTTTTAATATTCAAACACTTAGAGGAAAACGGAGCGAAATTCTGAAAAATGTTTCAAATAAAACTTGTAGATTAATTAAATTTCCTGTAAGGAAACTCGATCTCTAGTAAACTTATTAAGGCACTGATGGGAGATAAACCTCGAAACATGTCTGCAGATGGCTATTCACTTAAGTTGAATAAAAATAAATGATATTAAAAACAATGTTATTTAACTAGTACTCGTTTAGTGACATGAAAATCTACTGGGGCTAGTAATAACATGCCGATTGTATAATTCAATATCCTGCGTGGCATTACACAGGGAAGTAGTTGTTTTAACATGGGATTTGTTTTGTTGTCTTAATAAGGCTTAAAATTATGGAGCTACGAACAAGTTAAATATATTTATATATTTAGGCTACATTTCCCCCTTAATAAGTTTTGATGATTGAATCTACAATTAGTATGGTTTCACCAATAATAGATCTCTAGGTATTTTTTTTTGACAAGTTGGTAATAAATAATCAATCTTGAAATAAAATCAAATTTTGATTTTACTTTATATTTTTTTGTCTAGAAATGCGAAAATGACTCGTAAATCAAAGAGATTTTGAGAACTGTTTCAAATAAAATTTCCTTGAAATAAATCTTAATATATAGTGATTTTTAGTCTGTACATTTCGTAACAATCAACAATGAACATAGTTAAAACCTTATGTCCATGGAAATAACATGGAAATTAATCGTAGTTAAAAAAAACCTTCTGGAGAATCAAATTTTCTATAAGAAATCTTGTTATCTAGTGCATTTTGGTCAAAGAAAATGTCTCACACTGAATCTACACAAATTCATTTCAATCGGGAAGTATACTATAAAATATTCACTATATTGCATACCTTTACCCAACCATGTATAACTAATTAGCATTGCAAAGGTTATATAGCCAGGGTAGGTGGATAAAATATTTTCAAAAAGAATTTCGAAGCAAAAATAGAGAAGACCGAAATTTGAAAAAAATAACTGTACTAGGCTTTCAATGTGTAATAAACGAAGTTACATAGATGTATAGAAAATAAATAAGTATTATCTAAATATCTATTGCAAAATCCAACATAATCAATGACATGTAATTAGCATTAAGAAAACAAAGGTAAGGAAAACCTGGGAAAACTGCAGGCCGATAAGCCTCCTGAGTCATCTCTACACATTATTCTCTAAGATAATAATAACCTGAAAATAAACTGGAATTCTACCAAACAGTGGAGCAGGCAGGATTCTGCGCCCAATACGAAACCAATGACCATCTACAAAATGTTAAAACAAAAATCGAGAAAAGTATTGAATACTTCTTCTTCTTCTTTCTCACATTATATGCAGGCCTGCCTTTACTTCCATCACTATGGTCGGTCAAGATGGGGCCTATTGTCACTCCATTGCTTTCTGGGTCTCCCTGGGCTTTTCTCTTCCTTTCGTTCTCTTTTCGTTGTTCTACCCAGTCGTTTATGGGTTGTACGTTGGACATTTGCCTTAGCTCCGTGCTCCTCATCCTGTCCATTAAGGTTTTATTGTTGATCTTTCGTGATCTTACTGGAATTCTACCAACCACTCGTCCTGGACATTCACAAGGAATTCGAAAAGGAAGGAGTTCCGCGTCCGCAATCGCTACACAAGATCCAATTATTACAATTGCAAAAAAGGCCAATATGACGGTTCAACTCCACGCAAACACCAAGCCCATTCGAAATGGTAGAGGCGTGAGGCAGGAAAACACGATATCACCTAAATTGTTCACCGATGTTTTGAAACTTGCCTACAAAAAGCTCAACTGGGAGAGAAAAGAGCTGACTATAGATGGCAAAAGCTTATTAAACTTTGCGGACGATTTGCGGACGACATAGTGCTACTAGTTGATTATATCAGCAATAAGAAAACAATGCTACTAGAACTCAGAACTAGTTATTCCAAAACAAAATGTATGACAAATTTGGACCCGAGCAAGTAGATGGAGGTTGGCAATAGATATGTAGATTTTATATACAAATACAAACATGCGAATTCAAAAGGAGAATAACCCTCTCCTGGGCTACCAATGGAAAACTTCCAAACGTATAAGCGATAAACCAGTCTACTAAAAAAAGGAAAGTTATCGATCAATTCGTGTTGCCAGTGATGTCCTACGGCACTAAAACTGCAACATAGAAAATCGCATCCGCATAGAAGGTAAAAATTGCCCAACGCAAGTAGGAAAGATCGATGCTCTGCCTGTCGCTAGGACACCATATCAAAAACGATGACCTCCGCCGAGCAACAAGGGTCACAAATGTGGGAGTGCGCATTGTAAGATTAAAATGGAACTGGACCCGGTATGTGGCCCGAATGTCAGATGGGAGATGAAAGGAGATACTCCTGGAGTGGAGACTAAGAGCAAATTGGCGAAACGTAGGAAGAGCCTTCACAAGGTGGACTGAGGATATCGAGAGAACAGGGGGAGCCTAGAAGCGAGAGGCCCAAGCTAGGAAGATATGAGCAGAAATTTGGAAGACCTGTCTACAACAGTGGATGCAGAGGGCTGTATGTTGATGATGATTGTAACATATCAGTTTCTTTTTAATTAAACTAATTACTAACAGTCAGATAAAATATATGCAAATAATACACCCAAAAATACATATTTTTTAACTTTCTATAATATAATACTTTTATGAGTTTCTTAATTAACAAATAATTAATTCTCTGTAGCGGTAAAAATAAGCCAAACGTTACAAAATTTCACTATTATCCCGCTACCCAGACACGTGTCGTTTACTTAAGAATGAAAGTGCAAGTTATTATGTCTAATATCTCATTGGATCATAATTATTAATTGGATCATTATTTTCTTAAGTGAATATTTAAATAAATGTATTGATTTTAAAACTCAACAGTTTAATTGATCAGTAAAAATACGATTTAATGAATAGGATGGTTGCGACAGTTACTACGTGGGTAATTCATACTTTCATATTGAATTATATTCAAATTGAATTGAAAAAATTTTCAATTCAATGTAAAATACGATTTCAGCACTAACAACTTGAATGTACATTTACTAAATAATTAAGCAATTAAACTGGATAAATTGTAAAAAAAAATACAGGCAAGTTAAAATTATATATTTTAAGTTAAAATACTGGATGATCAGTAAAATATTGTTTAAACAGTAGTTTAGATTTATGAAAATTATATATGAAATATTAAAATCTGATTCAAAGGATTTACGTTTGTTAAGTATTATATTTTATTAGTGGCACAGAATATTCAACTGCACAAGGAAAAAAAAATACTACTCAGTTTACAACTCATTTGATTCTTAGAAACATATGAATTACCATTCGAGAAAAACAACACAACCTATAAATTTGTAACTCGCAAGTGCCTTGTGTTTCGGTGAGATACATTACATAATTTCACAAGTTAAGTTAATATATTTATCGATAATGTGTGCAGACTTATTCTGCAGGCTTTCAGGATGACTAGTCGCGGAGTACAAATCATCGGAATCATCCTCTGAGGATGGAATCACGAATCATCACCAAAGATGACAGTTATGAAAGATTGAATTCTGATTAGAGCTTTTCCCGGGCCGAATGAAGTTGAAAAATTTGGAAATATAAAAGATAAAAATATAGGGATTTCATTATACAAATAAAACTGTAATCAGGTTATTGACAATTATTGATATTTTAACATAAATTAAATAACGCATCAATTTATAATCAGGTTAAACTTCGTGGACAACAATGTACTGCAAGAATTTATCTTCAGTATCGCATGAAGTACATTTATTCAAGAGAAAATCAGAACGTGATCATGACTCTATAGAAACAAAAAGTGTTCTTGGATTGACCCATCTGTAAAGTTGAAAATACAAAAACTTTTTAGCTTCCAAAGTTAAAGTCAAATACCATTTTAATTAAATTGCCCAAGAATAGTGATATAAGGAAGCTTTCCTCAAAAATTCTGTTATTCCAGAAGACTTGCATATCCCTTTCGTCGCACAATACTGATATACAGACTGAGGAATAGTAAACCATATTTCGATTTTTTATAAGTAGATATTCAATAGAAAATAGAATATTTGTGCCAACAGTTCCAAAATTCTTGCTGATGTAATGAATTCATGATACTAACTCTTGTGGCAAAGTTGTCCTGTTCTAATTGTGACTACTACAGATTTGGACCATCATTCACACTTTTGGTCTTTCTATTTGTACTAATGAGAAGAAGGAGAGCCTCGACATCTAGTTTCTCTTTACAGCGTTAGTTGCAACATCAGATAAATTATTTGATAACAAATTGGAAGCTAACGTGTTGACTTACGATGCTGTCAAAAGTAATGGAAATGCCCTCATAGAGATTTTCGGAGCTGATAACTTTTTAATCATGTGCTGGGCGCATATGAGGAAAACATTTCGGAAGCACGTAGAGCGTGATGTGGAGAGAAAAAAACCATTCCTTAATTATGAGTGATATTAACACTCTTCAACTTTCTTCATCTCCAGAGATATTCAAAAAATTAAATGCGGAGCAAGGTTTTTAGAATTATTTTGAAAGAGAGGCTGTCCGATAATAGTTATTGGCACGCAGGTGTAATGCAACATGCACCAAGTACTAATAACGCCTTAGAAGCGTTTATTAAAGTTATAAACAGGGATGCATCCGATACCGATATCGATACCGATATATCGGCGATATAGTTGGTTTTCCGATATATCGGAATCGGCGATATTATTTGCCAATACGCCGAAACCATCCATCCGCGCTTAATAATAATTATAATAATAATAATAAAGTTTAATAACCCAGCGAGCACCAGGGCCCATAAGGGCATATAAATACATTAAATTAAATTGGCAATAAATAACTATTACTACATTACATAAATACCTAAAAATACAACAAAAATATAGAAATATAGAAAGATCTCTTCTTTCTATATTTCTATATTTTCACACAAACAATACATCAGAACACAAAGATCGAAATTGAGCAAGAGTACATGAATATAAATCCAAGGATTGTCTATATTTATTATATACATGCGACATACGATGGAAGGGGGAATTAAAATGTTGGTTACTTTTGGCCATTGATGTGCTAAATACTACGGAGTTGCGAGCGTTTTCGCGAGGTACATGCAAGTAAAATTGAGAAAGTAACTCACTATCTACAATAATGCCATTAAATAGTTTATATAAAAACAATAAATAATAAAAATCGCGTCTCAGTGCTAACTCCACTAAGTTGCATTTGGCGAGCAATCTATCATGTGGGTAGTTACGTTCAGGATAGATTCCATACTTTTTCAGGTGTAAATATTTGCAAAATTTTCTTTGGACGCTCTCGAACAGTTTAACATGAACTTCATAGTGAGGGCACCAGACAACTGTGCAATATTCCAACACCGACCTGACATACGAACCATAGAGTTGAGATAAAGCAGTCGGTGTTATCAAATTCCCTGGTATTCCTCATCACGAAGCCCAGCATACGCAAGGCCTTTGAATGTGTGGCTAGATAATGTGGCACAAACGACAAAGATGAGTCCATTATAACACCTAAGTCTCTGAAAACTTCGCATCTCTTCAGTTGTTAATTGTTTATTGTGTAGTTGTGAAGAACAGGCCTATTTATTCTAAAATATGACATAACGTAACACATATCAGTGTTCAACTGTAGTTCATTGTTATGACACCAATCTACTAATGCATCTCTATCCTGCTGCAACATGTCACAACTATCAACACTTTCAATAACCTTCACAATTTTTAAATCATCGGCATACATATACACATGAGCGGTAGGACTAAAATTTGCTACAATATAATTAATGTAGATAAAAAACAATAAGGGGCCTAGGTTGGATCCTTGACAGACACCAGAATAGCATTCATATACGTCAGATCTAACTCCCTGATACTCCACAAATTGCTTTTGTCCCACTAATATTGACTTCATTAACAAGACCACATTATCGCTAAAACCATGAAAACCTAACTTACTCAGTAAGATGTCATGGTTAACAGTGCCGAACGCTTTGGAAAAATCGGTATATACAACATCTACTTGTTGCTTGCGATCAAGAGCGTTTGACACAAATTGAGTAAATCTGGTCAGGTTTGTACATGTTGACTATCCCTTTATGAAGCCATGCTGGCAATCTGTCAGATGTGGTATAACATGGTTATAAACATTTTCGTACATAATAATTTGGAACAACTTAGCAAAGTTTGGAATAATTGCTACAGGGCGGCAATTCTTTATATCAGTTTTCGTACCAGATTTATATATAGCACACACTCTAGCAATTTTCCAACACTCTGGATACACAGAAGATCTCATTATTAAGTTATACAAATGATGTAATGGACTACTTAAACAAGATATACAATCTCGAACGAATAATGCCGGTATTTGGTCAGCACCCGCTGTAAAATTTGCTTTTATTCTACGTACACATCTCAAAATATCACAGGCGTCAATTGAAAAGTTGTGGAGAGTAGGTATGTTGCTAAATCTGTCACAGAAGTTATCATACATTTCATTGGAATCACAGGCGTTGTTATCACAGTTAACACTATCACGGGCATCATTGCTAGCAGGAACCGATTAATATACGATGGAGCTGATAGCACAACTCTTTTTGAAGACACTAGTAAAGTTGGATGCGAAACTATTGACAATTGCAAGCGGGTCCTTCAACATTACATCAGGGTTACTGCTAGAGGTCATTCTTCCAGGAATTCTTGAAGATCTTTTTTAGCGTTGATATAGGACCACAAATAGGACGAATCTGTTGTAACTCTTTCTTGCGCTCGCTTCACAAAACTTTGAAATGCTTTACGAATCTCTTTTTTGATGATCCGTGATATTTTACATGCCTTTTCTTTATGCGAGAGAAGGCTATATTTTTTAAAGATGCTCCAATGATACTTTTTGCATTCTATGGATTTAATGATTCCCCTCGTAAACCAGCATGGATAATTACTTGTCAAATTCACTTTCCTGGGTACGTACTGATCAAACAAATACATGATGGTGTTGTTCAAATAATTACAAGCATTGTCGACATTCTGGATGGATTGAACATCCAATTCCATTCATTTAGAGCGTTATACAATCCTGGTATATTAGCCTTTTTAAAGTTAAAGGACACACGATTCTCGGCTGACACAAATTTTGTGAAGGATTTTACGTTCAAAGATAGATCGATCTCTATCGATAGATGATGGTTGTCTTCTCTGACAAAGGGTTTCTCACTACGGCTTACGGAACCGTCTATTTGTTCAGATGTTAAGATTACATCCAGGCCTCTATGGTTAGAATTTAGAACATTGTTCATCTGAGCGAGGTTGTTAAAACTTAAAAAGGAGAGAAAAGACGCTTTATTAGTTTACAACAACGCTTAGTTGTAAACGCGGCATAATTTATTTACGCACGCGGAATCTCCGCGTTTTCCGCTAGTGGCAGTGACTTGTGATTGTGGCATTTCTTTCACTAAATACGTATATAGTAGCTACGAAATCGTAAGCGTGGTTTAAAAGAATCAATAATTATGGCAACCGCGAAACAAAAAAGTTCTATATGGAAGCACTTGAGGTATCCGCATCTAAAAATTACAAAGCAATATGTATGTATTGTAAAGAAAACGTGTCCCTTGGTACCAATTCAAAAAAATTCTATCACTTCTGACATGTGAATCCACATGAAAGGTCACCATCAGAATGAATTAGACACCTCTTCAGTGCAGAAGACAGCAAGGAGTGATGACAGTGACCTACTACCTAAGTAAGAGACAAGCAACTCTAAAAGGGATAATGAATAAAATATCATTTGATAGAGCTGATAATACTAGGGCAAAATAAATAACTCATACTATTGCTGAGAAAATATGTATCAATATGGAGCCATTCGACTTATTGTTAGTCAACAAGGTTAACAAAAACAAGTAGGCTATCAACGATTATTAAAGAAGCTATGGCCTAATTACAAAATGCTATCACGTTTCTACATTGCGGAAACAATAACAAGATCTATGTGAGAGAGTGAGAACTCGAAGAATTGTGGTATATCGTGATAGACACTGATATATGGATAAGTGACTCTTCTTCCCAGTATTATAATTTTATTAGCGTAACAGCTCATGAGATTGGTGCTAATTTCGAATAAAAACTTTATTGCCTCGAAGTAATGCCACTCGAGAGTCTTCAGCGCTCAAAATCCAACATAGTTTGTTATCTAAAGGCTTTTCAGTATTCGTGTATATAGGTCAGAGTTTGAGCCATAGTTACCGACAACGCTGCAAATATCAGTGTCACTATCAGAGAGATTCAACAAACATACAATTTAGTGCCCATCCAATGTTTGGTTCATTCACTACAATTGGTAATTAAAGCTAGCCTTTTTAAACAGGATCAGTTGAATGCCATGATTACTAAAGTACGGTCTATCATTGGTCATGTTAATAAATATACGAGCAGCAGCAAGATTGTAAAGGAAATTCGAATCATGTTCCTACTTGTACAAAACGAATCTACGCGATGGGACGGGGCGCTGCAAGCGTTAAAGCGAATGATGAGTTGCAATGCAAGCTTCTTTGCCTAGTATGTGCAACGTAGAACTCACAACGGAAGAATGGTGGTAGACATAATGAACATTTTACAATATTCTGAAAAGGTTACAAAATTAATCAACAAAGCCACAGCTGTATTACCCGACGCTATTTCGCTAATTAACTGTCTCCGAAAAGTGCAACAGAATATCAAAGACACAAACTGTCGGTCTTTTGCAAGAGGGAATGTATCGAAATTTATGGCGGCTGTTATGATATTGACTCTTTAATGAAAGATTTGATTATTTGTAAAATGAAGAATCTTTTTATTTAACCACCGTAATAAATCCGCTTTATAAACTTCAAACATTTCATAAACAATCTACTATTAGTATGGCTTGGAGAGTTACTGTATTTACAAACTATTTCAGAATCGAAAAAGCTACAACCATGTACAAGTTATGAGCCACCTACAAGATGTGAATTATAGAGCGTTTGTGAAAATATTATTGAAGAGGCTGCAGTAACATGTATTGAAGATAGCCTCTCTCCCTCTTTTATATCCAAATTTGAAAAAATAGCACAAAAATATTTCAGTTTCGAAATGAGTTCCGTTGCATCTGAAAGGCTATTCTCAACGGTAGGTCTCATTCAAACAGCTTACGAAATCGACTTTCACCTAATAATTTAAGGATTTTGTGTTTCCTGACAAAATATGACAAAATTGTCAAAAATGTGAATTTCTTATCTGAACTTTATTATTGAATTGATATTTTGTTTAATTATTATTTTCAAAAAATAACTAGGTAATATTTTGTTAAATTACAATTTTCAAAACATAATTGATGTTTTGCTAAATTGCAATTTGCAAAATTTCTTTAGTTAACATTCTAAATATTATATAAGTAAGCAATGTCGTGTCGTGTGGTGTTTCTATATTTTCTATCCTAAACCCAAAATTTTTACGATACCGATGCATACAGTGCAGGTTTGCAAAGGTGTAGCAAATCTGCACTGTCTGCATCGGTATCGGTATCGTCGATTTTTTTTTATAAATTTCAATATCTTATTGGCAGAATTGTTGTATCGATGCATCTCTAGTTATAAAAGACACTCATATCCTACGGGAATGCCGAATTTTCTATCAGTTGCTCTTGAAAGCGTTCAACAATGGTCGAACGACTACAAAACTGAGTTGAATTTTTTTTCGAAAATACCGAAAATTACATTATAAATACGCATGTCGACATCTGCGTATCAGTGGACTAAAAATAACAAACCATTTCTCATTTTCGCCCAATAGGAGAGTCAAATTAGTTACAAAACTCCAGCAGAGAATTCAACCCAAAGGTCAGGAGAATTAAATGAAAATTGTTCCGACAATTGGGTCGACTTTGAAGAGTTTAAAAATAAGGCATTTTCATCCTGTATAACTATAATCTAACCTATTAGACTTAAATACATCAAACCACCAATAAAAACGCGAAATATAGGGAAATATAGGGCGTCCGTCTAAGGCAGGGCTTGGAAACCCGCAGCTCGCAATCCGCTTGAGGCCCTTAAGTTGTGTGGCTCTTCAACTCGTCCATAACATGTATTTTAAGTTTATTGGAAGAAATCACACTTTTATTTATTAAAATAGAGATTGAGAGACATTTAGGTAAATTACATTCGATTGTTTAAATTACATGTGAAAATTTCAATTCGTTTCCGTTTTAAGATAGACATTTTCACCTTTCATTGCATTATACATCAAGAGGTGCTATTGTGTACGCAGACATTTCCTGTCAAGATTAAAATTGTAGTTTATGATACAAGTGTGTGAAGAAGGGTTTTTGTGCATGAGTTGCGAAGCTTAAATGCTTTAATCGCAATGAGTCTCCGGGTCAAAAAATTGTTAACTAGTAAAACACAGTGACGGGAACACACAAACGCACAGTGACGGGAACACTATTTGGTCTATGTCAATGTAATATAAGTTAACCTCGATATAATCTAGATTAGGTTATGGTTAGGTTAAGTTATATTAGAGCCAGATAAATCCAGACTGATAGGCCGAGACTTCATGATTCAAAATAAGAAAAAATAATTCAATTTTAATATACGTCAAAAAATTTATTTGCACTACGTCTATGTTTTTTGTTTAGTGACGCGAGTTGTTGCCGTAGTAACAAACAGAAATCGTTTAATAATGAAACTCCATTTGATTTAGATTGAAGTTTTACACCAGATTGTAATAATGGCATAATGATGCATACAGGACATACAATAATTTATTTATTAATGTATTCATTTTATTGTGTGAGTAGATGAACTAATTGACACATTTTCATCGTCTTCGGATGCTTGGTGGCTTCGCCAAAGATTTCGATTGCTCGGTGTTTAAACCATAATTTAACTCAGAGTATTGGATGCCCTTTGTTGTCATCACGACTGGTTACAAAAAATCTATTCTGCAATTGAAATCAGACAGCGCATCTTAACAATCTCAATGAGAAGTTTCAAGAAGGACGAGATGATACTTGGAATTCACTTTTAGAAACTATACCTTTTTTTAAATCTGAAAGATGAAATTTTATTTGGAGCAGTTTCAAAGTTACAATTAATTTAAGCCGTTTGCATATGAAATCTTATCAATTTGCGGCTCTATATATTAGACTTGAAAGTTGTTTAAATCTAAAGACCTCAAATTACGAACCTGATATAAAACAAATCTCTGCATCAATTCACTGGTAAAAATCTCACTGATTGTGATTTTGTTTATACCATCATCTCTGCGGCTCTTGAATAAGATTTGTTAATTTTTTTATGGGAAATGGCTTTTTACTTAAAACCGGTTGCCGACCCCTGGTCTAAAGTAAAAAAGCTATTAAGAAGAAATTAAAGAACAGGCCACATGAGCTTTGCCAGTAGTTCGTAACCTATGGTTCGCGACCCAAAGTTGGGTCGCGAAACATATTTCTTGGGTCAAACCAAGTGGTGAAGCAGAAAAGTTTTTTTTCTTATAAAATTAGGGATTTTTATGAGAAAAAATATGTATATGAACTATGTAACCAACTGTTTATTATTATTTAATAGGTTGTTCATTAAATTTTCCGTTGATCGAAAAATAGCTTTATTTATCTTTCACTTGAAAATGACCTTCAACAGTCGAAACTCGAGTCGTGTAAAGTGTGTCGATTTATAACTTCACAAGTTTTTAAAAATGACCTAGTCAAAAATTGGCAAAAATGAGTAGCTAGACATGTAGACTTTTAACTGTAGAGATCATTAAAGATCTAAAGGACTTGATGATGTTTGGCTCATATTAGAAGGTTATGATTAGCTACGTATATATATAATAGTACGCTCGTACTATTTTTTGTTCCATAAACGTAGCAGACGTAAAAACGACTTGGGCAGGTTATTTAATTTTTGCCAAGTTTTGACTTGGTCACTTTTGACAGTTTAACGACAGTTTTTGACAGATTTAAAGATTTTTTTGAATGTTCCAAAAACATGTATGAAAAAAGTTTTGTTTTTTGGGTCGCGCTGTAAACATATTCCTCAAAATTGGATCGCGGCTGAAAAAGGTCTGATCCACTGATGTATGCTGTACATCCTTTTCGGCATATTAAGGTATATCAAGCTCCGCCCTCAGATCAATAATTTATCATTTGAATTTCAATATCACTACTATACCTGATCATATTGAATAAAAATACATATCATAAAGACGTATAAAACTTAAGCTTTTTAAGAATCAAAATGGAATTTATTCCTGAACAAAATATCTTATCAAAAATATATCTAGATATCACATATTCTTTACCAATTTTAGAGAAAGATTTTTCTGGGAAAATCATGCTGATCAAATTAAATTTTCTAGTTGAAATATGTTTATTTTTTAACTTGTCCATTGACACTTATGGGCACAATTCATCCAAAAGTTATCTTCGTTAATCGTTAACTCGTTAATAAAACAGTAAACTTCGTTAATCGTTAAAGCGTTAAAATTTCGAAAATTTAACGCAAGTTAAAGTTAACCGTTGAAAGTTAACCATCCAAAACGTATACTACTTATAGTAGGTACCTTTTATTATAGTATACATTGCTAAATAAAACAAAAACAAGTAGATAGATTAATTGATTATCTTCTACAAGCGAGAGTAGCGATTGCATTCTCTCTCTGGTAACAGGATCTATCCAGTGAACAGTCATTCCCAAGTAAATTTTGTTATAAGCAGACCAGCAGCCTGCTGTTGTAGCCAGCCAATCGATTTTGCTAAGTGTACTGAAATAATTCAAAAGAAAATATTAAAAATAATACTCTAGATTGATTAGGTTAGGTAAGGTGAGAAGAACCTGTTTTTCATAAAAGGTACTTACTTAATCAAATATTGCTGCAACTGAGCATATGAATCAACTATACGTCTCTCCAATGTCCTCCTAGAAATTGAGTTCTTACTAGGGTTCACAGTTTTAATTAGCTTCTCAAAGGTTTTGGATTCTACAGCATATAGTGGAATCATGTTGCTAACGAAAAAGTTTACAATGCATTTGTCCACACTAGCTTGGGATAACCCACTGAAAGTAGCCTCGATGACAGAAGATTCACCAATGATTTGTTGACGTAATCTTTTAACAGGTTGAGGTGAAAACAAATCGCTTCTACTGCTAATTCTATCTGCACCAATATCAGAAGAATTCAAATTCACAGCACTTGAAGAGTGCTTCAGAACGGTTTTCTTTTTCCCACGAGTTGACTTTTACTTTTTCTTCAAACTGCACATATTTAGATGCACACGTCCTTTTCATATGTTGTTTAAGTTTATTAAGACTAGACACAGGGGCGCGTTTACATTACTTGTGGCCCTAGGCGCAAGGTGACTGTGTGGCCTTAGTCTACGGAGTCCCAATTCTCAATATGCGAGATTATGGTAAAAGCACATTAAAAAATATCAATGAGCTACGTAATGAATTTTAATAAAATACAAAATTTAAGTTTTTATTGATACTTGGACCTAGTTGCACATAATTCATAATAACTTTTTCCTACATGTCATCTTAACAAACTTATCAATAACATCGTTGAAATCACATTGCGTTGTTTCAACTGATTCAATATCTAGAATTTCGAAATTTGCAATACGCTTTTGTTTAACGGGATTCCTTAGATATGTTTTTATTCGCTTTAGTGCCGAAAAGGAACGTTCTCCAGACGCATTACTTATTGCATGGTTAGATAAATGCGAATTAATATTTAAACTTTGGGAAAAGTCGATTTTAATCCACGTATTAACACATGATACATTTCTGTTGGTGACTGAAGATTTTCTTCATTGGCATGTGCCAAGAATTTAATTAATTCGCCCCGAGCCATGTTTTCATCAATATCTTCTTTATATGTACATAACAATTCATTAATCATTATATTTAGTTCGTCATGAGACAAATCATTATTAATAAAAAATAATCATTTTTCTTATTAATTTCCGAATAGATTTTCATTCTACTATCAAGTTCTACTGTGAGTATATCACAAATAATATTAACACTATTTACAACAAAATTTTCTCTTCTAGTCAAAAAATTTATCAATCAAAATATTTTCATCGTAAAACGACTGTTCATCTTAGTAAGTACACTTATCATCAACTAGTAGGTACTCCAGCTTCCTCTTCTATGGTGTTGAAACGCTCTCTTACTTCATCATTTATGAAAGACTTTAGAGACTGCAAAATGTACACCCCTGTCGACAAACATAATTGTGGACTTTGAAGTGATTTACTTGTAGCATTTATGCATTGATGTAGTGTGACCGTCACCACAAGACCGTCATTAGAGCGATCTCTTACGAGATCTTTTTTTTAGCATGTAGGCCACCAGGCAACTCATGGCATGGATGCTACTGGAAGAGAACATTTACAACTACGCAACAAGACTCGCGTAGGGACTTGGAACGTTCGGGGTCTAATCGAGAAAGGAAAGCTTGACATTTTGGAACCATCGCAGGAATCGCTGAGACCCACTGGAAAGAGAGTGGCCATTTATATACTGAGAAACACACTATATATTTCTCAGGAAATGCTGATAATAGCTATGCAGAAGTAGCAGGAGTAGGAGATAATTCTTCCCAAATAATGGAATAAATCGATTTTGGGCTATAATACTATGCGCGATCGCCTAATATCTATTAAACTCAGTGCAAAACCCACACCGCTCCATATAATACAGGCCTATGCGCCCACCTCCACCGCATCTGATGGTGTTATTGAAAATTTCTACGCACAACTAGGAACCTGTATTTCCAAGATTCCAAAAAAAGACCTCGTCACTATTCTAGGTTACTTTAATGCTAAAGTTGGTGACATTAAAATGGACTCAGGAACGACAGAGGTGACCGCCTTATACAATTCGCTGCGGAAAATGAGTTGACCATTATGAACACTGTCTTTAAACATCATCCAAGGAGACTCTGGACTTGGATATCACCTAACGGCCTATATATATCCCTCACGTAGAAGTTACCTCGTCGCGGTGTGAGGGCTTAGTTTCGCAACATACCGTTGGACGTCACGACTGGAACAACTCCGGTCGGGGCGTTCGGCGGAGGGCGAACAACCAAGAACTTCCAAACCCTTAATCCTAAGGTGTCATGCGACCCGTGCCAAAGGGACTGGTTGATGGCCAAGGGCAACCGGCCATCGCTTACGGAGCCCCTCTGATACCTGGCGACCTCAGAGGGTATCCAGCCTTACCACTATCAAGCGGGGCTCTGATGTGGTGGACCTTTAGTTCCCTTGCGACTCGTGGGATTTATATGAATTCCAAAAGTAAAAATAATCCATGTGTACGGGACCTAACCGACACAGAGAACAAGGAAGTCAGCCCGCATTCCCGGGAAGACGACCTTGACCTCACACTCGTAGACATGAGCAGTCCAGCCATGTCTACAGAGGCAGAGGTAGATGTTCTTGTAGGGACAGAGGAGGACTTGCCGCCTCCTGTCACAAAACAAGAATGACCAGCAGGCGCACCAAAATAGCCCAAGTGAACATCCATCATGCCAAAGCAGCTTCAGCTGTGATGGCTAGGATGTTCACCAAGCAGCACCTAGGGCTAGCGCTGCTTCAAGAACCCTGGACCTACGGAGGTAAGATCAGAGGCCTTAGCAACAGGGAATGTAAGTTGGTATGGGACAGCCGTGAGGTCTCCCCTAGAACTTCCATTATGGTAAGAAATGGCATAAATTACTTATGTCTTTCAGAATTTTTAACGCGGGATTTAGTACCGATTCAGGCCCTCATCAAGATCGAGGGTCTCCACCGCGAAGTAGTAATCGCATCACCATACTTCCCTGGCGATGGTAACAGCATACCACCCATTGAAGTACAAAAGCTGGTGGAACACTGTATTAGGAGAAGGCTGCCACTCATCCTGGGATGTGACGCGAACGCACACAATGAGATGTGGGGCAGCACGGACACTAATAAGAGGGGTGAGTACCTTTTAGAATACCTCATTTAAGAGAACTTAATTGTGTACAACGTTGGGAACACACCAACATTTGTCACTAAAGTCAGAAATGAGGTACTGGATATTACGGTAGGTAGCGCTAACGTAAGTAAACTAATTAAAAAGTGGAGGGTTTCAAGTGAGCCCTCAATGTCAGATCATAGGATCATAGAATTTGAGCTGGAAGGAGCGAGTGAGGAAAACACCCCCGTTCGAAACCCCAGACAAACTGTGTGGCCTATGTTTAGTTCCCAACTAAAAGAAAACCTAGAGCAGGTGACAGTGCGGGGTAGTATCAAACACTACACCGTGCTGGAGCATGCTGTAGGAGAAATAAATGTAGCAATCTCCAAGGCATTTGAATCCAGCTGCCCGGTAAAAACCGTGAAGGAGCATAAGGACGAAAAATGGTGGAACAAAAATTTGTCTACATTAAGAGCAAAAGTACGTAGGCTTTTCAACAAAGCCAAGCAATACGGAAATTGGCTAGAATACTCTGAGGTGCTTACCACCTACAACAAAGAGATCAGAAGGGCAAAAAGGGAAAACTTTAGGACCTTCTGTGAAAACATAGAATCCACGCCGGTGGCAGCTAGACTGCACAAAGCACTAGCGAAAGATAGAGTGGAAATGACAACCACTCTCAAGAAACCGGATGGGACCTTCCCGGAGGATGAAGAGCAAAGAGCTCTCCTCCTACTAGAAACCCATTTTCCGGGATGTAGACGATACAGGGAGACCGAGGGCTTGATGCAACCACGGAATCCAAGTCGAGCCAACTGGAAGAGGGCAACGTCCATCTGTACGGAAAACCGAATCAGATGGGCTATCGGCACTTTCCAGCCTTTTAAGGCCCCAGGTGTGGACGGACTAGTTCCTGCCTTCCTACAAAAGGGAGAGAGAGAACTAATTCCGTATCTTCTAAATATCTTTAGAAGTAGCTTAGCGCTCGGATATATACCGGAGCTATGGAGAAGGGCTAAGGTGGTATTTATACCGAAGGTGGGGAAGAAAGACACCACTCAACCGAAGTCATTTAGACCCATTAGTCTAACATCTTTTATGTAAAAGACAATGGAGAAGGTGATTGATAATTACTTTAGGACTATGGTGCTGGTAGGTACACCACTACACAGAAGTCAGCATGCTTACAGAGCAGGGAAATCCACAGAAACCGCCCTGTATCAGCTGACAAACGAAATAGAAGCAGCACTAGAGACAAAGAAAGTAGCGATATGTGCCTTCCTGGATATAGAGGGTGCTTTTGACAACACCTCACACGAGGCTGTCAGGGCGGCCCTTGAAAGAAGGAATATCGACAGCACTATCTCAAAGTGGATGGGAGAAATGCTGAGAACTAGAACGGCGGAGACACAAGTGGGAAAAGACACCATTAAGATCTCCACAACTCGAGGGTGCCCACAGGGAGGTGTACTATCACCGCTAATGTGGAGCCTGGTAGTTGATGAACTACTGGTTAGGCTAAACGACCTAGACATCAAATGTCAAGGTTACGCCGATGACATAGTCATAATGGCTAGAGGGAAATTTGAGGGAACGCTCTGTGAAATTGTTCAGAGAGGCCTCAATGTAACTAGTAGATGGTGTCAAACAGTGGGACTGAAACTCAACCCGAGCAAAACCACGGTGATACCATTTACTAGAAGGAGAAAACTAAACTGCCTACATCCCATACTCATAGATGGGAAAGCAGTAGAATACCAACAGGAGATAAGGTATCTGGGTATCACACTAGATAACAAACTCCTATGGAATAGACACGCTGAGGCAGTGGTAGGTAAAGCCAAACGCGCCCTAATGGTGTGCAGAAATCTGGCAGGAAAAACGTGGGGTTGTAACCCCACTATCCTGCGATGGATGTACACCATGATAGTGAGACCTGCAATCACTTATGGGGCAGTTGCGTGGGGAAGTAGAATCAAGCTGGCCTCTATGAGGAAACAGCTTGAGAAGATTCAAAGACTGGCGTGTGTCTGCATCACGGGGGCGATGGGGTCGTGTCCGACAGCAGCATTGGAGCTGCTGCTGGATCTGACTCCCCTGCACCTTGTGGTGGAGAGCGCCGCCAGATCGGCGATCGTAAGATTCAGCATGGAAGGAATGGGCAGAGGTAAAATAATCGGGAGCAGAGACCGAAACAGCCTCGCTGCCAAGTTCCCCTGGCTGGAAGTACCAAAAGACGAAATGGTATGCAAATACCACTTCGAGAAAAACTACACAGCAATGTGTAGTAGTAAAGCCGATTGGAGCGACGAATCCTCAGCATACCACATAGAGCAAAATGCCATCAAGTGGTATACAGATGGTTCGAAGACAAAGGAAGGCACTGGTGCAGAAGTGTTTGGACCTCGTACCAGATACTTCTAATCCATGGGAACATCCCCAAGTATCTTCCAAGCAGAGGTACACGCAATCGAAAGATGTGCACAGTTTAACCTCGACAGGAATTACCGCAAAAAACGAATTGCTATCCTGTCAGATAGCCAAGCAGCCATCAAGGCCATTAGCTCATACACCATCAGATCCAAACTGGTATGGGACTGTGTGGGGAAGCTGAACAAGCTTGGCAGGGATAATAAAGTAACGCTATACTGGGTACCAGGACACACTGGTATAGACGGAAACGAAGAAGCCGATCACCTAGCAAATAAGGGATCCAGTAGCCCCTTTATAGGTCCGGAACCCTTTTGCGGTATGAGCGTGAACACCATCCGCAAAAGTTTAGATGAAGAAATAAGAGGAAAATGGATGAAAATCTGGAAAGAACTTCCAGGGCTAAGGCAATCCAAAGTGATGCTGGGATCTTTTAACCAGAAGAGAACGGCAGCTTGCCTGAAACTAAGCAGGAACAAGCTCAGAATTCTGACAGGAGCCCTGACGGGACACTGCAGACTTAGGAAACATCTCAAGGCCCTAGGCCTAGAGGAGGATGATGGATGCAGATTCTGTGGCTCAGCAGAGGAAACCCCCATACATCTGTTCAAAGACTGCGGAGCATTACTCCGCAAGAGACAGATGTACCTTGGGGCTCACTGCTTGAACACAGAGGAGCTGCAGGCCTTGAATCCCACCCAGATCCTGAAATTCCTAAAGGAATCAGGATTAGAGGAGGCGCTCTAAATGGGTATGTACACCAACACTTGGAGGAGGAGGGTGCGGTACAATAGATCTATAAAGGTCCCAGTACAAGTCGTCACCACCATATCTACAATCTACAATGGCCTATATAAAAATCAAATTGACTACATAATGATCCGACATGGAGAAGTTCAATTTTCAATGCTCACACTCTACCAGGAGCAGACTGTCTTACGGATCATCAGCTCCTGATTTGTAGTCTAAAGTTAAAGTTACGCAATTCGATTATAAAGAGAAATTCAAAGCGATTACAAATTTAAGACAATGAGTTGTTTCAGAAAATACTACAGGACAAAAAACAACAATGGTCCTTTAACTCAAATGAATCGCCTGAAATTCTGTGGCATAAAGCTAAGACGCTAATAGTAGACTCTGTAGACAAGTCACAACCAAAACCGTACAAAGTCAAAAACAACACTGGATGTCAAATGGGACTTGGAAATTAGTTGAAAAACGCAGAATATTAATAGTCGAAGGCAGAAGCATTCAAGAACTAAACAATTACGGAGCCAAAATTCAAACAGCTTGTCAAAGAGACCGTAATCTAGCTCTGAAATCCATCTGTACGGATGTGAAACAACATAGTGAAAGTATGAGACTAGAGATTTGTATATGAAGATAAAGACTATAAGACTCCGCAGGTATTGTGGTGACGGAGATTAAGGAAATTGCAGATGTTTGGCGAGATTACTGTCGTTCATTATTTTCTAGCAGGAGTTCTGCTCCCAGTGACTTTAATCCTACTACATTAGACCCAGAAAATAGGGAACCTCCCATTTTAAAAGATGAGGAATAGGCCACTATAAATTATCTCAAAAACGGTAAAGCAGTGGGCACTGGCAAGATACCCATAGAGGTTATCAAAGCTATGGGAGACTTCGGAGTAGATATAATGCACTGCATCTGGTCCAGGACCTGGGAGTCTGGAGAATGGCCGAAGGAATGGGCAAAGTCACTATTTATACCTCTCCATAAAAAGGGATCAACCAAAAAGTGCAATAACTAATATAGTCCGCTCACCGGACTAACGTGTCCATACTCAAGGAATTAAAAATTGACCACCGTATCTAGTCGTTTGTCCAGTTACGAATCCTCAGATTCTTTGGACGCGTTACCCGTAAAAGTGACTCAATGGAGCGGCTGGTGATTCAGGGCAGAGTGGAAGGTAGCAGACCTCGTGGTCGATCACAAACTCGTTGGACAGACACCGTCAAATCTGTCACTGAGACTCCTGTGGCAGAATACGCGCGCAATGCGACCAACAGGAATCTATGGAGAAGATTGGCTAAGGCAGCAGTGAAAAAAGCAGACGACTCGCCATGACCACGACCACTCTGTCAAGAGTGAACGACTCAGAAGAAGAACTTTTATACAATGCAAAAACCGCATCTGTACGAGGTCAGCTCGCACAGATTCGTTTCTTGTATCTGAAAGCTTTTTTACTGCAAATACAATTTTGCAAAGATATTTATCCAGAATAATACCTATGATCCTTTGAGTTTTCATGCTCGGTAATTTTCATAGATATATTTTTCCAGTCGTGGCATCCTTGTAAAGAAAATTCTTTTTTTTTTTAGAAAACATTTTGCAAATGTGACAATAAACAATAGAACTAGTTTCGCTAAAAATAAGCCAGTCGCGTTTTTTCTTTTGAACCATAAGATTTAATTCTTAAAAGTTATTTTCTGTCAAGTGACGAATATACGTTCTATCGCGATCCTTAACTAAAATACCTGTTTTTACAGGATTGCCAATATTTTTTTTTTCGCTTATAATTTGGTTCTGCATTCTTTCTGTTAGGATTTCTGGCCATAAAGCTATATCCAATAAATTATTATGCACTTGAAGAGATCGTTCCGCCTCGTCAGCTACATTTTTAATATTTGTAATAGATTCCTTCGTACATGAAGTAGATTCAGTAATTGTTTGATTTTCATCTAATGCAATCATATTGGACCCTGATGACGACGTGGTGGAAGGGACATGAACTATATTCTTTGGGGTTGAATCCTCTGTAAGAAATCGTTCTGCCTCGTCAGCAACATTTTGAATATTTATAAAAGATTCCTTCATACCTGAAGTAGATGCAGTATTTGTCTGATTTTCATCTACCTATATTTTATACAGATGACGACGTGGAAAGGACATGAACTACATTTTTTGAGATTAAAATTTCTTTGGGCAAATGAAACGCTTCTAAAGATCTCCTATGTTGAATTTTTATTTCTACCAGATCCGTAATGACATATCATGGTGTTCCTTAGTAAAAATAGTCATCCAATCGATTCATTTTCTTTATTTAATGAATTAATTTCCAATAACAATACAAAAAATAACAACAATGCAATGATATTACTTCTTCAGTTTTTTTTCTGAATATTTTTTTCACTATTGACCACCGCAAAGTGGCAATTTATTCACCTCCAAATAAGTTTAATTATTAGAACAGACTCACTGAATCACAAACTGTTTACCACTTGTCAAATGTTGAATTGTATCCATATTTAGTTCTGCGCTACCGGTGTCACAACCCGCCCCAAGCTAATTTATGCCAACCGCCAAAAGTTGGTTTGACCTTGCTTAGTTGGCAATTTGTGGCCCCCAAAAATCGGAGGCTCTAGGCGCGCGCCTAGTGCGCCTATGCCTAAAAGTGCCACTGAATAGACATGTGAGCCTTTATTGTACAAACTTTAGGCAAACACAGTTTGCATTCATAAATCAACTTCTGTTCACCAAGTTTTGATTGGAATACAAAATAATCTCTCAAGTGTGGCCTAGGAATTGATTCAGTTTTTCAGAGCTTTGCGTACTTTGAGTAGAAGTAGTAGTGTTTATCATGTAAAATTGTAAATGTTACACCATCAACTATTTCCACGAACAACCATAACAAACAAAAAAGATAAATAAATAAAGAATGATAAAATATAAAGTTGGTTAAAAATGACGCAAACACTAAAAAAGTCAGGTTACAGTAACTTGTATTCACTCGCATAGAGCAAATAATCAACAGGGTCGCTTTAATTTTTCGGCTTTTCAGATTTTTCCTCTTTTGAGCAACAGCGCCGCGTCGCGCCGGGCTGGTATGCCCGCGCGGCGCGTAATTCAAACAAAAAATGACAACATGTCAACAAACAACCAATTTAACGGACTAAAGTTAACGGAAAATCAATTTAACGGAAGTTAACAAAAGCCTTATCATTTTTTTGAGTTAACTTAAAAGTTAATCTGTTAAGCATTTTGTTAACTTCGTTAATCAACGATTAACGAGTTAATGCCCACCTATGTCCATTGGATAATCTTACTGATCAACTGAACATAAGCCATTTCAAAATAACTTAAAAAGATTAAAACATTTTTTTTTTCAATTAGACTTTTAAAACCCTATTGTATATTCATCTGCATATCATTTAAATCTAATTTATTGAAAATTATATTCTTTTTTAATTAGTGATTAAATTGTATTTTAGGTTATTTTAATATAATAGGTACATTTAAGAATTTAATTACGGCACCGACGAATACATTTGTTAAAATGTTCAAGACGAAAAGTAGATTAAGCTTAAAATAAATATAAATACGGCTTAGCATTTTTAAATTGAAGCATCTTTTTTGAAGACTTTATTAGCGTAATTAATTCATTTTATGTTTAATTAATACCTACTGTTCTTTAGCATTCGTCGCGCAGATTTATTGTTTCATATAATTTTCTTCAATGTTGGTTGTGTGAATGCACTCATTGTGTAAAAGTAAGCAGAAATTGATTCCGTTCGTAGGAAATGCGTGCGTGGTCGTTGCAACATCCGAACAACGCATGTCTGTAAAATAGACACCAGTTTGCATAATCAGATAGTTGACAAATCTGCGATGATCAGCAGATAGGATTCGATATGTATGTAGAAATTCCTAAATTTACAATATTTATGAAATACTGTTGCATTTTTTTTTTTGCAAGCACCATAGAAAATATATATCAAAGTATTTTTTTTTATTTAAAAATGTTATTTTATATTTTGGGAATCAAATATTAATATTTGCTCTTATTTATTTGGAAAATTATGTGCGATCAAAATATGAATACCATAATAATGTTGTTATTGCGTATCTGTAAACATTATTGATTGGTAAAATATTTGATTAAATAATTAAAACAATTATTATGGTAATAATATATTATTTATTAACACTTGTGTATAACACAGTCTGAAATCTATACATGTAAATTATTGAAATACGTAATTATTGTAGACATTTAAAGTGAAATCTCTAAAACACAAAAAAAATTAACGGAAATCTTTGAAGTATTCTTTTACGACTCAGCATCATTCAACATTTTTTTCATATCCTGGCCAGAACGCTTGCCCAACGAATATTAAAAGATTTCTATTATCTGTCCCTTTAATGATAAATTGGCTAAACTATTTTTTCACCCAGAAAAACGTACGCACGAGTCACAAACAAAACCGGATCCGTATGCAAATTAGAAATTACACTCCGACCAAACAGAATTTAAGGATATTTCCTTTCTCTGTTATAGATATGAGGTGTTTCGTACCTGAGACCGGTTTATCACTGCATGGTTTTAACTTTATTTTTTAGACCCGGTTACCGGAAATCGGAGGTGACTTCCGTTGAGATTAAATGGTTTCAGTGTCTTTGTGAGCTGACCATGCAGAATCGCTCTGTGAAAGGGATGAAAGGATTTTAAGATGTTTACGTTTTGGATTATGGTTTAACGTTTTGAACTCTTTTTGGGGGGTGATAATATTTTGGTAATAGCATTATTAGGGTACATAATAATATAATTAAAATTTAAATAAGTGAAATATATACCATAATTGTATAAGAAATATATACAATCAATATTATTACATAGACATTAATAAGAGAAACAATTTTGATGCAAATGGTAAAAAAATTATATTAACGACTTAATTTGTTCTAACAGAATTTTAAAACTAAAGATAGATCGAATAGATCGGAATTCCACCTGCTCCAATTGGTAAAAAAGCAAAATGTTAGAACATATTGACTCATCCGCGGCTTCATCGCCTAACAACTGAAACTTCCACGAGAGAAATATTTTATTGCCTATAAAGATAATACCTGGGCAGATGTTGAACTCGATCAGCTGATTAGGAGGACAGGTATCTCGGGGATGTTGCGTGAGCAGATGATTGAACAGCTGTGACTCGATCTGTCCACATAATAACGTAATATACGATAATGACCAGTAAGCCGCCTCACCTTATATTATTACCAATATTACTCACATGCATCACACATGAGATATTATAGTGATTATTGTTATTGATATAAAATATTATCTATAAGTCACCAATCTTGTTTGTCCATGTTTTATTTTTAAATTCCAAATTATAATAACTAATTCGTAAAGTGCTCGTTGTTAAGCTTCATTGAACTTTTTTGAAATGTTATGTTATTAAGATTTTATTGAGAAAATCTGCTATTTTATAAAAAGGAATCATATATATTATAAATAAACTAATATGTACTCAAATCCCAAGTTGCATCAGTCAATGCAGCAATTTTAAACGTAACTGGACACCTAATTAAAATGCAATTGCGATATCTCTTGTAACGACTACAAAACAAATTATGCAGTATAAGTATCACCTCAGTGAACACTAATATATTCCTTTCTTTGATATTGAAGTAAATTTATGCAAAACTATGAAATTTAGGAAAGATTTATAATACATTCTCGTCATACTAACTATTATTAATCAATAATCATTTCTTTGAGATTTCTTGTATTGTAATAGAAATCAAAATTCATAACATGGATGGATTTATCAATGAATTTTACAAATTTTTATTTAATTACAATATGTAATAAAGAGAATATTCCACATGCTCATGGGATTATTATACATTTAGAGTGAAATAAAATATTCGCATCTGGGCACTAATTTTATAAGAACAATTGTTTATAAGAACAATAAATGTTTTGATAAAACATATGTTTTGATAATAGCATGTAATTTTGACAAAAATTACTGTGTTTAACAATTAACAGTATTGCATGACGTTAACAATTGTATGTTGATAATTTTGACAAAGTATTTTGACTATTGTTGGTCTATTGTGTAAATTACGATAAAGTTTTGATAATTGTTACAGCATTATAACAATTCTGGCAGCATATTGTAAACTTAATACAAATGTGACCTATTTTATGACAACTAACGTTATCAACTATGACACAGTGTTTTGACCGAAGTGGTTTTGAAACATTTTATAACATCTTAACAATTGTGGTGCTGTTTATGTTGTCAATTAAGACATAATGTTCTCGGGACAAGTCTCCCGCTGACCTCAAGCATTCTCTAATTGTCAATATATACAAGAAGAAATGGAACAAGTCAGATTGCACCAATTACAGTGTCATCTCCCTTCTCTGTGCAGCTGGTAAGATACTGGCAATAGTGATCTTTAACCTCTACATCCTGCTTTAGAGGCAATCCTATCAGAGTCAATCTGGTTTCTGACCGCACAGAGGGACAACATATATGATATTCACACTTCGAGAGCTCCAGGAAAAGGTGTGGGAGCAGTTCTTCTATGTTTGCTACCTTTGTGGATCTACGGAAGGCATTCGACATGATGAACAGGCAAGCCCTGTGGCAAATACTCTTAAGATTTGGCTGTCCTGCAAAGCTAGTGAATATAATTTCCGATCTTCATATGGACAACGAGCCACAATTGATTGCAGGTGGCGATATCACCGGTTTTTTCAACATTTCTAATGTCTTAAGGCAAGGCTGCCTATTAATACCTGTTCTTTTCAATATTTTCATAACTGCGTTCCTCTTATGCTTGGAGCTAGTGTTTCAGGATCGTGGTATTGACATCCGATATCGCTTTGACAATAGATTACATAACCTTGCACGTCTTAAAATCCAGAAAAAATGTATGCAAGAGATCCCTCACTGAGCTGCAGTATTGTAGATTTTACATTGTAGTATTGGTCGTGACGACTTGTACTGCGACTTGTAGTGCTCCGCAGTCTTTGAGCAGATGTATGGGGGTTTCCTCTGCCGAACCATAGAATCTGCATCTAGCATCTTCCTCTAGGCCTAGGGTCTTGAGGTATTTTCTAAGTCTGCAATGTCCCGTCAGGACTCCTACCAAAATTCTAAGCTTGTTCCTGTTTAGTCTCAGGCAAGCTTTTGTTCTTTTCTGGTTCAGATCCCTGCATTTCTTTGGATTGTCTCAATCCTGGAAGTTCTTTGCGGGTTTTTATCCATTGTTCTCATATGCCTTCATCTAAACTTTTGTGGATGATGTTGTGACAATGTTCAAACTCATACCGCAAAAGGGTTCCGGACCTATAAAGGGATTATTACTGGATCCCTTATTGGCTTGGTGATCGGCTTCTTCGTTTCTGTCTATTCCAGTGTGTCCTGGTACCCAGTATAGCGTTACTTAATTTTCTCTGCCAAGCGTGTTTAGCTTACCCACACAGTCCTATGCCAGTTTGGATTTGGTGGTGTAAGAGCTTATGGCCTTGATGGCTGCTTGGCTGTCTGACAGGATGGCAATTGTTTTTTTTGCGATAATTCCTGTCGAGGTTGAATTGTGTACATCTTTCGATTCCGTGTACCTCTGCTTGGAAGATATATGACAGACGAGCTGCAGTATACAGACGACCTTGTTATTTTAGCCAACACATCAGAAGATGTGCAACGTTGATGGACACATTCTCAAGTGTATATGGCTCTCTTGGGATGGAGAAAAACATGTCCAAACCAAACAAGATGTCCCTTTTTATTATGAGCTTTCATCCACCAATAGCATCAGCCACGCGCAGATATATATATATATATATATATATATATATATATATATATATATATATATATATATATATCTATAGATGGAACCCCTATCGAGACTGTTGAGCAATTCAACTACCTAGGAAGTCTAGTGACAGCGAATTGCGACCTGGATGCCGAAATTAGCCACCGTCTACGGTGTGCCTCGCATGTCTTCTTTAAACTTAGGGAGACAGCATTTGGCTGTAGTGACCTGACAATACACCCGAAAGTCCTAGTTTTCAAAGCAGTTGAAAGTCATCCACCAATAGCATCAGCCACGCGCAGATATATATATATATATATATATATATATATATATATATATATATATATATATATATATATATATATATATATATATCTATAGATGGAACCCCTATCGAGACTGTTGAGCAATCCATCCTACTATACGGTAGTGAGTGCTGGATTGTGTACAAAAGCACGTTAAGGCGCTGGAGAAATTCCAAATGAGACAGCTGAGCTGTATCATGGGAGTTAAATGGCGTGATTTCATCTCAAACAAAAAAAATCGGGAAATAGCCAACTGCGACTCTATAGAGGACACCTTGGCGCGCAATCAACTGCGCTGGCTAGGGCATGTGTGCCGGATGTCCGATGATCGGCTTCCAAAACAAATTCTCTTTGGTGAGCTAACCCATGGTCAGCGATATCCTGGTGGTCACCTGAAGAGGTACAAAGATGTCATTCACTCGGCAGTAAATAAGGCCGGAATAGAGGATACCTGGGAATCTCTGTGTTAAGACTGAGGCTCTTGGCGTAACATCTGCCACAATAATTCCGGAATATTCCCTACTCGCAACACCACCATAAGATCAGGCGGCATCGAAACATTTGTGTGTTCTCAATGCTTACGTACCATCCGATCTCGCTTCGGTCTCTGGAGCCATCAACAGGCCCATGAGCGGAGGCGGCGATGGCAATGAGGGAAGGATCTTCGGCAACGAAGACTACAATCCCGACGACTACACTTTTGAAAATTTGAACAGCATTTCTACTGCATTATAATAACTTTATTTAGTGATGACAATTGCGACAATTTGCGAAACTGATAATTGTGATTGTCGTCAGCTATGAGACAGTGTTTCGACAATTGTAACGGTATGTTGACAATTATAATAATGTCTTCACAATTTAGGTGACGTTCGTGATGTTATTAGCTATTGAGACACAATTGTCAAATTTAATATAATAAGTTTTCTTACCATTTTATAGTAATTAATATTTATAATATTTATCCTATCTTAGCCCCACTTTATCTAAGTTTGTTTAATCTTGTAAAGTCTTATCCACGTTATACCTATTTAATCCTCTGCAGACCTGTGTAGTTTTTTTCGTATAGTGTTCTATTAATTGCACTTAATTTGTTTTGCGAATAGGCCATTCTGGACCACTCAAATATCATTTCATACTGCGTTTTGTCTTTGTCTTCCTGACCAGTATTTCCTCATTCTTTCGGACTGATTCCTTCTCCTTTCTGCAGTCCATTTCCCTCGCTTGGGGGGTTTGATTTACACCCACAGGACGATTAAATCCATATACCATCTTTCTCTACATTTCTCGGTCCAAACAATCTTCCTCTGTCAATTTGAATATTTGTAGGTCTTCTTTGATCAACTTCATGTAGATGGTTTTGTTACGATATTTATTAATTTTATCAAATATTTGTTTATTTAATCTATCAGGAGTCATTCGTACCATGTGGCCATAGAACTGAAGTCTACGTTTATTGATCGTGATTTCCAGATCTTCTATCCTTTCATTTATTTGCCTATTTGCTCTTAGCCTATACTCTCCGTCTTCTATTTGTGGTCCATATATTGTTCGGAGTCATTTTCTCTTTATTTTGAGCAAGCCTTAATTGGTCATAATATATTTTTGCGCCAAAGGAGGTCTGAAAGCCTGATCCAATCAGTTTGTTTGATTATGTCTGAAAGTAGAGATTTTTTTAAATTTATTATTATTCGCTGAATTACATTTTGATCCATGGGCTGCAATAGTGGTGTCGTATTTGGAGGAATGTAGAGAGCTTGAATTTGTTGGTCTTTCGAGTGAAGTTCCTATTCTTTAAGATGTCCAGCAGCGTTAACCAGAAGAAGCAAAGATTTAGCAGGGAAGTTGTGAATTTTCGAAAACACTTTTACCGCCGGAACAAAATCTTACTTCAACTATTCTTTAAACACAGCTCGGGTAACTCATCCTTTGGCTCAATTTTTTATATGTAACTGGTAAGTGAGTTACGTTTTTAAAAACCCGCGGATGCTTTTTCTTAAACAAATAAGGAAAGTTTGTGTGTGCCCCTGAATTTTTTCCTGAAATTCAAATTTCCTCTGGACATGATCAACGGCCTAAACATCACTTGATAATTTTTCTCCCGTGACAAATCCCTAATTATTTTTTATTTATCAACCAGCTATGGCTCGAAAAACATCTTTCTTGATAATTTTTCTTAAAATTGTTTTACCTTTTCAGAGGATATCTCCCGATAGAAGTCCTCTTCAGCAGACGAATTGGAGCATTTTGGATTTGCTCGGTTGGATTTAATGTGGTAGATCGTGGATCTTCCAACGCCATAATTGCGATTCGCTTTATGAAGTTTATTGATGATCTCTTGTTTTTGACGCAAATTTAATGTGACGTGTTTCCGATTGGTTGACATTGTACACCAAATAACTACATACACAAGATACAATCGATAAACGACAAACCAAAAACAAAACAAGATGTAATGGAGCGGCGAACAGAATGAGTAGATAGAGAAAGAGGATTGGGAGGGAAGAGTACGAGCTTACCTGTTTGCTTATTGCCAGCGCGGTGGCAAGAAAAGACTTGTGTTTCCCCAGAGCGCCAGATTACTGAACGTGCCGGACTAACCAACTACCGGATTATCAAGATTGTACTGTAGTTAGTATTCTTATAATATATTAAAACCAGTTTCTTGGTCTACTGAGTTTTTCTGGAGTTGTAATATTTCAATACCATTTTCAAGTTCAGAAATTGCTCTATACATGATCTGTCTCTCCAAAATCCCCCTTGATAGACGCCGAGTTTGGAATCGATTTGTGTCTCCAATCTACTTAGCCGTAACTTGGTAAATATTTTATAAGTGACAAATAGAAGGAAAATTGCCCCGTAGTTACTGACCTCTGCTCTTTTACTTTTCTTGTATAACTGGTGAATTAGAGCCAATAGCCACTCGTCCGGGACAACTTCGTCAATCCAAACCTTTTGAAAGAATTTGCTTGTTTGTGAAATAAATTCTTCGAACAAAAGCTTCCATAGTTCTGCTATAATACCATCTTCTCCGGATGCTTTATTGTTTTTGAGCTCGCGGATGGCTTTCCTAATTTCTTCTTCATCCGGCGGTAGAGAGTCTGAGTTTTGTGATGTAAAATACTTAAATTTATTACATGCAAAAGTTATTTTTTGTATACATTTTAATGGATTTAATGAGATAATAAAATCATAAAATTTTAATAATATTTCATTCATTTCGTAGAATTAAAAAAAAAATAACTAGATATTATTCAAATATTAGCTAAACAATGTTTGCACACGATTTATTAATGAAAGAAAAGAAAAATATTCAAACGTTTCCTTTCATTTCTTTTCAATTTTTTATTCGAATCGGTAAAACAATCTCTCATATTAATATTCGTTAATGCTTATATAATGATCCTATCTTTTAGATTACCAAAAATATTTTCACTCGTTTAGATATTTATATGGTAATTTATTATTTACATCTAAAACTTGATTATATACCATAGAACTCTATATTACTAGAAATTGCAATTTTCGCATAGAATATTAATACAAAATAGTCCTGGTTTAGCGTTACTTTTAAAATATGTAACAGAAAAATTAATAGAATTATTTAAAAAAACAGTAAAATTTAATTTGGAACATATAGAAAAATATCGAATAGCTGGAAATATATGCAAACTACTTTCCACCGAGTAAGAATAACTAAGAAAATAGATATTTCAACCGATTTTTTACTCTTTGTATATATGCATTTAGTTCAATTAACATGAATATCAGCGACGCATGACAAAAGGGCGATGTAGTATAGAGCAAGTGGTCTAATTACTGATATGTACGTTAGCATCTTTCAAGAACATGGCCGAGCACTAAGTCACTTCCGCTCAAACGGGCGAGAGAGGACATCCGGTCATGTTCTGTAGTCATATCTTATGCGGGCCCATTTATTCATCCTTTACACCTGACAACAATGATATATTTACAAACTTTTTGCCTGTCTAAAATAATTTTATATTTAGGTTTTAATTTAATTTACGACTTATTTTTTAAATTTCTACAAATTCAATATAAAATTTTATACATTGCTATGGAAAATTTATTTTTAATCATTTCCTCTCCCCAGCTTGTATGTTTAGTCAAACAAGACTAAATTATATTTATCTTTTAATCCAAATAGTTTCAGTCTGGTCTAATCTACGAATTATTCTAACATTAGTTAGTGTTACATTGTTATGGAACAGGTTTTACGTAACATATATTTAGTCCTCTGTATTCTAATAGTTCAGTGTTATTAACTAAGTGTTTTCTATCCTGTATTGTCTAATTTAATTTGAGCTGATTTGATTGATATAAACTCTTGTCATAAAACAGTGTAAATTGCCTATTAAACCAGACATAGGCTAGGTCTTGAGCATAGTGATAGACCCAGTCTATTTTGTCTGGCCTCAGTTTTCTAGACTTCTCACTTCGCTGTTTAGATCGGACTACCTAGACCCATATGCCTAGTCTTGTCCGTACATTATTGTCTGTATACTCTTGTTTGTCTATTCTTGTCTTTCTAAACTTGTCTATCTAGTCCTCTTTCTCTAGTCTTGTCTGTCGAGTCTAGTCTGTCTAGTCTAATTGCTCTAGTTTTGCTTTTATAGACTTGTGTGCTTAGTCTTACCTGTATAGTCCGGTCTGTCTTGTCTCGCCTGTATAGTCTTGTTACTCTAATGTTGTCTGGTTAGTCTAGTCTTGTTTTCATTTTATTCTCTTCCATAGTCTTGTCTGTCTAGCCTTGTATGTCTAGTCTTGTCTTTCTAGTCTTGTCTGTCCAGGCTTGTCTGTCTAGTCTTTTCTCTCTAGTCTTGTCTGTCTAGTGTTGTCTGTCTAGTCTTGTCCGGCTAGTCTTCACTGTCTAGTTTTGTCTGTCTAGTCTTGTCTGTCTAGTCTTGTCTGTCTAGTCTTGTCTGTCTAGTCTTGTCTGTCTAGTCTTGTCTGTCTAGTCTTGTCTGTCTAGTCTTGTCTGTCTAGTCTTGTCTGTCTAGTCTTGTCTGTCTAGTCTTGTCTGTCTAGTCTTGTCTGTCTAGTCTTGTCTGTCTAGTCTTGTCTGTCTAGTCTTGTCTGTCTAGTCTTGTCTGTCTAGTCTTGTCTGTCTAGTCTTGTCTGTCTAGTCTTGTCTGTCTAGTCTTGTCTGTCTAGTCTTGTCTGTCTAGTCTTGTCTGTCTAGTCTTGTCTGTCTAGTCTTGTCTGTCTAGTCTTGTCTGTCTAGTCTTGTCTGTCTAGTCTTGTCTGTCTAGTCTTGTCTGTCTAGTCTTGTCTGTCTAGTCTTGTCTGTCTAGTCTTGTCTGTCTAGTCTTGTCTGTCTAGTCTTGTCTGTCTAGTCTTGTCTGTCTAGTCTTGTCTGTCTAGTCTTGTCTGTCTAGTCTTGTCTGTCTAGTCTTGTCTGTCTAGTCTTGTCTGTCTAGTCTTGTCTGTCTAGTCTTGTCTGTCTAGTCTTGTCTGTCTAGTCTTGTCTGTCTAGTCTTGTCTGTCTAGTCTTGTCTGTCTAGTCTTGTCTGTCTAGTCTTGTCTGTCTAGTCTTGTCTGTCTAGTCTTGTCTGTCTAGTCTTGTCTGTCTAGTCTTGTCTGTCTAGTCTTGTCTGTCTAGTCTTGTCTGTCTAGTCTTGTCTGTCTAGTCTTGTCTGTCTAGTCTTGTCTGTCTAGTCTTGTCTGTCTAGTCTTGTCTGTCTAGTCTTGTCTGTCTAGTCTTGTCTGTCTAGTCTTGTCTGTCTAGTCTTGTCTGTCTAGTCTTGTCTGTCTAGTCTTGTCTGTCTAGTCTTGTCTGTCTAGTCTTGTCTGTCTAGTCTTGTCTGTCTAGTCTTGTCTGTCTAGTCTTGTCTGTCTAGTCTTGTCTGTCTAGTCTTGTCTGTCTAGTCTTGTCTGTCTAGTCTTGTCTGTCTAGTCTTGTCTGTCTAGTCTTGTCTGTCTAGTCTTGTCTGTCTAGTCTTGTCTGTCTAGTCTTGTCTGTCTAGTCTTGTCTGTCTAGTCTTGTCTGTCTAGTCTTGTCTGTCTAGTCTTGTCTGTCTAGTCTTGTCTGTCTAGTCTTGTCTGTCTAGTCTTGTCTGTCTAGTCTTGTCTGTCTAGTCTTGTCTGTCTAGTCTTGTCTGTCTAGTCTTGTCTGTCTAGTCTTGTCTGTCTAGTCTTGTCTGTCTAGTCTTGTCTGTCTAGTCTTGTCTGTCTAGTCTTGTCTGTCTAGTCTTGTCTGTCTAGTCTTGTCTGTCTAGTCTTGTCTGTCTAGTCTTGTCTGTCTAGTCTTGTCTGTCTAGTCTTGTCTGTCTAGTCTTGTCTGTCTAGTCTTGTCTGTCTAGTCTTGTCTGTCTAGTCTTGTCTGTCTAGTCTTGTCTGTCTAGTCTTGTCTGTCTAGTCTTGTCTGTCTAGTCTTGTCTGTCTAGTCTTGTCTGTCTAGTCTTGTCTGTCTAGTCTTGTCTGTCTAGTCTTGTCTGTCTAGTCTTGTCTGTCTAGTCTTGTCTGTCTAGTCTTGTCTGTCTAGTCTTGTCTGTCTAGTCTTGTCTGTCTAGTCTTGTCTGTCTAGTCTTGTCTGTCTAGTCTTGTCTGTCTAGTCTTGTCTGTCTAGTCTTGTCTGTCTAGTCTTGTCTGTCTAGTCTTGTCTGTCTAGTCTTGTCTGTCTAGTCTTGTCTGTCTAGTCTTGTCTGTCTAGTCTTGTCTGTCTAGTCTTGTCTGTCTAGTCTTGTCTGTCTAGTCTTGTCTGTCTAGTCTTGTCTGTCTAGTCTTGTCTGTCTAGTCTTGTCTGTCTAGTCTTGTCTGTCTAGTCTTGTCTGTCTAGTCTTGTCTGTCTAGTCTTGTCTGTCTAGTCTTGTCTGTCTAGTCTTGTCTGTCTAGTCTTGTCTGTCTAGTCTTGTCTGTCTAGTCTTGTCTGTCTAGTCTTGTCTGTCTAGTCTTGTCTGTCTAGTCTTGTCTGTCTAGTCTTGTCTGTCTAGTCTTGTCTGTCTAGTCTTGTCTGTCTAGTCTTGTCTGTCTAGTCTTGTCTGTCTAGTCTTGTCTGTCTAGTCTTGTCTGTCTAGTCTTGTCTGTCTAGTCTTGTCTGTCTAGTCTTGTCTGTCTAGTCTTGTCTGTCTAGTCTTGTCTGTCTAGTCTTGTCTGTCTAGTCTTGTCTGTCTAGTCTTGTCTGTCTAGTCTTGTCTGTCTAGTCTTGTCTGTCTAGTCTTGTCTGTCTAGTCTTGTCTGTCTAGTCTTGTCTGTCTAGTCTTGTCTGTCTAGTCTTGTCTGTCTAGTCTTGTCTGTCTAGTCTTGTCTGTCTAGTCTTGTCTGTCTAGTCTTGTCTGTCTAGTCTTGTCTGTCTAGTCTTGTCTGTCTAGTCTTGTCTGTCTAGTCTTGTCTGTCTAGTCTTGTCTGTCTAGTCTTGTCTGTCTAGTCTTGTCTGTCTAGTCTTGTCTGTCTAGTCTTGTCTGTCTAGTCTTGTCTGTCTAGTCTTGTCTGTCTAGTCTTGTCTGTCTAGTCTTGTCTGTCTAGTCTTGTCTGTCTAGTCTTGTCTGTCTAGTCTTGTCTGTCTAGTCTTGTCTGTCTAGTCTTGTCTGTCTAGTCTTGTCTGTCTAGTCTTGTCTGTCTAGTCTTGTCTGTCTAGTCTTGTCTGTCTAGTCTTGTCTGTCTAGTCTTGTCTGTCTAGTCTTGTCTGTCTAGTCTTGTCTGTCTAGTCTTGTCTGTCTAGTCTTGTCTGTCTAGTCTTGTCTGTCTAGTCTTGTCTGTCTAGTCTTGTCTGTCTAGTCTTGTCTGTCTAGTCTTGTCTGTCTAGTCTTGTCTGTCTAGTCTTGTCTGTCTAGTCTTGTCTGTCTAGTCTTGTCTGTCTAGTCTTGTCTGTCTAGTCTTGTCTGTCTAGTCTTGTCTGTCTAGTCTTGTCTGTCTAGTCTTGTCTGTCTAGTCTTGTCTGTCTAGTCTTGTCTGTCTAGTCTTGTCTGTCTAGTCTTGTCTGTCTAGTCTTGTCTGTCTAGTCTTGTCTGTCTAGTCTTGTCTGTCTAGTCTTGTCTGTCTAGTCTTGTCTGTCTAGTCTTGTCTGTCTAGTCTTGTCTGTCTAGTCTTGTCTGTCTAGTCTTGTCTGTCTAGTCTTGTCTGTCTAGTCTTGTCTGTCTAGTCTTGTCTGTCTAGTCTTGTCTGTCTAGTCTTGTCTGTCTAGTCTTGTCTGTCTAGTCTTGTCTGTCTAGTCTTGTCTGTCTAGTCTTGTCTGTCTAGTCTTGTCTGTCTAGTCTTGTCTGTCTAGTCTTGTCTGTCTAGTCTTGTCTGTCTAGTCTTGTCTGTCTAGTCTTGTCTGTCTAGTCTTGTCTGTCTAGCCTTGTCTGTCTAGTCTTGTCTGTCTAGTCTTGTCTGTCTAGTCTTGTCTGTCTAGTCTCGTCTGTCTAGTCTTGTCTGTCTAGTCTTGTCTGTCTAGTCTTGTCTGTCTAGTCTTGTCTGTCTAGCCTTGTCTGTCTAGTCTTGTCTGTCTAGTCTTGTCTGTCTAGTCTTGTCTGTCTAGTCTTGTCTGTCTAGTCTTGTCTGTCTAATCTTGTCTGTCTAGTCTTGTCTGTCTAGTCTTGTCTGTCTAGTCTTGTCTGTCTAGTCTTGTCTGTCTAGTCTTGTCTGTCTAGTCTTGTCTGTCTAGTCTTGTCTGTCTAGCCTTGTCTGTCTAGTCTTGTCTGTCTAGTCTTGTCTGTCTAGTCTTGTCTGTCTAGTCTCGTCTGTCTAGTCTTGCCTGTCTAGTCTGTCTAGTCTTGTCTGTCTAGTCTTGTCTGTCTAGTCCTGTCTGTCTAGTCTTGTCTGTCAAGTCTTGTCTGTCTAGTCTTGTCTGTCTAGTCTTGTCTGTCTAGTCTTGTCTGTCTACTCTTGACTGTCTAGTCTTGTCTGTCTAGTCTTATCTGTCTAGTCTTGTCTGTCTAGTCTTGTCTGTCTAGTCTTGTCTGTCTAGTCTTGTCTGTCTAGTCTTGTCTGTTTAGTCTTGTCTGTCTAGTCTTGTCTGTCTAGTCTTGTCTGTCTTGTCTGTCTAGTAAAAAAATTCTAAATCTTTATTCATCACTATCTAAGGTTATTATATAAACATATTTACATATTTATACACACATACTAACTAAGTGAGATTGCCAACATAATGCTACATAATACTAATACTAGTTTACTTTCTATTACAATTTTATTTTTTCAAAATATTCGGCCATATCATATGGTTCCATATTAATTAATAGTTTGCGTATATCTTTCTTTAAATTCATACTTTATTTAAATTCATTGTGCATTGTATTTCCTTCGGCAGCGAATTGTATAGTTTGATGTTTATATATGGAGGTCCCTTTTCCGTCACTGTTAGACTATGGATGGGTATTGGAGAGTTCCTCTATCTCTATCTCTAAAGTTATTTCTGTGTTTTTCAAATAAGTGTTTCTATTTGAATGTGAATTGTATTGTTTCGTATATATATATATATATATATATATATATATATATATATATATATATATATATATATATTTATATATATAATGCTGTTGTGGTTAATATTTGCGCTGATTTAAATTTGCCTCTGCAGGTTTCATTGTATTTTAAGTTTTGTATGATTCTCAATGCCTGCTTCTGAATTTTAAATATTTTGTTAACATTACTGCCACATCTCCAGAACATTATACAGTATCTTGCCTTACTTTGGAAATTGGCGTAGTACACTGTCTTGAGAACCTCTCTAGTTAAATATTTTTGAGGTATTCTAAAGGCGAACACTGTTCTGTTCAGTTTAGGTGCTAGTTCGTGTATTTGTTGAGTCCAGTCAAGGTTTCTGTCAATTGTCAGTCCTAGTAATCGTACGTATGTTTTGTATTCGGTCCTTTCGTTCTTTATTATTACATCGTTTGGGTTTCTTGGTTTCTTTGTAAATTTCGTTTTGTCTTCAGTATAATCAATTTTGTTTTTTCTGTATTTAACATTAATTAATTTTCTTTGAACCAGTCCGTCAAGTTAGTCATAGTTGTCGCTAAGTTTGTCGTTATATCAGATATATTTTTGTTAGTTGTCAGGAATATATAAATTTAAAATTGTATGTTGCGTTCTGTTTATTACTGTCAATAGGTCGTTGATGTATATAATGAACAGTATTGGCCCCAGAACACTACCCTGAGGTATCCCTGTATTTATGACTCTAGTTGTCGATATTATTTTACCTTCTAGTGTGTTTATCTGTGTCATCTGCCTCCTATTTGACAGATAGGATTTGATGAGGTGCGCCACTTTTCCACTCATTCCGTACTTTTCGAGTTTTTTTAACAAAATTCCATGCTCAACAGTATAATAGGCCTTCGACAGGTCCAGAAAGATGCCATTTGATATGTTGTGTATTTCTAGATTTTGATATATTTGACTAATAAATTAAAATTAAAATACAAAGTAAATTTGACAGTTGTCAAAAGTCGTGCGAGAGCTAAGCTCTGTATTTAATAGTGAAAATAATAGTCAAAAATTGTTTAAAAGTGTTAATTATATATTTATATAAGTATTTTACTTATATAATTATACAACATGTCGAGGGAACTTCGTTCCAAAACTACGGAAGGGCTAAGCGAAAAAGATATTGAATACCTTGCAAATCCGGTATTTAAGGACTTGATATCCGGTACAGTAAAGACAGAAGTGGAAGTAATTGTAAATCATTTAAATTCTACGATTATCGAAATGAATTTAAAAATCGAAAAATTAATGAAAAAAATGAAAAAGTGTGTCTTAAACAACTTTCAAGTGCTTCGGTACTACCTAAAGATTCAAATATGTCTCGAAAACCTGTCGGATTAAATGAGACAAAAGATAACGTTCACCAGCAACTAAAAAGAGATAAAGTCCGAACCAAAAATCAATGTGATAAAAATTCGAGAATCGTATCAAAAAGCCAAGAAACTAGATTAATCGAGAACACAGTAAAAAGTGATGAAAACGTTAACGATAAAGAAGAAATTTGGGAGATTCAAAAAAAGAAACAGAAGCGGAACAGACAATCAAAAGTAATATACGGTAACTCGGACACAACAATGATTAAAGCAGCAAAAAAATTTGCTTATATGCATGTGTCAAACGTAGAACCTACGCTTACGGACCTGGAAATTACCGATTACTTGACAAGTAAAAATATTTTATCAGTACAATGTAAACAACTAGACTCTAAATACCCTGAAGAGTACGCTTTATTTAAAGTTACAGCTCCATTTGAGTATTTAAAAGAGCTAAATAACCCGGATACGTGCCCGAAATATACACGCATAAATCGTTTTTTTCGAAATCTCATAAAATACAAAGGGAAACATTAAACAATTATCATAAAGATTCAGTGATAGACAGATTAATTAATCAGAACCAAAATGCTCAATCTACTGATCAATCTCACACTGAAGATGAAATTCATATCCAAAATCTAAATAAAAAGCACAAATTATTAAATCTAGTTTCAACACCATTACAAGTGTACTGCCAGAATACTGGAGGTCTCAGAACAAAAATTATTGAGCTCTCCCTGACTATAGCATGTAGCTGTCATGACATCATAATCTTGGTGAAAACATGGTTGAATAGAGACTTTTCCGACAATGAACTCAATTTACGCGGCTACAACATCTCTCGATGTGACCGCAATGGATTGACTAGCCCAAAACTCAGAGGTGGAGGAGTGCTGATTGCCATACGAGAATACATCCAAGCCGAGCAAATACATCACCGAAATGAGGAAGTTGAACAATTACTTGTCTGATGTGCCCACAACAATAGGAAGTTTTTCATAGGTGTGGTTTATATTCCACCATTATCCAGTGATTGTGTCTATGCATCCCATATACAAACCATCGAAGACATTTACTCTAAAAATTCCACTACTGACTTTTACGTGTTTGGTGACTTCAATTTACCAAATGTTACGTGGTCTAATGACAATCTAGGCATAGTTATGAATGGTCAAAGTTATCTTAACAGTGAAAGTCTAGCACAGGGTTACGGGTTTCTAAATTTTTATCAACATATTGACATTCCCAATTATAGAGGTGTTTTCTTGGATCTTTTATTTTCAAATAGGCCGAATATCTCTGTTAACATAGCTGAAGATGCACTACTTCCCTCCTCTTTTCATCATGAAAACTTCTTTGCTCCTTGCTTAAGCTCCTTTGAAATATCCATAAATGATTCAAATTATCCTAGTCTGAATCTTCGCGAAGCTTATTATGATTTCTTGAAAGAAGCAGACTATAACGCAATCAATAATTACTTATCGCCAATAAACTGGGAATCTCTTCTAAGCTCAGCTAATGTGAATGAGGTTGTCGGTACATTTTATCAAGTCTTGAATATGGCAGTGGCCTTATTTGTGCCGTTAAGGCAGTACCGAACCTCAACCTTCTCAAAGTGGTTTAGCACAGAGTTAAAGCATACAATAAAATGTAAAATAATAGCTCATAAATCTTACAAAGTATGAAATAATTCGCAGCGCTACAATGAATTTGTAGCTTTACGTACGCAATGCAAACAACTATCGAAAACTTATTATGAACGTTACTTGAAACAAATAGATGACAATTTGCAGACAGATCCAAAATCATTCTGGAAGTTTGTAAATAACAAAAACTCATCTTACAACATTCCAGATCAAGTGTATTACGGAGATCAAACAGCTAATGGTGGTCTAGAAATATTCCAAATTTCTCGAAGACTCTCCTTTTGAATATAAAAATCATATCAACTTCGACATCCCATGTCCCAAAATAACATTAGATCAACTTCTTAAAAAAATTAGCAAACTGCCAAATAAACTTAGCTCAGGCCCTGATGGAATCCCCAATATATTCTTGAAAAGCTGCTCTCTTACTATTTCCAATCCTCTCATGATTATATTCAACTTATCCCTGTTCACAGGAGTGTTTCCAAACTATTGGAAAAATAGCTTTATTTTACCTACATTCAAATCTGGCGAGAAAAATAATGTTAAGAACTACAGAGGTATAACAATACAATTTGCCATTCAAAAGCTGTTGGATAGTCTTGTTTATGACCAACTAGCATTTTCTTGCAAATAAATTATCGATGATCAGCAACATGGCTTCTCACAAAATAAATCTACGGTTACAAACCTATTAATCTATGAGTCTGAAATCATGAAGGCTTTAGAGAATAAAATCCAACTTGATTCCATATATACTGATTTCTCTAAAGCCTTCGATACTGTCGATCACAACATTCTACTTAGAAAACTGCAATGCCTTGGCTTTAGTGTGTATTATAGAAATGGTTCCGTAGTTTTTTGACTGGGCGCATTCAGAGGGTCAAAATAGGCTCTTCTATATCTTATGAAATAGCAGTGACATCTGGGGTTCCACAGGGTTCGCACTGCGCACCACTCCTCTTCAACTTGTTCATGAACGATATAGGGAGTTGCTTCAGTCATCGTAAATATTTACTATTCGCTGACGATCTAAAAATTTTTAGGCCTAAAACCCCCACTCTGACCAATTGTTACTACAAGATGATTTAAATTACTTTGTCAAATGGTGTAATCAGAACTATCTACAACTAAACATTCAGAAATGCTGTTCCATAAGCTTTTCCAAATCTATTAAAAAACATAATTCAGAGTACACCCTAAACAATAACTTATTGAAATCTACAGCAACTGTAAAAGATCTTGTCATCTATTTTGATGAATGTCTAACCTTTGTTGACCACATAAATAGTGCATCTTTGAAGGCTTCGAAGATGTTAGGCTATATTTTAAGGTTTTGCTATAATTTCTTCATTCGCGCTGTAAAGATGGTTTACATATCATTGGTTATCTCCCACCTAAATTATGCCTCTGTTGTGTGGTCTCCCCACTATCAATATCACAAATATACAATCGAGAAGATTCAAAACAAGTTCCTGAGATTCTGTGCATACAAACTCCATGTAAACATTGAAAATCATGATTACTCTGCTATTACTAGAATGCTCAACATGCATTCCTTAGCTAACCGTAGAACGGTTAATGATATAAGGTTAAAGATATCATTTATAAGTTACTGAATGGATTGATAACTAGCCCTGAATTGCTCCAAATAATAAACTTTAATGTGCCTAATAGAATTCTACGTTGTAACAATACTTTCCATATAAAGTTCCACGCCAGCAATTATGGTAAATATTCACCTATTGAAAGATCTTTGAAATTTATGAATGATCATAATATAGATATATTCAATGGTTCGTTGCCAACTCTCAAAAAACTCATATACTCTCTCGAATGTGATTTCAGCACACTATTTTAAAATTAGTCGCTCTATAGTTATATCTTTTCGTGATCTATAGATTTAAGATTTTACCTAGCCCATTATTGTTTATATGTGTTCATGTTTGAGTGTGTGTATGTATGTGTGTGTGTGTGTTTATTATATATATATATATATATATATATATATATATATATATATATATATATATATATATATATATATATATATATGTTGTATTGTTTTCTCGGGGATTCCGCGTTGATGCTGAGGGTTGGCTCTGAAAATAACCGGATTCTCGACGTTTCGGCGAACTAACATTCGCCATTCTCAAGAGATATATGCGTACGTGCGGGTCAACCGTTAGACGCATACTTATCAAGTACGTAAGTATGCGTCTAACGGTTGACCCGCACGGACGCATATATCTCTTGAGAATGGCGAATGTTAGTTCGCCGAAACGTCGAGAATCTGGTTCTTTTCAGAGCCAACCCTCAGCATCAACGCGGAATCCCCGAGAAAACAATACAACACAGGTATCTATCCGCGAAAACGTCAAATACAACATATATATATATATATATATATATATACATATATATATATATATATATATGTATATATATATATATATATATATATATATATATATATATGTGCATGTGTTTATGTATGTATATATGTTTTATACTTATTCTGTATTGGGGCAACCCGCATATTTCTTAAAATAAAAAAATTAAAAAAATAAAATAATAAACTCGAAACATGCTGCTTCCACAGATCTGTCTTTCGTAAAACCATGTTGCTCGTCGTATATAATTTTGTTATTTTCTACAAAAGATATTATCCTTTCCAAAAAAATTTTCTCGAATAATTTGGAGAAAGATGTCTGTAGGCTGATGGGTCTATAATTCCCGATATTTTGTTTTTCCTTGTTTTTGTGTATCGGTCTTATCATTGAGACCATTTGATTCTAGTATATTCCATGTAGTAAGCAATTATTTAGTACATGTTCTATTGGTTTTGAAATTTCTTACGTCTTTTATTTTTATCATAGATATTTTATCATGTCCAGTACTTTTTTTGTTCTTTTGATTCATAATAGTGATACATATTTATTCCGTTGTTATTGGATCAAGGAATAACGTTCTTGGATTTCTAGGTATATTATCCTGGTGATCAATGTGACCTAAATTGCTTAATAGATGTTGCGCCCTCTTAGCATATGTCCGTCATGAGTCCTTTAACACACATAGTGCCTAACTACCTGCCAAGTTGCTTTACTTTTGTTGTCTCTTCTTCTTCTTCCTTCTTGTAAGGCATCTGCCTTGTTCTCTAATTTCTTAGACTTGTAGCTCGGATGATGAATTCCAGCTTTCATACCAACGTATGGGTGGACTACGTCCTGGTGGTCTCCTGGATCTTCGGAGACCATCCCTTGCAATTTTCGGCAATCTGTTGTCGTCCATCCGTTGAACATGATCTCTTCATTCGCGACGTCTGTTTCGGGGCCATCTCACTATGTATTGGATATCGCAAAGTTCTAGGATGTTTTCGTTTCTTTTGTGGTCCCTTATCCCTCATCTCTGCTCTACGAATAATCCTTTTTGTTGTGGAGTTTTCGGCTCTTGTTTCTACAGCGTAGGTCATAACGGGTCTCTCACAGGTCTTATATATGCGGACTTTGGTTTCAATAGACATGTGCTTGTTTCGCCATATTATATCTCTAAGGAATCCTGATATTAAAGCTGCTTTGGTTGTTTGAGCCTTTACTTCTTCTTGGAGGTCTCTGCTGCTCGTGATGTTGACACCGTAATATTTGAAACTCATAACCTGTTCTACTGGTTTATTTGATGATGATTTGAGATGGTTAACGCTTTTGATTTTGCTACCGATATCTCCATGTTATATTTGGCAGCTATCTTTTCGAACTCATAGAGCGATAGATTCTATGTAGGTTGTCTTTATCTTCTGAGACCAGCATGGCATCGTCCGCATAGCAAATTACTTTTAGTTCTTTATCTCCTAGTGAGTATCCCTTTCCAACCTTTTTTACTTTCGTTATAAGTAGTTTTGTTGTCACTTTCTTGTATTATATTTGCAAAATATTTACTTTTTTCTTGTTTTAGTTTGGTTTTATATATTCTATGTGTTTTGTTATAGTGTTTTTTAAAACTTTTGTCAAAGTTAGTTAGCATTTGCATTAGTTCTAATTCTGCTTTAATACTTTTTATTTCTACGTTGTCAAACACTTTTTTTTATTTTTCTTTGGTTTTTGAAGTTTTTTTTGGGAAATATTAATTGAAGGCTATTTCCCATTTGTTTCCCATTTGTTTATCTACGTTTGATTCCATTATTTTTTATATTTTTCTCTGTTTTCTATAGAGAAGTTTCTATACGTGTAATACGAATTAGTTTTCGCAGTGATCTGAAATGTAATTATTAAATGTATTTGTAATATAGAGCCATTCTATATTTGTAATAATGTTATCTATGCACGTCCCTGATGAAGGTTGGCTTACAGCATTTAGTGTTATTCTAGCATTGAAGGATTCCAACATTTCCACAAACTGCTCCCTTTTTCTAGATTTTCTAATTATGTCTATATTGAAGTCCCCCGCTATTACAAATTTCTTGGCCTCTTTAGCAATTTTTGTTAGAAGTAGATGTAATTTGTTAAAAAATCTCTCAGTATTTGAAAGTGGTATTCTATGGACACCAATAATTATCACAGATTCGTTGTTGACTGTCGTTTCTAGCGTTGCGCACTCGAATATGAATGTTTCTGCCATATCATTAATGTCCGTTCTTGGCTCACTGGGTAAATGTTTGTTGGAATATAGTGCAACCAACCCCTTCGTGTGTTCCTTCCTTAAGGCAAAAACATGATCTTAAATTAAAATTGTATTTTTTATTAAAATTAATATTTATGACGTGTGTGTGTAGTTGTTTACTTTTCCAGTGTTCCGTAATGATGAGAATTTCTAAAATTAGTCTTGTCTGTCTAGTCTTGTCTGTCTAGTCTTGTCTGTCTACTCTTGTATGTCTAGTCTTGTCTGTCTAGTCTTGTCTGTCTAATCTTGTCTGTCTAATCTTGTCTGTATAGTCTTGTTTGTCTAGTCTTGTCAAATCAAATCATATCAAATCAAATCAAAATATTTATTCCCGAAAGATAAAAAAATCTATGGGGTATATAAAAGGAAGAAATAAATACAATAAATTAAACAAAGTAATTAACAAAAATAATTATACGAAAGTAAATTCATCGATGCTATAGATTATTTTCGTGAGGAGCACTTTCTTCATTCTATAACGAGATTTCTAGTTGCTAGTCTAGGTTGCTAGTCGATTGTAAATAATAACCCCATGATTGTTAGGACCTTTAGAGCAAATTGTTAGATTTGTCTTGGGTCTGTATAGCTAAGTTTTTTTTGGAAATGGTGTATATGCTTATAGATGTATCATCTGATTTCCAGTATGTAGAGGCTCGTAACTGTTAATATGCCTACCTCCCTGAATTGTGGTCTACAGGAGCTAGTTATATTAGTCCCTTTATGGTCCTGACAATTCTTTTTTGCACCAATAAAATTGTATCTACCTGCAAAGCGCATCCCATAGAACTATATCATATATCAGCAATGGTTGGAGACAAAATAATAAGTTAGGAGGTCTGCTTTCCGTAGAAATTGTCGAAGGTATCTTATTTGATATATTTTCTTGTGCAGTTTGTTGCAGAGTAGTTGAATGGTGATATTCCACTGCCGATTTTCTTCTAACTGAACTCCAAAAAAATTGGCTTCCTAGATTCTTTTGATGGAATCGTAACGTATTTTCTGTGGGAGGTCAATCGCACGGGAACTGCGTGCAGTCTGGAATATTTTCTATTCAGTTTTCTCTCTGTTAAGATAAAGACTATTTGCCGAGAACCATTTATTAATTTTATCCAGAATCATATTGGCTCTTATTGGATTATCAGTCCTAATATATCCAGAGATGATGAAGCTGGCGTCGTCTGCATACAATGTACAATATGGAACTGTAACCGGCCAGGTTACAGTTCCAGATTTGACTTTAATAATCTGTTGTCGATTTTAGAGAAAAGATTTGAGCCATCTGGCGGTTTTCCTCTTATCCCATTAAAGACCTTGCCCAGAAGAAGGATGTGTGAGACACACAGTCAAACGCCTTCGATAGGTCGCATAAAATCCCTATCGGACTGCTTCTCTTATCTATCTCTGATTATAGTGTTATGGAATTCGGCAGTTACAGTAGTGGTGGATTTTCCTTTGCAGAACCCATACTGTTGCTTTGGGACGAGATGGAATTTACCAACAAAAGGCATAAGTCCATTACACATGCAATATTCCAGGATGGATTTTTCCTAAAACTTTCCAAATTTTTTTTTCCTAAAACTGATATTAGGGTAGTTATTTGGTTGTTTTTTCTCTCACTTTTTGTAGGATTTCAGGACAACTAGGAATATTTCCATAGCTAAGAATGCGTTTATATCTGTTATTGGATCTGCTAAGTCAAGTCGGAATACTTTTTTGATGTTGGCTGGATGTGTCGGGTCCACAGGTTTTCAAATTTTTTAGAGACTCAATAATTTCTAGTATCTCATTCGACGAGAATTCCTCCAGGAACATCGTGTTACGATTGAAACTAATGTGATCGTTGGAGATTTTCATTGGCACGATGATATGGATAATCAATCTAGAAGCTTGATGAAAAATGTCGCTGAAGATAGTCGCTATTTCCTTCGGATCAGTAACGAGCATGGAATTATCACATAATTCAATTGGTTCTCGATGGCTTTATTCTTCTGCTCCTTTGTCACTTTCCAAAAAGCTTATTGTTTATTCGGTGCCTGGATTATTTTTTGGCGAAAGAAATTTTCTTTTGCAGACTGGAATAACTTGTCACACTCTATTTTTTTAGGACTATTGCACTCTATTATCTTTTATATTATACTGGAAATTGCTTCCTAGGGATAAACATATTCCTTAGTTTAGAAATGTTTACCTCCTTGGTAATCCAAGACTTTACATTGGCATTAATTTTCATTAAGGGAAAGCAGGAAAAGAACTTGTGTTGCAAGATCTTGATGAAAAACAATGTCTTGCCGTTACAATCTGGCTTGTTGTAGATCTCAGCCCACGATACGTTCTGAAGATATTCCGCAAAACGTTTTTTGTTCGGAGTGGACATGTTTCTGGTGATGAAGTATTCTTTACTATCATGGATCCTCATACTGCTACTTCATCTAATTAACTTTGCCTGTCTTGCCTGTGTAGTTTTGTCTGTCCTGTCCCGATTGTCTAGTCTTGTCTGCCTAGTCTTGCCTGTCTAGTCTTGCCTGTCTAGTCTTGTCTGTCTAGTTTTGTTTTTCTAGTCTTGTCTGCTTGGTTTGTCTATCTAGCCTTGTCTTTTCACTAACCGTCCGGGCTGTCCACCCTCAATGAATACAAAATTTGCGATACCGGTGGCGCATACTAAAAGTGGATTAGGGGGATTAGTGAGAGCTTCTCCGAACCACTAAAAAAAAGTCTTGTCTGTCTAGTCTAGACTGTATAGTCTTGTCTGTCTAGTTTTGTCTGTCTAGTATTGTTGACGCTATAATCAAAGTAATTACTTTCGTTAAGGAAAGCAAGTCTAGTGTGCAATACTCTACCATAATCACTGTACCATAATAGACATTAATGGAGCATTTGATAATACCTAGTGGTCATTGATAATACACAGACTAATTATCAACAAATGCCCTAACGACCTAATTAACCTAGCACGCGAATATTTTAACAGACGCAAGGTCATAATACAGGAGCCAGGAATTACAGTCTAGAAATCTGTAAACAAAGGTTACCCTCAGGACTCCAGATCAGGTCCTACATATTGGAAAATCCTATATTACACTATTTTTGAAATTGACCTCCCAGAGTGTACTAACATAGTGGCAGATGCCTGATACTTCGTTACTCCTATCTAGTGACACAATATGCGGACTGAGACACAGGACGAATCAGGCTTAATAATCTAAACTTCAAGGCTACGAAAACAGAAGGAGCATTCTTGGCCTGATCCCCAACACACGGACCTATATTTAGCCTTGGAGGTGACAAAATCAAATGCCAGCATCACATTAGATATTTAGCGATCATTATCGACAGGTGTCTCAACTTCAAAGAACACATTAAACATGCCTGTATTACCTCCAAACAATACTGCTCAAGACTGCGGCTCGTATTGAGGAAGAAATGGGGGTTGGGGAAAGCCAACATGGCGCTAATTTATAGTGGTGCAATGAACCAGCCCTAATATATGGCACAAAGCCTGCGGGGTCCGGGAAAAAATCAAACTCATCGGGGCACAGCGTATATGCACCTTTAAAGGAACTAGAGATTATCCAACGGTATCGACAGAGGAGGCTTGCGTAATCTCTTGGCTTCTTCCAGTCGACCTAAGACTAAAATAAGTCGATATATATGGATCAAAGCAGTCAATATACGAGGCTACACTAAAATATCTTACCGGGATTAACGTGTCTTAAAATCTAATGGAACAGAAATGCACCATTAAACACATTAAACACCCGGCGGAATTTATACCAGTAGATTCAAATTTAACGCATAACCGCACTCCCAGCGTTTCAATCTATACTGGTGGTTCGAAATCCGAAGTTGGCTTAGGAGCAGCATTTGTGGTATATGATGAAGAGGTAGAGGTACATTATGAGATTATGAAACATTTTCCAAGCGGAACTCCTTGCCATCAACAGAGCACTAAAGTACATTAGATCCGAGCATAGATCAACCCCTGAATGTTCAAGCAAAAGGGGTCCGATGTTACTGGAGTAATATCCTTTAATTTGAAGTGATTTGAAACGGCATAGTTATAACTGACGATTTTGCAAACTGAATCCTCTCAGACAGCAGAGATGATGAAGCTGGCGTCGTCTGCATACAATGTACAATATGGAACTGTAACCGGCCAGGTTACAGTTCCAGATTTGACTTTAATAATCTGTTGTCGATTTTACAGAAAAGATTTGAGCCATCTGGCGGTTTTCCTCTTATCCCATTGAAGACCTTGCCCAGAAGAAGGATGTGTGAGACACACAGTCAAACGCCTTCGATAGGTCGCATAAAATCCCTATCGGACTGCTTCTCTTATCTATCTCTGATTATAGTGTTATGGAATTCGGCAGTTACAGTAGTGGTAGATTTTCCTTTGCAGAACCCATACTGTTGCTTTGGGACAAGATGGAATTTACCAACAAAAGGCATAAGTCCATTACACATGCAATATTCCAGGATGGATTTTTTCCTAAAACTTTCCAAATTTTTTTTTTCCTTAAACTGATATTAGGGTAGTTATTTGGTTGTTTTTTCTCTCCCTTTTTGTAGGATTTCAGGACAACTAGGAATATTTCCATAGCTAAGAATGCGTTTATATCTGTTATTGGATCTGCTAAGTCAAGTCGGAATACTTTTTTGATGTTGGCTGGATGTGTCGGGTCCACAGGTTTTCGAATTTTTTAGAGACTCAATAATTTGTAGTATCTCATTCGACGAGAATTCCTCCAGGAACATCGTGTTACGATTGAAACTAATGTGATCGTTGAAGATTTTCATTGGCCCGATGATTTGGCTAATCAATCTAGAAGCTTGATGAAAAATGTCGCTGAAGATAGTCGCTATTTGCTTCGGATCAGTAACGAGCATGGAATTTTCACATAATACAATTGGTTCTCGATGGCTTTATTCTTCTGCTCCTTTGTCACTTTTCAAAAAGCTTATTGTTTATTCGGTGCCTGGATTATTTTTTTGCGAAAGAAATTTTCTTTTGCAGACTGGATTAACTTGTCACACTCTATTTTTTGAAGACTATTGCACTCTATTATCTTTTATATAATACTGGAAATTGCTTCCTAGGGATAAACATATTCCTTAGTTTAGAAATGTTTACCTCCTTGGTAATCCAAGACTTTACATTGGCATTAATTTTCATTAAGGGGAAGCAGGAAAAGAACTAGTGTTGCAAGATCTTGATGAAAGACAATGTCTTGCCGTTACAATCTGGCTTGTTGTAGATCTCAGCCCACGATACGTTCTGAAGATATTCCGCAAAACGTTTTTTGTTCGGAGTGAACATGTTTCTGGTGATGAAGTATTCTTTACTATCATGGATCCTCATACTGCTACTTCATCTAATTAACCTTGCCTGTCTTGCCTGTGTAGTTTTGTCTGTCCAGTCCCGATTGTATAGTCTTGTCTGCCTAGTCTTGCCTGTCTAGTCTTGCCTGTCTAGTCTTGTCTGTCTAGTTTTGTTTTTCTAGTCTTGTCTGCTTGGTTTGTCTATCTAGCCTTGTCTTTTCACTAACCGTCTAGGCTGTCCACCCTGAATGAATACAAAATTTGCGATACCGGTGGCGCATACTAAAAGTGGATTAGGGGGATTAGTGAGAGCTTCCCCGAACCACTAAAAAAAAGTCTTGTCTGTCTAGTCTTGTCTGTCTAGTTTTGTCTGTCTAGTATTGTTGACGCTATAATCAAAGTAATTACTTTCGTTAAGGAAAGCAAGTCTAGTGTACAATACTCTACCATAATCACTGTACCATAATAGACATTAATGGAGCATTTGATAACACCTAGTGGTCATTGATAATATACAGACTAATTATCAACAAATGCCCTAACAACCTAATTAACCTAGCACGCGAATATTTTAACAGACGCAAGGTCATAATACAGGAGCCAGGAATTACAGTCTAGAAATATGTAAACAAAGGTTACCCTCAGGGCTCCAGATCAGGTCCTACATATTGGAAAAACCTATATTACACTATTTTTGAAATTGACCTCCCAGAGTGTACTAACATAGTGGCAGATGCCTGATACTTTGTTACTCCTATCTAGTGACACAATATGCGGACTGAGGACGAATCAGGCTTAATAATCTAAACTTCAATGCTATGAAAACAGAAGGAGCATTCTGGGCCTGATCCCCAACACATGGACCTATATTTAGCCTTGGAGGTGACAAAATCAAATGCCAGCATCACATTAGATATTTAGCGATCATTATCGACAGATGTCTCAACTTCAAAGAACACATTAAACATGCCTGTATTACCTCCAAACAATACTGCTCAAGACTGCGGCTCGTATTGAGGAATAAATGGGGGTTGAGGAAAGCCAACATAGCGCTAATTTATAGTGGTGCAATTGAACCAGCCCTCCTATATGGCACAAAGCCTGCGGGGTCCGGGAAAAAATCAAACTCATCGGGGCACAGCGTATATGCACCTTAAAAGCAACAAGAGATTATCCAACGGTATCGACAGAGGAGGCTTGTGTTATCTCTTGGCTTCTTCCCGTCGACCTAAGACAAAAAGAAGTCGATATATATGGATCAAAGCAGTGAATAGACGAGGCTACACTAAAATCTTACCGGGATTAACGTGTCTTAAAATCTAATGGAACAGAAATGCACCATTAAACACATTAAACACCCGGCGGAATTTATACCAGTAGATTAAAATTTAACGCATAACAGCACTCCCAGCGTTTCAATCTATACTGGTGGTTCGAAATCCGAAGTTGGCGTAGGAGCGGCATTTGTGGTATATGATGAAGAGGTAGAGGTACATTATGAGATTATGAAACATTTTCCAAGCGGAACTCCTTGCCATCAACAGAGCACTAAAGTACATTAGATCGGAGCATAGATCAACCCCTGAATGTTCAAGCAAAAGGGGTCCGATGTTACTGGAGTAATATCCTTTAATTTGAAGTGATTTGAAACGGCATAGTTATAATTGACGATTTCGCAAACTGAATCCTCTCAGACAGCAGAGACGCTCTCGATGCCTTAAAATAAGGTGACCAGATATTTTAAACGCGAAAGCAGTACATTGTACGAGACGGGTGGAGGGGTAATGGCTGTGCATGTACTTTACAAAATAAAAATGGAGAAAGAAAATATTTTGAGTCATTTTTTTTATAATTATATTTTTCATTGATTGAATTTTTTTTTAAATAATGTTTCATTTTATTTGAAAACATTACAAAATTCTTCACATGTGTACAGGAGACTCACCTTCACTGAAGCCTCTGCTGATAAGGTTTCTATGTTTAATCTTGATGTTCAACTGCTCCAGAAATCATTGGTGATTGAAGATACTCGTTCAACTGTCGCATTGGTACCCGGCAAACACATTGCAAATTCAACAAGTAATTTTAAGTTTTTTGTAGGAATATGCATACCTTTAAAATATTTCTATACTTCTATCCAACGCAAATTGTTTTATTTTTTCTGTGGAATTATACATGTCTTCGCCTAACTTCATCGAAGAGTTCATTATTAGTTCATTATTATTCATCAGTATATCGATAGCAAGTTTATGGTTTTCTTTTAAATAATGAACTGTCTTCAAAATGCCTTCCCAATTTATACTTTAATAATATCCATCCAAATATGTGTAGCTCTTCGAAACAATCAATCCATTTTTTACATATTCAAATGAATTTTTATAAAAACATTAAATTTCTATAAAAAATGTCGCCTCGCTTCCAGGAGTTGATTCTTTGATTGTATCGTGTTTCTGCGTCAACTTTAATGGAACAAATCCAGTTTTATATCTAGCGACTATTTGCTCCAACACATTTTTTAAGACCTCGGAAGATCTGATACGGTTCGAGCGAAAGTTCGAGCGGAAAGACTCAAACATTTTGATTACACGTTCCACAGCAAGTGTTAACGAAAGCCATCTCGTTGTGGAATATACCAACATATTTTTTAATTCTATTTCTGCTTCCTCACAAAAATCTTTAAAATTGGTAGCAGTCACTATTCCAATAATCTTTTATGCACATTATTTTCATTTATATTAATTTTATCTGCGGATAGTGCGATTATTTTTTCTTTCAAATTATGGTAAGTTATTATTTTAAGTACTCTGAGAGGAGTGCTGAAGTTTCTCCTGGTACAGAATCTAAATTAATATTTACTTTTGTATTTTCCAAATATTGTTTCAAAAATACGAATGCGTAATTTTGTAGTACATTATCTACTATTGCTTCGAATTTTGTTCGCCCACAATTAATTTTATTTTCAAAGAGTTTGACACTATATTTGACCTACAATCCTTATTACGAAACTATGGTTTTTAACTATGGAAACTATGGATTGTATGATATGCAAATGTTCCCTCAGATATTGTTATTTTTTTCAATGAAAAAGTTATATTTTTCAAGTAGTCAATCACCTTCGATGATGAAGCTGCGGCATTAATATGAGTGCTATGTTTATCACTCTTGCAAGGTTTTCTTTATGCCGCTATCAGCGGACATATACTTATCATTTTTGCTATCATCATTCTCTATGAATAAAGCCACCAACACAAAAAAAACAACATTAAAACAACATCATTGTAAAGGAGATTGAGTAAACAACGAATCATTGAAAATAAAATAAATATTCTAATGAGCTTACTGTCTGTCCGACTTATTGTTTGCAATATTAATAAAATTACTTGAGAACGAAATCTGTTGGGATTCCTCGAGGTCTGTTTGTCCTGTTCATACGACACCGCATCTATTTAGCTCCAACACAATAATTCCACCATCCGTAAGACTTTGTCATACTAACTAACGAGCTACTTGGCGAAAGTGATAACAGTGATTCTGCATTCTCTTTGAAAATGCATAAAATCAGAGTAATAATTATTTAGTTTTACAATATCATGCGAAGTATTCCAGCAGTATATCTTATAAGAAAGGTAGTACAAATGCAGTACCTAAAAATTGAAGACTATCTCAAAGAAGTACTGTACTGCCGAAAGCAATACGTCTGGTTACCTTACTTAAAATATATGACAAAACCAAACGAGCTTCTTCTGGAGACACGGCTGCTGGCACATGAAATCCGACAAACGGCTAATCTTCAGCTGCCTTGGGTTAAGGCTCACGTAGGTCACTAAGGAAACGAAATAGCGGATTATCTTGCAAGGCATGCTTCAGGAACAGATAGTACCAGCGACGAAATAAGTAAATTTCCAATCACGTAGAACAAAGTAATAACGAAGCACGTAGAACAAAGCAATAAAAATGGGACTATCTATTTAGTTCCACAGAGTGTGGCAAGAGCGATTGGATAAGGCCACAACAGGACTTTGGACCAAAAAATTTATTCCTGTAATCGAGAAATGGAAGAAAATTAATATAAGCCCCACACATCAGATGGTTCAACTGTGCCCATAATTTTGGTCTAAGTCAAAATTAAAAAAAATGAGTTCATCAGTTATTTCACACCACATTATTACATTTAATGGTTCATTATTGACCATATCGTAAAAATTACATTGAATAAATTTAGTTTAAAATAATACTGTACGAAATAACTGAAAAACTATTTTCTTTTTTAATTTTGACTTAGACCACTTTCATAATAATGGGCACAACAGGCCATGGTAATTTCAACGCTTATCTACATAGATTCGGGAAGAGGCTGTCTCCGCTCAACACATGCGAAGAGGAAGATACTCATGTACTTTTTAGATGGCCACTAACAGAGAACTGGCGAAAACAAACCGAAATTAGGATGACTAATGCAGGATGTCCCTGGCCAAAGAGCGAGGACGATCTCACCATAATTGATAAAAATAGTGAATGGTGGCGGACATTTAATGCAAACTACGCATTAAATGTCCGCCACCAGACTAGGTCATGACATTTAGAACTTAAGACTAAATTGCTATTAAATTGTAAACAATTATTGTAATAGATAATCAGCATAGTGTCTCTCTGGACGCAGTTCTTAGCCAGATAAGTTATGCTAATGAATAAACAAATAAGATGTCTAGTCAATTCAAATCAATTTCAATTCAATTCATTTATTAACCACAAGATGTACATATAGGGTAAGTCAGGGAGAGATCGACCACTGGGTGAGACCGACCAGTCGGGATAACTCAAGAACAACGCTAAAGAAGGATCTGTGTGTGACATATATGGTAAAATTGTTGCAACTTGTTACAACCAACTTGATATATCAGGCCGCGGCAGCAGTGTGAATTTTTAAATTAAATTTTAAATTTTTTGCGAACTTGAAAGTTTTTTGACATAACTACTGTGTTGGTGATATTTTGAAAACATGTAAGTTTATCTAAACTATTTCGTTACTGGATGATATAATATGTATAAAACTTTAACATAATCCTAAAAATGTAGTCGTTACTTGTATTTCCTCCAGATAACAGGGTGGTCGATCTCTCCCGTGTCTTTGGTATAGTTCGACCACATTAATCCGGGAGAGAGATTTGAAGGAACTTAGAGATTTAATGAATCCCAATTAGTTAAATAAAAAGTTAAATTCAGAGTGAGCCGATTGCAAACAAATTAGTCGTTGTCTTCATAATGAATTCTCAAAATTAAAAAAATTTCTGCGATTGCTGCGGAAAAATAAAAAATCACAAAAACTAAATTTGTTTATACTTTTATATTATTTTATTATTATTATTCTGTTTTAAGTTCTAAGATATATGTTGTGTTATTTTTCCTAGTCGGCCTAACCCGTAGTTGGTGGTCGGTCTAACCCGGACATACGGGTGAGATCGACCAGTTGTAATGTTTGTACTTTTCATTCAAATAAAAAAAAAATTTGTATGATATATTAAATTATTATTTATGTATTATCTAAACTCTTTAGGCAATGCATTAACGGAAAAAAAAATTCTCAGAAAACAAGAAAGTTATAATGCTTTTTCCAAAAAGTGGTCGGACTCTCCCGGACTTACCCTATACAGATACATATGGGTACGTCCAAAAGAAACAATGTATACCGAAAACTATATAGAATTGAGAGAATTCACAAACTCATTGTAGTCGTAGGGACACTGTGAAATAAGTAATTCTCTCATTATCCATCTTCTGAACCTCTTATATGAGGTCTCCTCCGTGAGGCTCGTTGGGAGCTTATTGTACATAATAATTCCTTTGACATCTGGGGCTTTGCCACAAATATCCACCCTTACTTTGGTAGGATACAGCTTAAGGTGTCCTCGAGTGCAGTAGCCGTGTCTATCACTGTTCCGAGGAATCCTTAGTTTCATTTTGTGGATGTAGCACGTAGTTTCAAGGATATAAAGGCCAGTAACTTTTAGCAGATGTAGGTGTATAAAGTGCGACCTGCATGAAGCATAAGTGGGAATGTCGACTAACGGACGAATTATCCTTTTTTGCGCTTTTAAAATTCGAGATATTTCGGGTGACGATCCCCACACTACAATGCCATAAAAAAGCACTGACTGGATCTCAGCATAGTAGTAGTTTAGTAATTCGGTTTGATTGAGAATTTTTCTGAAGAACTGAATGGATTTGCTGAATGGATTGTGTTTCTGATTCAGTACTTTGCCTATGCTCTGAGTTGAAGTATGCCAAGTTAAGTGCTCTTCAATATGTATTCCAAGATATTTTGTGCATTTTGTTCGATTTAGTTATTCCAAGTTTCCAGATTTTATTTGGATACTTTCTACGTATTTGCTTCTGTTGATTTGGAAAACTATGAATTCAGTTTTTTCCATGTTTAGAAACAGTTTATTGGAGGAAAACCGTTGTGTTACAGATTCCATGATTGTGTTAGATTTTTTAATTGAAGATTGCAAATTGTTTCCAGATATTAAAAAGCTGGCGTCATAAGCTTATAACGTAGAATCATATTCGGGTAGATATGCCACTAAATCCGCAAAAATACGATAAATAATGTTGGTGAGAGCACACTACCCTGGGGGACCCATGTTTTCGTCGCAATTGTTTGAGACATGCCTACCTTATCCAAAGAGTTTATTTCTACATATTGGGATCGGTTTTGTAAGAAGGAGCATAACCAATTTCCTGCTTTTCCTCTTATGCCGTAATAACCTAATTTGTCAAGCAATTGGTCATGGCATACAAAGTCGAAGGCTTTACTTAGGTCACAGAAAATACCTATTGGGAAATTGCCCTTGTCTACATCAGATAAGATTTTATAATAAAGTTTTAGGATAGCTGTGCTAGTAGATTTCCCGCTTTGAAAGCCATGTTGTTCCGGGGGTATTATTTTGTGCTTCGCAATGAAAGGGCGAAGTCTCTCCAGAAAACAGTATTCTAATATCTTAGACAGCACTGAGATTAAAGCAATTGGTCTGTAGTTATTGAGGACCGTCTTGGCTCCCTTTTTATGAATAGGTAGTATGAATAGGTAGTAGATAGAATAGTGCCGAAAAGTCTTCTGTATTAAAGGATCAATTTATTATAATTAGTAGCGGCTTCGTTAGATGTTCTAAATTCTCCTTAATTAAGCCACAGGGTAAACCATCTGGCCCATGTGAGTTTTTATTTTTTAGATTTTTGTTTAGAAGATCGAATAATTCTCTTTTACAAAAATCCTCTAAATACATGGTTTCCACGATAAAATGCATATGGTTGTTTGTTATGCTAATCGGATTGATGTTTTTAATAATTTGCTCTGTCGCTTTGGCAAAGAAGCTATTAAAAGCCATAGCAATTTTATCAGGATCCCTAATTAGACTATCACCTATTTCTAATTCGACTTGTTCGCATTTTTTTCTTTTTATTTGTGTTTTGTTTAATTATATTCCATACGGTTTTATACTTGTTGGCTGAATTAGTGATAATATTTCTAAAATAGAGGTTTTTTGTGCGTGTAATTAATCTAAGATGGATTTTCTTTTGATTTTGGTAATGCACTCGTAGATGAAGATATCTTTGTTGCAGAATGTAGAGATCTTTTAAATTTCTGCTATAGATCTTTGCTTCTTCAGTGATCCAGTTTTTATTGGAGATATTCGTTCGAGAAGGAGGAAAGCGTTTATTAAAGTGAAATTGCAAGATATTTATAAAGGCTAATGCTTTTTCATTACAGTTGTCGCTGATAAAGACATCGGACCATGCTTCCTCTTTAAGGTATTTCTCGAATATAGATTTATTTTGAGAAGTAATTCTACTCGCCATTACACATCTTTTCTTGCTGGTTCGTTTCCCTCATTGCACAAAATTATCATCCTATGATCAGAGAAGGTGCAGTGTTCCACATATGTAGATAGATCGTTAGCTTAGAAAGTTAGCAAAAATGTTATCAATTAGTGTAGAAGATGACTTTGTAATACGGGTATGCTGGGATACCAGTCCTACTAAACCATAGGAAGACAACAGGTTTGTAAGATTTATTATGTGTGAAGATTTAACGTCAAAATTAATATTAAAGTCTCAAACTACAATAATGGATGAGACTTTGTGGAAGGCATTATCCAATAGATTTTCTAGGGTCCCCATGAATGTTTCTAGACAGCCGGTAGGCGGACGATAGAGATTTATAATTACTGCAGAAAATTCCTTGGTTTTACATATAACAGCACAGAATTCTATGTGCTTTTTCACAGAACAGCAAATTACTTCAAATTTAAAAGTTGCAATTGGAACTATATCGGCAGACGCCCTTGCCCATGTAGCGACCCCCACCTCTAGATTGTGATCTACAAAAAAAAATCTATTAATTTATAGTTATTAATGTGAATGAGAGATAGGTTATTAGATGTTAGCCAAGTTTCGGATAAACAAAGAAAATATGGCTTCGTTTCTTCTAGATATAGTTCCAATTCTGGTATTTTGCACTGGAGCGATTGGATGTTGAGGTATAATAAGATGATATCTCTTCTGGTTTTCTTAATTTTTCTCTTTTCTTAATTTTTGTAACAACGGTTCTCGCCTGTTTTTTTTTTCCAGTTTTTGGAAAAAAAACGATTGATGCACGTATTTTTCGGCCATAAATCTGGTTTCAAGATTTCATCTCGGTCTTCCGCTGGAATTGAGACTTTGAACGAGGAATGTTCCTCAGGGTATTTCGAGATTATTTTTCTTCACAGAACCGTTTTCTGAACAGAACTTCTTTTTTTTCAGATAGTTTATAACATCGATCTCTGTAAGAGATGGTTCTAATTTAAAAACATGTACTGAGGCATAATGCGTTGCCGCTTTAATCTCGGATTCCTCAGAGTTTGTTCCAAAGATAATATTCGATTTTCTGCTTCTTTTCTTTGGTGTTGTTTCATTATCGCAGCTACGGTGTTTATTTTTATCTCTATTGGATTTTAACTTGGAAATTTCAAGGTTGGAGTTTTCACTATCTTTATTTTTGCGAGAGTTTGGTAGTGGATTTAAGTTGATTTCTGTTTTTTCAGAGTTGTTTTTGGAAGAGCCAGGGACTGAGACTATCTTATCGGTATCCTTGACATGAATATGTACCGATTCGACACTGTCCGTTGTTTTTGTGAGCGTCGTACCTGGATTTGAAGAATTAGTTTCCGGAATTAGTTTAATTGTAGTCTTGATTGCCTTTTAAAATTGCAACTTCTTCGCTAAGATTATTGATTGTGTTTTTAAGGGGCTCAATTTCTTTTCTAAAGCAGCAGTCTTGTATGTCTAGTCTTGTCTGTCTAATCTTGTCTGCCTAGTGTTGTTTGTCTGTCTTGTCTTGTCTTGTCTAGTCTTGAATATCTAGTTTTTTCTGTCTAATCTTGTATGTCTAGTCTTGTCTGAGTAGTCTTTTCTGTCTAGTCTTCTCTGTCTAGCTTGGTCTGTATAATCTTCTCTGTCTAGTGTTGTCTGTCTAGTTTTGTTTGTCTAGTCTTCTCTGTCTAGTGTTGTCTGTCTAGTCTTGTTTGTCTAGTCTTATCTGTCTAGTCTTGTCTGTCTAGTCTTGTCTGTCTAGTCGTGTCTGTCTTGTCTTGATCTACCCAGTGTTGATCTTTTATCTTCATTATTTCATCTTAAGTAATTTTGCAACTTTGAAAATAGCACAATCATAACGCTATTTTATATATATTATCCAATTTATAAATCTCTTTACACGCATAACTTTTTACACTTGTTAATAATGAATTTTAAAAATAAAATGGCCTTGCAAAAAATGGGAATGTTATAATGAAATGGAAAACTTTTCTGACGTTGTTGATGTCAGGAAAAGTACTTTTTCTCGTTCACAACGCATCTGCAGTTGCCAGAGACGCTAAAGTTTCGCTCGTAATAATACTACAGGTGCGTGTTAAATAATTTACTTTTATATTTAACGCTTTTCGTTATTAAGAATTTAATAGTTTTAGAACAGTTTGTTTTATCCTAATTTTATTATTTAAACAGTTTATTTTATACTAGTTTTTTTTTGAGCAATGTTCAAAAAATAAAATTTTAACCATAAATTGTTTTCGTCGATCAAAGTTGAATTATCTACCAAATAAGATTGTAGATCTACAAGATTTGCTAAGTTTTGTGTTATTTAATATAAAGTTATATAATATCATTGATTAATGAATCATAAGAATAGTGGACTGAATAACTACTACTTCTTGTTTTGATTTTTACAAATGTTGTTTTTTCAGTGTTGCATATCTGTTTTTTTCTAGGTAGCCTTGCATATCTTGTTGATATAGACTATTTAGATTTTTTAAATATAACTGACCTAAACACCAAAAGCAATAAATCATCATTATAGGCGAAAAATGCAAAAGAGCTCGCCCAGCATCTGTCCATATGGACCGTGTGACCAAAGGGTATAATAACCCTTCCGCATTGTACTAAATAGAAGATGCTGCGTCCGTCTTTCACACTACCTTTTGGTCACGAACGCCTACCTGAAAATGCTGGACCAAGGACGTAGCCTAACAGGTATTTTCGACACCCTAATGATAATGTTAAAAAATAAACGTTTTTTGCTACCTTCCCTTCTTCCGTCTTCTTAATATCCCGTCTATATTATAATGCAAAACAAACACATAAATATGAATCCACTGTTTGTTTTCTCTCATTGTGTTTAAAGAAAGATGATTAAATGCTTTCATTAGTTATACGATGCTTGTAATAGAAAAGATCCTTTGCTATTTGAAACAAGACTCTCTTTCTCGACGAGATAATTCACTCATAAAAAAATACTTGCAAGATATGAAGATGATGGTATTATATAACAGTGTAATGGTATATTGTGCAATTGGTCATCGGGTTCCAAAATAATCTGAAGATAAATAATTGAGACTCATCTGATTGTGAAATATAAAGACTGCCATCTAATATTTGAATGTAATATCCGATGGTTACAATTAATGTACTAAAATCAGCATTTAACCATTTTTATAATTTCTTGGTAAAAAATCATTTTATTCTAATGATAATAAACTTTAATGTAACTAGCAATTGAAACATTTTATCCTTTAGGTTTCTCAAGAAATATATTATAGATCTTCACTGGACCATTAAATCAGTTATGCGAAAAACTATTATGGGCTTACCTCAATATTACGTTTTAGTTAGTTTTTTGCGGTACATTCTCGCGTTTAAAGCGGTAAAAAGAAATCATCTTAAATAAAATGATAATAATTTTATATCAAATTTACCGCACTATCATAACTATATATAAAGCAAAATTATACAAAGAAAAAGCGTGCAAATATTTTAGCAAAATTCACAAACACTTACTCAAAGAAGAATCATTAATAGTGATTCATTACTTCAAATTTTTAAATACTGGCATAGCAAATCTAACTTTTAAATGCAATAAATTGATTGTTCGTGATTAATATGATATATATATATATATATATATATATATATATATATATATATATATATATATATATATATATATATATATATATATATAATTAATATAATAATAATTGTAAAGTAATAGTGTTGCAATTCCTACTTTTAGGAATATATATTATAAGATAGTAATAAAGACATTACCAATAATGTAACTAATTTGTAAGATAAAACTAGGGGAAAACAGTTACGTGCATACAGCCTACCTGGCTTTAGCTAATTTTTTGTATAACTGCATTATAAATGAAGATAACACTGGTCAACACAAGTTTTGTTTCCTTCACTTGTTTTACTGTTATTGGGTATTTCTATGGCCCTGACAATGAAAAAAGTACTGGGAGATTTCTAACAGCTCTACCTTTTGAAATATACAATTTTATTATTTTGATTATGTTAATAAAATTTCTATTGAACACTAGCAAATGATCATTTATAAGATTTCCTTGATTTAACGACTTTAGGTAGATTTCGTTGCAAACTCCAGCAGTGGTCTGCCATCATATGTGGGCCCCACCACCCCTGATAACGCTCTTCCATTGTCCGAAGATCCTGATGAAATCTTTCACCCTGCTCCTCACTAAAATTACCCAGATTTTGTGGAAATCGGTTTAAATGCGAGTACAGGAAGTGGATTTTTATGGTCATGTTGATACCTAGCTGATGTAGTATTGTTGTAAGTAAAGTATTTATGGAACACAGTTTTCACAAAGTCCGATATAGGTTTTCGATATTTTGAAAATATAGATTCACCACAAATGTAGTAAAAACAATCGGGATTATGCACACAACATCTTCTTGACGAAGCTATTTCGAAAAATACAACAAAACATATTTTAGAGTCCAATAAAAAACGAAAATCTAAGTCAAATTAGTAGCTATAACTCAAAAACAAAAGCTGTTATAGAAGAATTGTTGCCATATTTAAAAAATACGCGTGAATTTGAGATACAAAAAAGAATCAGAGGTAACAAACAATTTTATTTTTTTTGTTGACCAGTGTAATAGAACTATTATAAATAAAACTAGTCTAGATAGACTTTTTTAAGGTTGGTTCAATGTGGATACCGGGTTGTGAACCCTTCAAATACTGCGGCCAAGTGGCTTATTGTATGTTGTCCAAATTTTTCCCTTTATAGCCCTAGAAACTTAGGTGTTATTTAAATTAACGTTAATTAATTACACATGTGTCTTCTGGTACACATGCGGCAGTCACTCGCTCCCGGGACCTCCAGATTTGTAGTTAAAGCTCTAACTCTGTAGACTACGAGGCCGATAGTTGGAACTTTAGTCTATTTAGAGTGATTATAGAGCTATGGATAGATAAATACAAATTCAATTTATTTCCATAGTCAAGCTATAATACATAAAATACATGTAGCCAATATGTGTCATAATAACAAACAAACAAACAAAAAGAAAATATACAATAATAATATATTGAATAAATATTAAATAAATATAATCCAAATACTTATTTGAGCTAAACTTTTGCTCTCAAGAAGTCTTCTATGGCATAAGGTTCATGTCATTAATATATTTGAACACTCTTTCCTTGAATGTTTCAATATTTCTGCAATCTTCTAAGTGATTTGGCAGGCAATTATATAATTTTATAGTATTATAGGAAAAGAGTGGCATGAAAGAACCAGTTTTGAAAGAAAGGGGAAAAATATAAAAGAAAATAAATAAACAGTAAAATTTGTATCATAAGTTGTTGTTTATTTCTTTATGCAGTTAATGTGATAACATTTTCCAAAAGCAACAATTTACTTAGACTTCTAACCATTTATAAAAAGAATGAGATTGGCTCCTTCATAACAAATAAGCATTGAAAGAGCCAACAAAAGTTTTGAAAAAGCCAAGTTCATATTACAGGGACTTGAACTGTAAATTAGCAAAAGATATCATTGAAATTATTTATTATTATATAAAATGATTTATGTAACGCAAACTCTGAATAAAGTATTTACTTAAACTTTACTAAAGTATTTACTAAATCTATCATTTTAATCTACGTATAGTCTTCTTGACTTGACTTGACTGTGGGGGGGTTGAACACCCGAACCCCCCCCCCCCCCCCCCCCCCTGCCTACGCCCATGTCTCCGACAGTTTCTAATTATTTTGGATAGGTTACAGTCGATCGATACGTTCTAAATATAATAAGGTTACTTTTATCTTCGTTTATCGTTAATTTAATCTTTTGGAACCATGTCTTTGCTTGTTCATTTACCGATTTTGACTTATGTACTATCTCTTGCATGGTTTTGCCGGCCACTAGTAAAGTAATATCGTCTGTATAATTTACTAACTTACTTCGACTTAACTCCGAAGGTAAGTCATTCAAGTAAATTGAAAATAAAAGTGGGCCCAATATGCGACCCTGTGGTATCCCCATTTTGATAGCTGTGATCTTTGACTTGACCGTGCCACAAGCGGTATTAAATAGTTTAGTCTGTTGTGTTCTATTAGTTAGGTAAAATGGAAATAGATTTAGGGCAACACCTTTTATTCCATACTTTCCAAGTTTACCTAAGAGAATATGGCGGTTTACCGTATTATAGGCTTTAGATAGATCGATTAAAATGGCACAAGAAATGTCACGATTGTCCAGATGTTGTACTACATTATGTAATAAAGAGAAACATGCTGTTTCTGTACTCTTCCCTTTGATGTAGTCATGTTGAGTATCGTTAAGAAGGCTATAGGGTAAGGCTTCTCAAGTCGTACCAGTGCTTAAGTTGCATCACATGCATTTTGAACAAACTACGGCGATAACAATACAAAAATCGGCAGCCAAATAAACGTCTGAGTCAAATAATTCGCGTGACGTATTATTATCTGATGTAAACTAGCCACGTTGTAAATTCTCTCATCAAGTACGATTATTTCAATTTTCTTATCTATTTTTGAATATGTTTGGTAGTTAATATTGCAAGTAAATTATTGATAAAATTATGTTTCTTATTCTTCAATTGAATTTACTTAATCATTTGGACGAAAAGGAATCGTATTAATTTTATTCAATGTTAAGTTATGCTTTGTTTTAAATTTTAGTGTGCCGTGTCTTAAGTCGTACCCGTTTGAGATTCCTAAATCGTACTGGTACGACTTAAGAAATTGTTTTTACCTATTCTCAACTGACTTTGCTTGCGTTCTTTATTTTTAGGCCATAATTATGTCAAGGCAATCAAAGCGAATTTATAATGCATGGAAACAAGAAGATATGGATAAGGCGTTAACCAAATTATCAGAAGGAGTTATTGGATTCAATGAAGATCAAAGAAATATAATATCGCTAAACCGGCTTTGCGCCGTCATTTTAAAAGGTTAAATAAGATTGTAAAATTTGGTAGGCCTAAGGATATGACTGAAAATATGGAGAAGGAGTTGCACACACATTCTCAATTTAAAGTCAAGCTTTTTGGGTTTACTGCAACTGGTCTATGAAGAATTGCTTTTCATGTAGAGGAAAAATATAAATTACCACACCGTTTCAATAAAGAAAAATAAATTGCTGGGTAGAAGGGTAATCCTTGTTTATCTTTACGTAGTCCAAAGGCAACAGAACGTGTTTATGGATTCTTTGATAAATACGAATCAATATTAGATGAATACAAGTTCACTGCTAACAAGATATATAACGTCGACGAAACAGAATTGTCCACTGTTCACAATGCATCCAAAATAATTGCTCGGAAATCAAGTTCGTACACTCACAAGTGGTGAAAAGGGTTTGACCACTTGTGAAGGTTGTGCGTTGTATGAATGCTGCAGAATGCTACGTCAGAACTTTTTGTTCAATGGTTGGCACATTTCATAGAGTACACAAAGTTGGGAAGGGTAACAGTAAGCAAGTACTTGTCCCTTTGGATGGACACACTACTAATCTTCTTGGTTAAGAACAAATCCCGGAAACACAATTAAACAAACCAAAGCAATGGGTTCCATGAAAGCTCTGCCTCGTCAGTCGAAATTACTCAGAATAAAGAAAACAAAAAAAGCGACAAATAAAAAAAACGCAGTGATTAATAAAAATGAATTGGCATCCAAAATTAACAAGACGAAATGCAATTGGTTTTGTTTTATTTGTGGAGAAGATCGGGCGGAAAACAATATAAATGTACGATGTATGCGCTGGAGTTGACAAGAGAAGAAAAAGATTTCTAAGAAATGATTCTTCTAATTGAATAGGTACATGTGTGTATGTATCTGTAAACATGTTAATAAAAAATACGTTGAAATTATTATTGTTGTTTCATTGAATTATTAGGTACGACTTAGGAAATCGGTTGTTTAAGTCGTACCGATGTAGGTTTATAAAGATTTACTTTTTTTTCTTTCGAGCATATAGATTATCTAATTTCGTTGTAATACATAATACCAATATTAAGAAAGTGTTGAATGACACATTTAATTTCTATTTATTTGATCAATCTTAAATTTTATTACGGTTCTTTCTTAAGGGGTACGACTTGAGCTACCTTACCCTACTTGTTAAAAAACGATATAGTTCTACCAGCTTTCTCTTTTATTCTATCACCTTTTAAAAAAAAAAATTGAAAAGTAGCAATATACTAATAGATCTATAATTTTGCAATTCACATTTGTTTACTTTTTTACAGACTGGTGTAATAACAGAATGCTTAAGCTTATCCGGAAAAACTCCAAATTTAAAAGCTTTGTTAATAATGTGCGTTAAAGGCTCAACAATTTCCACTATTACATTTTGGATTACAGCTAATGTTATTTAATCAACACCAGAACTATTTTTGTTTTTAAATCCTGTTACAATGCTGTAGATTTCTTCATTAATTACAGATTCACTGAAAATCGAATGAGTGTTCATGAGATTTTTGTCTGTATAGTAGAGGTTAGGAATTTTAGCCGATAAATCTATTGGATTTCTTGAATAAAAATTATTCAGCTCATTTGCTATTATGTAAATATCCCTTTTATCTGTTGGATAAGCATTGTTTAGTTGTTCTTTAGATTCTAGTTGTCTTACTACATTTCAAGTAGTTTTCATTTTATTTTGGGAAAATATAATTTGATTTTCTAAACTGATCCTCTTTGCGGTTTTAAGTACTTTGTCATAGCTTTTGCGTACTCTATTGCCTTGTATTTTGCACCATTTATTATAATGAGATAATATATGAGATAATAATATTATCTCAAAACTTCCAGAGAGGCACACCGTCATAGTGCTTGGTGACTTCAGTGCTCAATTGGTAAGAGAGAAAAAATACAGAAACATAGTGGGCAATTATCCGGCGCATAAGCGAACCAACCGCAACGGAGAACGATTGGTGGATCTGTGTAGGACTTTTGGGTTGCTCATGAAGTCTACAGCCTTCAAATACTTGCCAAAGAAGCAGAAGACTTGGATTTTTCACAAAAATCTCAAAGAAAATACAAAATGTGAAGGTACTAAGAAGCGTCAAACTGGACTCAAACCACTACTTACCAGTTTAAAATCACTACTTACCACTACTTTACAGTTACCAGTTTCCAGACTCCAGCCTAGAAACACTACATTACACATAACCTCCAAAATGGTAAGATTTGACGTAGAGCGACTCAAGAACAGTCAAGAAGTAAGTCAGAGACTGAACAACACAGACCTAAACAGCTAGGACCAACTGAACGAGACTCTCAAACTGAACTGAAGGAGAGGGGCGAAGCCAACTCGCCCCTCTCGCTTGAAGAAGAAAGCATCCGTGGTGGACTGAAGACTGTTACAATGTAATAGCCCAAAGACAGATAGCATGGGTGGAGATATTCTAAAAAACCAAGGAAAATTGGCATAAATTTTTGGAACGAAGAAAGGTAACAGCCAAGATAATTCGAGGGACCAAACGAACCTTCACACAAAACCAACTAACCCAAATCGAGATCTTTGCTAAGAATAATTCCAGAGATTTCTTTGGAACCTTCAAGCAGGCACTCAGAAAATACGCTCCGCCAAGCCTCCACTTGAGAGATTCACAATGCAAACTGTTTTGAAACGACAAGGACAACTGCCACCTTTTGCCTCAGTACTTTAAAAATTTACTCAACTGTGACCCACCCAGCGAAGACTTCGACTATAAACAAACCACATCAAACCCGGACTCGCTTCGCCCTTCATTAGAAGAACTTGGCCAGATCATTCAACTTCTTAAGAATAATAAGGCAGCTGGTGAGGACTCCATCGTTGATGAACTGTGGAAAGGTGCTGGAAACAATTCCGTGCGCAAGCTAACCGAGATCATCCAGGACATCTGAGAAACAGAGAAATTACCACCCGATTGGAAATCTGCTCTGATCCATCCGCTTCGAAAAAAGTTTTTACTGATCTAAACAACTACCGTGGAATTTCTTTCGTCCCGGTAACATACAAGATTCTCTCGAAAGCGTCACAAACATGGGCAGAAAATCAGTTGGATAGTCAACTGGGAGAATTCCAGGGGGGCTTCAGGAAGACCCGATCCTGTGATAAACAGATCCTCAATCTTAAAAATGTACTTGCATGTTCTAAGATGAGAAACCGCAAGGTGGTTGTCACCTTTGTTGATTTTAGGTAGGCCTACGATTCCATTGATAGAGAAACATTTAACAAAGTACTCCAGGAACTAGGGATAGACAACAAAACTTGCAGACTCATCCTAGAAACTTTGTTCAACACCTTCGAAATATATAGCTTCGAAATAAAGCTTCGAAATAAAGCTTCGAAATACAAACTGGAGTGAGACAAGGAGATGGACTGTCCCCACTTCTCTTCAAGTGTGTCCTTGAAAAGGTTATGAGAGAATGGCGCAAGGAACGGAACAATTTGGGTGCTCAGAGTGGTATCTACCTGGGACGTAAGAATGATGGACTGGTTGTAGATTGCCTGACCTTTGCAAATGACATGGAACTGTTTGCTGATTCTCTTGAGATGGCAACAATTTAGGTAAACTGCCTCAGAAAACAGGCTGGAAAAGTGGGTCTTCAGTGTTGCTGGAGAAAACAGAATTCTTCACCCAACATCAGAGAAGCAAATAAAGAGATGTTACTAGAACAGGGAAACATCAAGAGGGCTGAGAAATTTAAGTATCTCGACAAATGGATTGAACCCAACTTATCAGAAAGAGCATCATTATCAAGAGAGTCAACAAGTTAGAACTACCCTATCGACTGACTAAGAATACTTACAATAAGAAATGCCTGTCACGTAACCTGAAACTTAAGTACTACACATCAGTCTTACGACCAGAAGCCCTGTATGCCCTGTATGTTTTTTCTTGAACCGAAAAGGTGTAGTAGAGAAATTGGAAATCAGAGAGAGGTGAATCCTCAGGAAGATCCTAGGCCCGGTAAAGGAAGATAGGGAATTCCGAAGGCGGCATAACTCTGAGCTCTACGAACATATGAGCTCTCTGACTGTGCAAGGAAAAGAAGGGTAGCTTTCTATGGCCACGTTGCAAGATTGACTCCAAACCAACTAACCAACCGTCTGTTCGCCTTCTGGCAAAACAAGAACGTTCGTACCTCTTGGTTGACAGAAACCGAGTAGGATATTAAAGAACTGTTCATAAGAGATCTCCGAAACAGACAGTCTACGAGACGCACCCTGAAGGAAGTCCTTAGATTTCAGGAAAAACCATGTAGGAAAGATTCCCCCTGGACAGAAGAGAGAAAGGAGTTACACCGGCAGAAGATGCGACAATACTGAGCAAAAGTAAAAGCCCAACAAGCGTGGTCCAAAGTAGGCCTATTCGAAAGAAGAAGAGATAATATATGTAGCAGTTCTAAATTTCTTGCTAGTTTTATTATATTAGGATGTGTAGAATGGTTTTTATTGTAAACGTTTTTATTACAAATTATTCGCGGTTAGAAAAATTTTAATAAAAATGTACTCATAAATAAATTCCATTTTTTATTTATGTCTTCATCTGTTGAATAAATGGGCAACCACGTTTCTTTGCTTAGCATTTCTCAATTCTCAATTTATTGGTGTTTTCTTGGGTGTATTTCTTACTTACTTTAATCTCCTTATTCCTGTGTTTTGTATCTAAAAAAAGTTATTAGTGATAATATGTGAAATTCACGTGTCTCTGTTGCGTATTCGACGATTGTTTTAATAATTATATTAAGACAATAATTATTATATTGAGTCAATACACGATGTCACACGGCTTGGCTCTTTGATTGTTATAATGTATTAAATGACTATATTAAAGATTTTAATTGGTGCGTCTTTTTATTAGATTATAATATATCAATATTGAGGTCTCCTACAATAATATATTCACTGTTATTATTTTCGTTTAAACTAATTGATAGTTGCAGCAATTTGTCAATAAAAATTAGCGTGAGGTGGTCGGCAAATAGCAATTATTATAACTGACCTGTTGCTAATTGTATTGCTGATATTTCAAATAGTAATTCTTCTGCCATTACATTGATATCAGAACTACTTGGTGTCCATGTTATACCGTCTTTTCAGAATATCGCCACCCCTCCATGTGCACCTTTTTTATGACAAAAGGCGGTTGTTAGTTAATAATTTTTTATCTGAAATAATTTTAATTGCTCAATACTTTTTCAGTGTTCTCTAATCACTAACCATATACAATAATCATTTTGTTCGAGCATACATTCAACCTTTTCTATAGAGTTACCTATTGACTGTACATTTTAATTAATTTAAACATTGCTTTCCTATGTGGATCGAAATTTACCTACTCTTTCGGTGGATATTTTGAAATTTCCTGAAAATTTCGTCTCTTTAATTTTTCAAACTTATAATATCTTTCGAAACGTATACCGTCTGGCCAAAATGAACTGTCATATATATATATATATATCATTTTTAAGCTAAGCTCTACTCCTACTTTGAAGCTTTTATTATCTTTGGTTTGTACTTCTAGCACTTCCTCTTCCACCGAAAAGTTTTCTTTATCTTGACCAGTTTTCTCCATTAAATATTCTAGGACATTTTCTTTCCTGACATACTCTAAAGCCCGAGATACATATAACCATATTCTCTTAGGCTGAGATTCACGTTCAAATACTGGTTTGCTTAATTTGTGCTAGCTTTAATAACACAAGTATACACGGTTTTGGACCTGAGTAACCAAAAGCTGTTTATACGGTAAATTTGCGGGCTGAATCCAAATCAGGAGCCCATTTTTTTAAATTGGTTCTAGTTTTCGAAATATTCAATAAAATCATTATTTTACTATTTTTGACCATTAACGGCCAATTATTGAATTAAAAAGTATAAATCATAAATGAACAGAGGTTGAACTGAGTCTTTTACACTGCTTGGGATCTGTTTCACGCATTAGGGTCCAAAAGTAGTCGCTCATCATGCCTTCGTACCAAAATCCTTGGTATCGCCTTTCGATTTTCGCTATATCTTGATGTAGCCGCCCTCCTTGCTCGTCGTTCGTGCCGCCCAGCTTTTGTAGGAAAAAAATCAAAATGTGAATGCAGAAAATGTATCTTGAGAGACATTCGAGCTCCAACCTTTTGGTGATTTTACAAGAAATTGTTGATTACTTGTTTTTAATCCGGTGATTTTTGGTTACCGAGAAAGTTGTGAACAACACTTTTAAACGATGCTCATGCTGCTGCTTCATCATTTAAGGCGTTAAACATTTTTTAAACTTAGTATCAACCATTAGTTTTCGAATATCAGGTCCGACAAATATTACTTCTCTTTTTCTGATTTTTGCGTATGTTTTTTTTTGGAAACAACTTGATTAACTACTGGAAAGTCAGTCCTTGGCGATTGAGCGCTTTGACAAAGTTTTTAATAAGGCCAAGTATAATATGAAGAGGTTGGTAATAAAACGTCCTGTGGGTTCACGAGTGGTATAGATGACACGTTTTGTTGTCCTGGCTCAAAATGGCCACACCTTTCTCATATAATGATAATCAACTGCACGACTGTCCCACGGACACACACACAGCAAAATTCCGTGAATCCAGGTTGCATCCGAACCAATAGACCAATAACCTGTAATGAATATGTAAATCAATTAATATCTACTTCGAAATTAAATACAATTTATTTATTTCTCAACCTTTAGATCGCCACAAATTTTCCATGGATGCTCATTGTATTTGATCTTGGACAAAATTGTACGCATTGTGTCGTAGCATCCCTTAGTTTGTACTGTGTGAGCAATCGGAATCGATAGTTTTTTATTTCCAATGTGGAGTAGAACCGCCTTCAAACTGTACTTAGAACCATCTATGAACAAACGGCATTCAATTTGATCATGTGCTGTATTCATCACATCAAATAAACCTTTGATGTCATTGCAGAAACACATGTCATTTTCTTTTTTGAAGAAAAGTAAAATCGCGTGATTTCTATTACAGTATATAGTGACTTGTGTTTTAGGATCAAGTTGTTTCCATTATTGAAACCGTGATGGAAGCAACTCTGCTTTTTGTTTCGATAAATTCAAATCGCGAATCAAATCACTCAGTTCACTTTTCGAAATTAAATGCTTTTCTCCCATAATGAAATCGCTTTCATTTCTCGCCAGTGATGAAGACGAAGTTCTTAGCGCATTTTTTGCACTTATACCTGGATAAATTGGCAATGGATCACTTGGATCACGTCCGTACTTGGAACTGGCTTCGACACTGATGATTTGTCAGGATATTTATACCGTGTTAGTTTTTTTATCATCTACAGGATTATAATCATCTACATGATTTTTCTGTTCTCTGCGTAATGTTGGCACATAAAAAGAAATGTACATATTTTCACCAAGTTCACCAAGTGTACAGCTTTGTTCTGCGCGAGTTACAAAACAATTTCGGTACCCATGGCATGTCAGTCTTTACTACAGCATAACCAAAGTACTGTAAATACGCATTTTTCAGTGCATTTGTCATGATTTTCCACGTTTTCCGAGCATATAACATCCACAAACGTAACAAAAACACTTTGAATCGACTCTGCAACGTTTTCTCTGCATTTTCACACGTTCCGAAGCACAATCACAGTACAAAAACAAGTTCCAAAAGATGTTCGATGCAACGTGGTCAGCTGATAGCCGTTATAAGAGCGCAGTTCTGCTACCATGCGCGAACTCGAAAACTAGAACCAATCTTGACACACGGGTTGAAGATCTAAGTTCAGGGCATCAAATAACGTTACGAATCGATCTCAGCTGCTCGGGTCCAAAAGTTGACCCGAATTTGTAAACTTATGTAATTAGTCTAGTAAAAACGAACTCATTCACAGAATTCAATTTAGTTTCCATTTATATATTTATTAATTTGTGAAGAAATTAAGACTAAATTAGTTAGTTGCTAACTAACTAGTCCAGCTAGTGTTTTTGCAAAGTAATAGCAGCTTAAACTTAAATTTAGATTCGACTGCAAAGTTGGAATTTAGGCTAGGCAGCTACTTAGGCTAGGTATAACTAGCTTTAGCAAGATTTAGAAAGACATAATAAGACGAAATTATTCGTTCGAGAGTAGAATACAAACACAAATTGAAGTCTAGTTTGATTGTACTAGCTTTTGTAATTAGTCTTGTGCAGACAGACACGAACTTATAGAAATCGGTTTAGTTTTAATTTGTTTTCCGAATATTACTTTATGAAGAAATTAAGACTAAATTAGTTCATATAGCTAGCCTAGTTAAAACGTTAGAGCAGCATACATTTAAGCCTGTTTTCATAAAACTTAATATTTTGAATGTCTCAGAAGTTTCACTAATCAGCTATGTATAGTTAGTATAAACTAGTTAATGCTACATTTCTCCACAGCTGAATCATAGATGAACATAATTTAAAAAGACTAAATTAGTGAGTCTATATGATTTAATACATGGCAAATATATTTGTACCCCACTTTGACACATGAGAAAATACTCAAATATAAACCATGCGTTCTTTCACAGTCGGTAGAGTTAATTGATTATATATATTTAGTTCTTCGCATCGCTGGACCAAACTGCGTATTTTTTCCATTCTTGGAAACTGCTATTGGTAGCCAATTCGAATTTATTACTTAAACATATATTTTGAACTAAATATATTGAATATGTGTTAAAAAAAAACAAGGTTGTAGTAGCATTAAATAATATGATTAGGGTAGTTTAAATCAGGTGTTTGGACAAATTCTTTGAAGTATTTTTATTTAAATTAAGTCAACGTTTCGACCTAGGTCGAAATTAGGTTTTCTCAAGGCAAATTTAAAAAAAAAATTCATTTAGACATTTTTTTTAATTTGAAAATTATATTTGTCCAAACACCTGATTTAAACTACCCTAATCATTAAAACAAGATGGACTTTATATCAAAAAAGAATTATTAAATAATATGACTTATAAAAATTATTAATATACTAATTAATATGTTTTTTATAATTTTTTTTTGAAAAATTATTTTTTTATACAAATTTCAGTTCTAAAATAATCAGGATTTGTATTAAAAAAATATTTTCTTTTTCATAGTAGATTACATAATCACAACTTCATTGATGATTTCTTGAACTTCGTTCAGAATTTGGCTCCTTGATTCCCGAACGCAGTTAGAAATTTTTCTTGGAAAGAAAACCCCTTAGCTATTAATTTTGTTTCTTTACAGTGACAGGTACTTATTCTTCTTGTTCTTCTCTTCGTTCCGTTTCCTCCAGCTCCGTTAAATCCCCATTTGTTACTCCGCATGTGTATCAAAGAGCTTTTCGAAGCCTTCCTTCTTTAATTAAAAGTCAACAAGACTCTCTAGGATTTTTTTCAACTCATCTTGGTCAAATCTTTTACAAACTGTGTACATTAAAATTTTCATACTGCATTCCTAATGATTTGAGAAACCTTTCTCCATGCAGAATTGATACAATTATAGATGTTGCAACCCTTCCAAAAGCGACGTGTGACCTTATATTTTCATCATCAATTGCGATTGGATCGGTATGTGTGACGCGTGCGATGCGATTACTTCTTACATTACCTGGATCCATTGGCTGCAGAAATTAAGTAGTAGATATAAAACTTACTAATAAAAGGAGATACATCCGTGTGAAAAAAAGAGAAAAATAAAAGCCTAAAGTGCCAAATGATTAATTGGCACATATGGAAGTGAGCATCTCGTACTTTTAGTAGCATCAAGTACCCGTAATAATTAAGAACAACTGCCAAAACCAAAGTGCAATACGAATTTAAATTAATTGTTAAAGTAAACGTTTGTACACAAAGTGGTAACTTAATAACGATAAAGGCTCCCATAGCACGAATAACGACATTACACCATCTTGGCATGTTTCGGAAAAGACTTCAAAGGTCTTTTTGCAGTATAGCGTCCCATTCTTCAATAATAGCCGCCGTTAGCTGCTTAATGGTGTGAAGAGGATTCGGGCGAATATGAACACGTCTTTCGAGCATATCCCAAACATGCTCTATGGGATTTAAATCAGGACACACGCAGGCTACACCATTGTTTGAATTTCCAGTTCTTGTAGGAAGTCTAAACTGATTCATGCAGAATGTGGTCTTGCGTTATTCTGCACTAACAAAAAATGTGTTCTTCTAACACAATATCAACAAAGAGATTAGTATTAAGATTTCCTGGAATTACAACGAGGTCGGTTCTGCAGTCGATACTAATCACAGTTTAAACCATAAATGAAACACAAAATCCAAGATCCAAATCTTTTGACTTTCTAGACAGTAGCAGCTTTGTTGCGTTCTCCTGGGAGTCTGTAATAACGTACTCGACCATCGCAACGAGTAATACGGTACCTTGATTCATACGTGAAGAGCACAGACATCCATTGTCGACGTTGCCATGCGACATGTTCACGAGCAAAATTGATCCTTGCTATTCTATGGCGTCGTGTCAAAGACAGTTTCCAGATGGGTCGTCTTGCCCTCAAATTTAATTCCCTCAACCTATCCCTAATTGTTTGGTCTGATAACTAACCCACGCATCATCCTGAGGGAAATTAAGAGGTCTTTAGCCATCGAAATTCTATTGCGAAGATTCTAAATCAGTAAAAAATTATCTTGATTTTGAGTTGTTTTTCTTTTGCGACCTGGCTCACCGCGCCTGGTATATTGACCTGTATCCACCTGCTGTACCTACCTGCTTCACAATCGCTGAATAACAGACACACTTACGTTGAAGTTTCTTGAAACTTGTCGAAGGCTTTCGCGATTTTTACTGTCAGTTGCAAACATGTTCGTCTGTATATTGGTCTGAACCTTCTGAGGCCCTTTGAATCAAATTTGGCATACATAATTTCACTTTAGTTTTGGTACCTCTTGTTTACTATTACTAACTATTACAGATTCTCCGGAAGTATGCGATGCAGATAATTCCCCAGGTGTCAATTAAAACAATTAAATACAGCGCCTTTCAGATATTCTTAATTTTATTTGTATGTAATTTCCCGTATGAATTTTATAGAGGCACAAATTATTGACCCGCTAATTGTTTTGAGCACTTACATTTATATTACAAATGTAAGTGTCCTGGCTGAATAGCTGACTGAGTGACTGACATCAGTTTATAGCTCAAACCGCTTTATCTACGAGCTTGAAATTTGAAAGGGACGTTGCATTTATGACGTAAGCACCCACTGAGGAAGAATTTTTGGAAATTTCGTTTCTAAGAGGATGAAAAAGGGGAGAATTTTTTTTTACTGGAATCAATATCTCAGTAACGGAAAATGTTACGAATGTGAAATTTGGTATTAAGATCCTCTTTTAAAAATAAGACAAGTGTTTCATCATTTTATGAAAATCAAAAATGAATGATTAAAGGGGTTGAAAATTGCGGGGGTGAAGGCTATCGCCATTTACAAATAATGCTATAGACACGAACAACTTCACGAACATTTTCACAAAATTACTTATATCTCAATAACCTATATCTCTGAAACCATATATGCATTTTATTTTCAGTACTTATATCTAAGAAGTTGGATATGTTAGAGATGTTAGAAAGACGTTATGTTAGAAAAATGAAAAAATACATATATTACCATTTTACGAAAATGCAAGTGAGCATGATTTAAAAAAAAATAAGCTCACTTACTCACTTACTATAGTATATAAATCCAAATTAAAATGCAAATTGAAAGTAGAAAAGTAAATGGTTTAATTGACTTTATGTACAGTCGTACTTTTGTAAGCGATGATCGTGTCGATTGATTGTTGAAACGTATGGCGCCGTTATGTGTGGAAGTCAAAATCCAGATAAAGAAGTATATGAACAAATAGTAGATAAGATAAGATTGAAAACTGGCATTAATCCTTCATAATGTCTCGTTATTATGATGGTAACAGTATGTGAGTTTATATGAGTTGAAGGGGAGCACGGAAGGTCCACGCGTGTATTTTCTCCTGTAGATGCAGAACATGCTGGCGCAGAACATACAGTGGCCAATCCTTCCACTACCGGTATCCACCCGACACGAAAAAGTAAAGTAAGTATATGAGTGGAGATTGCCAAAATTTGGTAACTAATTTATCCCTGTAGAACAGTTACTTTCAAAATCTCTGCAGTGACCGCCCTGATGCTTATGTCTATGTATAGAAAAAGTATCCTCAATGAATGATTCATGAATACAAGCATTCAATAAAGGTCTTAACCTATGAAGATAGAAGATGGTCACAAGAGAAGACTGCAGGTTACTAACTGAATGCTGTGAAGAAAAAAAAGGATATAGGAATGAATAAAAAAGATAAAAAAGTATTACCTAAGAAATGGATACCCGAGTAAAGAAATAGAGAGGCTAAGAGCAGAAGGCAAGTGGATGAATGGGGAGACGAGCGAAAGAGACAAGGACATAGACATGCAGGAAAGAAGAGAAATAATAAGGAAATCCAGATACAATATGAAGTATGAGAGTTAAATGATAGAAGGGATTCCGAAGTACCTAGGAAGAGACAGAGTGAAAGAAAAAAGATACTGACAAGGTTGAGATGTGGAAACAAATAGAGAGAAAATAAATTGGATGGAAGAAGAAAGAGGAATGTGTAAGATGTGCGACGAGGAGAGAGGGACAGTAGAGCATATGTGTAATGAATGTGTAGTGATGAAATGAAGGGAAGGAATGAAGATAGAAGAAATACTGAATTAAGATGAAAGGGAGATACAGTGGATGAAAGAAGTATAGTATGGAAGAGGAGGCAAGGGTTGATTAGGTAAATTTAGGATACTATTTTTAAATGGCACATTATGTTTATCAGATGTAAAGACAGGGGTCCAGAAACCCCGTAGATAAAATAAAAATTTTATTATTGCCTATATAGGTCTTAAACTAGGATCTTTAAATTTCGAAGGTATATCGTTATAATAACTCTCAATCACTAAAGAAGGATATTATGATTTTTTTCCCCTAAGAGGGCGAAAATGCGGCTTCAAATTTTAATAAGGATACCTTTATCTCCAATACAAAATATGCTACGGACGTGAAAATTGGCATAATGTTTTAAAAATGAATCATCAAAATCCAGTCAAGAAGTAAGAAAAACCATTCAAAAAGGAACATTCTCTAAAATAACCGAATTTGTATAAGAAAGTCTTAAAACGATATTTTTACAGATGTAAAACTTGGTAAGTTGATAATGTTGTTAATAAAGTTTTTAAATCTAAAGTAACACACGTTTAGAATTCAACCGCAATATTGATAGGGGATAAAATGCTCAGTGAATTTTTGTATTTAGATACTAGAATTTCAAAAAGTAACGTTTTGTGAAAGTAAAAATTTTGGATATTCCTCATAAAGTAAGTTTACTTTGCCACTTTGTTGATTCTAACAGTAGTTCTTAAGATACTTTATTGATACGCACACGTTAATACCCTTTTTTGAAAAACTAATAGTCAAGTCATCTCGATACAAAGCAGATTGACTATGAAACATAGATGACTTCAAGGCGACTTACGTTTGAAATAAATAATTTGTTCATTAAGTTGAAACAGCCCCTACTCATATTCGTAGGGTTTGGACAAAAATAATTAACTCCCAAATTTCACGCGTGCGATGCCGCAGGCTATAGCTAGTAAAATATAATATAAACAACGCTGAATTGTTGAATTCACTATGTTTTCACCACACATAATATTTCAAAATATTATACAACTTGTTATTAACGGTTATATAAATTTAGACACTTATCTCGACTCGAGTTTCGACTGTTGAATATCATTTGACTGTTGAATGTGTCGAAACAGTCGAAACTCGAGTCGTGATAAGTGTCTACATTTATATAACTGTGAATAAGAAGTTGTATACTATCTTTACATATTAAGTATGATTAAAATATAGTATATAGTATGATTAAATAAAGTACTTCTTTTTAGCAATTCAGTTTAAAGTATGGATTACCAGGTAGTTTACCACGTAATATTTTCTTTTTGGCTATATTAGACATTTGCTTTTTTAATCTTTCTATGCCATTTGAGATAAGAGAATTTTCCAATTATATTAAGGGGAGCACTTCCAAGTGCTTTACCATAGAAATTCCTTTTGAAGTAGCTTTTTCTCCTAAACTACAGAGGATGCCAGAACAGTTTTCTTTATTATTTTGTTTGTAGCACCTGGACATGAGCTTTTTACATACATTTACATAATTTTTAAATACATTTTGAATAATTTTACTTTTTACTTCACGTTTTCTTAACAAAAAAATCATTTTATAATTTTTGGCAGTTTGATTTTTTAAATTCCCTCATTTCTGTGTGTTGCAAACATAATAGTAAACATACAAGAAAGAAATCATTAAGATATCTGTTGTAGTTTTTGAAAAAAAAATAATATTTACTTATTTAAAAAAGCTAAAGCTAGTGTAACCTTCCTTCCGACTGGCTTCAATCAACATTTGTAATGCTTCCAAAGAAGAGCACAGCAAAAAGATGTAGCGCGATTATCCTCTTATCAGCTTGATGGAATCACTTTCTTAAGATTTTCCTACAGATCATCCACAAGAGAATTTTTTTGTAAGGGATTCGGCGCAAGAGAAGCCCTGTTTAGTATCCAAGTGTTGGTTCAGAGGTGCAGGGACGTCTCAAATCCTATTTATGCCTGTATCACTGACTACGAAAAGGCTTTTGACAGGGTGCAGCATGAAAAGCTTATGAAAATCCTTAAAAGCGTAGGCATGGACGATAGAGACCTCAAAATAATTGCAAATCTTCACTGAGACCAAACTGCACATATTAAGTTAGATTCAAGTCAACAAGTTCGAATCAAAAGGAATGCATCCCTTCACCATTACTTTTTAACATTTAGTCAAACAAAATATTCGAAAATGCCCTGGAAAACTGCCCTGAAGGAATTTCCATTAATGTCGTAAACATAAATAATCTTAGGTTAGGTACGCTGACGACACCGTTATAATCGCGGACTCGTTGGAGGGTCTTCAGATTTTACTTGACCAGGTGGCAACCAATAGTGCAGTATTTGGATTAAATTTAAACACCAAAAAACCAAATGGATAGTCATTAATAAGAATCAGGTTGTCGGAGGTATTCTACAGGTAGAGAACCAACAAATCGAACGCGTTCAGTCATACTAATATCTCGGATGCCAGGTCAACGAAAACTGGGATAATATGCAGCAGGTCCGTGCCCGAATTGAACAAGCCAGAGCACCATTTGTAAAAATGAAGACAATTTTGTGTTATTACTACGTTATGAATAGGATGGTTGCGACAGTTACTACGTGGTAATCCATACTTACATTGAATTGAAAAATTCACTTTTTTTTTACCACACTTATATTATGTAAAAATGTTAAATAACTTATTATTCACAGTTATATAAATTTCTACACATATCCACTCCACATGAGGAAAATTTAGGAGATAACTCAAATTTTATACAATGAGCGTTTAAGGGTAAGTGAGGAAGTTGAGTATGTAGGTATAACCCTGGATGCCCAACTGACTTGGAATCAACACCTTAAGAATTCCACCAACAAGTGTAAAATGGCATTAATGATGACCAACAGAACACTTGTCAAATCATGAGTAATACAACAAAGCATGATATACTGGTTGTGTATCACGTTGGTTAGACCCATTCTGTCATATGGTTCCACTGTATGATGGACCAGACAAGCCTGAAAAGCCATAAAGGGATTATTTAATGTTCAAAGACTAGCATGCTTAGCAATTACGGGATCGTTAAGAACCGCACCAACTGCAGCTCTAGAGGTTTTGACAGGCCTTCCTCTCTTAGATATCTTCATCAAGGGTGAGGCAAGGATGGGGGCCTTCAGACGCAGGTGTAATGGCACTTGGGAGGCTCTGGCGAGGTTAGGTCACACTACGATAACGGATGTAATATCAGATTCAAACCTCAATATTGAGGGAGACTCTATGGCGAAAAGGCTATCTTTTGGTCTACCCTTCAAAACACAACTACGTTAATAAAAGGCTGGAAAATAATCACATGTTAATGATGAACCACTGTGCACACGAGCTTAGCATTGCCGTAAATGAGATCCCCATGAAAAGCATGGCACATAGACTCCTAGACCTAATACAGGGGCTGGATCTATTTACATGAATGGAACATTGTGGGGAAATACAATAGGCAAGTAGATCGCAGTGGTTTTTAGGGCTTAACACCCTGGACCCACATTGGTTGTTAAAAAAAATCACAAGGATTAAAAATATGGTTTTTAACTTTTTTTTTGATAAAAGTGTTAGTCGCAATATTATATTAATATTGTTTTATTGCTGCAAATGTAAGAACTGAAAAATAAGAACTGACTTTGGATATTTTGATGCGCTAATTCTAAAAATACTTAAAATAATATTTTTTTCGTAGCAGGCCTACTTTCTAAAATAGAGTCAATTGATATTAGTTTTCTCGTATTTTCGCTGATTTCACGACGCGGTAATTTTTGAACGATTTTTTGCAGACTCTTCTAGTTGCTTACCAATCAATTCAACATCACAAAATTAGTTGGGAAACATATAAACTTTTGCTAGAAAGCTTAAAGTTTGGAAAATCTGCTATCTGTGCGATAGATTTTTTATGATTTCTTGGGAAACTTTGTTTAGATTTGCGGAAATTTAATGTTATAAGAAGCATAAGGACCTGTTTTAATTAAAATTGGAAGAAACCCTTGGAGAACATTAGTAAAAAAATTTAAATAAAGTTTCTAAAGTGCGAGAACTAGATCTGATAGGTCAAATATGATGGCTGTGAGAATATATTTATTGTATACTTTATAAGGTTTTATAAGGGCTATCGACCACAAGGTCCTTCCGCCCGGAAATACAATTTGATTTAAATGAAAAAAACGTATGTACATATTAATATATAAATATCAATAGAGTGATGTGAATGAAATGAGATGAGATGATGAGTTTAGTCGTCGTAGATTGTTTCGTATGCCTGTCTAGAAGTTTCGGAACTTGGGAGAGTCTATATAGAAGATCGTTGCGAGGATTATGAAGGGTGTTGTTTGGTACATGTTGTTTGGAGATCAGTCGTAATGAAGTTCGTTCTGCCACTTCCAATATATTTAGTATTCTGTCGTTAGCGTTTGAAAGTAATATGTGTTCGTAGTCAACGAAGAGGCGGCAGATGGCTTTACAGATTCTAGCGGCCGTTTCGGTGGAAATGTTTTCATGGGTTAGGCCACGGAAAAATTTACTCCTTGGTATTGTCTGTGTCTTTCGTTGTTTTGCATCGTTGGTGAATTTCATCCTGTTGTGGAAGATTATGCCTAAGTATTTGACTTGAGGAGTGGGTATTACGTCTATGGTGCCTAAGTGTATGTGAGGAAGCACCTAATATTTACCTAGAAATAGTTAAAAAATTGCTGGCACCAGAAAATTTCTTGGATTATATTATACATTTAAAACTATATGTATAGAAATGAATTCTTATGAAATGATTAATTGAATCAGCTTATATCGAAATATAATATCAAAACCTATATTAAAACCGTGCTGAGTAAATGTTTAGAAATACTATATAATCTTGGATAATCCGGCGGTTGGTTAACCGGCACGTTCAGTACTCCTGCACTCTGGGGCAACACGTGGCTTTTCTTTCCGTTGTCCCGCGTCGGATATAAACGTCGCGCACAGCTGAAATAAAGTCAAAATGGATTCCCTATAATAATAACTATGAAAACTTGATTCGCGATTCTGACCAAGCTAACTCTTCTCTACAATTGTCTACGGAAATTTTACAAGAGGCTTGGTATTACGCAGACAAACGTTGACATAGCTTGGCATCAAGGCACAAGCGAAGAAAAATTTCATTCCTTTTCTGACGAAGAAATCCTCAGCCTAATTTGTTCCACGGATGACGATTAAGCTAAGAATGACTCGAATGTTTGAACTCTGCGAACTGTAGCAAACGGTGACGCGTTTAAAATATCTAAAATAGTTATTGTTTTGTTTTATTCTTGATATCCCGGAAATTTTTGATAATCCGGCGGTGGTCCGGTCCCATATGTGTCGGATTATCAAGATTATACTGTAATAAGATTTTGAATTCTTGGTCCTGTGATAACCAAATTTCATAATTTGTTGCATTATAATAATAAGGTATTTTTACAAAAAAATATTATTGCAGTAGGTCATATGTTTAAAGTGCTATAAGATCAATTGTGTGTTTTATTACTTGATTTTTTAAACAGCTCAAAGATATTTTTTAACTGTTTTAGAATATACAAACATAAATATCTGAATATTGTTGCGACTAGTTCAAGGTTCTATAGTAATCCAGCGATTGTGGGCTTTCAATCCCTAGTAATAATACATTTCTTTTAAGTCGAGTCTAATATCGTCAACTATTTAACGTCTCAGAATCGAATGTTAGATCTCCCTTTTGTGCATTTTCTTTGATTTGAATACAACTCTTTCTTCGGCTGATTCGTTTTTGACAATTTTCCGTTAAGTAATATTTTGACAGGTCAAATCTCAAACAATAAATCTTTTTGTACCCCATCGCATATTACCATAGAACAGTAGAAATGTTTACTGCTACAACAACAGAAAACATTTATAATGCTTAACTAGAAATATGTGCTTACTTCTAAGAGAGAACGTTCTAGATTTATCACTCTTAAAAATACCCTGTAGTTTGCCCCTGGCAAATTCCTCGATTTTTTGACGTTCATGATCGTCCGTTTTAAAAATACAATTTAGTATTGGTCTACCTCCAAGTATTAACTTTGGTGACCAATTGACTAAACCAACAATTATGTCTATATCTATATTATATCTATATTATATTATAAACGTAAGTACATCATACATGCACATAATATATGTTAAGTACAACATACATACATTTATCGTGATAGTGTCATTATCTTCAAACACCATCAACTATAATAATATATAACTAATATATAGTTCATGAGTAAGGAATTGGACTGGGGAACAAGAGGCATCAATATAAACGGCGAGACCTAGGCGAGGCTACACGGATGCTGTAAATGCTATACGCGTCATCCCGCAAGATTGGACTCAAGATAAATACCAACAAAACTCAATTCATGACCAACCTCGTCGCAAGCGGTAATATTTTAGTAAACGACATAGAAATTAAACAGATGCCCTACTACAAATACCTTGGCCACGAAATTTTAGCCACGAATTAGTTTAACTTGGGCCGCGTTTGGCAAACTGGAAAATATCTTTAAATCCGACCTTCTGATATGCCTTAAACGGAAGGTATACAACAAATGTTTATTGTCCGTAATGACGTATGGGGCAGAAACGCTGACACTATCACGAAAGTCAATCAGAAAAATACAAGTCTGCCAAAGAGCTATGGAGAGGTCGATGTTAGCAATATTACTACGAGATAAAGTCCCAAACCTAACAATAGGACAAAGAACAGGCGTCACAGTTGTAGTGGAAAGGATTGCAATTCTGAAATGGAACTGGGCCGGATAGCGGATGATGGATGATGTGGACGAAAAATGGTGGATGAAACGAATACTCGAATGGAGTCCCAGACAACTTGCATTCAGAAGCAGAGGACGCCTTACGACACGATGGTCCGACGATATTAAGCGCATCAGTGGAAACTGGATACGGAAAGCACAAGATAGGGAGAAATTGATAAATCTAAGGGACGCCTATATCCAGCAGTGCACACAAATGGCTGATTGATGATGAAGATATATGTAGTGTGTAAAGTGGTGAGGTTTCCTATAGGGGAAACTTTTTTAATATGTTTTAGGTTAGGTTAGGTTTTATTGTTTAAAAAAAAATTTCTTGTAATCAAAAACTTGTAATCAAAAACCCAAGATTATGTCGAGTTGTTGATTTTAAATATGACTTTCTGGTTGTAAACAGGGATGGCACGAAACTCAAACATTTATCTTATTATTCTCTGAACAAACAAAATTTAATTTTTAATAGAATAATTTTTAATTGTTCCATTATTCCACATAGTCTCCTTCAGATCCAACGCAATCTTCAACTCTTTTTCTAAATTGTTTGTAAACGTTGATTAACATTTCAACATTAATTTTTCGAGCAGCCTCCGAAATCCGCATTTTTTAGGAAATTTACATCGTTTGCCATTGGTTCCCTTAAACTTTTTGCTTTAGGTAACCCCAAAGAATGGGGGTTAAGTCCGGTGACCCAGCTGACCAATGTATTGGTCCATTCCGAGCAATCCATCTCCCAGAAAAATGTAAAATTAAGAATTCTCTAACAAACAAGGTACCATGAGCTGGACACCCATCTTGTTGGAAGTAGATGCGTCGCAATTCCTGTTGCTCAAGTATTAGCAATAAAAAATTCTGAAGAATTTCCAAGTTATTATGTTGATTTAGATTTACATTTAAAAAATAGGGTTCAATAAAGGGCGATTCCCATATGCGCGACACTCAGCTGCGCGAAGTCGTGGGACATCACCTATCAAATAATGATTACATTGTTTTAAATGAGCACGTCGCGTAGCTATTGCGTAGCCATAGTGAGAACGTGCCCATTTAAAACTATGTAATCATTATTTGACAAGCGATGTCGCGTGACGTCGCGTAGCTGAGTGTCGCGTATATGAAAAACGGCCTTTATTCTGCTAAACAGCATTCCGTATCAGACATTGACTTTTCATATCGCTGAATATGTTTGATTAATTCTAAAATTAATTAAATTTGTTTATTTTAAAATTTGGATTACACCCTCTGACCAATATCTACAATTTTCTAAGAAAACCGTACCATTTGTCGAAAACGTTGCTTCGTCACTAAACATTAAATTTTGACTCTGAAAGCGTTTTCTATTTCGCTATTTCTAAGGTGTGTCTGAATCTTGGTTTATGTGAATAAACTTTATTTTTCGATGCAAGCAATACATTTCGGTACAAGCATAACTTTTTATAAAGAATAAGATTTTCTCATAAAACTCATATTAAAAAAGTTTTTCCTATAGGAAACCTCATCTCTCTCTCCCTCCCTCCTCCCACTCTCTCACACACACTCTCTGAAAAATAACGAATAAATATCAGTGACTAAATGAGTAAAAAATGTTTAATTAATCTAACCAAAAAGACAAGACTAAGCAATTAATTCCATTATTGTGCAGAACAATACTCTTAAAAAGGAAAGAACATATTCTTTGGAATGTTTTTAATTTACATAAATCCAGTCGTTTATAAAATCCATTACACACGGAACGCGTTTAACGTGTCCGGATCACAAATGGTTTAATTGTTTGTCGGCAATATAATATAAATTATTTTCTAATTATTATTTAGAGAATACATAGAAAACATCTCTTTGCATGTTTCATTTAATTCAACAATTTTTTGTATTAAGATTTAGGACACTTACGATTTATTAAATTTTTCGATCTCTCTAATTTGACGAAAATTCTGTTCCAGATTGTATATTGTAGTTTGTGTTTTCACTTGAGATGCAGAAAATAAAACTTTTTTTTCTGTCCGTATTGATTTTTAAGATTGAATTTTGAAACATAGTTGTATGTAAATATTTATGTAATCTCAAATTTTAATATATTTTGCAAAATTCGACTTTTACATAAGCCAATACCTGTATAATTTGAAAACTCAGAAGTAAATAGTTGATTTTCTGTGACCTATACTGCAGAATTTGATGCAAGGTAACAAAGAATTTGTTTTGGCAAGATATTTCATTTATTATAATTATTTCAATTATTTTCTTATTTCTCTATTTGTAGAGTTGATATTATTTTGCAGCACACTAATTCTAACAATAAGAACCGGATGTAAAATAGATTCAAGCGAATGTAACAATACAATCTGTTTAAATAACAACCCCTTTTTATGTAGGGAGTATTTTATGAAAACTATTGCGGCTGCATGTCTGATTCTGCTGCGTGATGTAGGTGCACAAAATATGCTACACATGTCCGCTTTGAGGGGTGCACCTTGCGCAACGAACCCGTGACGGTTACGATATCACTGGACCGGAACCACCCTGTATATTGTTCGTTACGCGCCATCCGAACATAATTATCTAACCCGTATAATTCACATAAAATATTTTTCTTGTTTAATTCTTCCGAGATATCTTACAATTGTACTGAATAACAAAAAACAAAACATGAATAACCACAATGCACTTTGACTTTATTATATATGCCTAATCATATGGGTTATTATCTGAATGTAAAATGGAAACAAACTGCGCGACTTACCAAAATCGACAAATTCTCACTGCCCAATTGAACCTATCTAACCTCCTCTCTCTACCATTTTATTTTAGTCTTTTTTTCTAATATTGTCTTTCTAATCGTACCTCTCTATTAATCCTTCTCAAGTATTGTCTCTTTTGTTTTGTCTTCGGGGGCCTCTTTTTAAAACCCTTTTATGGCTCCCAGGTCTGTGCGGCTAAACGGTAAGCATTTGATGGATGAAACAAATGTAACGTAAAGCCTAGTCTTGTCTATTTAGTCTTCTTTTTCCCGTCTAGTGTCTGTACAGTCTTGTCTGTCTAGTTTTGTATGTCTAGTCCTGTCTATCTCGTCTTCTCTATCCAATTAAGGCTGTCCAGTTTTGTCTATCTACTCTTATTTGTCTAGTCTTGTCTGTCAATTTTTGTCTATCTACACTTGTTTGTCTACTCTTGACTGTTTACTCTTCTCTGTTTGCCCTTGTCAGTCTACTCTTGTCTGTCTAGTCTTTTCTATTTAGTTATGTCTAGTCTTGTCTAGTCAGTCTAGTCTTGTCTCTTTAGTCTTGTCGGTCTAGTTTTACCTGTCTAGTCTCTTTTGTCTTTTCTTGGTGTCTAGTGTTCTCTTTCTAGTTTTGTCTGTACAATCTTGTCTGCCTAGCTTAGTCTGTCTGCTCCTGTCTATCTATAAATAACTAGTCAGGTCTTGTCAGTCTAGTTTGTCTTTTCTTTTTGTCTAGTCTTGTCTTTCCAGTTTTGTCTCTATAATCTTGTCTGTCTAGTCTAGTCTGTCTGCTCTTGTCTGTCTACTCTTGTCTATCTAGTCTTGTCGCTCTAGTCTTTTCTGTATTTTTATTACACATTACAAACTTGACGTTGAGGATTTTTACATTGTATTGTCTTACAAAACATACATTCTAATTATATTATTAGTATATTACGTAATGAGAGTGATAAGAGTATATTACGTACGAGAAAAGTTAAATTCGAATCGGGAAAAGTTAATTCCGCGAGTACGTAATTGCCTTACATCTCGAATTATGTTTACTATACTTTATCTACGACCACACTAATTTGTTTCTGTTTAATAAGAAAAATATGTATGATGTAACACCTTCGATCTTATTTAACTTGATGAAAAAGAAAATAAATACACACATAATGGTTACATACCTTTTTATTTAGTAATTATTTGTAGTTTTCGTTAGATTTAAACGTGAAAAAACGAAATGAGTGACAGCTTCGATGTGAATGATGTGACGTTTATTGATTGTTTGGAAATCACGGAGTACTATATTTAAAAATAGTATCAACGTGCATCTCTCAACCAATTAACGAAACGTAAACCAAACAAGCAAGGGTGATTTTGAATTATTACATAACATTAATCGCGGATTGTTACATATATGTATGTGGTATGAGGTATTTACATAGTCCGCGAACTGTAAAATAATGGGCATTTACAATTGTGGTCGAAGACAAAATATATTAATCAACTAAAAGTCTTTTGCAGTGCAAGCTTTGGCAAATAAATCATGTCCTAGCGTCTATAATACTAAAACGTACATCGTCGAAACACAAAATAGAAGATATCTATTCTGTTTAGTCTTGTCTGTCTATTTACCCTTGTATATCGATTCTTGTCCATTCAATCTTATTTATCTGCTCCAAGCTATCTGCTCCTTTGTGAAGGTTGATTCTGAAAGGAAAGTATTATTCCAGTTATTTATAGAATTGTATTAATTATTACCAAGCATATTATTATTATTCACCGTCTATGATGCTTATTTAAACAATGTAGCTTCCTTAGTAAACCGGGCACAAATTATAGATTTGTCCTAATTTCAACTTGAACTGAATGAATAAGGTAGGGCATATATTTCTGAGCATGTATGCGTTTGCATGTTTCCGAAACGGCGTGATACCAAATGTCAGCGTAAATGTCACAGCTTCTTCCCCTCGACAACTCATCTCGTATTACATTCATTTTGGAAATTGCCCCGTGGGACAAGTAAATATCACTGGATTATTTTTCATTTAATTTTCATCCCATCCAATCTCGAAACATAACAAGGAGGGTGATCGTATATTTATCTTAATCGACATTTTATTCACTGTTTTATATACAACTATAAGTTTAATATTAATAAAATATATGAACAATATCTCCTAAATAAGAGATTTAAATTTATATATTTCCTTAAAAAAAAAAAAAAACTAGCTCTATATATTTTAAAATAGGACTAAGGGGGCTGAAAATTGGGGGTTGAGTATTTTTATTACCATATCTCTAAAACTGAAAAGGATACAAAATTGGCAGTCACGTATGCTATTTTCCGAAAATATAGCTAACAGTAAGGTGGATACAAATGAGACATTCTTATATCTCAAAAACTGCAGGTGTTAGAGACTAATTATATTCTTCTTTAAATATGAGGAAAAGCGTTTATTACTATTTTCAGTTTATTTAAGAACAAGGTGTAATACTGCGTATATATTACTGCGTGAATAAAAGCGGAAAGGAATCGATAACGAGATGAAATATTTGAAAATAATTTCCATGTCAGATTTAGCGTGTTCGGGAATTGTGTGAATATATTTCGAAATACAGTAGCAATTGGTAATTCATGATGTAAACTGATCACAAAATAAAAGATCAGAAACTGGAGCGCAGCTCTGCATACCAAATTATTTAGAGAGAGTTTGAAGACCTCTCGTAAATCGTCCCGTAAATAAAATATTCAATACGATGCTCGAAACATACAAATACATCCATACAACGCAAGAGACAGACGTATGTTATAAGATGAATTAATATATACTTTGGTCAATGACCAACACAAATCGTTACCGCTGCTTTCTATCACAAATATTATTTCTACCTTTATACGTTAAATATTCTACCATAAGTATCCTAGCATGGTCATCAATAATTGTAACTACCTAATGTTATTTCTATTTATATTCCCGATTATCTTTTTAAGTAGACTTTACTATCTAATTATTTTTCTTCTTCTTATTCTTATTTTAAGCAGCATCGCCTGTATTATCCTGGCGCTTCTTCTGTGACATAGAAGTCCAACTGTCTTTCATCCTTGCTTAGATGCCGGCCCGTTGTTCTTCTGCCTATTGGTTTGCCGTATCTGACGATTTTCGCAATTCTGTGCTCATCCCTTCTCATGCAACATGTTCGTGCCACATTTTTTTTTCTTTTCCGAGCCCAGCGTACTACGTCTTCCACCCCACATTCCTTTCTGATATCGGTGTTTCGTTTTCGATCCCTAAGTGTGTGTTCACTGATGGCTCTTAGCATTTGCATCTCTGTTGTCCTAAGAGCGTGTTTGGTAATTGACGTGTCCGCTCGGGTTTCTGCCGCACACGTTAAGATGGGAAGTATGAAAGTCTTGTAGATCCGAGTTCTTCTGGTTATTGATAGCATGTTCTTCTTCCATATAGCGTGGCGCAAGCATCCTGATATCTTTGCATCTTTGTTTGTTTGGTGTTTGATGTCTTGTTGCAGGTTTCCCCAAATGTCTAGTCGAATTCCTAGGAAATCGAATGACATCATTTGTTTAGTAATTTCATCGTTGCTTACAATCTTGCATCTCGTGGGTTCTTTGCTTATTGTCATGCTCTTTGTTCTCTTGGTGGAGATTTTCATGTTGTACTTTGTCGCTACTTTGTTGAATTCGTGAACTAGTTTTTGCAGCCCGTTCTCACTGTCCGCGAATAGAGTGGCATCGTCGGAGTGGCATAGTAGGAGACACATTTGATTGTGTTATTGCGTATTCGGTATCCAGCTTAAATTTCCTTAGTCTTACTGATGATTTGATCCATGATTGTATTAAAAAATATCGGGGTAAGGCTGTCGCCCTGTATTATTCCCGTGCTCCTTTGGATTGACTTTGTGAGTTTGTTTTTAGTTGTATCTTTGTTGAGTTTCCGGTGTTTAGTGACTTTATTACTCTTGTACGCCTTTTCTTTTAGAGTGTTGATGACTTCAGCTAGCTTTACCCTGTCGAACGCTTGTGTCAGGTCTAAGAAGTATACGAACAGGGGTGTATTAAATTCGAGGGCCTTTTCAATTAGTTGTCGTATTATGAAGATCTCGTCTGTTGTGGATCTGTTTTTCCAAAAGCCTTGTTGTTCTTCATTTAGGGCGATGGTTTCATGCAGGATCCATGATACCTCTATAGTTATATATAGGATAATGATACCTCTATAGTTTGACGGATCATCTTTACCTCCTTTTTATATATAGGGATCGTGATGCTTGTTTTCCAGGCATTTGGGACTATCTAATTCGAGGCATTTAATAATAGTTTTGTTTATTATATGTTATTGCATATTCGTTCCGTTTAACTTAATTGATGGTTTGACTAGATTATTTCTATCATGTTTTTGTTTATTAACTTTTTGTTGATTCTATAATCATTTTTTTAATTCTTCGAGTTCGTCCTTTTTGTTATTGTCTTATGTGTAGTTATTATTTCCCTCTCTAGTAATAACTGGCTAGTTTATACTATAACAAAATAATAACTTTTACAAGAAAATATGACTAGATAAAAATACAAAAATAACTTACTGCAATAAAATAATGATTTGACCATATAGCTAAACCTAAATTAAAAAATGATTTTTCGTCCCGAGATTTTAAGTGGGGTTCATTTATGAATTGTAAAGAACGGGACAGAAGTTAAAATAACGGGACATCTGCTAAGAGAAACAAAACAGTGCGTGTGTTAAGAACAAAATTAAAAAGCAACAGAGAGTTATTTAACTGCAACTTTTTTGAAAATCGGTTGGAGGAAATGATTTGCTTAACGAATAAAGAACACCGGACAGCTGCTAATGAAATGGTATGTATAGTCAGCCTAGAGAGGAATAGACAATCTAATCCTCTCTGTTTTAATATCGTAATTATTCTAGATCTATAGAATTTATCTACACTAAATATAATTCTATCTGTAATAATATGCTGTTTTAGAATATTTTGCTTCTGATTTTATTATAAATAATTATTTAATTAATAAATTAGAATTTATTTTTTCAATAAATTATAATTTATTGAAAAAAATATTTCTAACACAGGAATCGTATTATAAGCAAAATCAGTAGAACAATAATTTAGTCGACCTAGTGTCAATGTGTAAGTTAATATGCTGATTGAGTTAGTTCATGTTACCGGATGCTGTTGGTTCGATATAACTTGCATTTCTATATAAACCGCGTCAAAACACATAAAATATTGCTAAAATCAGCTCCGTTTACGTAAGTGTGATTTAAATAAAAAAAAAACCTTACGAAACTGACGGCGGAATTGAATTACGTCCACGTCGATATTTATCACGATTTATTAGTACATAGTTTTTATCTACAACACAAATATTTTTATCGTTGAATTTAGCTAAATTGTCTCCTAAAATATTGTACATAGTTTATAGTGAGAAAGAAAATATATTTTTCTATTTTGAGTCTATAATGAAGTCATGAAAGCACACATATGGGTTCGTTTATGGATCGCCGAGTGCGATACAATTTTCTCAATTTGTATCGGAGATTTATTATTTAGAAATGGCATAAAAGGGCACAAAATAGAAAAATTGGTATAAAAAAACTCGTTCATAAAACGTTTTTCGCACTTGTCCATTAGAAAATTCATGTTTAGAAAATGACGAGAGTAGCGAGCTGTCGTCATTTTCTAAACATGGACGCGTGCTGAAAAACCGAGCTTATTGAACTCTTTGTTCAATATACTACTATTGCATACTTTGTACACAAAGGGTTACAGACGACGAGGTACTTCTCCCCTTCATAGCGATTATGTTTATTGTCTCTAAATAACTACCTAACTAGATTCTTAAGATTTAGTATAAGCTACTATTAGCCAAAATAATGTAAATTAATTATTTTAAACTTTTATTTCGAAATTTCTCAGAATTAAATAATTCAATAAATTTTTGACTGTTTATAGATTGCAATAAATTTATAGATTGCAACAGATAAGATATTATTGCTTTGTAAGGAGCAGAATTTTGTAACCACCTTTCCTAATACAAATGCTCATAGAAAGTAAAGGTCTTTTCAATAAGGACTGCAATTGTGTTTTTTTTTAAGCACAAACGATTGCGTTATGTTGTGAAAAACGCATCAATTAAATGGCTCAACACCTCGGCTTCGTTCACAACATTAAATTAGATGTAGCTAATTTTCCATAACCGTTTTTAAATCAGCATGCTTGCATAATTTGATTTCAAACAACTCCACTAAAAACTCTGTTCAATGCAATTAAACTTCTTGAAGACCCATCGAGGAAGACACAACTAAAGTTGTGCCAGTCAAAATTTTATATTTTTACTATTGGTTAAACCATATTACATTATAGGTAATCATTTAAACTTAATAAAGTCGAAACACGGCCTGAATATATAAAAATAGTCAACCTTTCCGGAGCTCTATAATATTATTAATAAGTAAGTTTTTTGGACTACGATAACAAATATGATTTGGAATTTTCTAGCAATCGTATTTCGTGGCACTAAACAAGTTCTGGAAAAATAACATAGTTTTTTAAGATGGTGTCTTTCTATTAACGTAAGTGAATAGCCAGCCATCTATTCACTTAAGCCATCTATTCACATTTAATCTAAAGAATTGATGATACAATTATAAATGTAATACAAACACTATACTGGAATCAGAAAGCCAAATCGCAATAGAAGAACAAACCTCAGAAGAATTAAATATATGCAGAGGAGTCAGACAAGGGTGCATTCTATCACCGACACTGTTTCATTTATCCTCAGAGGAAATATTCGAGCACGCCCTAGCCAACACAACAGCCGTAGTGGTAATCAATGAACAAGTCATGAACAATATCAGATATGCAGATGACACTGTAATTATGACAACGAGCCAGACGGACCTACAAACAATCATGGAACACAGTAAAAACATATACAGTAATGAATATGGAATCACAAGAAAACCAAATAGATGGTAATAAGCAAGTAGAAGAATAACAATAGAAACACAATTACCATCAACCACAGAATCATTGAGAAAGTGGCAACGTACCAATACTTCTTCTTATTTAAGTGCCCTGTCCTCTTCGGATGTTCGCAATCATTAGCGCTATATGTGCTTTGTCTATCGCTTTTCTAAAGAGACTTGTCGTAGTCTCACCATACCATTGTCGCAAATTCTTTAGCCACAATATTCTTTGACGCCCTGCCTCGTTCCTCTTGTGCCTTCGATGCTTCCTTCTATTATTAATTTGAGAAGTCTGTATTTTCGTTTCTGAGCATGTGTTCAAAGTATCCAGCTTTTATCTTTTAAGTTTATGCGCACACTTACATTACCACACTTCGAGATCTTTTGACATTCTTTTAAGCACATCCACATTGCGCACTCTGTCCATCCACGATATTCTCAACATCCGTCGATAAAATAAAACATAAAGAAAATTGAAGTATTTGAGCTCTGGACATATCGAAGAATGCTGAAGATCCCGTGGACCGATAAGATAACGAATATACAAGTATTAAACCGAATGGGGAAAAACAGAACTAACCTTCACAATCGAGAAAAGAAAACTAGAATACTTTAGGACACATTATGCGAGGCCAAAAATATGAAATATTGAGGCCGATAATACAGGGGGAAATAAGCGGGAAAAGATAAATAGGAGGAAGACGAATAACCTGGCTGAAAACCTACGAGACTGGTTTAAATGTAGCCAATCGACCTATTGAGAGCTACAACATCCAAAATACGTATTGCCCTGATGATATCCAACCTCCGTAGAGAGAAGGCACCCTAAGAAGAAGAATAACCATCTACAGACGCGTTTCGAGATTTATCTCTCATCAATGCTGCTTTGGTGTTATGAATTATAACTTGTAAAACACTTACTTGAAACCCCCGTGGTTGAGTAGATGTTAGATATTTTTAATTGGACATTTCATGAGAGAGACATGAATTTAGCACGTAATTGCGGAATGCTTATGGATCTGTCCAAAATCTACGAGCTCGTTGATCATAACATATTGCTAGTAAAAGTTGAAAAATATGGAATCAGAGGGACAGCGCTAAATTGGGAAGCATCCTTCCTCGGAAACCGTAAGAAAATAACAAAAATAACGAGCCCACAAGGATATGTCTAATATAAAAACTATAAACATCGGTATACCACAAGGAAGCATTCTGGGACCATTACTATTTAACATATATATATATATATTATTATATATATATATATATATATATATATATATATATATATATATATATATATATATATATATATATAAACGACCTGCCCAGAAACCTTATAGATATTGATAATGAACTAATTCAATATGCAGACGATACAAGTCTGCTGATATTCAACAAGACTGTGGAGGAGCTATGCCCAAATATTAGCGTTGCTATAACATCTCAATTGGTTTAACAGAAATAAACTAATTTAACAATCAACACAAATCAACAAGTCAACAATAAAAGACTAAAAAATATTCCCTAGACGAAAAAATATTCCCTAGAGATCTTTTGTTACCAATTCAGCAGTCAGTAAGATTTTTGGGAATCCACATTGACAATACGGCGGATTGATCAGACCATATAACAAAGCTGACAACGAAACTAAATAAAACAGTTTACGCCCAGAGAATGTTAAAATCATACGTAAACGTAGAAACCTTAAGGCTGGTATACACAGCAAATTTTCACAGTCACCTTCGTTTCGGAATCCCATTCTGGGGTAAAGCATCGCAGATAAAAAACATTTTTCAAACTCAAAAGCAAGCAATACGCATTCTACATTCCCTAAAATATAATGGCTCGTGCAGAAATATGTTAACATATTTGCTAACAACCACGGCAACATATGTGTAGGAAAGTATAATGTTTTTATCCAACCACAGACATTTATTCAAATATTTTCTAAAACACAACGAAAGGACTCTAGGCAAGAGCACTACATCCTTCCCAGACGTAAGTCAACAATCACAGAGAAAACTCCACCATATAGTATGATAAAACTATTTAACAACCTGCCCAAGGAGTTAAAATCAATAAATAATTGTAAAATACTAAAGAAGGACTTTACTTTTCACACTTTACTATTTTCCCTTTCTTAAAAATATGGAACCATATAACATGAAACCGGAATTAAGCCCGGAAGATAATTGTTTTTTTTTTCAAGTCAAGCGATAATATTATGTTGTATTTATAATAATTTTGTAATTTTTATGTATAAATTTATTTACAATTTTTCATATAATTCACATTTCACATTTCGTATAATTTTAATTTTAAGAATGTATAATACTAGTCCACCTCTGGGTATTTTTAATATGTTTTGTTAATTGTTTATTTATATTGCTGTATTAGTTTATTTATTTTATTATTTGATCGGTACTCTATTGTAACCGCAGGAGCTTAAATAATGAAATAAAGCATTTTAATTTGATTTGATATTGATTTAAATGATAATTTACTATTGGTAAAACTATACTACATTATAGATAATCATATAAACTTTTAATAAAGGCGGAAGACAGTCTGAATATATAAATATATTCAACCTTGCCGGAGCACTATAATATTATTGAATCTTGTTAGGACTACGAAAACAAATCTCATGTGAAATTTGTAAGTTATTTTCTAGCCGTCAGTCCACTTTCGTAGCACTAAACAAGAACTGGAAAAACAACACATGAATAAACATGTGTTATTTTACAAAAAAATAACATGTTATTTTTCCAGTTCTTGTTTAGTATCTTGAAAGTGGACTGAGAACTATAAAATAACTTACACATTTCACATGAGATTTATTTTGGTAGTCCTGAAAAGACTAAATAATATTATAGAGCTCCGGAAAGATTGAATATTATATTTATATATTCAAGCTCTGTTCCGGCTTTATGAAGTTTTTATATTTTTGATTTATTAGCCTTAAAGTTTAATACATTTTCTTGTACTATAATTTAATGCTTATTTAATGTTTAATACATTTTCTTGTACTATTCATTTTTTTCAATGAATTGACAACAACTACAATTATTTTGCTAAAAGACTTTTATGATAGACGTTTAAATACTAATAAAATTGTGGTGGCCCAACTATCGTTTTTTCGTGTAAAAATTTCTACAGTACCTAGATTCAAAATGTGGCATTGTGGTATTTATCATTATAGTCCATAGGATATTCAAAATGTGGTACTGTGCCATTGTCGGACTATTTAGTTTTTTTTAAATCATACAAACTTATTAAAGCGATATATAGCTTTTATATATAAATATAACAGCATGTCAAATTAATTTTACATTTGTCAAATTAATTTAACAGTAAAATTAAGAGCGCAGTCAAACGTCCTAATTAGATCGTGTAAGAAATGAACATATAAAAAGACTGACGAGGAGAGCCTATGGCACAACAGACTACATAGAAACACGGCAATTAAAGTGGTATGAACACATGCAAATGATGACTGGAGAAAGATGGCCCAAAATAGTATTCCAATATATACCAAGAGCAAGGCAGACCAGCAATAAAATGGATAGATGGTATTATGGAAACCATGAAAGATAGAGCCATAGAAGCGGAGGATTGGAGATATAAGGAGAGGTGGAAAAAGAAGTGCGGGATGCGGCAAAGGCTGTAGGAACCTTGCTGTATATATATATATATATATATATATATATATATATATATATATATATATATATATATATATATATATATATATATAGATGTATATATATATATATATATATATATATATATGTATATATATAAATATATTCAACTTGTTCGTAGCTCTATAATATTAAGTCTTATTAACACTATTAACAAGTCGCATGTTGAAACAACTACTTCCTGGCTAATATCACACAAGATACAACATTTTATAATTGATAATTGATTTATACAACAGAGATTTGCATGTAATTACTAGTCCCAGTTCAATTTCATGTCACTAACAGAACTAGAGAAATAATATTGTTTCTAAGGAGGTTCGAGTGAATCCCATGTTAAATATTTTTTATAAGTTTAAGCTTTGAAACTTTTTATACATGCATCAATACTTTATTTATATTCTCGCAAAATTTTAAAGTGATCCACCATTTAGTTTATCCGAACAAAAAAAATCAAAAATTATATTTTTTTCAATTCTTATACACAGGCTCTTATAGCTGACAAGCTTCCGTCACGTCTTTATTTATATTTTTCGATATTAATTTCGAAACTTTAAAGAACAAAGAATAAAAGACACGATAACATTAAAGCAATGTGATGTTACCGATGTAATTATTTAAATAATTAAAGTTTAACTTTTTATTTTGATTCTTGTTTATCGACAATAATTCATATGACGGATGGTTTGGCAACGTCGCGATAACAGCTGAGAGAAAAGAAAAAGATGGAAACATAGTTATATAGAGAGAAAAAATACACTCGACTCCTTTCAATTACTATTCTTTTCTCTCTCTCTACTATAAACTTTCAAGAGACAATAACGCGCTGTTGCCAGATCTTTTTATTAGACCGTTATTTTAATTACTCGATTTTATTTAATAAATAATAGTTACCAATTTTTAAATTTGTTATGTTATTGTACATAAAAATAATGAATTTTAATAACTAAATATTAGGATAATTGAAAATATAGAAAGATTCAAACACTATTTTGACTCATTAATTACGCTCGAACTTTGGTTTTGATTTGGCATTTGTGTAGAAGAACATGAAGTTGGTTTAGGTTATTGATCCGAAATTATCCGAGACTATTAATCTGAAACTAAGTTCATGTATTTCTACACAAATGTCAAATCTAACCTCGCTAGTCATGCACGAGGTGTTCAAGCTAATGTAAGGGTAATTATATATTATATTATATATCTTTATTAATTTGATGTACCGAGGTGTAATGGAAGAAGAGAGTGTGCCTTGGCACACCCTTCTCATTTTTTATTTACATCTCATTTTTTGAATTACATCTCATGTTTTCCTCTACATCAGAATGTATTTTTCTCTTTCTGTTATATATTTTTGTTACTTTACTTTATACTGATCGTTCTGTCTAACAATAAGAGGCAAAAATAAATAAATAATTATTATTATTATATTCCAAAAAGCAAAGCTGCACTGATGACAGATAGATCTCGCAACACGTCTGCAGATGGCTATTCACTTAATTTACATACAAAGAAATGATCTTAAAAATAATGTTAATTGTCTAGTTCTGTTAGTGACAGGAAAATGGACTAGGACTAGTAGTAACATGCAAATCTCTGTTGTATAATTCAATGTCCTGTGTGATATTAGCCTGGAAGTAGTTGTTTCAACATGAAATTTCTTCTAGAGCTACGAACAGGTTGAACATATTTATATATTCAAACTATATTCTCGCTTTAGTAAGTTTGCAAAAATATATTATTGAATAATATTATTTGTTTCTCCCTCGATTGGTCTTTAAGAAGTGTAAATGCTATGGATTGTTTATTGTAGAATTATTTTAAATAGAATTATACAATCACATATGATGATTTAAAACGATTACACGGAAAATTATCTTACAATTAATCTAATTCACTGTTGTGAACGAAGCCGAGGTGTTGAGCGATTTAATTGATGCGTTTTTCACAACACAACGCAATCGGTTGTGCTTCAATATAAAACACATCCTTATTGAAAAGACTTTTCATTTCTATGAGCATTCGTATTAGGAAAGCTGGTTACTAAATTCTGCTCCTTATGAAGCAATAATAATTCTTATATGTTGCAATCTGTAATTTTTTGTAATAGTCAAAATTTATTAAATTAAAAAGTGGGGAGAAATTAAATTAAAAAGCACGAGCCGAAGGCGAGTGGTTTAATCGCACAAAAGTGTCGCATTTAAGTGCATAAAAGCCTTTCACACACGTGTGTCATACATTGAAATAATGTATGATATCTACGATGAATGTTAAAATACTGTTGAATCTGCAATATTGTTAAAATTGTAATTTTCACTGCACAATAAGGTTAGAAAACGTTCTACGAACGTTTTTTTCTTCGAACGTAAAAAAACTTAGTAGGACGCTAACTAGTAAAATTTACTAACTTGTAAAAACGCACAGTGATGGGAACACTATTTGGTCGTTGCCGATGTAATCTGGTCTAACCTAGATTTAATCTAGATTAGGTTATGGTGTGGGAGGAGGTCCAAGTCCTACTTAGAACTATTTGACCATTAGATAATTAGAATAGGTTATGGTTAGATTAGAGTATATTAGAGCCAGATAAATCCAGACTGATAGGCAGAGACTTCTTGATTCAAAATAAGAAAAAATAATTCAATTTAAATATACGTCAAAAATTTATTTTCACTACGTCTATGTTTTTTGTTTTGTAACGCAAGTTGTTGCCATAGTAACAACAAACCGAAATCGTTTAATAATGAAAGTCCATTTGATTTACATTGGACATTTCGCACGATGTAGATACTTTTATATAATAATGACATCCTTCACATACAATAATACAAATGTATTTATTAATGTGTTCATTTTTGTGAGCAGGTGGATAAAATCTTTTTTTTTTCTGGCATATTGAAAAATACTAGTTGACATAATTAATTTAAATTATTTTGGCTAATACTAAACTTATACTAAATCTTAAGGAATTAGTTAGGTAGTTAACGATAAACATATTCGCTATGACGGGCAGAAGTACCTAGTCGTCTGTAGCCATTTGTGTACCAAGTATGCAAAAAATATATTTTCTCTATCACTATGTACAATATGTACAATATTTAAGGAGACTATTTTGTTAAATCACTATTAAAAAACAAAAGATAAAGTAATCTACTTAATTTCATCCATCAAGTTGATTCTCATTTCATTATTATTATTTCTTAAATTCGTTAGTTTACCTATGTATATATATATATATATATATATATATATGTGTGTATATATATATATATATATATATATATATATATATATATATATATATATATATATATATATATATATATATATACATATATATATATATATATGGGTCTACGATATTTTAAAATTTTCATTGTAATTTATATTTTTATATTTTTATTAACTTAACCGAATCAGGGATATAAAGCAATAATTTATATAAAAGACATTCAATATAAATTATATGGGATGCTGTATATAATATACTTGATTATGTCGTTAAAATAAGAAAGTAAAAGGTCTGACTGAATCAATATCCCATAAAGGTGCCCCCAGTCGATAATTCATTCTGAGAAGTTAATACCAAATTAGTATATCCTGTGTAGAAGACAAAGCCTATCTCTTAAACGTTGTTTCTACAGTCATTACCTATTTTATTCTACATGGAAGACTTTTAAAGATCGGAAGTCATGTGTAAGGAAGTGATGTCTAAGGGACACCAGGACAGCTCAGGTGTATCATGCCCCTCTCACCTTCCACCGAACAAGTCCAGCGCATCACGCCCTTATTGTCATATCACCTGTAATTTTAAAATGAGTGAATGTGAGAGAAATAAAGGACGGATAGCGTCTACAATATCCTCGGTTAACAAACAGACAAGGCGGCAGGAAGTTATCTCAAAAACAGGACGGATGCGCCGTGGGATCGGTCAAAACTTACATTGTACGAGTTGAGTAATTTAATTCAAAAACGGTTAAAAATTGTATCTGATAACACAGGCAAGACTGACAAGACTTACAGGACAGATATATCGATTAAAATTAATAGGATGAATAAGAAAGACAAATACAAATAAATTTGCAAAAAAAATTCCTTTGTAATTCTTATTAAACAGAAAGTAGACAAATAAAAATATTGGTAAACTTTTTATTTGACTAAATAACTTTATTTGACTAAATTTTATAAGTAATTAAAAACTGCAGTAGCTAAGAAAATTTCTATTTGTTTTAATTAATAAAAATTTCCATTATCTCACCAATCAGCTGTTTAAAGACTTGTTTCAACTTTTGGTCAGTTTGTAATTAATTAATAAGCCATCTACTTTCATTTTATACTTATTAAAAAAATCCTGCAATAAAATAATACAAAAAAATAAATAATACAAAGCACTTACTACAAATGAAACAGTGGATATTATGGTATTAGTAAGTTCTATATATTCTATATGTATATATATATATATATATATATATATATAAATATATATATTCTATTCTATATAAGAGATTATTATTATAAAAGATTTATTCAGCAGTATTTATATAAACTGTCTTATTCATAGGATTATTAAGCGATTCATCTTATCTGAAACCCCTAACTATATTCAATTTATTTTCATTGATTTTATTCTGAATGAGATACATAAATTTCTGTAATATTTAAAGTCTTATTTATAAGTACTTATTGTATTTGTATTAATTTTACTTAGAGAAAAATATAGAAATAAGTTACGGTGAAAAGTTACTAAAGGCATGTAAAACTCATGTTGATTTCTGTTGATTTTTAGTTTATTAAATCACTGTGTTATTATTTTATTTCGGGAATCTAAATCCGGTATTTTAAGTAAGTTGTGACGTTTTTATAACCAATCTATGATAAGGGTAAACAATACAGTGATTTCTCTCTCTTTTAGAAATTAAAAAATGAAAATAATAAATTGAATGCATGTTTAAAATAAATTTATGAATTATTATAGTGCGACTAATTGTGAAAACGATTTTTTTTAAGATAAATAATAAAAATAAACAAAAATTAAAAACTTATTATAATTATAAATAAAATATAAGAAGATAAATCTTTGATTCATCAAAAAACATACTTATCGGCTTTATAATTTTTTTTTTAATAGCTTTTATTTTGGGTACATTTCATGCTTTGCAAGCGATCCATTTTTTTTTCTCTAGTAGAAACGGACCTCTATAAATATAGTGATTGTCCAGTGGTATTACAGTAATTCGTCAAAGCTTTATAATAAATTAAAGTTATTAGAAATTATGTAGAATAGTATTTTATAAAACCTTACGATATGTTTCCCTAGTCTTGTCTGTCTAGTCTTGTATGCCTAGTCTTTATGTCTAGTCTTGTCTGTCTAGCATTGTCTGTCTAGCCTTATCTGCCTAGTCTTGTCTGTCTAGTTTTGCCTGTCTAGCCTTGAATGTATAGTTTTGTCTGTCTAGTCTTGTCTCTCTAGTCAATTCAATTCAATTAGTCTTCTCTGTCTAGTCTGATCTGTCTAGTCTTGTCTGTCTAGTCTTGTCTCTCTAGTCAATTCAATTCAATTAGTCTTCTCTGTCTAGTCTGATCTGTCTAGTCAAAAATCAAAATCAAAATCAAAATCTTTATTCATCACTATCTAAGGTTGTAATATATATACATATTTACATATTTATACACACATACAAACTAAGTGAGATTGTCAACATGATACTACATAATACTAATACTAGTTTACTTTCTATAACAATTTTATTTTTTCAAAATATTCGGTCATATCATATGGTTCCATATTAATTAATAGTTTGCGTATATCTTTTTTAACTTTATTTAAATTCATTGTGCATTTTATTTCCTTCGGCAGCGAATTGTATAATTTGATGTTTATATATGGAGGTCCCTTTTCCGTCATAGCTAGACTATGGATTGGTATTGTATAGTTCAAATTTCTTCTATCTATATCTCTAAAGTGATTTCTGTGTTTTTCGAATAAGTGTTTATATTTGAATGTGAATAATAAAGTTTCGTATATATATAATGCTGTTGTAGTTAATATTTGCGCTGATTTAAATTTGCCTCTGCAGGTTTCATTGTATTTTAAGTTCTCTATGATTCTCAATGCCTGCTTCTGTATTTTAAATATTTTGTTATTATTACTGCCACCTCCCCAGAACATTATACAGAATCTTGCCTGGCTTTGGAAATTGACATAATACACGGTCTTGAGAACCTCTCTAGTTAAATATTTTTGAAGTATTCTAAGGGCGAACACTGTTCTGTTGAGTTTAGTTGCTAGTTCGTGTATTTGTTGAGTCCAGTCAAGGTTTCTGTCAATTGTCAGTCCTAGTAATCGCACGTATGTTTTGTATTCGGTCCTTTCGTTATTTATAATTACATCGTTTGGGTCTCTTTGTAAATTTCGTTTTGTCTTCAGTATAATCAATTTTGTTTTTTCTGTATTTAACATTAATTTATTTTTTGTGAACCAGTCCGTCAAGTTAGTCATAGTTGTCACTAAATTTGTCGTTATGTCAGATATAGTTTTGTTAGTTGTTAGGATCGTCGTGTCATCTGCGTAATTTATAATCGTATGTAGGGTTCTAGGGAGTTGTTCGTAGGGAGTCTTGTCTGTCTAGTCTTGTCTGATCAGTCTTGTCTGTCTAGTCTTGTCTGTCTAGTCTTGTCTGTCTAGTCTTGTCTGTCTAGTCTTGTCTGTCTAGTCTTGTCTGTCTAGTCTTGTCTGTCTAGTCTTGTCTGTCTAGTCTTCTCTGTCTAGTCTTGTCTGTCTAGTCTTGTCTGTCTAGTCTTGCCTGTCTAGTCTTGCCTGTCTAATCTTGTCTGTCTAGTCTTGTCTGTCTAGTCTTGTCTGTCTAGTCTTGTCTGTCTAGTCGTGTCTGTCTAGTCTTGTCTGTCTAGTCTTTTCTGTCTAGTCCTGTCTGTCTAGTCTTGTCTGTCTAATCTTGTCTGTCTAGTCTTGTCTGTCTAGTCGTGTCTGTCTAGTTTTGTCTGTCTAGTCTTGTCTGTCTAGTCTTGTCTGTCTAGTCTTGTTTGTCTAGTCTTGTCTGTCTAGTCTTGTCTGTCTAGCCTTGTCTGTCTAGTCTTGTCGGTCTAGTCTTGTCTGTCTAGTCTTGTCTGTCTAGTCTTGTCTGTCTAGTCTTGTCTGTCTAGTCTTGTCTGTCTAGCCTTGTCTGTCTAGCCTTGTCTGTCTAGTCTTGTCTGTCTAGTCTTGTCTGTCTAGTCTTGTCTGTCTAGTCTTGTCTGTCTAGTCTTGTCTGTCTAGTCTTGTCTGTCTAGTCTTGTCTGTCTAGTCTTGTCTGTCTAGTCTTGTCTGTCTAGTCTTGTCTGTCTAGTCTTGTCTGTCTAGTCTTGTCTGTCTAGTCTTGTCTGTCTAGTCTTGTCTGTCTAGTCTTGTCTGTCTAGTCTTGTCTGTCTAGTCTTGTCTGTCTAGTCTTGTCTGTCTAGTCTTGTCTGTCTAGTCTTGTCTGTCTAGTCTTGTCTGTCTAGTCTTGTATGTCTAGTCTTGTCTGTCTAGTCTTGTCTGTCTAGTCTTGTCTGTCTAGTCGTGTCTGTCTAGTCTTGTCTGTCTAGTCTTGTCTGTCTAGTCTTGTCTGTCTAGTCTTGTCTGTCTAGTCTTGTCTGTCTAGTCTTGTCTGTCTAGTCTTGTCTGTCTAGTCTTGTCTGTCTAGTCTTGTCTGTCTTGTCTAGTCTTGTCTGTCTAGTCTTGTCTGTCTAGTCTTGTCTGTCTAGTCTTGTCTGTCTAGTCTTGTCTGTCTAGTCTTGTCTGTCTAGTCTTGTCTGTCTAGTCTTGTCTGTCTAGTCTTGTCTGTCTAGTCTTGTCTGTCTAGTCTTGTCTGTCTAGTCTTGTCTGTCTAGTCTTGTCTGTCTAGTCTTGTCTGTCTAGTCTTGTCTGTCTAGTCTTGTCTGTCTAGTCTTGTCTGTCTAGTCTTGTCTGTCTAGTCTTGTCTGTCTAGTCTTGTCTGTCTAGTCTTGTCTGTCTAGTCTTGTCTGTCTAGTCTTGTCTGTCTAGTCTTGTCTGTCTAGTCTTGTCTGTCTAGTCTTGTCTGTCTAGTCTTGTCTGTCTAGTCTTGTCTGTCTAGTCTTGTCTGTCTAGTCTTGTCTGTCTAGTCTTGTCTGTCTAGTCTTGTCTGTCTAGTCTTGTCTGTCTAGTCTTGTCTGTCTAGTCTTGTCTGTCTAGTCTTGTCTGTCTCTAGTCTTGTCTGTCTAGTCTTGTCTGTCTAGTCTTGTCTGTCTAGTCTTGTCTGTCTAGTCTTGTCTGTCTAGTCTTGTCTGTCTAGTCTTGTCTGTCTAGTCTTTGTCTGTCTAGTCTTGTCTGTCTAGTCTTGTCTGTCTAGTCTTGTCTGTCTAGTCTTGTCTGTCTAGTCTTGTCTGTCTAGTCTTGTCTGTCTAGTCTTGTCTGTCTAGTCTTGTCTGTCTAGTCTTGTCTGTCTAGTCTTGTCTGTCTAGTCTTGTCTGTCTAGTCTTGTCTGTCTAGTCTTGTCTGTCTAGTCTTGTCTGTCTAGTCTTGTCTGTCTAGTCTTGTCTGTCTAGTCTTGTCTGTCTAGTCTTGTCTGTCTAGTCTTGTCTGTCTAGTCTTGTCTGTCTAGTCTTGTCTGTCTAGTCTTGTCTGTCTAGTCTTGTCTGTCTAGTCTTGTCTGTCTAGTCTTGTCTGTCTAGTCTTGTCTGTCTAGTCTTGTCTGTCTAGTCTTGTCTGTCTAGTCTAGTCTGTCTATCTTGTCTGTCTAGTCTTGTCTGTCTAGTCTTGTCTGTCTAGTCTTGTCTGTCTAGTCTTGTCTGTCTAGTCTTGTCTGTCTAGTCTTGTCTGTCTAGTCTTGTCTGTCTAGTCTTGTCTGTCTAGTCTTGTCTGTCTAGTCTTGTCTGTCTAGTCTTGTCTGTCTAGTCTTGTCTGTCTAGTCTTGTCTGTCTAGTCTTGTCTGTCTAGTCTTGTCTGTCTAGTCTTGTCTGTCTAGTCTTGTCTGTCTAGTCTTGTCTGTCTAGTCTTGTCTGTCTAGTCTTGTCTGTCTAGTCTTGTCTGTCTAGTCTTGTCTGTCTAGTCTTGTCTGTCTAGTCTTGTCTGTCTAGTCTTGTCTGTCTAGTCTTTGTCTGTCTAGTCTTGTCTGTCTAGTCTTGTCTGTCTAGTCTTGTCTGTCTAGTCTTGTCTGTCTAGTCTTGTCTGTCTAGTCTTGTCTGTCTAGTCTTGTCTGTCTAGTCTTGTCTGTCTAGTCTTGTCTGTCTAGTCTTGTCTGTCTAGTCTTGTCTGTCTAGTCTTGTCTGTCTAGTCTTGTCTGTCTAGTCTTGTCTGTCTAGTCTTGTCTGTCTAGTCTTGTCTGTCTAGTCTTGTCTGTCTAGTCTTGTCTGTCTAGTCTTGTCTGTCTAGTCTTGTCTGTCTAGTCTTGTCTGTCTAGTCTTGTCTGTCTAGTCTTGTCTGTCTAGTCTTGTCTGTCTAGTCTTGTCTGTCTAGTCTTGTCTGTCTAGTCTTGTCTGTCTAGTCTTGTCTGTCTAGTCTTGTCTGTCTAGTCTTGTCTGTCTAGTCTTGTCTGTCTAGTCTTGTCTGTCTAGTCTTGTCTGTCTAGTCTTGTCTGTCTAGTCTTGTCTGTCTAGTCTTGTCTGTCTAGTCTTGTCTGTCTAGTCTTGTCTGTCTAGTCTTGTCTGTCTAGTCTTGTCTGTCTAGTCTTGTCTGTCTAGTCTTGTCTGTCTAGTCTTGTCTGTCTAGTCTTGTCTGTCTAGTCTTGTCTGTCTAGTCTTGTCTGTCTAGTCTTGTCTGTCTAGTCTTGTCTGTCTAGTCTTGTCTGTCTAGTCTTGTCTGTCTAGTCTTGTCTGTCTAGTCTTGTCTGTCTAGTCTTGTCTGTCTAGTCTTGTCTGTCTAGTCTTGTCTGTCTAGTCTTGTCTGTCTAGTCTTGTCTGTCTAGTCTTGTCTGTCTAGTCTTGTCTGTCTAGTCTTGTCTGTCTAGTCTTGTCTGTCTAGTCTTGTCTTCTAGTCTGTCTGTCTAGTCCTTGTCTGTCTAGTCTTGTCTGTCTAGTCTTGTCTGTCTAGTCTTGTCTGTCTAGTCTTGTCTGTCTAGTCTTGTCTGTCTAGTCTTGTCTGTCTAGTCTTGTCTGTCTAGTCTTGTCTGTCTAGTCTTGTCTGTCTAGTCTTGTCTGTCTAGTCTTGTCTGTCTAGTCTTGTCTGTCTAGTCTTGTCTGTCTAGTCTTGTCTGTCTAGTCTTGTCTGTCTAGTCTTGTCTGTCTAGTCTTGTCTGTCTAGTCTTGTCTGTCTAGTCTTGTCTGTCTAGTCTTGTCTGTCTAGTCTTGTCTGTCTAGTCTTGTCTGTCTAGTCTTGTCTGTCTAGTCTTGTCTGTCTAGTCTTGTCTGTCTAGTCTTGTCTGTCTAGTCTTGTCTGTCTAGTCTTGTCTGTCTAGTCTTGTCTGTCTAGTCTTGTCTGTCTAGTCTTGTCTGTCTAGTCTTGTCTGTCTAGTCTTGTCTGTCTAGTGCTTGTCTGTCTAGTCTTGTCTGTCTAGTCTTGTCTGTCTAGTCTTGTCTGTCTAGTCTTGTCTGTCTAGTCTTGTCTGTCTAGTCTTGTCTGTCTAGTCTTGTCTGTCTAGTCTTGTCTGTCTAGTCTTGTCTGTCTAGTCTTGTCTGTCTAGTCTTGTCTGTCTAGTCTTGTCTGTCTAGTCTTGTCTGTCTAGTCTTGTCTGTCTAGTCTTGTCTGTCTAGTCTTGTCTGTCTAGTCTTGTCTGTCTAGTCTTGTCTGTCTAGTCTTGTCTGTCTAGTCTTGTCTGTCTAGTCTTGTCTGTCTAGTCTTGTCTGTCTAGTCTTGTCTGTCTAGTCTTGTCTGTCTAGTCTTGTCTGTCTAGTCTTGTCTGTCTAGTCTTGTCTGTCTAGTCTTGTCTGTCTAGTCTTGTCTGTCTAGTCTTGTCTGTCTAGTCTTGTCTGTCTAGTCTTGTCTGTCTAGTCTTGTCTGTCTAGTCTTGTCTGTCTAGTCTTGTCTGTCTAGTCTTGTCTGTCTAGTCTTGTCTGTCTAGTCTTGTCTGTCTAGTCTTGTCTGTCTAGTCTTGTCTGTCTAGTCTTGTCTGTCTAGTCTTGTCTGTCTAGTCTTGTCTGTCTAGTCTTGTCTGTCTAGTCTTGTCTGTCTAGTCTTGTCTGTCTAGTCTTGTCTGTCTAGTCTTGTCTGTCTAGTCTTGTCTGTCTAGTCTTGTCTGTCTAGTCTTGTCTGTCTAGTCTTGTCTCTGTCTTGTCTGTCTAGTCCTTGTCTGTCTAGTCTTGTCTGTCTAGTCTTGTCTGTCTAGTCTTGTCTGTCTAGTCTTGTCTGTCTAGTCTTGTCTGTCTAGTCTTGTCTGTCTAGTCTTGTCTGTCTAGTCTTGTCTGTCTAGTCTTGTCTGTCTAGTCTTGTCTGTCTAGTCTTGTCTGTCTAGTCTTGTCTGTCTAGTCTTGTCTGTCTAGTCTTGTCTGTCTAGTCTTGTCTGTCTAGTCTTGTCTGTCTAGTCTTGTCTGTCTAGTCTTGTCTGTCTAGTCTTGTCTGTCTAGTCTTGTCTGTCTAGTCTTGTCTGTCTAGTCTTGTCTGTCTAGTCTTGTCTGTCTAGTCTTGTCTGTCTAGTCTTGTCTGTCTAGTCTTGTCTGTCTAGTCTTGTCTGTCTAGTCTTGTCTGTCTAGTCTTGTCTGTCTAGTCTTGTCTGTCTAGTCTTGTCTGTCTAGTCTTGTCTGTCTAGTCTTGTCTGTCTAGTCTTGTCTGTCTAGTCTTGTCTGTCTAGTCTTGTCTGTCTAGTCTTGTCTGTCTAGTCTTGTCTGTCTAGTCTTGTCTGTCTAGTCTTGTCTGTCTAGTCTTGTCTGTCTAGTCTTGTCTGTCTAGTCTTGTCTTGTCTGTCTAGTCTTGTCTGTCTAGTCTTGTCTGTCTAGTCTTGTCTGTCTAGTCTTGTCTGTCTAGTCTTGTCTGTCTAGTCTTGTCTGTCTAGTCTTGTCTGTCTAGTCTTGTCTGTCTAGTCTTGTCTGTCTAGTCCTTGTCTGTCTAGTCTTGTCTGTCTAGTCTTGTCTGTCTAGTCTTGTCTGTCTAGTCTTGTCTGTCTAGTCTTGTCTGTCTAGTCTTGTCTGTCTAGTCTTGTCTGTCTAGTCTTGTCTGTCTAGTCTTGTCTGTCTAGTCCTTGTCTGTCTAGTCTTGTCTGTCTAGTCTTGTCTGTCTAGTCTTGTCTGTCTAGTCTTGTCTGTCTAGTCTTGTCTGTCTAGTCTTGTCTGTCTAGTCTTGTCTGTCTAGTCTTGTCTGTCTAGTCTTGTCTGTCTAGTCTTGTCTGTCTAGTCTTGTCTGTCTAGTCTTGTCTGTCTAGTCTTGTCTGTCTAGTCTTGTCTGTCTAGTCTTGTCTGTCTAGTCTTGTCTGTCTAGTCTTGTCTGTCTAGTCTTGTCTGTCTAGTCTTGTCTGTCTAGTCTTGTCTGTCTAGTCTTGTCTGTCTAGTCTTGTCTGTCTAGTCTTGTCTGTCTAGTCTTGTCTGTCTAGTCTTGTCTGTCTAGTCTTGTCTGTCTAGTCTTGTCTGTCTAGTCTTGTCTGTCTAGTCTTGTCTGTCTAGTCTTGTCTGTCTAGTCTTGTCTGTCTAGTCTTGTCTGTCTAGTCTTGTCTGTCTAGTCTTGTCTGTCTAGTCTTGTCTGTCTAGTCTTGTCTGTCTAGTCTTGTCTGTCTAGTCTTGTCTGTCTAGTCTTGTCTGTCTAGTCTTGTCTGTCTAGTCTTGTCTGTCTAGTCTTGTCTGTCTAGTCTTGTCTGTCTAGTCTTGTCTGTCTAGTCTTGTCTGTCTAGTCTTGTCTGTCTAGTCTTGTCTGTCTAGTCTTGTCTGTCTAGTCTTGTCTGTCTAGTCTTGTCTGTCTAGTCTTGTCTGTCTAGTCTTGTCTGTCTAGTCTTGTCTGTCTAGTCTTGTCTGTCTAGTCTTGTCTGTCTAGTCTTGTCTGTCTAGTCTTGTCTGTCTAGTCTTGTCTGTCTAGTCTTGTCTGTCTAGTCTTGTCTGTCTAGTCTTGTCT